>CM061063.1:95096771-95768990 GCA_030762895.1 Sophora flavescens
TGAAATGAAGAAAAAGAAGCGTACTTGAAAGAAGGGATAGAGTTGAGGAAGAGATCAATCCAAGAGATTTCAGTGGGAGTGGGTTTGCGAGGATTATCAGAAGGGAATCTATAAGGAATGGTGCAAGCTCTGTAGTGTGAATCGATTGGTGTCTGCAATAATGGGAATTCCACAAGCTCCGATAAGCTCTCCATCTCAGATCAAATGCGATTCAAATATTATCACTCTTCAAATTGAAGCTAGATCAAACTTTTTCTTCTCAGTTCTTCTAACAACAAAGAACAAATAAGCATAAAAATATAAAGGAAAAAGGAATCGCAGAGAATGAGAGATAGCGTAGCGTAGTAACTAATGCTTCTTCTCTCACAACACACTGGAAACTCTGCTTTCTTTAGTCAAACCAAACTTTTTTTATGTATATTCTCTCTCTCTCAATAGTAAATAATGAGGTTAATTTTTAAATAATAATAATAATTATTATTATTATTATTATTGACTAAAAATAATTATATTATTATTATTTAGAGTTAAAAACACGATATTTCAAGATGGAGATCGGAGAATGCTAGCCTTTAAAAAATAAGTCACGAAAAGATACCAAAAGTTACAATGACAAGATATTTTTCATTTTCTTTAGTACAGTTAATATTTTTTATAAAGATACGTATCACAATTATTTTTATTTAATTATTATCTTTAATCTTTTAAAATTTTCTAAATTTATTCCAACTAGTAATATTAATAATTTGCTAAGATTTTTATGTCAAAGGAACTCTTAAAATTAGGTTATTTTGTGAATATCTAATCCTGATTGGTGATAGACGATGTCTAATCGTATGAGGAAAAAAATTTAATTGAAATTAATGTTTTAAAAATCGGATCGATCGTTGAACCTACAAATACATTTGGCTCATAGCCCACTAATCCAACAATGGTCGTGTAAAGTCTCTAAAATGTCTGATGTGGATTTCCCTAAGTTTTGATGAAAACTAAACATTTGTTAATGTTTTAATTAACATTTATATTGGTTGCCGACCTATCTATCCAGTATGCAGATCAAAATAGTAAGAAGCCACTTTCTCACCTGTCTACCCACATAGATGACCACCTATCTGAAGAAACAAAAGTCAACCTGTCTACTGCCTAGGATATTGACTTTATACACTGAAGTTTCAACTTGTCTTCTGATAAATTCTTATATTTGTTTGTGGTTCTTCGATGAAGAACTCAAGTACAAAGAGCTTTTGGAAGCTGTCCCCTCATACAGAAGACTCGCTGTCTCTTTCTTCATTTCATGTTTATCAAGAAAAGTCAGAAGTCATTCTCACAAGCAACCTAGGAAATCAGAGATGAAGTCCAGTTAATGAATGTTTCCATCATGCTTTATTCCCTAGTACTCTTGGTTATTACACGAAAAGAGAAATGTGCTCTGCAAAGTACAAAAGCATTCTGCACAACTCTGATTTGGCTACTGCACGATGCATAAAGTCACGATCCTTCATGTTAGAGTACAACGAACGTTCCTATTACATTAATGACTGCTCGTAACGTATTGCATTTAATGGAGATCTGTTTGAAGCCAACATTTGAAGGAATGTCTCTAACGGATCTTAAATGCTTGAAAGCTATAAATACAGAAGTCGTTGAAGATGAAGGTAGAGAACACATGGCATTAAAGAGTCATTACTCTGCACATTTATTTATTCATTCTTTCAATCGGTATTCTTCAATCATTTGAAGTTATTACGTAGTCTTCCCTAAGCTTACATTTAATCCACTCTCTGAGTGTTAGTGAAAGAACTGTCTGTCTGACTTGTATTTATTACAAACAAACTTGAGTGAGCCTGAAGAGGCTAGGTGAGAAACGAATACTTGTATTAGAGCCTGAAGAGGCTAGGTGAGCAAAGAATACTTGTCTTGGAGCCTGAAGAGGCTAGGTGTGCAAACAATACTTGGAGTCTGTAACCTGATCAGTTATAGTATATAACACTTGGTGCTGCCAAGGACTGGACATAGCTCTTTGTGTTAAAGAGTGAACCAGGATAAATAACTGTGTCAATCTCTCTTCCCTTAAACTCTTTAGTTGATTTGATTATATTATCTGCTTTCTAACTAAAGGAGTTAAAGTGTGAATATCAATCTTGTTTTCAAGTTGTGTGCTTGTGTGTTTTCTGTTAAAATCACAACAGACAGGTCACCTGTCCGTGGAGTGTTTTGACACTTGTCTGAACCTAGCTTTTGTATGCGATAAGTTTTCAACTTTGTTTTAATTTCTGATAAACACATTTCAACCCCATTCTCGTGTTTATAGTTGTCTATTTCATTTGGTATCAGAGAGTATCAGAGCCCGCCTCCGGGTTGAGCATCTAACAAAGTGTAGAGGTAAAGGTCAAGCAAAAGGTCGACAACTATTGCCTTGTCTACTGCCGAGGCAGAATACATCCCAGCTGCTTGTTGTTGCTCTCAACTCTTATGGGTAAAACATCAACTTGAGGATTATTCTATTTATGAGCATAATATATCTGTGTGTTGTGATAATTCTAGTGTCATATGCTTAACCAAAAATCCAATTCAGCATTCGAAGGCTAAGCATATTGAAATCAAACATCACTTTATAAGGGATTATGTTCAGAAAGGTATCTTTGATATTAAGTTTGTTAAAACTTAAAATCAATGGGCTGATATTTTCACTAAACCATTAGCAGAAGAAAAGGTTTTTATTTATTAGAGATAATCTAAACATGCATTGCATTGTTGAATGACATATCTGATAATTAACCAGTCTATGCTACCTGTCTTATGTTGTTATATCACCTGTCTATGTTACCTGTTTGATCCTACTGAGTCATAATACTTGAACTCAATAGTTTTTGGTAAAATGGTTATTAATTATTTAATACCATTTATTAATCTGAAGCTAATCATATGCACGACAGTTTTAATCTCGAAACCATGTTTTCATAATGTCTAAAGCAAGGTTTACAAAACCGGACCGGCCATCGAACCGGTGAAGGCAGCGGTTCGAGGTTCAATGGTCCAACCGAGGTTGAACCGTGGTTGAACCGGTTATAATTAAATAATATTATTTTAATTTTTAATATAATATTTGTAACAATATTAAACAAAAAAACAATATAACAACTAAAATTATTAAGCACAATTTTTTTATTTTGAAATTAAACTAAATAAATATAAAGATATATGTTAAAATCATCTTCATAGGGAAAACCAACCCAAAATCTACAACCAGCCCACATATGTTAGAAAACAAAAGAATTGGGTTTTGGCTAGGATGATCCAAATCCTTTTATACTAATTTTTTTTTTTTAAGGAAACCGGTTCAAACCGGTTCAGACCGGTTCACTACCGGTTATGACCGGTTTTACCGGTTTTGAACCGGTTTTCCGGTTTTTTAACCGGTTCACCACAAGGCCGGTTTTGCTAGCTGACCGGACCGGTCAAGGTCCCGGTTCCCGGTGGGACCGGTCGGTCCGGTCCGGTTTTCAAAACCTTGGTCTAAAGTGGGTGTTGCAGTTCCCCACGAAAATCATGCCGTTTTAAAATTAAAAATGTTTATTTCTGTCTCCTGACTTAATGACTATAAAAGGCAAAGAGTCATAAAGATTCAACCTTTACGCTTTCAATCCCTAAAATATCTTCGTCTTCGTCTCTTTCTCTGCAAAACACTTCTAACCTTCCAAAACCCTAGAAATCCTTCTCTCTGAAATGGCACCCTCAAAGCATCTTTCTTAAAAAGAAATTGCTGAGAAGTATAACATGATACTCTCAGATGTGGAGAAGATTTTAGCTGGCAAAACTATGGACCTCCAACAAGTGAAAAAGTGGGGAATGGATGTCACAGAGGAGTTGGAATACTCCAAGTGGACCTCCTTCTTTGACCTAAAGGAGCTGGTTCATCCCAAGCTTGTCAAAGACTTCTGGACAAGTGTTGTGGTCCTCACCAGCACTATTGATGGAATCAAGAGCTTTCGTGCTCGAGTGATGGATACAACTCACATCTTTCCCATCAGCTCTCTGGAACTCGTCACCAAATGCCCTAGGATTAGAGCTGCTTTCAAGCCTGAGTGGGAGGATCAGGTGGAAACAGAGAATGTTAACATTGCTCTGTATGGTGTTCCCAATCCTAAGAACATGAAGCCAGTTAACATGGTGGTGAAGTGCAAATTCATGCCAAGCTACTTCTGGAATGCGTGATGCCAAGGAAAGGGTCAAGGGATAGTGTGACCAAGATAGACAGGTTTGTCACGTACCACTTGATTCACAAGATCAAGGTGGACATCAATGACCTCATCTACATCTACCTTGAATCCCTGAACAAGAGGACCAACATGCATACCTACCCTTATGGAATGCTACTGACAAGACTCTTCAAGAACAAGCCGTTTGTTCGTGGTGATGGACACTTCATAGACATGTCCTTTCCCATTGACAGGTAGAACTTGTCTATAGAAGCTGAAATAAGAACCAGTGGTCTCCACCGATGAGTCAGAGATGCCCATCTCTGAGAGGATCTGGAAGCCTGCTGGAAAAGTGGCCAGACAGGACCGGAGGCCTGCCTTGGAGAAGCCATCAGTCTCTGCTGAGACAGTGAAGAAGCTCTCTCCCAAGAGGAAGACAAGGGATGCTGAGGCATCAGACGCTGAGTCTGCACAGCCCAGCAAGAAGAGAAGGCTGGAGAAGACCTTTGCCAAGGTCATACAAGTGGAGTTTGCACCTAGCAAAGAGGAAGCACCTGCTCAGGGGGAGCAGACGACAAAACCCTTGGAGAAGCCCAAGGAGAAGAAGACTCTCGATTTGGGACTCATTCCCAGAAAGAGAAGGTCTGGCTACCCGGTACCTTCGGTGGCATCTGCTGAAAGGGTAGAAGTTCCTGCAGAAGATCAAGCTGCAGAGGTTGAAGATGCTGCTGCAACTGCTGAAGACCTGTCTATTGGGACACAGACATTTGTCCTGAGACACCCTGTTGTGCCCGATTGTATTATTAGATTAAAACCTTATTAATTAATTACTTAATCCCGCGCTTATCGTTGAAAATATGTAAAAATTAAAACTTAACTAATAATCATATAACTTCTGCAAATTAAACACACCAACGTTATAATATATAATTACACACATGTTTATTTATTACATAACCAAAACACTGTTTATGGTATCCTATCAGTAGGATCCCGCACAGGTACTTAATTATACAAACTGGTTATAACTAGCGGAAAATAAAACGTGTTTTAAGACTCACTGGTCCTAAACTTACTACATTATATCGTTAGCACCCGTAGCTTGTTCTCCAGCATCTGGTCTTCTAACGTAATAAAGCAGGCATACACAGAAATACAGAAATAGGGAGATAAGAAACAGTTCTATCATCAAAAGCGAAAAAGACTTGTAGCATATAATATAATAGCGGTCACAGACAAACAACACTCCTTATTAATAACCATCTTTAATTCACAATACTTTCCTATACCCTCAATCTCATGCAACTAAACTGTTATGCTGACGTGGCCACCATCAATCCTATCACACATCTCTTTCCCACCGAGGGATGTTAGTCCGTAGTCCAAACGATGCATCTCCTCTAAAATCGTGCAGATATTTATCCATGGTGAGAATGCTCATGCAAAGCAATGACACTATAGCTGTACAGTACAGTCGGTGCACACCCTGATTCTATCTCAAGGGTGCTCATGCAAAGCAACATGACACTATAGCTGCACAATCTAAACTAAATTGGGACCGCCCGCAAGAACTTCGGACCTCGTGTGTTCCCAATACACGGTTGTGAACAACAATATACATGATCCTCACTGACCGGTATCAATAACAACCTAGTGCCTCAAGCTTTCCTTATAGCCTCCACTTACATTCTATATCACACCATTTCTATACAATAATGGCTAGGCACCTCTAATTCATATTAAAGCTCTCAGCCAAACAAAATACTTCCGAGCAACATATATCTTTACTTAAAATCAACTAAGCAATTTATCAAACCAGACAGATCATGCATAACACAATAATCAATAAAATATTTAAACACCAAAATAAACATCACATACAGTAAAATTCCTCAACCAGCGTCTCACAAACAATTTAGTAATAATAAATCAGACATCCTTAATATCATAAAATTAACCTAAGGTGATAAACCTACAATTCCCAAATCATCATTGGTATTACGGAAAAGTTTCCAATGTGACTTTGGTATTGTCTATTACTCAACCACTAGTAGGGTTTAGGTCGTCCTACACCATTATTATAAATTATATACTACTTATCAGTTCCGACGATGGAATGGTTATTTCTCCCACCTAAGTTAACACCGGAAACACGCAATCAAAGATCCTCGTTATCACGCCACAAGTTACCAAATCCACCTTCAACCAAATCAACATACAAATATATTAATCAAACAAATCCAACTATGGACATAGGATGCTAGATTCAGTCAACTAATCAAAATGAGGCTAGGGTTATTTTCTTAATCCAATCTTTTTTTAGATACCAGTTCTTAGAGCATTAACTAGCATAGATCAATTGTTACAATTTAAAAATATGAAATAAAATCCCCTAACCACTTTGGTTAGGGTTTCAGACAACATATAGAATTTTGGTTTGAAATTTTAGTTGGATTCAAGCTCTTGGATAATGAAAGTATAGGTATAAGAGAGTTGACAACAATAGTCATAACTCATCAAACATTTTTCAAAGTATTTTTGTATGATTTTTTAAGAAAGAGATCTAAGACTTGAAATAGAAAAAAACTTGATGAAACTTTAAATTAGTTGAGGATTAAGAGTATAGAAACCCTAGATGGCTTAGATCCAACTTCATCTAAGTTAAAAATTGAACAAAAACAACTTTGCTCCTTAAGGCATAGGTTCGGCCTCAACAAGAAAAATAGTGAGGAAAATTCTTTTGATTACATGCTCTTAGATTATGAAAGTAGAAGACATATAAAGATCATAGAAATTGGTTTCACATTAAAATTATTTATCTACAATTTTCTAGAATTATTTGAAGTTATAGATCTAGAAATGGAGTTTTGTGAAACGTTGATGGAAATGAGGATTTGATGCATGATAAATGAAGCTAAGATGATGAGGAAGGGATTCTTCACCTTGGAATGAAGAGGTTTGATGAAGGAAATGAAGAACAAATGAAGAACTTTGATGAACTTATCAAGAAGACAAAGGATGTTCTTAGTGTTTTTGGGTGAGAAAATGACTTAGAATGAAAAATGAAACTTTGGTTTAGTGTGGGAGGGGTTGGCTGCGTCCAAACGAGAGATTAAGTGAGTGAGGAGTGGTTTAATTGGTTAAAATGAACCATAGTTGAGTTTACTTGACCTAGGTTAAGTTTAGAAAATAATATAAGGTTAAAGTAATATTTTGGTCCCTATACTTGACACGAATTCTCGATTTGGTCCCTATATATAAAAAATTATTAAAATGGTCCCTATACGTACAAAAGTACCCGTTTGGTCCCTGTCGTACATCAATGTTAAGGACTGATTTAATAATTTTTTGCTTCATATAGGGATCAAACGGGTAATGTATAGGGACCAAACGGATACTTTTTGAAGGTATAAGGACCATTTTGGTATTTTTTTATGTATAAGGACCAAATCGAGAATTCGTGTCAAGTATAGGGACCAAAATATTACTTTAACCATAATATAATAGCTTAACTATAGTTAATAATAACTTAACTAGGGTTAATTAGTAATCACGGTTAAAATAAATTATGTGGTCAAGAATTGATGAGAGGTGTGACTGATTTTGAGCCACAAAATAGGAGGAAGAAGCCAAATTGGCCTTGTCTTACCTTAACGATGGTTAAAAACTAACTAGGATAAGTTAGGTTAAGCTTAAGGGCATTTTGGTCATTTCACCTAAAACTCATAATTCCTAACATCAATGAATTCATAAATTCTTGGTGAGTCATCCATAGCTCAACTCCTCCGGTGTCCCGTTCTATCTCTGCCATTCTGTTTCTGATTCCGTCGGTTTCCCGATTAGGGTTTTACGCCCGAATAAAAGTATAATATTTCGTTTTTGGTTGAAATTTTTTAAAATAACCAAAATCGTTGGAAATATGTTTTAAACTAAACCGTTTCATTCACGAGTCAAAATTAGGTTTTCTGATCATTAAAATCTTACTGTCAGTGAAAACACCGACCGTTTTCTGTCCAAACTTTTACCAAAATCCGTCCAAATAAACATAATATTTTATTTATGATCAGAAATTTGGAAAGTAGAATTCCTCACGGACATAATATAAAAAATCTACAAATATTCAGTTTCGGGTCAAATTAGGGTTTTTCAGGTATAAAATTATCTTTGTCGGTATAAACATGCACTAGGTTTCCGTCTGAGTTTTAAACCCAAATTTTAACCAGAGCTTCCTACCATAGAGTAGGTTCTAGATATGATTTTTTTTTCTCCAAAATCATTTCCTAAGTCTCAGATAAAAATATAAATAAATATATATTTACCGTTAATACAGCGTATCCGAAAATCGGATTGTTACATGTCCACCCTGAGGTTGAATCTCTGACCCTTCCTCTATCAAGGAAGTAGCTGAAGCTGTCAGAAAATCAGCTGGTCCTGCCATCCATTTCTTTTGCACCATCTTCCCCCTCTCATCAAGGTATTCTTGACCCTTCTGTTTCTTCGCCACCTGCCTTGTCTGTCCAACCCCTCTCTATTGTGTCTCCTTTATCTTCATCTATCTCCTCTCACCAAACTCAAACATCATCTTATGATGTTGTGTCTGATATATGTCGGTACACAGTAGTTCATAGGGACTCAACTCCCAAAGAACAAGCTGGCATATCATCAAGTCTTTTTGTGTCTGACTTGCAATCTCTTATGACTGCAAGCTTCTCTAATCTTTCTGTCATACCGTCTCCTCCACCTCATATCCTTGACCCATGTAGGGAGATTTTATTTTATCCCCCTATTGTCTTGTTCATTAGAACATTGGCAAGGACTCACTATCCTGCCTCTGTTGTAATATTACCTGCTAGGTCTAGGTATTTCTTTTTATTAGTTACGGTTTAAAATTATTTCTTTGATTATATAGATTCCTTGTTACCCCTACCTCCATATGTCCAAGCCACACAACCTCTTCCCCCTCCTATCCAGATAAGAGTCACCCATCTATCTCTGTCTGAGAGACTTTCTTGTGTATTCTCATATCCTGATACTGACTTTGTCAAAATCAGACCTCTGTTTAAACTACCCTTTCTTCCCTTCTTCTACTACAGAAACCTTCATCAATGTGTCTTCCCCCGTATCTCGTCACCTTTCTCTGTGCCCAAGGCACCCCCTATCTTAGCTTTGCCCTGGCATTCAGACCAGTCTGCTGCTTCAACTAGTCTGAATCTAGAAGCCTCCACTCCTCAGATGGTGGATTTACACAGCTTCAACCTGCTTCAGGCTCAGCTAGAGGAAACCAGAAGATAGCTGGATGAAGAGAGGCATGCTAGGCTGCTGTTAGAAAAGAGAGTTGAATCTCTGTTTTTACTTTTTAGTCAACCTAGGTAGTTTTTGTTTGTAAAATCTGCCCTGTACTGAAAAGCTTATGATGAATGAAATGAATACTTTTCTGTTTCCTTTTTGTGTTGACAAAAGGGGGAGAAAGTAAAGTTAAGATGATTAATGATGACTAAGTAAATGACTAAGTAAAATCAAGTAACTTTGGAACTTGTCTCTGACTACATTTCTGCTTTTGAATTAAATGATTGTGTGTATAATTCTGATACTGTGCTGTCTTAAAGTACTCCTATATATAAATTGAACCTAAGTGCAACTGTCTGCACAACCTTTCTGGTTAAGAAAATTTCAACTTGTCTTAATCATGTTATCTCTTCTATTGACATTTTCCAAGGTTCATTAAATCATCTGAATGTTTGTTATCATCAAAAAGAGGAAGATTGGTAAGTCTCTAAAATGTCTGATGTGCATTTCCCTAAGTTTTTATGAAAACTAAACATTTGTTAATGATTTAATTAACCTTTATATTGATTGCTAACCTGTCTATCCAGTATGCATATCAAAACAGTAAGAAGCCACTTTCTCACCTGTCCGCCCACATAGATGACCACCTGTCTGAAGAAGCAAAAGTCAACCTGTCTGGTGACTAAGATATTGACTTTCTGTACTGAAGTTTCAACTTGTCTTCTGATAAGTTCTTATACTTTCCTGTGGTTCTTCGATGAAGAACTCAAGTACAAAGAGCTTTTGGAAGCTGTCCCCTCATACAGAAGACTCTGAAGCTCTCTCTTTCTTCGTTTCACGTTTATCAAGAAAAGTCAGAAGTCATTCTCACAAGCAACCTAGGAAAATCAGAGATGAAGTCCAGTTAAAGAATGTTTCCAACATGCTTTATTCCCTAGTACTCTTGGTTATTACATGAAAAGGGAAATGTGCTCTGCAAAGTACAAAAGCATTCTACTGCACGATGCATAAAGTCACGATCCTTCTTGTTAGAGTACAACCAACGTTCCTATTACCTTAATGGCTGCCCAGAACAACTCTATTGCATTTAATGGAGATCTGCTTAAAGCCAACATTTGAAGGAATGTCTCTAACGGATCCTAAATGCTTGAAAGCTATAAATACAGAAGTCATTGAAGATGAAGATAGAGAACACACGGCATTAAAGAGCTATTACTCTGCTCATTTATTTCTTCATTCTTTCAATATGTATTCTTTAATCATTTGAAGTTATTACGGAGTCTTTCCTAAGCTTACATTTAATCCACCCTTTGAGTGTTAGTGAAAGAACTGTCTATCTGATTTGTATTTATTACAAACAAACTTCTCAAACAAACTTGAGTGAGCCTGAAGAGGCTATGTGAGCAAAGAATACTTGTCTTGGAGCCTGAAGAGGATAGGTGAGCAAGAATACTTGTCTTGGAGCCTGAAGAGGTTAGGTGTGCAAACAATACTTGGAGTCTGTAACCTGATCAATTATAGTGGATAAAACTTGGTGCTGACAAGGACTGGACGTAGCTCTTTGTGTTAAAGAATGAACCAGGATAAATAGTTGTGTTAATTGATGAGTGTGATTCCACCTCATATTTCATTGTCATTTTGCATGCATTTTCATATAGTTTAGGCATTTTTAATTTGATTTTTGTTAGTTTTTACCTTGGAACGGGTAAGGCGGTTTTGTGGTGTTGTTTTGAAGAAATTAAGGATTAAATGCTCAGGATCAACCATGATGACGCTTGGATGAAGATGGGGCTTGAAAAGTGAAGAAAATGAGCCAAACAAAGCCCATCACGGCCATGATTGAGTAAAACTGAAAAGAAAGAAGGCAAAAGTCAGAACTGGTCACGGCCTAGCCGTGATGTCCATCACGACCGTGACCTGTCAGCTGAACCAGACCCTCAACAGGCAGAACTGATCACGGCCTAGCCGTGATGGCCATCACGATCGTGACGTGCATTACTTGGACCAGAAGCAACTGATTTGGATCTAATTTGAGTTAGATTGGGATTCAAACTTCCTTAATCTATAAATAAGGCATCTGAGCAGAGACAAAGGGGACTTCTGGGCTGCTACTCTTAGGCTATAATTTAGGGTCTCTCTCTTCTTCTTCCTCCTCTCTTCTCTTATTTTTATTTTCATGTTGTTGTTAACCAAGCTTGTCATCACCATGGCAATGCTTGAGTAGTAGCTTAATTTTTAGGGATTGGGGTTATGCCCAAGGTTTGTTTTTGGTAATGAATTGATGTTTTATCTTTGTTAATTGTGATTTTGCTTTAGATCTGATTTCTAGTGTTTTAATTACTCGTAAATTCGGCGGCTGCTTATTTGCGTGGCGTAGATATTCTAAGGAGGAACCTAGCGGTGAACTTAGGTATCGGATCTATAGAATCAGACTTAGGACTTAAATCACGAGAGTTAGAAGCAGTCCTTCGAGGATTAACGAATTGTCACAAAGCGTAAAGGGTCCAATCTAAATTCGACTACCACGAGAGTAGGGGTTGGTTTAATTGGGCACGGTTTTTGTAACCCGAGAGGGAGCATTAACTATTTGAGGATAAATTCGCCTTCAAGGCAATTTCAATAATTAACAAAGGGGTAATCAATTTAGTAACATAAACAACCTTGTTGGTAACCCAAATTCCTAGGAATCCATCTAGATCTTAAAAACCATAAATTGATTTACTTTCTGTTTTACTTAATTGCATTCCTTATCTGATTTTCTAAGTTATCCCTTATTTCAAATATCAAAAACCTTTTCAAAATCCTTTTCTAAAGTCCAGTTTAGTCAATTTGATCATTAGTTGCGATTTGAGATCACGGTCTCTGTGGGATCGATATCTTTTTATTACTTGGCGACAATCCGGTACACTTACCGGATCGCACGACATCAAGTTTTTGGCGTCGTTGCCGGGGACTGTGCTTTCTCGAATCTCAATTTAATTTTTAAATTGATTTTTCTGGACTTTTTCTTTTTATTTAGTTTTTATATTTTTAAAAAAATTCTTTGTTTCCTTCTAGAGTATCTATCTCTCTGTGTTTTTTATGCGAAGATCCCTAAGTCTTGGAAACCTTAGTGAGGTCGACCCCGAAGTCGAAAGGAACTTTCACAGACGTAGGAGACTGCAGAGAGAGAGAGAGAGGTTGATTCCCATTCCACTCATGGCGAATCTTTCGGATACGAAGCCATTGAAGGACTACGCAGCCCCAAATGCGAGGGGTTTGCGAACTGGGATTGCCAGGCCAAAGATTGAGGCAGAGAACTACACTATACCGCTCATGCTAATCAACATGATTAGGCAACATCAATTCGGACGATTACCCTCGGAGGACCCGACTGACCACGTGGAGACATTCTTGGAGTTCACCGATGCAGTTAGAATTCAAGGTGCCCCGGTTGATGCTATTCGCTTAAGGTTATTCCCCTCATCTCTGACCGGAAAAGCGAAAGCTTGGCTGAAACAAGTGTCCGCTAATACCTTGTCGACTTGGGACCAACTGGAACAGACATTCTTGGAGAAATTTTTCCCTCCCTCCAAGACGGCTTACCAACGAGCCCAGATCACCGGCTTCTTCCAAAAGGACGGAGAATGCTTGTCAGAAGCTTGGGATCGCTACAAGGGATTGCTGGAGTCTTGACCACATCATGGACTCGAGAGGTGGTTGTTACTGCACACCTTCTACAACGGATTGGATTACTCTTCGAAGGTGTCACTTGATTCCGCAGCTGGTGGAGCCTTTATGAATAGGCCTCTGACTGAGGCATTCAACATCATTGAAAACGTGGCCACCAACTACCACCAATGGGGTTCAGAAAGAGGTAATAACCCGAAAAAGATTTCGGGGGGTAAGTTTGAAATGAATAGCACTGATCTTATCATGTCTAAAATAGACTCACTGAATAAACGCTTTGATTAGCTCGAAAGGGCTAATGTGAGTTCAATAGGTGCTACTAATATTGTTTGTGAGATTTGTGGAATGCAGGGACATGACATAATGGAGTGCCTACGTGGTATTGCTCATGGATCCGGCGCTTCGGGGGAACAAGTGAACTCTTGTCACAACTTCTACGACACGAACCCGAAGTTGCCCAATTATGCTCCCCCAAATCCTTACAACCAAGGAAGGAAGAACAACCCTTACCTCTTGTACGGTAACTACAGCAACACGCTGAACCATGAGTTCCAAGAAGGCCAAGGTAATAGGAAACCCGCAGCGGGGTATCCTCAGGTACAGAAGTCTAAACTCGAGTCTTTATTGGAAAGTTTTGTTGAAACTCAAACAAAACAAAATGAAGAGTTTAGACAACAAGGTAGGGCAACAAACGAGGCAATAAAAGAGCTAGCATCTAAGGTAGATAACTTAGTCATCCATAACAAGATGCTAGAAACTCATATTGCCCAACAAGCCGGTACATACTCTAGACCTAAGGGTACGTTCCCGGGCCAACCCGAAGCTAATCCCAATGAACATTGTAATGCCATATACTTGAGGGATGATAAGCTTGGGGTGGTTGAAAACGATGTGGATGTGAGGAGGACATGAGCAAGGATGAAGAGCCAGAATCAAAGTATGTCCCTCCACCACCGTACCAACCCCCAATACCTTTCCCACAAAGGTTGGTCAAGAGAAAGAAGTAGATATAGAAACTAATATGCCTCCCAAGCTAAAAGATCCAGGTAGTTTCTCTATTACTTGCTCAATTGGAGAAGTGAAAATAGACCAAGCCTTATGTGACTTAGGGGCTAGTGCGAGCTTGATGCCGCTCACTATCTTGGAAAGGTTGGGAACCAAAGAGTTGAGTCCATTCAAATTCTCCTTACAATTTGCGGATGGCTCAATTAGAACTCCTCAAGGCATACTAGAGAATGTTCCCATAAAGGTAGGGAAATTTTTCATCCCTACCGATTCCTGGTATTGGATATGAAAGGGAATTCTGAATTCCCCATCATTTTAGGAAGGCCATTCTTGGCCACCGCCGGAGCAATAATAGACGTAAGGAATGGCAAACTCTCTCTGAATGTAGAGGAAGGCAGGGTAGATATTGAATTGACTAACTCATATAACAACTCTCCTTTTGAGAGTCATGTGTGCAGGATCGATATAACGTCTCCAATGGTAAAGGAAGAGCTCAACATGGAAGCAACCCCGAAGATTTGCATGGCAAATGATGCACCCAGTAGTGATTAAGTTGGAGTTGCTCATCATGTGGAAACAAAACTTCCGCCGGGAAGGAGTAAGGCCATGAAGCTTAGAGTGAAAAGAGAAAAGCGGAAGCGCAATTGGCCATATGATCAAAATCAGCTCTCTGAAGGACTCCCATGGAAGAGAAGTGTACTTGCACTTCTACTCCCAGTTGACCCCGGTTGATTGAAGGAAGTATGGTCAGGCTTAAGACCATAAATAAGCGCTTCTTGGGAGGCAACCCAAGTTTTCTTTCCCTTCTCCATTTGTTTTTGAATTTAGCACTTGAATAATTTGAGAAGATCAAGAGGAAAAAGATCATAAATTAATAGATTTGTCAAGTGTTTTCAGGTTAAGAAGGAAGGAAGAGCAAAAAGGGCAGGGACGAATAAAGTCAGAAGTCATCACGCCCAGGTCACGGCCGTGATGAGCTAACCAAGAAGACCATAAAGGATCACGGCCCAGCCGTGATTAGCATCACGGGCGTGATGAGTAGGAACCTAAAGAACAGAGTATATCACGACCTAGCCGTGATGGAAGTCACGGCCGTGACAGGCCAGATCCTATAGACCAGAAATGATCACGGCCTAGCCATGATGAGCCTCATGGCCGTGATACACCTTCCAACAAGTTTTTGACTGGGCAACAGAGCCAGCACCCGCTACCACCTCGATGAGTTGTTCCATTTTTCTCCTTTCTCTGACTTGATTATTTGCATTGGGGACAATGTAAGTTTTTAAGCTTGGGGTAGGGGTATTTTTGCATTTTTGCATTTTTCATGTTGCACTCATATAGGCATAATTTTGCATGATCACATGGTTAGATTGCCCTTTGCTTAGAATGTGCATCCGATTGCGAGAACTTGGCGCCAAATAAATTGAGATAGTGAATTTTTGAACCAATTGTTTTTTTATTCTTGTGATAAGGCTAAAATAAAAATGCTTGAGATAATCTTTTGATAGTTGATAATTAGCATGTGGTTCCTTAAATTTGTGTTTCTCACTGATTTTTGAACTACTAAATGTAAGATTTTGAGCCAAAAAGGGATACTCACTAAATCTACCTCATCCTTTGTGATAGAGTGTTTTATTCCTCTTGGATTGTATCCTCTAGAACTTGACTTGAAACCGTTTTGAAACTTAAAATTTTTTTGAAAACATATTTGAAAATGATTGAGACACTAGGTATTTTTCCGGCCTTCTGAGCTTTGATTGATTAAATGCTACCCCTTAGTTGCCCAATTTTGAGCCTAAAAGAATAAAATACTTTTCTTAGTACCTTGAATTACTTTGATGAATAATGCTTGATATGACACCTTTTAAAGTATTGCAAAAAAGGTAAAAAGGTAGTTTGAAAAATAAATTGTGCGATGAGAAAGATAGAAAAATATTTCTCTTGAATTGAAAATCTCCCCTTCTCCAAATAAATAAAATAAAATAAATAAATAAAAATATGGAGAAGGGGATGGCAAAAAGAAAGGAGAAATAAAATAAAAAGAAGGAAAGAAAGGTGGAAAAATGAATCAAAGCCAAAAAGGTATTTTAGAAGGTGTCATGCTTTGCAATGTTTGATATTCTATTTAGCCCTCTTGAAATTTCTTTTTCTTGATTTCCCCACCTGACGATTAATCCCATGGCCTCGTTACAACCAGAATAAAAGACCTCCTGATTCTTATGTGTTTTCATTAATAAAGTAGAGATCTGGTTAATAGTCAAGCTTATGGTAGAATTCCTTCCTTGAGGAAATTGAGCGAATTGTCATATACCCTTAAACACTTGAGTGAGGTGAGAAACAGTACCCGAATCAGTGAGAATATGAATTTAGGAAGCCTAAGCTTCTAATTGGACTTGAAATGGACTATCTCTTGGGTACTTATTGAATATGCCTGTTACTTGGATTAGTTACTCGGGTTCTTGGTTCACTATCCATGCTCTGATTATTTATATCGTTTGGCCTTGGTGATTGCTTGAGGACAAGCAAAATCTTAAGCTTGGGGTGATTTGATGAGTGTGATTCCACCTCATATTTCATTGTCATTTTGCATGCATTTTCATATAGTTTAGGCATTTTTAATTTGATTTTTGTTAGTTTTTACCTTGGAACGGGTAAGGCGGTTTTGTGGTGTTGTTTTGTAGAAATTAAGGATTAAATGCTCAGGATCAATCATGATGGAGCTTGGATGAAGATGGGGCTTGAAAAGTGAAGAAAATGAGCCAAATAGAGCCCATCACGGCCTAGCCGTGATGACCATAACGGCCATGATCGAGCAAAACTGAAAAGAAAGAAGGCAAAAGTCAGAACTGGTCACGGCCTAGCCGTGATGTCCATCATGACCGTGACCTGTCGGTGAAACGGACCCTCAACAAAGCGTAACCGATCACGACCGTGACGCGCATTACTTGGATCAGAAGCAATTGATTTGGATCTAATTTGAGTTGGATTGGGATTCAAACTTCCCTAATCTATAAATAAGGCATCTGAGCAGAGACAAAGGGGACTTCTGGGCTGCTACTCTTAGGCTATAATTTAGAATCTCTATCTTCTTCTTCCTCCTCTCTTCTCTTATTTTTATTTTCATGTTGTTGTTAACCAAGCTTGTCATCACCATGGCAATGCTTGAGTAGTAGCTTAATTTCTAGGGATTGGGGCTATACCCAAGGTTTGTTTATGGTAATGAATTGATGTTTTATCTTTGTTAATTGCGATTTTGCTTTTAGATCTGATTTCTAGTGTTTTAATTACTCGTAAATTCGGCGGCCGCTTATTTGCGTGACGTAGATATTCTAAGAAGGAACCTAGCGGTGAACTTAGGTATCGGATCTATAGAATCAGACTTAGGACTTAAATCACGAGAGTTAGAAGCGGTCCTTCGAGGATTAACGAATTGTCACAAAGCGTAAAGGGTCCAATCAAAATTCGACTACCACGAGAGTAAAGGTTGGTTTAATTGGGCACGGTTTTTGTAACCCAAGAGGGAGCATTAACTATTTGAGGATAAATTCGCCTTCAAGGCAATTTCAATAATTAACAAAGGGGTAATCAATTTAGTAACATAAACAACCTTGTTGGTAACCCAAATTCCTAGGAATCCATCTAGATCTGAAAAACCATAAATTGATTTACTTTATGTTTTACTTGATTGCATTCCTTATCTGATTTTCTAAGTTATCCCTTATTTCAAATATCAAAAACCTTTTCAAAATCCTTTTCTAAAGTCCAGTTTAGTCAATTGATAATTAGTTGCGATTTGAGATCACGGTCTCTATGGGATCGATATCTTTTTATTACTTGGCGACAATCCGGTACACTTGTCGGATCGCACGACATCATTAATCTCTCTTCCCTTAAACTCTTTAGTTGCTTTGATTATATTATCAGCTTTCTAACTAAATGGGTCAAAGTGCGAATATCAAACAGGTTTTCAAGTTGTGTGCTTGTGTGTTTTTATGTTAAAATCACAACAGATAGATCACCTGTCTATGGAGTGTTTTCACACTTGTATGAACCTAACTTCTGTATGCGAAAAGTTTTCAACTTTGTTTTAATTTCTGATAAGTACAATTCAACTCTCCTTCTCATGTTTATAGTTGTCTATTTCAGGTCGAACTTTATAATTTTATATAATATAATAAAAAAATGGTATTCAATAGCCAAATCCACTAACCTTAAGAAGGTGGGCTTTATCTTTTTTATTACTTTATCTTCTTTTTTTTCTATTTTTTTGGCTCAAGTGGAGACATATTGCACCATTTGCAAAGGCCTAATGATTTTAGGCTTGGGTAGAAACAAAATTAGCCCAGAGCCCCCCAACTAAACTCGATCTATTGTTAGCACTCAAAAAAGCTAAATCCTAGTACCTTCATGTTCTCTTCGCCAATGTTCGAACCCATTGTCTTCCTGTTGGTGTAGAGAGAGAGAGGCGGGGGGGAGAATGGGACTTCATCTCTGACGTCTCTGTCATCAACACCGACCATGTTGAAGTCGACAAGGAGACCCTCAAGGGTCATTGTGAGGAGCTCGATGAAGCTTATGAAGATGAACACCGGAGAAACACGAGACTGAGTGGAAGTAAGCGACACAGAAATAAGCGACTGAATGGAAGACACTAACTTCGATGTCCACTTCATGTGGTTAAGATTGAGAAACGAAAAGGAGGAAGGAGACCAAGCTGAACTCGTTAGACTATCATTTTACTTTTTTGTAGAAATTGTTTTTAGGTAAATCATTGAACTGTCAATTTTAAGTTTTAACTGGTTTGGCCGGTTTTCTCTTAAGCAAGACAGTGCTTAAACTAAGGGTGTTCATAAGTCGATTTTGATTCGAATTGCATGAAAAACAATTGGATCGATTCAGCTTGAACCCAAAAATATTAAATATTAAATATTAAAATTAAAATATATACAAATATTAATTAAATATACTATATATATATATATATATTTGAAATATAACAAATATTAAGTTATAAAATTATCAAAACATTAACACATAAATAAATATTAAAATATAATATGGGTTGGGTTCAAATGACACCAAGGTGTCAACCTTAAGTTTGACACCAAATCCTACCCATTAATTGTAATTTAATCCTATGGCTAAGATTAATTCACTTAAACCCTCAAATCTGTTCTCTAATCCCTCATGTGCCATCATCTACTAACTACCTCCCCACTCTCTCCTCTCTTTGCGCATCTGATTTTCAAAAGCAATGACCAATACCATCAAAATCTGAACTCTTTGTTCTTAAAATACCAATACCATCAATATCATGTGCATGGGAAGCATCAAAATCATATTTCAACTCATTTTCTATAACTCAGGCTATATGAAACAAATGCTACTGGGGTGTTTTTGAATGTCCCAAAGCAAGGTTAGAAGCTTCTAATGACTGCAACAAAATAGATTACGCAGAACAAGAAAAATATATATACACAAACAAACAAATGAAGTGTCAACTACACAAAAATTCTATGACAAATTCCAAACTAAAAATTGAACCAACAAAATCTGTTTTAATCAACTTCACAAATCCCAAATTAAACAATTAAAACATCATAAACACATAACTCCCCAAATTCCTTTACTCTTTCTCAATGAAAAATGAGTGGATCGGAGTAGCTATACAGATCTGCTTCAACACCAATTATAGCAAAGCAAAACCCATAGAATTGTGTCCATTTATATATTATTCGAGAATTCATTTTGTTCAGACAGATTCTTTGGTCTGAGGGGAGAATTATGTACTGAATTTTGAGTTTGAGAATGCTTGCCCTCATGATACCCAAAGGATGGATCGAGGAGAGTGAGAAAGAGGAGGCGAAGCCGCGGGGTGGAGGTGCGGAGAGGAACCGTGTCACTGGTGGTGTGGTGCTAGGTCACGGAGGAAGAAGGGGACGCGACTACGAGGCAGGTACAAGGAGTTCCGACGTGGTGAGTAGGTGGTGCTGGGCTGTTAGGGTGGTGCTGTTCACAGAGGAGGTAGGGGATGGGTGGCGGGGGACTCGGGTGACACCAGAGATGGGGAAGGGAGAGAACGACAGGGACATCTCTTTCACAACGGTTCAGAACGGGGAGGTTGAGAAGAGTGGGTACCTTGGTGTCATTTGAACACAATCCATATAATATATAATATAGATTAAAAAAAGTAAAAATTAAAATATTGTAATTGGTTCGAAAATCCTTGAATTCAAGAACCAAACCAATTTAATTAATTTGATAAGGTTTTTGGGTTCATCATATCAATCCGAACCAATAAATAGCCTTAACTTAAACCACGAGTAAAATTTCCCCAATCGTCATTCGTCATCAGCAACATTTGAGCCTCGTGTAGTGGTGCGATAGCAAAGCTGCTGAATCCATCGTTGTCTATAATATATACAAGCCCACATTTGATTTAAATGGAATCCCACTTGAATGAAATTAACATTACCAGCGAGGTGCTAAAAGGCAGATTTCAAACATGCCAAGCTAAGCGTTCAAGATTTTATTGGATACCAACCGAAACTTAACAGGCAAAAGGAGCTGAATATACATGGGTAATGTATATAGTAGTCATGTATCACGATTGCATGACCAGAATAGTTACCGGAAAAACGACAGATTTTGCAACTTAAGGTTTGCTGGAAAACCAATTCAGATATGATTCATACAAGATTAATTGTACTAATATTCGATATTTGATGATTATCATCAGCCAAGCCAATCATAAACATCAGCAAGTAACTAGAGTTTACTTGCGCTATTCACTCCTCAAAATTACACACACAACAAAAGTATATTCTCTCCTATAGTAGAGAAGCTTTGTTTGCGAAGAAAACATGCCCCATCCTGTCAGCACTGACAGAATCTTATTTTAATACTTCTTAGTAAACCTGCCTCAGACCTCAGTAGGGTTCCACTGGGGTTCTGAATTTGGATCCAGCATAGACTGCAGCAGAACCAAGTTCCTCCTCAATCCTAAGAAGCTGCAACACAACAGATAGGTTAAGTGGACTGCCATCAAGTGAACAAAGAGTAATAACCATAGGCCATTTCAAAATCCGGTTAAAAGGTTACAAGACAAGCATCACGATCATCAATTGAAGTAACCATATTCCACTCATCTAACAAAACGTTAGATGAAAGATGTCAAAAGTTTTACGGTGTTACCTGGTTGTACTTAGCAAGCCTTTCTGATCTGCAGGGAGCTCCAGTCTTGATCTGCCCCTGTTAAACGACAGAATATAAACAGATTGCGTCAGCTTCAGCAAGAGGTCAAAATTCGTTTGTCTCAATCTTGATACAAATACTCGGCAAAGGCACTACTGTGACACAAAAAGGACAAGATATCAACAGAAAAAAGTACTAGTATCTGACAACTTACTGTTGCTAACCCAACTGCAAGGTCAGCAATGAAGGTATCCTCAGTTTCACCACTGCAATAAACAAATTGAAACATGAGTATAGACATACAAAGAATGAGGCAATGTCTGAAAACAGAACAAATTGGAAAGGAGGGCAAAAACCATGAACGTTAAATACCTCCTGTGACTAGTCATGACACCCCAGCCAGCTCGCTTTGACATTTTCACAGCTTCAATACTTTCAGTTACACTGCCAATTTGATTCACCTAACAAATAAATAGTAATAAATGAAATTTGACTCTTCATAATTGGTAGAAAAGTTCCAGATTGAAAATAGATTAAAAAGGGAACTCTACTTCCTCAAGAAAAGAAAATTGAGAAAAAGTTACTTTACCTTCAATAAAAGGGCATTGCAAGCCTTCTCCTTAATTGCTTTCTCCACACGCTAGAGCCAACAATGGACAGAATAATGTCAAAAGGATATATTGTTTGCTGAAATCACAAATTTAAAGTTAATAAAGCATACCTTTGGGTTGGTGACGAGGAGATCATCACCAACAATCTGCACTTGCTGGCCAATTTCAGCTGTTAACTTTGCATAGTGCTCCCAATCATCCTGATCAAAGGGATCCTCAATGGACACAATTGGATAATCTGTCACAAATGATTTGTACACGTTCTTCAAGCTGTCTCCTGAGATTTTCTGTGATCCGTCATTATTCTGCAACAAGGTAGTCATTTATCTAGTTAAAGCCATTATACAGAGAAATAAAAAGGAAATTAATAGTTAAGATAATTAGGGGAGAAAATTCAAATTTGTCTACCTCTTCCTTAAAATTCAAGTCATATGTTTTGTCCTTGTTATCATAAAATTCTGAGGCAGCAACATCCATTCCAATTACAACCTGTAAGAATATATATTAATCAGCCATACATTCAGATGATAAGAATTCAGCAAATCAAGATGCAACCTTTCCAGTATAACCAGCTTTTGCAATTGCAGTCTTCAGAAGCTCAAGACCCTCTTTGTTTTCCTATAAATAAAACATAAAACATATAAAAACGAAAGTTTAGTGAGATATAATTGTCTCAAACTAACATAAAAGAATAATATTTTGAACACATTTGAATTATTAAACTACAAAAGATCCTGATATGCAAAGAACATAAATAACTCAAGCCAAACCAAATATGCAAGCAATCAAATCATACTCAAATAACTTAGGTAGCAAAAACCACAAGGAGCAGGTAAGGACCTGGATATTAGGAGCAAAGCCACCTTCATCACCAACATTGGTAGCGTCTTGTCCATACTTCTTTTTAATCACAGCCTGCAAGACAAACACATCATCATCTTAATCTATAAAACCAATTAAAATGATTTTCCTTCTGTCCATCTTGTTAAAATAATAAAATAAAATAAAGAAATACAAAAAAAAAAGCAAGTGGATAAGGGTGGAAACCTTCAGGTGATGGTATACTTCTACACCCATCTTCATTGCTTCTTTGAAAGAAGATGCCCCAACTGGGAGAATCATAAATTCCTGTAGAAGGAGCCACACAGTGAGTATTTCAATAAAAAATAACCCTGTTCATTTGTCATACTAAATCAAAGGGGAGTCTCCACATAACGGTTAGAGTTGTTGCCATGTTGCCATGTGACAAGAAAGTCACAAGTTCGAGTTGCAGAATCAACCTCATGCAAAATCAAAGTAAGGCTATCTAGTATAGATCCACATTAAGGGTCCAATCCTTTTTTGGACCCTGTGCAGAACAGGAGCTTCATAGCACTAGATTACCCTTTTTATTGGTTATATGAAATCAATTTTACCTGCATTGCCAGCCTATTTCCTGCATGTGAGCCTCCATTGATAACATTGAATGCAGGTACAGGCAGTACCAAATTCTTGTTCCCAGCCAGATTGGCAATGTGCTGAAATGTTAAAATAATACAAAAGCAAAACATCAGAACACAAGATAACCAAATAGGAACTATTGTTATTAAAACCTCACATACCTTGTACAGGGGAATCTTCTTCACTGCAGCACCAGCTTTACAGACAGCAAGTGACACTGCTAGAATAGCATTCGCTCCAAGCTAAAAATTGAAATATTGTGAAAGCCCAACAGCAGTAAAATGAGTGATCACTACAGTCACAGAAAATGCAGCCATAGAACTCAAGAAGCCAAAGGAATCATATGGCAATACCTTCTGCTTGCACCACCCCCATTCATTAACAGTTCCATCAAGCTGCTGTACCATAAAATTGTCAATTTCAGTCTGCTTGGTTGGGTCCTGTCAAGGCAGAAAACAAATAACAGAATGCCATTAATTATCCACTACTAATGAGTTAAGAGAATACGCTATAACCCCCAACTTCACAGCTGCATAATACCTTGCCAAGCAGAGCAGGTGCTATAATTGCATTCACATTCTCCACAGCCTAAGCCAAGGCAAATTTGAAATTTTATTATCAGCTCCATAGCATTTCCAGAAGGGGAAAAAACAACAATAAAAATGGTAAAGCAAAACATATCAAATAAAAAAGTTATGTGGCTGGGGACAAGTAAAACAGCGAACAGATATTAACTGATATTTTTAATTGAAATCCACCATTCTGCCAAAAAATAAAAAATAAAATCTATATCCCTTAAGGTGAAAGAATATAAATTAAAAAAAGGTACCTTGAGAACACCTTTCCCAAGGTAGTCTGAACCTCCATCCCTCAATTCCAGAGCTTCATAGACACCTTCATGGAAAGGAAAATGAGTTAAGACACACTACCTTCAGAATTACCAACGTTCAGATGAAACTTTCCAGCCATTAAACATAAATATAACATGCAAGACCTGATATCTTCTTTCATCAATGAAAAATAAAATAAAAACAAAACAAAACCTATGTATGTTAGTTGGAAACAACTAAATATCACTTCAAGTTCAACATTTCCTACTTTTTTTCCCCTTTTCCAACATGATGATGCTTGAAGCAGCATAACACAAACAATAACTTACTACAACAACTCATATAGACACATATAAATGCATCAAAACCATATAATTCATTAAACCATGCAAGCTATAGAAGCAATAAAAGCATTTTATACCATATCCATATAAAAGAAAGAAAAACACTACACAATCAACTAAGATTATTTTCTTTTTGTCAATAAAATAAAATCGATCGTGTACCAGTTGAAGCACCACTAGGCACAGCAGCTCTGGCGAAGGTTCCATCGCTAAGAGTAACATCAACCTAACAATAACAAGCCACATTCAGAAATCATAGCTTCGCATAAACCATTTCCGAAAATACGATGACAAAACTTTCTATCTAGCGCCAAAAACAGAGTATGAATTTTTTTCTCTTTCTTTCTTTTTACCACACATTTTCTCAGCAACCAAACAGAAACCACAAAAAGATTAAGAAGTAATCGAAACTCACTTCGACGGTTGGATTTCCACGACTGTCGAAGATCTGGCGAGCTTTGACGACCTTAATCGTTGCCATTGTTATGCTTAAAATGAATTGAGAGTGTTTTCACAGTTTTCTCGCTCGCTGTGATTTTCTTACCCTTTTTTCCCGAGAAAATGACAGTGATGGGAAAATGCGTTAATCGGGTTTGAATATATAGGGGATTGGTACGTGGAGATCACGTGGGGGTGACTGAATCTGGACCGTTGATCGTGGGAGAGGAAAGGATGATATGGACGGGCGAGATGGTTTTATATGGTTGGGGGAATCATGAGCGTCTTGCTTGCTCCCCCACGAAGCACATAGAGAAGAATATGCTTTTGCTCTCTTCCTAGGGGCTGCGTGTCTCGTTTGTCCTAGTGAAAAATGGGTGAAAAATATGCATTTAAATTCGAGTTGTGTTATTTAAATACAAAATTTAGATATGAAATATGACATCGTATGTTTTTATTTTTATCTTTTATTTATTTTTATCATATTTATATATACGTATACACTTATTTCAAGAATATCATAAAAAAAAAACAAAAAGTGTCCTCAGCATATGTTCAACAAATATTTCTATTTGAATTCTCTTATTTTCTTTTCTTCTTTTTTGGCTCATGTTAGAAGTGATACAAAAGGAAATTTTAAAGGAACGTATTTTTCTCATTCTGAGAGTAAAAAGGAAAATAAAAAGAGTTTATGTTAATCCGAAAAATACCATCAACATTTTTGGGGATAGTTAGTCTCACATAAATGTCTGTGGGACCGTTTCATATGCTAACATATATTTTTTTTTATTGGATACAATTTATATGAAATTTATTAGATAAAAAGTATTTTTTTTTCTTTGATTTGGTATCTTACCTTCAAATTTGTGAGACTGACAATTGGGCCGAATGTCATCGTTGAGCAAAGATAAATTAAATGTATTATATTATATATAAATATAAATGAGATGTGATTTGTGTATATGTGTACAAATAAGTGAATTATTATATAGCTGGGCACGTGCAGCCCGTACTATGTAGTGTTCTGATATTATAAATTTATAATATTGGAATTGGAATTAAGGATTTGTGTTGAAAAGTAGTGATTAGAGAGCACCTGGTTTTGATAAAGAGTTTTGGAAAAAAGCAGTCAATTGTTTGGGAGTAAAAGGTTGATGAGCTGAAGGTTTTTCTTATATATATATATATATATAGACAAGGTTGAACATTGAAAGTTGTCGGCAACATATATAGCCAACTGCTTTGCATTCTGATTTCTAAAGCTTTCAGCTATTTTTGATCCTTCCAAATTATGTCTTGGTTAGTTCACCCAAAATATATATATATATATATATATATATATATATATATATATATATGCCTAGGTAAGAAATGTGTGTTTTTGTTGGAAAATGTCATCATAATTTCCCTCTTATGTGAACTCAAAATAAGCACTAAGCGAAAGCATAAAATAAGTGTAATAACACGAGACAATTTTTAGCGTGGAAAAACCTCCTCAACATGAGCAAGGGAAAAAAATCACGAGACTCGTAGGCCACTTAAACTTCCACTATAAAAATAATGGGAATACAAAAATACAAGAATATTGTATCCTCAATTTATAGATAACACTCATAAATCGGCTTACTATTTTTCTCTCTTAAAAAACTCTCTCTAAGGCTCTCTCTAATTTTTCTCTCCTTACGCTTCTATCTTGAATGTGACGATTGATGTGTTGTGTATGAAGAGAAGAGCTCTATTTATAGAGCAAGCTCCTCGACCACCCAACTAAAATTTTCACAAATTTGTTCCCAAAATTAATGCATGGTAACAAGTTTGAAAATTTGCACCCTATGTATAACACCCCGATTTTTCAATGTTTTTCAATATCTACAAAGATATTAATATGTTTATATTTTATCCCAAAAACTTAGAAAATGATTTTGTCTAAAACAAAATCATATTAAGATCATGTTTAATGATACAAAACTCCAGTAAAATTTGGGGTTGAAAATTTAGACGAAAACCGGTTTGTGTTTTCCCTGTCAGTATTCAGTAAGAATTTACTGATCAAAGAACCTAATTTTGACTCATGAACGAAAAATCAATGACTTTTATGTTGATCTTAAGTGATATGAGTTATTTCGAATTTTTCTTTTTCGAAATAATTAATGAAAGCGCATCGTGAAATTTTGAGACAGGTATATAATAGAACGAGACATAGTACAGAAATAATGTGGAGTAGAAACGATAAAAGTGGTTGATGATGCTCATGAAAATTGATCATATCATAACTTTTAATTTATGATTACACTTAAATATATTACTATACTACTTAAAAACCCATTAATCCTAATCTTTTTGTACAAACATGTTACTATATATAACCCCTGAACCGACCCCCCTCCCCATCTCACAATCTCACTTTTTCTATTTTACTACTTGTTGAAAAACTTAGTCTTCAAGTAAGATTTTGTGAGCTAAGATTCTTGAATCTTCATCAAGCAATCATCATCCCCTCCAATCTCCATTTCATTGAGGTAAACCATTTCTTCCTCTTCAACTTTGTGTTCACCATCTTCTCCTTATTATCACGACCAAGTTTAGAAACCCATTTTTCTAATTCTCATGAACTTGAATTCTTTTTACTTCTAATGATCGTGACTTAAGGAGTTAGACTCACTTTATTAGCTCATGATCTTGTTGATCCGGTTGTTGTTGCTATTTGGAAAACTGAAACTCTAACCCTTAAAAACCCCTTAGGGCCGAATCTAAGAGAAAGAGAGGGTTTGATGTTTTTGTGTTATTTTTGAAATCTAACACTTGTTTCAAGCTCCCTAGGACCTATATGATCAAGTTCTAAGAACTTAGGTCCAACAAAAATTCCTAACCCTTTTTCCCCATAGAAGCCAAATTCTATTCCTAGTAGGATAGAAGGAATTTTTCGAATTTTGACTTGTATTGTGATGATTTGTGAAGGAAACATAGCATAAGTGTACTTTCTGGAATCGTGGGAGGAAGCTGCATCAAGGATAACCCTTCACAGGCAAAAAAATTTCACAGTTGAGGTAAATGGAGTTTGCCTGATGAGCTCATTCTAGTCATATACCCTATTATAAGTTTAATTATACTGCTTGGTTATGATGATTGGATATTATAGGTTGATAATGTAGGATGTGAATAACCCTAGTGTATAATTGTTGAATGATATATCTTATATTGATGATTGTGATTGGTTGATGGCATGACACTTGTCATTGCTTGTTAAAAAGACTAAGATATTTAAAATTACCTTAACTCAGAAAGTTTGAAATGTTTTTGTTTTACTTATTGGAAGATGAGAAAATAATCTTGAATGTTGAAAGTGACAAGATAGAAAAATTAGGAAGTAGAAAGAAAACGGAAAACGACCGAAAGTCATGGGACTTTATTCAAAAGATTTTTGGAAAGGAAAAGTATTTGAAATTAAGGTTTCTCTATTAAAAATTTTACAAAAGTTTTGTCATGGCAAAGTTGAAAGAGATTGTTTTAGTAATTTTTCAAGTTTTCAGAAGAATGGATCTTTCCAAAAGAAAAGTGATGGTGAAAAGGTATTTCTAGAAATGATGGTTTTATTCATGGTTCAAAGGGAGAAACGATTGGATTTTTATTTTGATTTAGTTTTCGCTGAGCGAAAACCTCTGGAAAGAGAGTGATAATGGAAAGGATCTAGTGTTCCGGATTGACGGGCTAGAATTCCTATTTGAATTTTCGAGGAAGTGGAAAGGACCTACTGTTCCGGATTGCCGGGCTAGAGTTCCTATTCAAGTTTCGAGAAAAAAATAGAACCTAGATTTTTGAGACGTCGGACTAGTGTTCGGTTGTGAAGGAGATTGTGAATCATGGATTTTATTGATAAAATCCTATGTGAGTATTAAAGTTTAATTTAATACTTGATTAAAAGTAGTCGAGAGCGTAAGCCTTGATGAGGAAAGAACAATGCGAAAAAGAAAATGAAAACGAAAACACTTGTTTTACATGCACAGTCTGACTTTTATGCCATTGTGGCAGACGTGCCATTGTGTATCGAGCCACAGTTTCACAAAGGCTGAACTGACAAACCGAATAGTTACGGACCAAAGACAGCTTCTTTAGTTTTTGGGTCTTCAAGAACTCCACGAAATGCTTGGGGCTTTGCAACCTCTTGTCGTGGAAATCGGCTATCCTGCTCAAAATGTACTCAATCAGGAACTATTCTGTATTATTTAGGTGAGATGCGATACCCTAGAAAAATTAAGGATTTGGACCCACGAGTGGCCAATCCAACGCGAAACAATTGTGTTATAGGCATTATCGCGATCCTATCATGCTCGGCGAAGGGAAGTTAGGATCTCCGGAGAACTATGAGTCAGATAGAAAAGATTGAAGTGACATATCAGTTTTCACAAAAATTGCATTCGATTGTCGGGAATGAATCCTTGTGTTATAGTTATAAGGTATATTGCATGATATTGTGTGTAAGTCATGTATGTGGCTTTTATGATGTCTCATATATTGGTATCTCACCTTTACTTTATTTTCCTTGTTTTGGTGTTTTGCCTTTGTGGTTCATTATTATGGGTATATAGAGGGATCTGATGCATCACCTGACTTACTCGGGGTTTCTGGGTCTCACGTTTGAAAAGAGAGAGGATGAAGGCGCTTGGGAAATTCACCCGGGAGCCCGGAGCGCCAGATACACCAGCCACTGCTAACAACAAAGGGAAGTGAAGAGGGAGCAACACAGTATGTGCATAGTTTGAAGACGGTAGAAGGGCCTTTACCCCCGATGTGGTTTCTTTTGAGGACTTTGCTGGAGACTGGGAACGCTCATCACCAACCTCCACCTCTGCAAGTATTACCTGGATCTGGACCTGCCTCCCCTGTACTGGAGTTACCTGCACCTATAGTCGTAGGAGGAGGAGAAAACGACAATGAGATTATGATTGAAGAAGATCCTGAGGAGGACGATCCTATTGAAGAAGACCCAGTAGAGGATGATAATGAGGAGTTAGAATGTAACCCTATAGATGATGAGGTTGTAGGTCCCGTTGTTGAGATGGATGATGGAGTAGGGTTGCCCGATCCTTCTTCAGTTAGAGGTAACCATGGAGGTCTCTCTAACGGATTTCACTAGTTTGACCAGCATAGGCGTTTTTGTATTTTAGGGGTAGTGTCAACCTCTACTTACTGTATATCAGACTTATGAGAGCCATGTCTTTTTTGAAAACATTGGTTCTCCACTTAACCCTCTTGTGTTAATATGGTATGTATTATGTATATATTTCCTACAAGTACTAATGACTCTAGTTGATGTACATTCCCTGGGAAGAATAAAAACTGTGATGTAATTGTTTTGGTATGTATGGATGCATGGATATAAGTAGGAATGTATGCACAGGTTGTATTATTTATGTATTCGTTCAAAGTTTTTTTTATGTGCTATGTCTCGAACTAGAACAAGAGAGAGAATTTTTATTTTCCGAAAGAAAACCAGCAAAAGATTTTTTTTTCTAAATATTTCGGCATTTGAGTAAGTACATGTAGTACCAAGGGAGGCGTTACACTATGTGCATATTTTTTATTTGGCCGGATCATAGCTAGGTCCCACAATTCTCCCCCTCCAGCTAAAGGGAAAATATCCTTGGGTCAGTTTGGGGTTGATGCTAAGCCTGCAACTTCTTTACAGACTTCTAAATTCTCTTTTGGTAGAGCTTTTGTCATCATATCTGCCACATTGTCTTTGGTGTGTATTTTCTCAATCTGTAGCATTTTACTTTCCAACACATCACGGATCCAGTGATACCTTACATCAATGTGTTTTGACCTTGAATGAAAGGTTGAGTTCTTGCTGAGATGGATTGCCTCTGACTATCGCAATAGAGAACATAGCTTTCCTGATTTCGGCCTAACTCTTGTAGGAACTTCTTCAACCACAAGATCTCCTTGCAACCTTCAGTGATTGCGATGAATTCTGCTTCTGTGGTGCTTAAAGCAATACACTTTTGTAGTCTTTACTGCCATGAGATAGCTCCCACTGCAAAAGTAATCAGGTATCCTGATGTAGACTTTCTTGAATCCACATCTCCTGCCATATGTGCATCTGAATATCCAAGAAGTATTAAATTTCTATTGCCAAAACACAAGCAGCTTTTGGCAGTTCCCCTCAGATACCGTAGTATCCATTTCACAACATTCCAATGCTCCTTTCCTGGATTCGATAGGAATCTGCTCACAACTCCTACAACATAAGCAATGTCTGGTCTTGTACAGACCATTGCATACATAAGACTTTCCACTGCAGTAGAATAGGGCACCTTGCTCATTTCTTCGTTTTCTTCTTCATTCCCAGGACATTGCGTCTTACTCGGTTTGAGATGACCAGGTAATGGAACGTGTGAAATAGACAACTATAAACACGAGAAGGGGGGTTGAATTGTGTTTATCAGAATTTAAACAAAGTTGAAAACTTTTCACTTACAGAAGCTTGGTTCAGACGAGTGGAAATATACTGGACAGACAGGTGACCCATCTGATGAAATTTTAACAGTGACTTCGGCAAACACACCACTTGATAAACGGATAAGAAAACTCAAGCAACTAAAAGGTTTATAAGGAAAGAGAGATTGACACAGCTATTTATCCTGGTTCACTCTTCAAAGCAAAGAGTTACGTCAAGTCCTTGGCAGCACCAAGTTTTATCCACTATAACTGATCAGGTTACAGACTCCAAGTATTGTTTGCACACCTAGCCTCTTCAGGATCCAAGACAGAACTTCATAAAATGCAGTAGAGTCGTTCTGGGCAGCCATTAATGTAAAAGGAACGTTAGTTGTACTCTAACTTGAAGGATCATGGCTTTATGCATCGTGAAACAGCCATATCAGAGTTGTACAGAGAGCTTTTTGTACTTTACTGAGTACAATTCCCTTTTCGTGAAAGGACCAGAGGTACTAGGGAACAAAGCACGTTGGAAGCATTCTTTAACTGGTCTTAGGTTCTGACATCCGAGGTTACTTGAGAGAGTAACTTCTGACTTTTCTTGATAAGCGTGAGACTGAGTGGGAGAGAAGGCTTCAAGTCTCTTTCTGATGGGACAATCACCAAAAGCTTGTTAGGTCCTTGGTTCTTCAACGAGTAACTTCAAACGAGTGTAGGAACTTGTGGAGAGACAGGTTGAAAACGTATCTTGAAAGAAGTCAATAATCCTAGTCAGCAGACAGGTTGACTTTCGCTTATCCAGACAGGTAGTCACTTATATGAGCAGACAAATGATTCTTACTATTTTAATCTGCACACTAGATAGACAGGTTAGCAACCAATATGAAGGTTAATTAAATCATTAACCAATGTTTAGTTCTCATCAAAACTTAAGGAAATACACATCATACATTTTAGAGACTTAACAATCTCCCCCTTTTTGATGATGACAAACATTGAGATGATTTAATGAACCTCACAAAATATCAACAAAGAAAATAGCATATATCAGACAGGTTGAAATTTTCTTAAGCGGATAGGTTATGCAGATGCTTGATCAGACATTAAGATTAATCATATAATCCGGTTAACTTAGTCACACATAAATTTGACTTGTTTTACTTTGAAATTATCAGAGCAATCTTACTTGCGATTTATCATAGCAAATATAGCAACTATCAGAACATACTTTGATCAACATACTTTGCTCATATCAGAACATACTTAGTCCATATATTATTTTATTATTAAGATCATATCATATTCATTCTCCCCCTTTTGTCAACAGCAAAAAGGAGTAATCAAAAATAAAATAAAATAAAATAATAAAGAGATAAGGAAAGTAAGAAATATATTTTATTCATCAAGAGCTTTGATAAGTATAGGGCGGTTTACAACATAGAAACAAAACTACCTAGATTAACTAAGTAACAAATATAAGGCAGCAACCTTTTACTCTAAGAGCAGCCTAGCTCACCTTTCTTCATCCAGCTGCCTTCTTAAGTCTTCTACTTGTCCTTGAAGTAGATGAAAGTCTTGTAAGGCCACTGTCTGAGAAGTGGAGGCTTCTGTGGGCAGGCTTGAGGAAGAGACAGTCAGAGAAGAGTGCTAGGGTAAGGCTAAAACTGGGGGTGCCTTAGGTAGAGATAGGGGAGAGGTGATGGAATGGAAGAAAAGTTCATGGAGAGTTTGAAGGGCATAGAAAGGAAGAAAGACAAATTTGAAGACGAGACTGATATGACAAGGTCAATATCAGGTGAAGGAAACACACAGGAAAGTCTCTCAGACAGAGACAGTCTGGTGATGGTTATTTGGATAGGTGGGGGAAGAGGTGTTTGAGCTGATACAGATGGAGGGATAGGTAATAAAGAATCAATATGACAAAAGAAATAATTTGATCCAGCAATTAACATAAAGAAATACCTAGACCTACAAGGTAGCATTACAACAGAAGCAGGATAGTGAGTTCCAGCTAATGTTATAATGAAGACAACAATAGGTGGGTAGAAGAAAAGTTCTCTACAGGGGTTAAGAATATGTGGTGGAGGAGAAGGAATGATAGAGACATGTGAGATACTAGCAAGCAAAAGAGATTACAGATCAGACACAAAGAGTCTCGATGATATGCCAGTTTGTTCTTTGGGAGAAGAGTCCCTGTGAACAACTGTGTACTGACAGTCATCAAGTACAACAGTGAAAGAAGATTTTTGAGTTTGAAAGGAGTGGATAGGTGAAGAAAGAGGAGATGCAACAGAGAGAGATTGAACAAAAAGGGCAGATAGAGAAGAGACGGATGGGGTGATGATACCTTGATGAGAAGGGGAAGGGAATGAAGGAGATGTCTGCTCTTCTGATATCTTCAACTTCTGCAGGCACTTCAGTCTTTGCAGGTACTTGGTAACCAGATCTTCTTTTTTTGGGAATAATTCCCAAAATGAAAGTCTTCTTTGGTTCTTCCAGAACTTGCTCTGTCTACTTCCCCTGAGCAGATGCTTCCTCTTCGCTAGGTTCAGACTCAACTTGTCTGACCTTGGCAAAGGTCTTCACCAGCTTCCTCTTCTTGCTGGGATGAGCAGGAACATCTACTAATTCCTTAGCTTCACTAGTCTTCCTCTTGGGAGAGGGTCTCCTCGATCTGAACCTTAAGGGCTCAACTGTCTCAGCAGAATCTTCAGACACTGAAGGTTGCAGCTCTGAAATTTGGTCTTGTCTGGCCACCTTTCCAGATGGTTTGAACAGTCTCTCAGAAATGGGGACTTCAGATACATCAGTGGAAACCACTGGTTTTTCCTCCTTCTGCTCAACAACAGGCTTCTTCTTCCTCTTCTGCTTCTTCTTATCATCTGCCTCCTCATCAACAAGAGGGATCCCCTTGATATCTATCATAGACAGTATCTTCCTGTCTATGGGCAGTGACATGTCCACAAAGTGAACATCACTGGGAACAAACAGCTTGTTCCTGAAGACCCTTGTCAACAACATCCCATAAGGATAGGTCTGCATGTTAGTTCTCTTGATCAGAGTCTCAAGGTACATGTAGATAAGGTCATTGATGTCAACCTTGATTTTGTGGATCAAGTGGTACAGAGCAAATTTGTCCATCTTGGTCACACTGTCTCGTGAGCCTTTCCTTGGCATCACACACTCCAACAGCAATTTGTGCAAGAATCTGCACTTGACCACCATGTTGACAGGCTTAGGGTTCACAGGTTTGGGAACACCAAAGATGGCAATGTTGACATTGTCAACTCCCACTTCATCTTCCCAGTTGGGTGTCAAGCCAGCTCCAATTCTTGGGCATTTTGTGACAAGCTCCAGAGAGCTGATGGTGAAGATAAGGGTTTTATCCCCCATTTCAGGCTTAAAGCCTTTGATTTCGTTGAGTCGGTTGGTGACAACCACAGCATTTCTCCAAATCGTTTGAACGAGCTTAGGGTGAACATGCTCCTTGATGTCGAAGAAAGGAGTCCATTTGGAGTACTCCAACTCTTCAATGACATCCATACCTAGCTTCTTCATCTGTTGAAGATCAACAGTCTTTCCCGGAATGATCTTCTCGATCTCAGTAACTTTGAGATTGTATTTCCAGCGATTTCTTTTGCAGAGAGATGCTTGGATGATGCCATTTTTTAGAGAAAACGGTTCTAGGGTTTCGAGAGAGAAGAGGGTTTCAGAGACGAAAAGACAAAGAGATTTTGGAATTTTGAAAACATAAAGGTTCGACCTTTCTGATCTATTGTCTTTTATAGTCATAAAAGTAGGAGAGAGAGAAAAAATAAGGACATCTTTGATTCAAAACGGCACGATTTGTATGGGGAACCACAACGCCCACTTAAGACATAATGAAAACATGGACATCCTTGGAAGAAAAACATAGAAAGTTTTGGTGGAACTGTGAAAGAGATCATCAGGATATTATTTTATTTTATTTTTGGTTATGAATATTTTGATTTGATTTATTTTTATTTTTGGTACTTCAATTTGTTTTCTTTTTTGTTTGGTGAATAATGATTTGAAAAAAACAAATTGGTTTTGGAGTGGATGAAAATTGATCCACCTACATTTTAGTTATCGGTCCAATGGATTTTTAAAAAACTTGGATGGATCATAAATCATCCACTAAAAAAACAATTCAATCCAATTCAATCCATTTATATTATTTTTTTCATAAATGGATGGATTGGATGGATTTTCTCATGGATAGACTGGATGGATGGTGGATAAATGGATCATTTTGCCACCCCTAGTTTCGAGATATATAAACTACCGTGCACATGATTAGCTTCAAATAAGGAATGATATTAAACATTTAATAGCCATTTCAACAAAACTGTTGAGTTATAGCATAGTGACTCAACAGAGTCAGACAATTGAACTTTTGTCCGTTGAAGTAGATTCTTTGAAGTTCTTGTCCTTATTGAACCTTCTGAGTGGCTTATCCCTCTTGAACTTCTTTTTCTGTAGGAGAAGCTTTATTTTCCTGGTCAGGAGAGACAATTCTTCATCACTCTCGGAATCCTCGTGTTCAGACAGTTCAACATCACTGGATGACTCGTCTGCTTTTAGAGCCTTGGAGGCTTTTGCTGACTTTTGATAAGCTTTCAGAGCAATTGACTTGCCCTTCTTTGGTGCAACTTCATCTCCAAGTTCTTGCTCATGAACAGTGAGTGTTCCAAGAAGTTCATCCATAGTCAAGGTAGTGAGATCCTTGGCTTGAGAGATAGCAGTGACCAAAGCTCTCCACCGTTTAGGTAGACTTCTCAGAATCTTTCCAACCTTCTCAGCATTGGTGTAGATTTTTCCAAGAGATTTTAAACTGTTGACTATAGTTTGAAATCTTCCTATCATTTGAGCAACAGATTCTCCTTCTTCCAAGACAAACGGTTCATACTTTCTGACAAGTATGGCAATCTTTGGCTCTTTGACTTTTGTTGTTCCTTCATGTGTGACAGCTAAGGTGTCCCATATTTCTTTGGCGGAGTCACAGGCACATACCTTCTCAAACACCTCAGGACTGAGAGCACAAATGATGTTATATCTAGCCTTGTAGTTCAGCTCCCATTTTGTCTTTTCTGCAGTAGTCCACTGAGCTTTTGGCTTGTCAATGTCATCATCATTCTTGGGAATGAATGGACTATCTGTAATGACATCCTAGAGATCCGAGTTTGTAGATAGAATGAATCATTGAAATCTATCTTTCCAATAGTTGTAGTTTTCTCCATTGAAGTAAGGAGGTCTTGTAGGGAAGCTTCTTCAGTCTGGTGACTTCCACTTGAACTAGCTCCGGCAGTCATGTCTATTCATCAGGACCTTTTACCTCTACACTGTTAGATGCTCAACCCAGAGGCTGAGCTCTGATACCAACTGAAATAGACAACTATAAACACGAGAAGGGGAGTTGAATTGTGTTTATCAGAATTTAAACAAAGTTGAAAACTTTTCGCATACAGAAGCTTGGTTCAGATGAGTGCAAAGATACTGGACAGACAGGTGACCTGTCTGATGAAATTTTAACAGTGACTTAGGCAAACACACCACTTGATAAACGGATAAGAAAATTAAAGCAACTAAAGAGTTTATAAGGAAAGAGAGATTGACACAGCTATTTATCCTGGTTCACTCTTCAAAGCAAAGAGCTACGTCCAGTCCTTGGCATCACCAAGTTTTATCCACTATAACTGATCAGGTTACGGACTCCAAGTATTGTTTGCACACCTAGCCTCTTCAGGCTCCAAGACAAGTATTCTTTACCCACCCAGCCTCTTCAAGCTCACTTAGATTTGTTTGAGAAATTTGGTTTGTAATGAATACAACTTCAGACAGACAGATCTTTCACTAACACTCAGAGAGTGGTTTAAATGTAAAGCTTAGGAAAGTCTGCATAATAACTTCAAATGATTGATGAATACGGAATGAAAGAATGAAGATATTAATGCGCAGAGTAATGGCTCTTTAATGCTATATGTATTCTCTGTTTCTTCATCTTCAATGACTTTTGTATTTATAATCTTCAAGCATTTAAGATCCGTTAGAGACATTCCCTCAGATGTTGGCTTCAAGCAGAACTTCATTAAATGCAATAGAGTCGTTCTGGGCAGCCATTAATGCAATAGGAACGTTGGTTGTACTCTAACTTGAAGGATCATGACTTTATGCATCATGAAACAGCCATATCAGAGTTGTGCAGAGAGCGTTTTGTACTTTGCTGAGTACAATTCCTTTTTCGTGGAAGAACCAGAGTGTTAGGACGTTGGCAAGTATACCAAATCGTGATAAGTAATAAAGTGTAAGTGAGTATCGTTCCCAACGAGGATTAAGACCAACTACCAACACGTCCAACTAGACTACTATATAGGCGAATATTTGGAAGGAAGGGAGCTCAATATGAAATACCAAGCCCAACAATAGTTAAAAATAAACAAATGAAAGGAACAAGTTCTTTTTGGATTTTTATCAAACACCTAAGAAGCACAAATGAGTTTTAATGCAAGAATGACGAAATGTTGAGGTTAGGTTCACTAAACTTCATTTACATGCAATGAAATGACTAATAACATAGTTCCTACTTCAAATATGACAATCAATCCTCTAGATTACTCAAATCCTAATCCCTTAGATGATAAGAGCCTAAATCCCCAAATTAAACCCTAATTCCTTAGGAGGCTTAATTAGTGAATTTGCATGAAGATCAAGGATTGCATGATTACTAATAAACCTAAATCCATCCCTAGATACAAGGTTTACTAGGTGATTGATTTCAAGTCTACTCCTAATATGAACTTTTCAATTGCATACCATGACAATAATCAAGTCATGGATGATCAAGCCACAACAAGCATTAAGCATGGAAATCAAACACTCATAAAGAAGCAATAAGAACTATATTAAGAGGTCAAGTCAAATACATGAAAACTCAGAAATTAGCTACATCTAACCCCAACAATGGGGAAATTAGCTACTCATAGTCGTAGAGATAGCAGAAGGAAAAGAAATAACAAAGACATGTGTAGAAGACTCCATGGATGATGTCCTCTAACTCAAGCAGCTCCAAGTGCAGAGAAATCCTCTCCCCTTTAAGGTAAATTTCGTCCTTGGTACTTTCTGAATGCCTTAGGTTTTTACCAAAAACAGAATTTATAGTCCATGTGTCATCAGTAATTGGGGCTGAGCACCATTTTGTGGGGCTGAGCTTTATCGCTCCATAATTTAACATATTCTCTGGCGTATCCGTGCCGAGCCCTGGAATCTGGGGCTAAGCCTCGCGACATAGGGCTAAGCTCAGAAACATGGGGCTTAGCCCCATTTTCATAATTGGGCTATTGGTTGGGTTTAACATTGACTTTAATTGGGCTTCTTCTTCTTGCATCAATCTACACAAAAACACCAAGAACATTACTAACTAACCCAAAACAACAAATAATAAAAATAAATCCTAATGACTCAATAAAACACATAAAACATAAGATAAATAACCTCTTAAGAATTGAAAAGGAAATAATCTACCTAAAATACACACCTAAAAAGTATGCATATCGACAACTTATCAACTTCCCCAACCTTAATACTTTGCTTGTCCCCAAGCAAAAGTAAAAACAAAAAACAAGAAAAATAAAACACAAGAACAAACTAATGGTTGAACAACTTCAAAAGAGTCAAGATGACTAACAACTCAACAAGACAAAGTGATACACACTCCAACATGGTTGAAATCCTCAAACAAAAGAATCAATTCATGGCTTAATTGTACCCTAAATTGCTCATAAGAAGAGATTATAGCCAAAATACAAGTTATTTTCACTCTTAAAAGATTAAGGTGCATGGCATAAACAATTAAGGTCCAACCAATGAAACTCAGCTCCTCACAAGATATAACATTTCCCTCAACCACTCAAGTATGTGGGGTCAAGTGTTTCACTCATTTCCACACATCAAAACCATACAACCACAAATTTGCTCTTCATCTCAATCAACATCACATAATCCACACACATGCATAAATCACAAGGGTCTTTATTAGGGATGTAACATGGCTAGGCTATAAGGAAGGTTATTCAAAGATAAACAAGCTAGACACCAAGGAGAAAAGCAGAACAACTTTCTTTTTCAAATTTTTGAACATTTTCTTTCTTGATTCTCTTTCCCTTTTAGTCTTTCTTTCAACACTTTCACATCGTAACAACTTTCTTTTCTTTTAATTTCCTTTTCGCTTCAAATTTCTTTGGAGCATTTGCTCTTTTTCTTTTTTCTTTTTTTTTTGTAACCTCAATTTCTCACATATAACTCCCCCAAACTTATGTCAATCCCAACTCAAACAAATGCTCTCCTATCCCTAAGGTGTTGGTAGAATATTATTTTTCATCTCAATTTTAAGCACAATGGTTAAGAACAAAAATTATTGTCTTTCAAGCTCAAAGGGGCATCACAAGGGAGAAATGTTAAGGTTGGCTTTTTGGTCAAGTGGCTATTTGAGAAGAGTCGCCCTGATCATTTCTATGACATGCATGCAAGTTATGAATTCAATCAAGATTCAAGTAAATTCAAGAGTATAAGTTCCAATGATGACACTCACAAATAATTTTTTTTTATGGCTCAAAGGGCTCACAAAGGTAAAGCCAAGCATTTCAATGGATTTTTCCAAAATTATCATGCCACATTCATTAATCACCAAGGGTTAAAAACAAGCATTAAGGCTATGAAATCTAAAATAGAGCAATCATTAGAAGCACAACTCAACCACAAAAATTAACTTCACATTGAAAGAAAACAACATGGGAGCATGTAAAAACAATGAACTTGCATAAGAGAAGCAATCTCAAAGTCTTTCTCAATCATTCAACCACTCTCCCAAACCTAAAACTTTGCTTGCCCTCAAGCAAAAGTTGACACCAAGAGGGGAAAAAAACAAGCTGTGAACACCAAAAAGGAAATGAAAGAGAAAACCAAGAGGAAAAAAATGCAAAGAAGCATAGAAGCGATAGGCACATTTATCAAAAGGATCATGAATTTAACATGCAACATGGGTATGACACTAAGCTAAGTCAAATGGAGCTAAGCCTAGGACAGTAGGGCTAATCCCAAGACAGTGGGGCTAAGCCCAGATGTTACAGAGAGTTGTTTTGTCACAGATAAAAGGGGCTAAGCCCAACGAAGTAGGGCTAAGCCCTAGGATGACTGAGAGTCCCTGTTAATACGGGGCTCAGCCCAAAATCGAGTTTTTCTGCAGAATTCTACAGCTTTTTGTAAGGCTCGACACAGCCTTAGTGGGGCTAAGCCCTAGACTTCCAAAAAGCTCACTGATAGACGGGGCTAAGCTCAGGGGGATGGGGCTGAGCCCCAAATACAGAACTTGAGAATTTTTAAAACAGGACATCCCTATACAAAACCCATTCAATTTCTCATAAAGACTTAACCGCCAAAACCCAGAAAAAGTGTTGCATGGAGCTTATTCAAGTCTAAAACAAGGAAATAAAGGTCCTAATTAAAAAGGAAAAGGAGAAGGGATAGAAATCATGGGTTGCCTCCCAGTAAGCGCTCGTTTAACGTCATTAGCTTGACGCCTGGATACTCAGTTGCTCATGGTGGTTTTCTTGTGCTTGAAGATGCTCCAATTTTCTTCACTTCATGTTGAGTTTTTAGACCACCAAAATTGATAGGAGCAAAGAAGTCCAAAGTCCCCGGTCAGTGATCAAACATCTTAATGGTGACTTGATCACCATCAACTCTCAAAATTAACTCACCCCTTGGCACATCAATAACAGCCCCGACAGTAGCCAAAAAAGGGTCTTCCAAAGATAAGAGGAATGTGTTGGTCTTCATCCATGTCCACGATGATAAAGTCCATTGGAAAAATGAAACGGTCAACCTTGACAAGGACATCTTCAACCAACCTCCATGGATAAACATGTGATCGATTAGCCAATTGCAAACAAATGGTGGTTGGTTTAGGATCCCCTAACCCCAGCTGATTGTAAATGGAGAGAGGCATGAGGTTAACACTTGCACCCAAGTCACACAAGGCTTTTCCGGAATATTAGGACCCAATCAAGCATGAAACAATGAAACCACCCGGGTCCTTGAGCTTTTGAGGAAGTTTTCTCCTCGAGATAGAGCTACACTCCTCAGTAAGTGCAATCTTCTCATCTTCGTCCCACTTCTTCCTCTTGGAGAGTATTTGTTTCATGTACTTCGCATATGAGTGCATTTGCTCAAGTGCCTCCGCAAATGGGATGTTGATATGAAGCTTCCGAAAGATATCTAGGAATTGACTAAGCTTTTTCTTTTCATGTTGCTTTTGAGGTTGTGGAGGGAAAGGAATTTTCAACCATGATGGAGGTGGTTTGCCCGAATCTCTCAAGATTTCTTTCATTGTCTTTTTTCTCACCCACTCTTCATACACTAATTTTTCTTTCTCAACCAAAACGGGTTGACTAGAAGTAGGAGAAGATAGTTCAACCTTCTTAGGCTTATGTTCATCATTCGAACAATCTTCCACAATGCCTTCTGTGAACACCCCATTTTGACCGGGTCTTTTAGTTTTCACTAAAAATTTCAAAAAAATAATAAAATAAAAAATTGCAAAGAAAATAAAAATAACAAAAATAATAAAAAGATTTTCAATTGGGCCAGGCCAGTTAAACCCATTTCATCCTCCTCCAACAAACCCTAGCAACCACTTTATTTTGAATCAGAGATAGAAATCTTAATCTTGGCAGATTTTGATGAACAAGATCAGATAAAAATCTTAATCTTGACAGATTTTTAGGAACAAGATCAGATAGCAATCTTAAATCTAGGCGTAATTTTAGGATCAAGATTGGAGGAATTGACATTATAAAATCACAAGAGGTGCTACAGAATAAGTGGAGCCTACAAAAAGATTCAAAGAAAAACCAAGCCTCCATTCTTTTCCATCCTCTATCATAGGTAACACCATCACCCACCACAAAAAAACGCACCAGCCACCTTAAAAGAAAAGGCCTAGCCTCCATTCTCTTCCTTCATCCATCATACAACCCCTCCATAAAAAACACCTCTCACTTCACCATCATACAATAGCCACCACTCTCCTCCATTTAACCTTGACTCCAACCTTAACAGAAACAACAACAACTATCAATCCTTTTAATAACAAACTAGAACATTAAGAAAAAGTTATCTTAGCTCCTTTAATTCTCAGTCACCGTGACACCACCATGTTCCGCAAGCCGCACCCACGCCCCTAGCCGCTCCGCCATCCCGGACCGCCACTACCTCCGCCTCCTTGGTGACCCGCGCGCTACAGTGCTAAGCTCTTGCCTGTTTGTTTTTCTCATTTTCTACTTTGATGATAGAAGGTTGTGGTCCTTGCCCTTCTTAGTTTAAGTCTCTTCCATTTTGGTTTATTTATTTGTTTATTTATTTATTGTTATTATTTTTGTTATTATTATTTTTATTATTATTATTTTTTTGTTTGTTTTCTTTCTTTTTTCAATGAGTCAAAATAAATAAAATGTAAAAGGGGAATTAATTATAAATAATTTTTGGGATTGCTTTGTGAGATGTATCACACTCAATTCCTTAGATTCAAGATCGATCTGTGGACGTGTACGTGTCATGTTCTATCTCGTTTAGGACTTTTCAATATTTAGAAATTAGGCAATAAAAAATTCAAAAATAAAACTTTTTTTTAAATAAAGAAAAACCTTTTCATAAAAATAAAAATCCAACCATCAAATATTTTTAACAAGAACCACGTGGCTTTGAATTTCCCATCGCAGCGGGGAATACGTAGGAGCATGATTAAATATTATGTCAAGCCAAAACTATTTTCCCTTATTTTTGTGTTTGTTTTTTTTAGCTAATTAAAAACAATTGAATTTGTGTTATTAATTAATGTTACTTAGGGATTGCTCTATGAAAAGTTTCATGTTCAATCTCTTAGAATTGAGGTTGCCCCGTGGACTTATGTGTCATGTTCAACCTCCTTAGGGTAAATATTAATTAGTAATCTCTTTATTGGTGTAAAAATTTTTGGGGTAAAATAAATAATTTAAAAGTTATTAATTTTACGCAATTAATTCAAGGTACCATTCGTAGAATGGGTGATGTAGGATGCTTAACACCTTCCCTACTCGTAACCGACTCCCGAACTCAACTTGGTTCCAAAGACCATTTTTAAAGGTTTTCCAATTTTTCCTAAATTAAATAAAATTGGTGGCGACTCTACATTTTTCTTAAAATATCTTTTTATTGCCGTTCCTGCCATAATTTTTGGTTGCGACAAATGGCGACTCCACTGGGAAATTTTTTCAGAGAGTCAAGCCTAGTATAATTGATCGTGCAAATTTTTAGTAAATTTTAATTTATTTGTTTTACCCCTTTCTTTTATTTAAGAAAAACACAAAAGAAAAAAATAAAAAAAAAGAAAAAATATATATTTTTGTTTGCTTTATCTAGATTTGATATTCCTTAATATTCATGTTCTCCTTTATTTATTTCGTATACTTCATTGATGATAATTTGGCTTGTTACCTCGACCCTAGGGTAGCTGTTCTCTATTTGATGTATATATGTGTGGCTTAGTTTTGTAAGGTTTGTCGTAGTTTTTAGGGCTGTACAAGTTTGGATGCTCTCTCCACACACACTGCATTGTCACTTGCTGCACACACTTTTTAGCTCTATACCCGAGCTTGTGGATAACTTTGTATTAGGCGGTGCCTCGGCATTGTCATTTATCAGCTTGGTGCCCCTCTTATATTTGTTGAGTCATCACTCAGATTGTTACCGGTATCATGGACTAGTCATCCTGTGGGGGTTTATCCCTACTTGTCACTAGGGTCATGGGCCGGGTCCTTACCTTTCGAGACAGGGGCAATCTGGGGATCACTACCTTTAGAATTCTAGATCCACCCTGAAATTTTCACTAATAGTTCAACTTAGTGGCCAATCCCCTTTGAGTCATGACCTTCTATGGCAAAGTGGACCATTTTAGGACACATAGAGCATTTTTCCCTCTATCCTACATATTCTTGCACCTATAAGAAAAAAAATGTATGGTCAACTTTTTTTTTTTTTAAATTGATTTCACGTTTCTCTTTTTTCCCCCCTTAAATTTCCCCATCATAAAAAAACTTGTTTCATGTATCTCATGCATTTTTAAATTTGAAAAAAAAAAAAACTCACCACATGCACAAACTTGCATTTTTCTTTCCAAGCATGCCATGCATTATTTTTATTCTTGTTATCTCTTAAAAAAAATTTAAAAAAAAAGAAGCTTAATTGAAAATATTTTGAGAAAAAGGATTCATTTCAAGTAATATATATATATATATATATATATATATATATATATATATATCTGCGTCTCACCTCAACATAAGTTTTGCATATAAGGAAAAGTAGGGACGATGATTTTATCTATTTTAATCCCAAGAATGACTTTCTCGAGAAAAGTTGAATCATTGCGCGTCCCAGAAAAGAAGTTACTAATCAAACTCACCACCATATGACCCTAATTCTTACTTTCTATACCAGACACCTACATTCATATACCCACCTCATCAGATCTTCCATCCCACAAATGTTTTCCAAGTACCATCATCACCTTGTCCATACACACAACCACACTCATCATATCCCACTGTTTCCCCACCAAATCACCCTAGTCAATTCCAACCCAAAGTGAACCCACAAATGAGAAGAACCTTTCACCTTCCATCAACCCTGCCACCTTTCCCAAGGCTATCCATTTCCAAGGATGAGTTATTCCAACGATTATTTGATGTCCATATGATTTCGGAGAAGACTGTGCGTCCAAGGGAACCCCCATTTCCGGCATGGTATGAACCAAATGTCACTTGTAAGTTTCACATGGGGGTAGGTGGTCACTCTATTGATAATTGTGAAGACTTCAAGACCACTGTGAGAAGGCTGTTAGCATCTGGACTAGTCAGTGTTCAAGGGGAAGAGCTTATCATTACAAATGATTCTTTTGACAATAGTTGAGGAAATACAATATTTGACATTTTGTTTTGTTCATCAATAGATTGTCATGATGATGGTTTAACTATTTGTTGTGTTTAGTGATTAGAATCTGTTGACATCTAAGTTTTTGTCATCCTTCTTGAAGCATTAATATAATAAATTTGCATGGATTCCATCATAGTTTAGCTTCTTCATTTACCTCTATCTTTCTTATTGGTTTCTTCTTTGACATTGGAACTATGGGTATCCAGCCCTTAGATTTTTTTTCTTTCTTGATGAAACCCTTTGCGCATGTTCTAATTTCCCCAAAAAAAAAAAAGAAAACAAAAAAGGAAAACAAAAATTAAAAAAAGAGTAAATGAATGAAGGTGTGTTTTTTTACCATGTCTCAAGTTTAATTCTTTATGAAAAATGAGTAATCCTAATTTGAAATGAAGATTGACCATCTTTCTTTATCCTTCATAAAAAAAAATCATTATCCTTTATTACCCCTGTTGAGCCTTATAAATTCTTTCAAAATAATCTTGGACAAGGATCACCCCTGTAAAAGGGGGCTCGTATAAAAGATTGATAGCAACCACAATAAGTGAAGGAAAAAGAAAGAAGAATTTGAAGGAGATGCTAAAAGAAAGAAGAAGAGGAAGCAAAAGAAAAAGTAAAAGAAGGAAAATGTGATGCTGAAAGCAAAAAGAGACAATGTTGGCAATGTAATTGAATTGAAAAAAAAAGATGAGAAGGAGAAAAATGAAATGAAAAAAATAAAAAAGTTGTGTGTGCAAGTTAAAGCAAGCAATTCTCTTGATGATGTAAGATCCTTTGTCTCATTCACCCTTAAACACTTGTTTGAGCCTTTTATACTTTTTGTTTCTTAACCCTTAAACCATGACCACGTTACAAGCTTTAAAAGTCCATTCTGATCAATGAGGAATTACTCTTATTTTCATAAAATATTAATCATGAGACAAGGTATCCACACTTTCTTTTCCAAGCACTTTGCTCTTAAAAAAAAAGAAAAAAAAATCCCGTTAGACTGAAAACTCGAAAGGGCGGACTAAGCAAAAGTTAGGGCGAGATTTGGCTTGAATGAGGATAACTTTATCCTCTGAACCATAAACTGGGGCAATTTTTTTGGGGGGCAATTTCGTTCTTAAAATGTGTATCCTTGGTTGTGTTTATTCTAGAACGCCTTACACGGGGGCAATTTTGTTCTTGAAAGGTTTACCCATGTTTGAGTTTTTCTTTTGGATTACCTTACACTGGGGAAAATTTCGATCTTGATATCCACTTGTTGAGAAAATGTCAATCTGCCATCCTTTGTGTCCCTTTCCTTGTTTTCCGTATCTTGTGAAGTCAAACGCACAAGTCAAAGTTATCGAGTCAATCAAATCCTTTTTCATCACACTTCTGAATCAATGCATATCTGTTATATTATGTTTCAAGAAAGATGAACCTAGACATAATAGTATAATTTAACCATCTAATGGTAATCTTTTGATGAACAGTCCGGACCAAAAGAACTTTGAAGTTTCGGTAACTGGAGGAAATGACATCCTTATGGACAATAAAGATTGAGAGGTATAAAGGGATACTCTGGAAGCAGCATGCCTAAGGAGGCATTATCAAGTGAAAAGGGATATAGGCAAAACCAATTTTGCAAAAGGTTCCATTTGAATATGAGTTTGATTAGTGAAAGCTTTTCTGAGAAGCATTTGGTTCCACATTTTCTAAAAAGGCAGTTTTCAATAAATTTCTCGGGTCATGGCCCAATCATAATTTTTTTTTGGCTCAATGGTCCATTTATTTTATTTTATTTTTTATTATTTTTTTTAAGGCTCACGTGTTTCTGACTCAAGGTCCACTGCATGAAATTCTCGGGTCATGGCCCAATCATAAAACTTTTCGGACTCAATGGTGTATTTTTTTTAAGGCTCACGGCTCACAATTTTTTGACTCAAGGTCCACTGCATGAAATTCTCGGGTCATGGCCCAATCATAAAATTTTTCTGACTCAATGGTCCATTTTTAAGGCTCATGGCTCACTTGTCCACTGCATGAAATTCTCGGGTCATGGCCCAATCATAAATTTTTTTTGACTCAATGGTCTATTTTTAAGGCTCATGGCTCACTTGTTCTGGCTTGAGACCCGCTGCAATTTTATTTTTTCGAGCTCTGAGGCTCACTGCTATTTTTTTATTTTTGGGATCCGAGGCCCGCTGCAAATTAATTTTTTCGAGCTCTGAGGCTCACTGGTATTTTTTATTTTTGGGATTCGAGGCCCGCTGCAAATTTATTTTTTCGAGCTCTGAGGCTTATTGGTATTTTTTATTTTTGGGATCCGAGGCCCACTGCAATTTATTTTTCGAGCTCTGAGGCTCACTGCAAATTTATTTTTGGGATCCGAGGACCGCTGCAAATTTACTTTTTCGAGCTCTGAGGCTCACTGGTATTTTTTATTTTTGGGATCCGAAGCCCACTACAATTTATTTTTCGAGCTTAGATGCTCACTGCAAATTTACTTTTGGGATCTGAGACCCGCTGCAAATTTATTTTTCGAGCTCTGAGGCTTACTACTAATTTTATATTTGGGACCTGAGGCCCACTGTAATTTATTTTTCGAGCTCTGAGGCTCACTGCAAATTTATTTTTGGGATCTGAGGCCCGCCGCAAATTTATCTTCGAGCTCCGAGGCTCACTGCTAATTTTATATTTGGGATCTAAGGCCCATTGCAATTTATTTTTCGAGCTCTGAGGCTCACTGCAAATTTATTTTTGGGATCTGAGGCCCGCCGCAAATTTATCATCGAGCTCTGAGGCTCACTGTTAATTTGGGATCTGAGGCCCACTGCAAATTTATTTTTCGAGCTCTGAGGCTCACTACTAATTCTATATTTGAGATCTGAGGCCCACTGTAATTTATTTTTCGAGCTCTGAGGCTCATTGCAAATTTATTTTTGGGATCTGAGGCCCGCTGCAAATTTATCTTCAAGCTCTGAGGCTCACTGCTAATTTGGGATCTGTGGTCCACTGCATTTCGGGATCTGAGGCCCACAGTCGTTTTTATTTTCCAAGCTCTAAAATTTAATTTCCTCCAGCCTGTTTCCCATCCCGGCTAAAATGTGAGTTCATTTTCTTTACTAGTTCCTTACTACTCTCACATGAAAAATTGTTCTTTCTTCATGTATTCTAGTAATGAACAAGTAAAGAGGGGCAACTGTGAACACCCCATTTTGACCGGGTCTTTTAGTTTTCACTAAAAATTTCAAAAAAATAATAAAATAAAAAATTGCAAAGAAAATAAAAATAATAAAAATAATAAAAAGATTTTCAATTGGGCCAGGCCAGTTAAACCCATTTCATCCTCCTCCAACAAACCCTAGCAACCACTTTATTTTGAATCAGAGATAGAAATCTTAATCTTGGCAGATTTTTAGGAACAAGATCATATAGAAATCTTAATCTTGGCAGATTTTTAGAAACAAGATCAGATAGCAATCTTAAATCTAGGCGGAATTTTAGGATCAAGATTGGAGGAATTGACATTATAAAATCACAAGAGATGCTACAGAATAAGTGGAGCCTACAAAAAGATTCAAAGAAAAACCTAGCCTCCATTCTTTTCCATCCTCTATCATACGTAACACCATCACCCACCACAAAAAAACACACCAGCCACCTTAAAAGAAAAGGTCTAGCCTCCATTCTCTTCCTTCATCCATCATCCATCACACAACCCCTCCATCAAAAACACCTCTCACTTCACCATCATACAATAGCCACCACTCTCCTCCATTTAACCTTGACTCCAACCTTAACAGAAACAACAACAACTATCAATCCTTTTAATAACAAACTAGAACATTAAGAAAGAGTTATCTTGGCTCCTTTAATTCTCAGTCACCGCGACACCACCATGTTTCGCAAGCCGCACCCACGTCCCTAGCCGCTCCGCCATCCCGGACCGCTACTACCTCCGCCTCCTTGGTGACCCGCACGCTACAGTGCTAAGCTCTTGCCTGTTTGTTTTTCCCATTTTCTACTTTGATGATAGAAGGTTGTGGTCCTTGCCCTTCTTAGTTTAAGTCTCTTCCATTTTGGTTTATTTATTTGTTTATTTATTTATTGTTATTATTTTTGTTATTATTATTTTTATTATTATTATTATTATTTTGTTTGTTTTCTTTCTTTTTTCAATGAGTCAAAATAAATAAAATGTAAAAGGGGAATTAATTATAAATAATTTTTGGGATTGCTTTGTGAGATGTATCACACTCAATTCCTTAGATTCAAGATCGATCTGTGGACGTGTACGTGTCATGTTCTATCTCGTTTATGACTTTTCAATATTTAGAAATTAGGCAATAAAAAATTCAAAAATAAAAACTTTTTTTAAATAAATAAAAACCTTTTCATAAAAATCAAAACCAAACCATCAAATATTTTTAACAAGAACTACGTGGCTTTGAATTTCCCATTGCAGCGGGGAATACGTAGGAGCATGATTAAATATTATGTCAAGCCAAAACTATTTTTCCTTATTTTTGTGTTTGGTTTTTTTATCTAATTAAAAGCAATTGAATTTGTGTTATTAATTAATGTTACTTAGGGATTGCTCTATGAAAAGTTTCATGTTCAATCTCTTAGAATTGAGGTTGCCCCATGACTTATGTGTCATGTTCAACCTCCTTAGGGTAAATATTAATTAGTAATCTCTTTATTGGTGTAAAATTTTTTGGGGTAAAATAAATAATTTAAAAGTTATTAATTTTACGCAATTAATTCAAGGTACCATTCGTAGAATGGGCGATGTAGGATGCTTAACACCTTCCCTACTCGTAACCGACTCCCGAACTCAACTTGGTTCCAAAGATCATTTTTAAAGGTTTTCCAATTTTTCCTAAATTAAATAAAATTGGTGGCGACTCTACATTTTTCTTAAAATCTCTTTTTATTGACGTTCCTGCCATAATTTTTGGTTGCGACACCTTCAACAAATTCTTGGTTCTTCTCCTCATATTTGCCCTTCTTCCCACTCTCTTAGTCCGTTGAGTTGTTCACATTTGGGTTAATCACCTTGCCACTCCTTGTTATGATGGTCATACATTGCTCTTTTTCTTTAGGATTGACTTGAGTGTTGCCCAAAAAACTACCATTGTTTTGTTCCACCATTTATGTCATTTACTTTGCAAGTTGCCCAACTTGGACCTCCAAATTCTTGATGGAAGCATCAGTGTTTTTTTGGTTAGTCATAGACATTTGCTTGAATTGGTTGAGAGTGTCTTCCAAGACTTGCATCCGGTCATGAGGCTGTTGTGGGGGTAGAGGCTTGTTTGCTTGTCTGGCATCTTGTTTCCAACCAAAATTTGTTTGATTCCTCCACCCTTGGTTGTAGGTGTTGGAATGAGGATTGTTGCCTTGCCGACCATAGTTCTCCATCTAATTGGCTTCTTCTTGGGAACCAGGGGTGGCCTCACAATTGCCATTATCATGGTCCCCTCCACAAAAATCACATCTCATCACTTGTTGTGGTGGTATGGTGGTACTTTGCGTGGTTTGGAGTTGTTGTGGGAGTTGAACTAATTGCTTGTTGATGGCTTCAAGTTGTTGTGATAAGAGCTTGTTTTGAGCCAAAATAGCAATTTACGAGTCTAACTCCAAAACTCCCTTTCTAGGTATGGTACCTCGGTCATGATGCATCAAATAGTCATTAGATGCCATAACTTCTATCAAAGTCAATGCTTCCTCCGGTGTCTTTGTGTTTATTGAACCTCCAGCTGAGGCATCCAACATAAGCTTAGTTGACGGCCTCAATCCATTGCAAAATGTTTGCATTTGGACGAGATCGTCAAACCCATGATTTGGACATTTTCGGAGCAAGTCCTTGAACCTTTCCCATGTGGCATGAAGAGTCTCACCCTCTTGTTGAACAAAGCTTGTGATATCACCTCGTGTCTTTACAAATCTTGAGGCGGGAAAGAACCTTGCAAGAAATTTTGCCTCTAAGTCGTCCCATGTAGTGATGCTCCCCCTTGGTTGAGATTGGAGCCAAGCTTTGGCTCTATCTCTTAGAGAGAAAGGGAACAACATTAGGCGAATAGCATCATCGGTGGCACCATTTATCTTCACCGTATCACATCACTCAATGAAGTTGGAGATATGATTATCAGGATCCTCCTTCTCCATCCCGACAAATTGATTTTGTTGCATGATATTCAAGAGAGCTGTCTTGATCTCAAAGTTGTTGGAATTCAATGGAGGCTTCACTATGCTAGTGACATGCCAATTGACATTTGTGTTGGCATAGTCCCCAAATGTCCTACGTGGTCTTTCACCATTTCCCGCCATTACTTCCCCTTCTTGTTGAACCAAAGTGGAATATGAAGCTTCTTGTTGTTGTTGTTTCCTTTTCTTAGGGGATAACTTCTTCTTTCTTGTTTGACCACTCCTTCTCCTAGCCGTTCTCTCTACTTCCAGATCATAAAGAAGTTGATTAGCTGGAGTTTTACCTTGTATAAACAAAGCAAGGAGCAAAGCGTAATAACACAATGGAAGATAAAAACAAGAGCAAAATAGAGAAAATGAAAGCATGTAAAATGGTGCCTAAATTAGCAATCCTATTGTTATGTTGATATTGAAATCAATAATCCCCGACAACGGCGCCAAAAACTTGTTAAGACGTTGGCAAGTATACCAAATCGTGACAAGTAATAAAGTGTGAGTAAGTATCGTTCCCAACGAGGATTAAGACCAACTACCAACACGTCCAACTAGACTACTATCTAGGCGGATATTTGGAAGGAAGGGAGCTCAATATGAAATACCAAGCCCAACAATGGTTAAAAATAAACAAATAAAAGGAACAAGTTCTTTTTGGATTTTTATCAAACACCTAACAAGCACAAATGAGTTTTAATGCAAGAATGATGAAATGTTGAGGTTAGGTTCACTAAACTTCATTTACATGCAATGAAATGACTAATAACATAGTTTCTACTTCAAATATGACAATCAATCCTCTAGATTACTCAAATCCTAATCCCTTAGATGATAAGAGGCTAAATCCCCAAATTAAACCGTAATTCCTTAGGAGGCTTAATTAGTGAATTTGCATGAAGATCAAGGATTACATGATTACTAATAAACCTAAATCCATCCCTAGATACATGGTTTACTAGGTGATTGATTTCAAGTCTACTCCTAATATGAACTTTTCAATTGCATAGCAAGACAATAATCAAGTCATGGATGATCAAGCCACAACAAGCATTAAGCATGGAAATCAAACACTCATAAAGAAGCAAGAAGAACTATATTAAGAGGTCAAGTCAAATACATGGAAACTCAGAAATTAGCTACATCTAACCCCAACAATGGGGAAATTAGCTACTCATAGTCATAAAGATAGCAAAAGGAAAAGAAATAACAAAGACAAGTGTAGAAGACTCCATGGATGATGTCCTCTAGCTCCAGCAGCTCCAAGTGCAGAGAAATCCTCTCCCCTTGAAGGTAAATTTCGTCCTTGGTACTTTCTGAATGCCTTAGGTTTTTGCCAAAAACGGAATTTATAGTCCAGGTGTCATCAATAATTGGGGCTGAGCGCCATTTTGTGGGGTTGAGCCCCATCGCTCCAGAATTTAACACATTCTCTAGCGTATCCGTGCTGAGCCCTGGAATCTGGGGCTAAGCCTCGCGACATAGGGCTAAGCTCTTAAACATGGGGCTTAGCCCCGCTTGTAGAATTGGGTTATTGGTTGGGCTTCACATTGACTTTAATTGGACTTCTTCTTCTTGCATCAATCTACACAAAAACACCAAAAACATTACTAACTAACCCAAAACAACAAAAAATAAAAATAAATCCTAATGACTGAATAAAACACATAAAACATAAGATAAACAGCCTCTTAAGAATTGAAAAGGAAATAATCTACCTAAAATACACACCGAAAAGTATGCATATTGACAACTTATCACAGTGGTACTAGGGAATAAAGCACGTTGGAAGCATTCTTTAACTGGTCTTAGGTTCTGATATCCGAGGTTGCTTGAGAGAGTAACTTCTGACTTTTCTTGATAAGCGTGAGACTGAGTATGAGAGAAGGCTTCAAGTCTCTTTCTGATGGGACGACCACCAAAAGCTTGTTAGGTACTTGGTTCTTCAACGAGTAACTTCAGACGAGTGTAGGAACTCGTGGAGAGATATGTTGAAAACGTATCTTGAAAGAAGTCAATAATCCTAGTCAGCAGACAGGTTGACTTTCGCTTATCCAGACAGGTAGTCACTTATATGAGCATACAGATGATTCTTACTGTTTTAATCTGCACACTAGATAGACAGGTTAGCAACCAATATGAAGGTTAATTAAATCATTAATCAATGTTTAGTTCTCATCAAAACTTAGGGAAATGCACATCAGACATTTTAGAGACTTAACAACATGCACATGTTTGGCATTATGCATGTTGTGTTAGACTCAATGACTGAGAGATTTTGATATATGATATATACAATTTAATGTGTATGCAAGTGTTTAGTATCAAATTGTAAAGACAAGTATCAAGCAATATTCAACAAGTTTAGTGAGCAATCAAAGGAGAATATTCAAGCAAGAACTAGGAAGAATCAAACAGCAAGGACGAAGATCAAGGAATCATCAAGACAAGAGCATTAACGAAGAAATTAGTGTTAAGTCTTAGATGATTTGTAAGAGATGAAATCTCTTATTCACAAATAGGTCAATTAAGAAAGATGCATGAAGAAAATCATTTTTCATAACCTGCATTAAAAGGAATAAGTTTTCGTTAAATGAAAATGATTTTTGGAAATAATAATATAAGCGCTCATCCAACACTGGGAATAATATAAGCGCTCGTCCAACACTGGGAATAATAGAAGCGCTCGTCCAACACTAGTATAATAGAAGCGCTCGTCCAACAGTGGTAGAAGCTCATGTCTACTAAAGTAACACAAGTGCACGTCTACTAAAGTGGCAGAAGCTCACGTCTACTAAAGTGGCAGAAGCTCACGTCTACTAAAGTGACACAAGCGCACGTCTACTAAAGTGACAGAAGCGCTCGTCTACTAAAGTAATACAAGCGCTCGTCCACTAGTTGGAGGACGTCCAATTACTTTGTGTTAGTACTCCCGTCTGCTGAAGGTTCAAATGACACGACTATTTTTTAAAATGGACGCGACAATTTTTTAAGCTGGACGCGACTATTTTTCCAAATGGATTCGTTATTTTATGGACGCAAATTCTATAAGAACTATCATAATCTTATCTTAAGAACGAGAATCAAGAAAACAGATTCTGTTAAATCAGATCCAAATCTGTTTTGATTGATCCCAACGACTATAACTTGTTTTCTATATAAAGAGGGATCAAAGGAACACTTTAAGAAGAATCATATCATAACAACAGAATTATAGCGATACACATATCATTCATCATCTTCATTTGAGCTTACTGTGAAAAGAGTGTTTCAATACTCATAAGTGCTTCAATTTGTTTATCTGAGTATTGAGAGTTAGGAATCAACTTTTGTTTTTACTTTTCGATTGTAAAGAGAGAGGGAATCTCTCTGAGTGATTAGGGTGAGGTATCCCTAAGGTTGAATATTGAGGCTCTTCACAAGAGTGTGGTATCTCGAGGTGAAGGAGTGCTCTGTCGTGTGAAGGTTTTTCAAGCTACCTGGCAAAGCTTGTGTGTTAGTGTGTGAAATCCCACAGGTGGAGTGGGGACTGGATGTAGGTCACATTGGTGGTGACTGAACCAGGATAAATCTAGTTGTGTAGTATCTCTAAACTCAAACTCCTTTACTTTCTGTTTATGATTCAAGAAACTGCAACTTTGATGTTTAAAGTTCAAATATAATTTATGTTCTTGATCTGTATAAACTGTATCTTGTTATTACTGAGTTATTGAACCTGAACCTATTCGTTATTAATCTTTCTTATCCTCATTACCTTCTATTCAAGATTTTGTAAAAACCCTTCATCGATTTTATAAAAGATCCTGAGAACACAAATCCGCAACTCTGATTTATAAAGCTTTGTGAAAAAGTTTTAAGATGGAAATATTTTCTTTGAAAACTCAATTCACCTCCCCTCTTGAATCGTTGAAGCCAAAATAACAATTGGCATCAAAGCTAAACTCTTAAGTTTGGCTTAACAGCTATAAGAGCATGGCTTACAATGACTGTTTAAATTAAGGGGCTTCCCTTGCACGCCCTCCCGCCTTCAATGAATCTGAGTATATCTATTGGAAGGAAAGAATGGTAATCTTTCTTGAGGCAGCAGGTGTTGACATATGGGATGCAGTAGAAAACGGACCATTTGTCCCCTCTATTGTAGATGCTAATGGTGCTCCAAGAAATAAGCCTAAAACTGAATGGAATGAGGATGATAAGAAAAGAATTCAATATATTGCACGTGCTAAGAATATTATAACATCTGCTTTAAGCCATGATGAGTTTTTCAGGGTTTCAAATTGCAAATCAGCAAAGGAGATGTAGGATACATTGCAAGTAACACATGAAGGAACCTCAGATGTCAAAAGAGCAAGAATGAACACCCTCACACATGAGTATGAGCTGTTCAGAATGAATCGAGGAGAACCTATGACTGAAATGCAAAAGAGATTCACACACATTGTAAATCAATTGGCTGGTCTTGGAAAGACAATCTCAAATGAGGATCAAATTAACAAAGTAATGATATGCTTGAGCAGGGAATGGCAACCTAAAGTCACAGCAATCTCAGAATCTAGAGACCTCTCATCAATGACCATTGCCACATTGTTTGGAAAACTGCAAGAACATGAATTGGAGTCGAACAGACTGAATGAGAGTGAAGAAACTGATAAAAGAAAGAAGAGATTGGCTCTGAAATCACAAGTCGGAGAAATAGAAAATAGTGATGAGGATGATTCAGCACAAGAGACTGAATCTGAAGAAGAGATGGGAATGCTAGTTAGAAATTTCAAGAAGTTCCTAAAGAAGAAAGGCAACTTCAAAAGAAAGCCATCCACTTTTCAAAGGAGAAATCTCAGCAAAGGTGACAACTCTTCCAACAACATCACATGCTATGAATGTGGAAAGATTGGCCACATGAAGCTTGACTGTCCAAAACTGTAAAAGAAGGACAAAACATAAAAGTTTGACTCAAAGGACAAGAAGTGGAGAAAGCCAAGAAAGGCCTACATTGCTTGGTATGATAATGATCTAGATTCCACTGAAGAATCTAAATCTGAGGAGGCAAACTTGTGCTTGATGGCCAACAATAACAGTGATTCATAAAGTGAAGTAAGTTATAATTATCAACCTTCTTATGATGAATTGCAAAATGCTTTTGAAGAACTTCATAGAGGATCCATTAGACTTTCTAGATTGCTAACTAAGTCTAAGAAAACCATCAAATGCTTAGAGGAGAAAACTTCTGTTTTAAACAAAGAGGTAGATCAATTAAAAATAGAAAATTGTGCTTTAAAAGAAAAACTAGCTACTGTATTAGATGTACCTATATGTGATATATGTCCTAAGTTGGAGAAACATATAAATCATTTGAATGGTGATCTATCTAGAGTTACTAGTGATAAAGAAATCTGGAATGCATCTAGATGTACATTGACTAAAGAAGTTGAAAAACTGAAAAATGACTTAGCCAAGTTCACAAATGGTAGAGATAATTTGGATGCATTGTTAGGACAGTAAAAATGTGTTTATGATAAGGCTGGAATAGGCTATAAACCGAAGATACATGAGAAATCTCTCAAGAAATTTTTTACTGTACCTATGACATCAAACACACCATTTGTTAAATGCTATTTCTGTGCTAGAAAAGGTCACACAACTTCTACATGTTATTACAGAAAATCTACTTATAATAAGTCTAAATATACATGGGTTCCTAAAGGAACTAATGCTCCAACTAACTCAAAATGACCCAAACAGATTTGGGTACCTAAAGCAAAAACATGATCCTGTTTTGTAGGTGTGTTGGAAAGCTAAGAATGTGAAATGGTATCTTGACAGTGGCTGTTCCAAGCACATGACTGGAGATAAAAGCAAGTTCATTTCCTTTACCCCTAAGTCGAGTGGTAGTGTTACCTATGGAGACAATAATAAAGGGAGAATACTTGGCATTGGCAACATTGGAAGTAACTCAACAACAATCATTGAGGATGTACTATATGTTGAGGGACTGAAACATAACCTATTAAGTATCAGTCAACTATGTGACAAAGGCTTTAAGGTAAAATTCAATTCCAATAGTTGCTTAATAGAAAATCAGCATGATGAAAATTTGAAATTAATTGGACATAGGACAGATAACATCTATATGCCTAATTTAGATAATATCTCTTCAAATACTGCATGCTGTCTTATTTCAAAAGAAGAAGAGAATTGGCTTTGGCATAGAAGAATTGCACACATTCACATAAACCACTTGAATAAACTGATTCGTAAAGAACTTGTAGTTAGCTTGCCTAAATTGAAATTTGTGAAAGATGGACTATGTGATGCATGTCAAAAAGGAAAGCAAGTTAAGGTCTCTTTTAAACCAAAGAACATTGTTTCAATAACTAGACCCTTGCAACTTTTATACATGGATTTATTTGGTCCATCTAGAACCAAAAGCTTTGGTGGTAACTCGTATGCATTGGTAATAGTAGATGATTACTCTAGATATACATGAACATATTTTCTATCTCATAAGGTTGATTCATTTGCTACATTTAAGAAAATGGCGAAAATGGTGCAAAATGAAAAGGACGTAAAAATTGTTTTTATAAGAAGTGATCATGGGGGAGAATTTCAAAATGAAGTGTTTGAAAACTTTTGTGATGAGCATGACATTCAACATAATTTTTCTGCTCCTAGAACACCATAACAAAATGGAGTAGTGGAAAGAAAGAATAGATCATTAGAGGAGATAGCAAGAACTATGTTAAACAACTCTAGCTTGCCAAAACATTTTTGGGCAGATGCTGTCAATACAGCCTGCTATGTGCTAAATAGAGTGCTGATAAGACCAATCTTAAAGAAAACCCCTTATGAGCTTTACAAAGGAAGAAAACCAAACATAGCATATTTACATGTTTTCGGTTGCAAATGCTTTGTTCTTAACAATGGAAAGAATAATCTTGGAAAATTTGATGCAAAGGATGATGAATGAGTTTTCCTAGGTTACTCCCTATCTAGTAAAGCATTTAGAATATATAATAAGAGAACATAAACTATTGAGGAATCTGTGCATGTGACATTTGATGAGTCTATCCCCAAAAGGTTGGGAAAGGATTGTGTTATTGATGATCTTGCAGATTCAATTGAGAAAACTCTCCTAGAAGAGAAACAAGACAATGAAGAAGATGAAAGCTTAAAGAATGAATCACTGCAATAGGAGCAAACAGAACAACAGCCTGACCTACCAAAGGAATGGAGGACTGTCAGAAATCATCCAATTGATAACATCATTGGTGAAATTACAAAAGGGGGTAACTACTAGACAATCTCTTAGAAATGTTTGTAATCATATGGTATTTGTGTCTCAAGTAGAACCTAAGAACATAGATGATGCTATAATTGATGAACATTGGATGATGGCTATGCAAGATGAGTTAAACCAGTTTGAAAGAAACCAAGTTTGGAAACTAGTGCCTAAACCCAAGAACTATCAAGTAATAGGTACAAAATGGGTTTTCAGGAATAAACTAGATGAAAATGATATAATTGTAAGAAACAAGGCTAGATTGGTAGTCAAAGGGTATAGCCAAGAAGAAGGCATAGATTATGATGAAACATATGCACCAGTAGCAAGATTAGAAGCTATAAGAATGCTACTTGCTTATGCTTGCATAATGGGATTTAAATTGTATCAAATGGATATTAAGAGTGCTTTCTTAAATGGATTCATACAAGAGGAAGTGTATGTTGGTCAACCACCTGGTTTTGAGAATAATGAATTGCCTAACCATGTTTATAAACTATCTAAAGCACTATATGGCTTAAAGCAAGCTCCCAGAGCTTGGTATGAAATGTTAAGTAATTTTCTCATTGAAAAAGGATTTAAAAGAGGTAAAGTTGACACAACTTTGTTCACTAAGAAAAAGGCACACATTTTACTTGTACAAATATATGTGGATGATATAATTTTTGGTGCCACTAATGAGCATTTGTGCAAAGAGTTTGCAAGTCTTATGCAGAGTGCGTTTGAAATGTCAATGATGGGTGAGCTGAACTTTTTCCTTGGACTGCAAATAAAGCAAACTGAAAAAGGAATCTTTGTTAGCCAAACCAAGTACTGCAATGAGTTGATGATGAAGTTTGGCATGGAAAATGCTAAGGAGATGGCTACTCCAATGAGTACCTCCTGTTATCTGGACAAAGATGAGCAAGGTAAACCTGCTGATGTTTCTAAATTCAGAGGTATGATAGGCTCACTACTTTATCTTACTGCTAGTAGACCAGATATCATGTTTAGTGTATGCATGTGTGCTAGATATCAAGCAAATCCAAAAGAATCACACTTAACAACAGTTAAAAGGATAATTAAGTATCTGTTAGGAACAAAAGACATGGGATTATGGTATCCCAAGGGAGCTACATGTACGTTAATTAGTTATTCAGACTCTGATTTTTCTTGTTGTAAACTAGACAAAAAGAGTACTAGTGGAACTTGCCATTTACCAGGAAACTCGTTAGTATCATGGTTCAGTAAGAAACAATCTAGTGTGGCTTTATCCACTGCAGAGGTTGAATATGTAGCAGCTGGTAGCTGTTGTGCACAGGATGAAATAACAATTAGTTGATTATGGTGTGCAACTAAACCAAGTTCCTATTAGATGTGACAATACAAGTGCAATTAACCTAACTAAGAATCCCATAATGCAGTCTAGAACTAAACACATAGAAATCAGACATCATTTCATTAGAGATCATATACAAAGTAGAGAAATTGAGATTGAATATGTTGATACAACTAAGCAACTTGCTGATATCTTTACCAAGCCCTTGAACAAGGAAAGCTTCTTCTTCATTAGAAGAGAATTGGGCATAATCGATCAATCCTATATCTAATCTCTAAAGAAACAGGAGAAAATCTATAAAGGGGAGGAAAATTAATGGACGCACTTATTCTTTGATTTGTCCCTAAAACTATCCCTCTATCATGAACAATTTTATATGCTATGTTTCAATGTTTAAAATGCTTACCTTCTCTATTGCTTTGAATGTTTCTTTTCTTTACCTTTTTGATGATGCCAGAAGGGGGAGGAAAAAGAAGTAAGATATAGAGAAAGGGGATAATAACAAATTATACATGAGAAAAAGTATAAATACAGAGAAAGGAGAAAATAACAATTTAAACATGCATATGCTGAGGGGGAGCTAAGGTGTTTATAAGCTTACATGATTAATAGGGAGTAAATCAAATTCTGCTTTGTTAATACTCTGTTAATATTTTTTTGCTCTGATATACTTATGCTCTGACTGCTTTGATACCATGATATAAATCTATCAAAACACTAAACGTCTGCTACACTTATATTATGAGCTTATAATTTGTTAAAAGGTTTGTCATAATCAAAAAGGGGGAGATTGTTAAACTCAATGACTGAGAGATTTTGATATATGACAAATACAATTTAATGTGTATACAAGTGTTTAGTGTCAAATTGTAAAGACAGGTATCAAGCAATATTCAACAAGTTCGGTGAGCAATCAAAGGAGAATATTCAAGGAAGAACTTGGAGGAATCAAAGAGCAAGGACGAAGATCAAGGAATCATCAAGAAAAGAGCTTAAACGAATATATTAGTGTTAAGTCTTAGATGATTTGTAAGAGATGAAATCTCTTATTCACAAATAGGTCAATTAAGAAAGATGCATGAAGAAAATCATTTTTCATAACCTGCATTAAAAGGAATAAGTTTTCGTTAAATGAAAATGATTTTTGGAAATAATAATATAAGCTCTTGTCCAACATTGGGAATAATATAAGTGCTTATCCAACACTGGGAATAATAGAAGCGCTCGTCCAACACTGGAATAATAGAAGCGCTCGTCCAACAGTGGTAGAAGCTCACGTCTACTAAAGTGACAGAAGCTCACATCTTCTAAAGTGACACAAGTGCACGTCTACTAAAGTGGTAGAAGCTCACGTCTACTAAAATGACAGAAGCTCACATCTACTAAAGTGACAGAAGCGCTCGTCTACTAAAGTAATACAAGCACTCGTCCACTAGTTGGAGGACGTCTAATTACTTTGTGTTAGTACTCCCGTCTGCTGAAGTTGCAAATGACACGACTATTTTTTAAAATGGACGCGACAATTTTTTAAGCTGGACGCGGCTATTTTTCCAAATGGATTCGTTATTTTATGGACGCAAATTCTATAAGAACTATCAGAATCTTATCTCAAGAACGAGAATCAAGAAAACAGATTCTGTTAAATCAGATCCAAATCTGTTTTGATTGATCCCAACGACTATAACTTGTTTTCTATATAAAGAGGGATCAAATGAACACTTTAAGAAGAATCATATCATAACAACATAATTATAGCGATACACATATCATTCATCATCTTCATTTGAGCTTACTGTGAAAAGAGTGTTTCAATACTCATAAGTGCTTCAATTTGTTTATCTGAGTATTGAGAGTTAGGAATCAACTTTTGTTTTTACTTTTCGATTGTAAAGAGAGAGGGAGTTTCTCTGAGTGATTAGGGTGAGGTATCCCTAAGGTTGAACATTGAGGCTCTTCACAAGAGTGTGGTATCTCGAGGTGAAGGAGTGCTTTGTGGTGTGAAGGTTTTTCAAGCTACCTGGCAAAGCTTGTGTGTTAGTGTGTGAAATCCCATAGGTGGAGTGGGGATTGGATGTAGGTCATAGTGGTCGTGATCGAATCAGGATAAATCTGGTTGTGTAGTATCTCTAAACTCAAACTCCTTTACTTTCTGTTTATGATTCAAGAACCTGCAACTTTGATGTTTAAAGTTCAAATATAATTTCTATTCTTGATCTGTATAAACTATAACTTGTTATTACTGAGTTATTGAACCTGAACATATTCGTTATTAATCTTTCTTATCCTCATCACCTTCTATTCAAGATTTTGTAAAAACCCTTCATCGATTTTATAAAAGATCCTGAGACCACAACTCCGCAACTCTGATTTATAAAGCTTTGTGAAAAAGTTTTAAGAGGAAAATATTTTCTTTGAAAACTCAATTCACCCCCCCCCCCCCCCTTGAGTCGTTGAAGTCAAAACAACATGTTGAACCTTTCAAGAACTTTCTTGATGTAGTCATCTTGTGACATCCACAACATTCTTCTAGAACGATCTCTAGTAATCTTCATTCCAAGAATCTTCTTCACTGCACCCAGATCTTTTATGGCAAAAGACTTACTCAGTGCCTTCTTGAGAGCAACTATTTTCGTCTTATCTTTCCCAACAATTAGAATATCATCAAAATACAACAGAAGTATGATGGATTCACCATTCTCATGGTTCTTCATAAAAACACAATGATCTGCGAAGGTCTTCTTGAAATTGTGTTGGGTCATGAAGAGATCAAACTTCTTGTACCATTGCCTTGGAGCTTGCTTAAGACCATAGATGCTTTTCTTCAAACGACACACTAGGTGTTCCTTGCTTGGTTCTGCAAAACCTTCTTGTTACTCCATATAGATCTGTTCCTTTAGGTCTCCGTGTAGGAATGTTGTTTTTACATCAAGCCGTTCAATCTCCAAGTCTAGTTTTGCAACTAGACCGAGAATTTCTCTAATATATGTCATCTTCACCACCGGTGACAAGATTTCATCGAAATCTATGCCTTTCTTCTGGTTGCACCTCTTTACAACAATTCTTGCTTTGTACCTGGGGTTTGGGTTGTTCTCTTCAGTCTTGAGCTTGAACACCCATTTGTTTTTCAACGCCTTTCGTCCATATGGTAATCTCACCAAGTCATACGTCCGATTCTCTTTCAGGGACTGCATTACTTCTTCCATGGCTTGTAACCATTTTTCCTTCTCATTCGTCTCAATGGCTTCCATGAAGCTTTGAGGTTCTCCTTCATCAGTGAGATTGACATATTCATTTGAATAGTATCTTCTTGATGGTTGTCTGGCACTTGGTGATCTTCTCACTTGAGGTTCTTGTTATATCTCACCAGTCTCTATCTGTTGTCCCACCATCTGATTCTGACCTTGTTCTGTCTGGTCAGGTTGTTTTGTTTGATCAGATTGCTCCTCTTGATCAGGTTCATCACTCCTTGGAGGAATCTCTCCCCCTGAATTGTTTATCACAATGGGACTTGAATCAGAAATCACTTTGTGCTTTGGCTTCTCATATTGCTTAATATCTTGGATCGTTTGATCTTCAAAGAACACCACATCTCTGCTTCGAACAATCTTCTTGTTTGCAGGATCCCATAATCTGAAGCCAAGTTCGTCTCTTGGTGAACCAAGGTATATGCATTCCTTCGTCTTTGCATCTAGCTTTGCTCTTTCATCTTTAGAAATGTGGACAAATGCCCTACACCCAAAGACTCTTGGGTGACCATAAGAGGCTTTCTTTCCAGTCCATACTTCATCTGGAATCTCTCCATTTAAAGGTCTTGAAGGAGACATATTTTTCAGATCAAATGCAGTTTTCACTGCTTTACCCCAAAACGATTTGGGAAGTTTTGCTTGAGAAAGCATGCTTCTGACTTTCTCTGAAATCGTTCTGTTCATCCTTTCAACTACTCCATTCATCCAAGGTGCCTTGGGAGGTACTTTCTCATGTCTTATCCCACGAGTTTTGCAGTATGTCTCAAACGGACCTATGTATTCTCCACCATTATCAGTTCTCAAGCATTTCAGTTTTCTTCCATATGCTCGTTCTACAGCAACATGAAACTCCTTGAAAGCTTGAAGAACTTAATCTTTAGTCTTCAATGGATACACCCACACCTTCCTGGAGTGATCATCAATGAAGGTAACAAAGTATTGGGCACCGCCAATGGACCTTTCAGAAGTTGAGCAAACATCTGAATGAACAAGATCCAGAATCTGCTTTCTTCTTCTTGCATCATCTGATCTTTTAAAAGATACTCTCTGTTGTTTGCCCGCTAGGCAGTCTTCACATGATTCAAGTGGCTGCCCTTTTATGTTTGGGAGATGATCTTTTGCAAGGATCTCCAAACCCTTCTCGTTCATGTGGCCCAATTGTCTATGCCACAGTTCTTTGGTTGTGTCTTGAGCAACATTAGTCTCCTCCTTGCATATCTTTCCCTGCATAATGTACAGAGAGCCTTCCTTTCTGCCGCGAGCAAATGCCATCATGATTTCCCTCATCTGTGAACTCAAAATAAGCACTAAGCGGAAGCGTAAAATAAGCGTGGAAAAACCTCCTCAACGTGAGCAAGGGAAAAAACCATGGGACCCTTAGGCCACCTAAACTTCCACTATAAAAATAATGTGATACAAAAATACAATAATATTGTATCCTCAATTTGTGGATAACATTCATAAATTGGCTCACTATTTTTCTCACTTAGAAAACTCTCTCTAAGGCTCTCGCTAATTTTTCTCTCACTACTCTTCTCTCTTGAATGTGAGGATCTAATGTTGTGTATGAAGAGAAGAGCTCTATTTATAGAGCAAGCTCCTCCACCATCCAACTAAAATTTTGACAAATTTGTTCCCAAAATTAATGCACCGTAACAAGTTTGAAAATTGGCACCCTATGTGCATATTTTTTCTTTAGCTGGATCATAGCTAGATCCCACAGTTTTAACGTTAATGCTATGTAGCTTTCTGCATGGATTATGCATAATGCAGAACTTTGTTGGTTTAAGAAAATAAATACTAGCGACTTATACATTTTAAATTTCTTCGCGTCAATTTAAAAATCATAGTGGTATGCTCTATATATATTAAGAAAAACTCAATTTGCAAGCAACTACTCATAAATAGTCAAACGTTTTTTAAGGTGGAATTTTTTTGGTAACCATGATAGTATCCATTACCGTTAGTAGTGACTAATCTCCATCGAAGAATCTGTTAGATACATAAGGTGAATTCTCCCCTCTCAACTAGGTGAAAATTTGGACAGATTGTTAGTTAATTATTAGTTAATATTTAATATTATATTTAAACTGGTTATCCTTGGACAGATTGGGCTGAATTTTAGCCAATAGTTTGAGTGATTTTAGAACATTAGGCGTTTCTTTTTCTTTTTTCTTGTATCTTTTTTTGGTACAGTATCTTGTCTGGTTTCGGTAAAAATATTTGAAAGACGTGTTCTTAAGAAAAATGAGAAGATCTAAACTCGTTCTAGAACACTAACCTCAAAAAAGGAATTAAGTACATTCTCATGCTTATATATTTATTTATTTATCCTCTTTGGACTTTGGTTGGGTTAAGTTGTTCTAATTCTCTGTGATGAGTTGATGAGTGCTAATGAAGGTAGAAATATTGGATAAATTTTGTGAGATCGCTGCTCTGGTGACTCTTTCTTCTACTTTTGATAGCCAAAATATTAGAAATGATCAAGGAGGCTTTGTTGTATCTTACACTGATGAAATGAGGAATGCATGCAAAGCATTTTGTAAGTAGTAGTTGTTGATGAGGGTCCAGCCATGGTGCTTTGAAAATTCAAAGCAGGTGAAGCATATTAAATGAAAATCTGCAAAGATAGATTTGCATAGCTTGCGTAAAAGAAATGCTGCAACTACGTGAATAGGCCGATGGAAGTTTTGCACCATGCTACCAAAATTGTTGTAGTGTTTTCAGTGTTAAAGACTCTATAAACAGAGCATTCTTCTTTCGAAGAGCATGCAAGAAGCTGAGAAATAAAGCTTCTTAGAGTGTGAGAGAAAAATAGAGTGTGAGTAATGTTAGATATTTCATTAATTCTTCGGGTTCTTTATTCTTTGTGCGGAATCGTTAAATCATTAGGCATACATCCTAGAGTATATTTACCACAAAGATTAGGATCTACATCGTGCCAGATTACTAGGATTTTAAGGTTATGAGTATACCTGGATCCATATGGGGTCTTGATCTTAAGCGTTCTTCAAAGGGGAGAACTTGATCACCAACCTTTCTCGACAATGACGAACAAGGGACTGATCATCTTCTTGTGCGGAATACCTTGACAATCAACATAGATGATGATGATGGTAACAAATATATGGTTAGTGGTGGCTTTATGGTTCTTCCTCAACCTGGACTCTTTATGCCTTAGTCGCTATTCAGATGGGGAGAAGAGTCGGTGTGCGTTGTGTCCGGTGTATTGGGGACCATAGCCTATATATAGTGTGATAGACAATTAGGGTTCCCATTATTCCGAAATTGGTCATCATTGACATTCACTCATATTTTGCCCATATCAGATAATTAATGATAATATCAATTATCAAATCAGAAATCTGATTAGCCTTATCTCTTAATTTGATCACATATCAATTAAGGCCCCTAAGAGATAAATAGCTAATATAATTAATTACCAATATCTGCCCACATTATGATATTGGAATAAAATATTCCAACAATCTCCCACTTGGGCAATATATCAAAATAATTATATCAGAATTCTTTAGGCGTGCATTCGAATGCTATTTATCCCGAGACATCCCTTTACAATCTGGTCCACCTCATACATCAATAATGGGATCACCGCGGCTGTAGTCACTAACGTATATCGTGACTAAACCCCGACGACCACCATATCAATGAACTTGATGACATAGATCGATATGGATGAGTGGCATGGAAATTTCATGCAATGTGATCTCTAAATCATCCCTATTTCCAACTGGTCCAACTTAATTCTTTAGTGAGATCAAACTGAAGTTCCTTAGGTACAAATTAAATATTTGCACATAATCAAAACTTTAAGATAGTTATAATAATAATAACCTCATAAATTTCATTTCTGCAGAAAATCAATCATAACATAAGGTCTGTACCAAATCCAAAACATAGAACATAGAACAAAGAAACTAAAGGAAAAACTCTCACTAATCTAAGGCAATCTCAAAACCAACACCAATGTGAGAACATGCTCATGAAAGACCTTTGGTGTCAAGCCATTGGTTAGTGGGTCAGCTAGCATAATGTATGTTCCTATATATTCTACAGATAATTGGAAACTTGATATCAATAACCTTCGACTTCATTGAACTCCTGTTGTTATTGGAGTACAACACGGCTAACTTATTGTCACAATATAACTTGAGTGGTCTTTCAATTCCTTTGATTATATGCAGTCCAGTGACAAAATTCATCAGCCATATCCTGAGGTTGGATGCCTTCCAACTTAGCACCCAACAAGATCGGAGTCAGAATACCTTATGATCTCTAAACAGTCAGATCCCCGATCCGTGAGTATATATTCCTTTGTTCCCTTTAAATACCTTATGATCATTTTGGCTGCTTTCCAATGATCCTTTTCTAGATTTCTCCAATATCTGTCTAACACTGCAACTATGTACGCTATGTCCGAATGTGTACAAACATGAGCAAACATAAGATTTCCCATAGTCAAGCATGGGAAGTCTTCTGTATTTCCTGAATTTCCATATTTTATTTTGGGCATTAATTGAGACTAAAATAGTCTCCATAATTAGTTATCAGGGTATTCCCCGGTTTACTATTTTTCATGTTGAACCTATCCAAAACTATATCGATATAGCTCTTTTGTGATAATCCACGGATGCCTTGAGAGTGATCTTTAAGTACCAAATTTCTTGGCTTCACGCAATGAGTCTATATCACCGTTGGCTAGTAAAAATGTCAACATATAACACCGGGAATATAAATTTGCTCCCACTGAAATTGTATACCCACAGTTGTCTACGACATTTATCTCAAAAACAAATAAGATAATCATCTGATGAGACCTGTGGTATTAAAAATGAGATGTCTTCTTTAGCCCATAGATAGATTCTGTCAATTTGTAAACCATTTTTCTGGGTCTTTCAACACAAGGTTTTACGGTTGCACTATATACATCTGTTTTATCAATGTGACCAATTAATGAGATACATTGTCTTGACATCTATCTTATGAAGCTCCAAATTATAATAAGCAATGAGAGTCATGATTGTCCTAAAAGAGTCCTTCAATGGTACTGAAAAGAAGGTCTCCTTACAATCAATCCTTTTTTTTGAGTATATCCTTTTGACATTAGACAAGCCTTATACCCCTCCATATTACCCCTTGAAACTTTCAGGTAATAGGATAAGTTTCAAACCTTATTGTCTAGCTTGAGCTTGTACTCATTCCTTCAATCCACTTTTTCCGAATATAAACTTCATAGGGTTTTATGGGAGTTGATAGAATCATCTTCCATTACACCATTTACCTTATGTTCCTGGAGAAATGCTACATAATTATCAAAAATAGTATTCATCCTTTCTTTTGTGGATCATTACAAAATGCAATGACTCTTGATGCTCTAATTCTTGAGGGTGTTGAGTTTGACCTTCAGGAATAATTTCCTTAATAATAACAACAATATCCTCACAAGGATCCAAATTTGCTACACAAATAGCAATTATATGAATTGGTTCAGGGATTAGAACCAATTCTTCCTCAAAGATAATGTCTCTAACCTTATCTCACCCAAACTCAATATCCTCAAAGAACTAGTCAGTTCCTGTCTTAAGGTATTTTTAACTTGGGATTTAAAAAAATTGATACCCCTTTGACCTTTCAGAGTAACCAATAAGGTAGCCACTCACTGTTTGGGACTCCGATTTCCTTCGCGAGGCTTATAAGACCTTGCCTTAGTTGGATATTCCTATACTCAAAAGCTATTGGTCGGTTACTTTAGTTGGTTCTCCGTCAAGCATTTAAGCTGCAATCTTTAGTGTTACTCCTATAATGACTCTGGTAAGGTAGAATGACTAATCATACTCCTCACCATATCTTTAAGAGTCATTACTAGGACTTAACTGTATTCTTAATAGTTATGTTATGATCTATTTAACTTTAATACATTTAATACAAACAATAAAATGTATAAGGCCAATGGAATCTAGGATTTAGGGGTGAGCATCGGGCGGTTTCGGGCGGGTTCGGGTTGAGATTCTCGGGTTCGTTCGGGTTTGATGAGAGAAAAACACAATCCATTTCCGTCCGATATATACAACGGGTTGATCGGGTGGCGGGTGGTTTCGGGCGGTTTGCAGCGGGTCAAGAATTACTTATTATTTATTATTTTATTTTACAAAAAAAAAAGCCCATTTGAATTTGAGCCCAATTAAGTCTTAAAAAAAAAGTCTAAAACAAAAAAATAAAACAACGAAGAGAGGGAGATCTCATCTTTGTGAATCAATGAATCTTATCTTCTCCCTCGAGGCCCTTCTCCACGACACCCTCTCCACCAGCACCATGTGCACGACTGCACGGAGCTGAATGGCTAGAGGTGCTGCTCGTGGCGGCCAGTCAGTGGAGACGGTACGATTTGAGTCAGGGAGCTCTGGATCTGCGTCGGGCAGCGTGGCGAGAGGCATTGTGGCTAGTACGATTCGCGGTGGAGGCGTCGCCGGTGGTCGCGATGGGGGCACGGAACTCGGACGCGGTGGATCTGCCAATGTATGCGTCAGATTTGGGTCGCGTCAGATCTTGGGGGCTAGGTAGATGGTTGGGAAGGGAGGGCTTGGGGACTTGGCTCTGGGTCTGGCTAGCAGATCTGGTGGTCACGCGGGTTGGGGGAAGAAGACCTCCGGCGAGGGAGGGAGGAGGTGCGGTTCTGGGTGGTGGTTGTGAGGGAGGAGGTGAGGGAGCTGGTGATTTGGGGTTGGGACATGGTGACTTGGTGGTGTGGGTCTGTGGAACGAAGGAAACTCTAAAGGAGAAACTGAAATTTTCAAAAAAAATTATAGTGTTTGGTCGGGTTCGGTTATCGATGGGTTGCATTATACGGAACCGAACCCGCCCGATGGTACCCATGCTTATCCGATGTTTTCACCCGATCAACCTGTCGAGCCAACCGAACCCACCCATTTCAAAAAATGACAATCGGTTAGCTCGGGTTCGGACGGGTCACGGGTTGATGATCAGCCCTACTAGGATTCCTTCATACAAGTCGCTCAACTCTATTTATAGGGATGTGACCTTAATATTTGTCTCATAATGCTCCTTAATTTTTGTTGTCAACTTTATGCTTAGTACCATATGACTCTCGACTCAATGTTTTACCACAGAGGTTTCAATACCGAGAGCAATTATAGATCGTCACAGTCCATAGCTTAACTGGTTCCAACAATATTCGAATTTAAAAGACAAATTGAATCCATTGTTTCTAAATAAACAAAATAATTCTTAATTTGTTCAATAAGAAACCAAAACCAAATTTCATCTAAATGATGACTAAACCAAAATATCTTTCAATTCCAAAGATTACCCAGTAACAACAATCTGAAATTTCAATAGCCTTAACCTTTACTGACTTGGTCAACTCCAATATGGATGCATCTTTCAGCACCGCTCAACCTTCACAAGTTCAGACAATCCTTTATAGGCATACCAAATATGATATTTGGGACATTTCTTCTTTAGATGCCCGATGATTGTTGGAATATGTGGCTTCGACTCAAGAGGGGAGGGGTGAATTGAGTCTACAAATTTCTTTTTAATTTTTCAACAAAATTTCTTTAACAAAGTTTATCACGCAATCAATTATATAAAAGAAATAAATTAAAAGAGAGGTAAAGAGAATACTTGCGCGAGGATTTTATCCTGGTTCAGCCACCAACCACCAGTGACCTACGTCCAGTCCCCACTCCACCTGTGGGATTTTCTTCCAATAACAAACAAGCTTATAACTGGTGCTTGCAACCTTTGTACACAACAGAGCCCTTCTCACTAGGGATACCCCGCCCTTGTGTAGAAGCCTCAATCACAACAAAGAGGGATACCACACCCTCAAAAAGTTTCAGCAAAGGAAGAACAATATGATACACTCTTCTAGTGCAGATGATTACAACTTGAGGTCCTATGAGATTGATAAAAAGATGCAAGTAATAGCTCAAAGTGTTTTCAGAATTTTAGTGCAAAAGTATATATGACAATAACGAAACTGCACACAAGAATATATTTTTTTTCCCTTCTGTCTTGCGTAATTTTCTGTTTTTAAGCTCAAAAATTTTTCCTTTTAAAAACAATAATAATGACTTGGGCAAATGTCTGAAATTTGCATTCAATGCAAATATGTTTGTATAAAAAATTATTGATTGCCATAAAAGAGAATGTGAGGCCATTTGAAAGAGAATTTGAACGTTTGTATCACATAAAAGCCTTTGATCTGATAATGCATTTAAAACAAATGATCTTATTATTAAAAACAATTAAATTCCAAAAAGTAGAAAAGTGTAAGGCTGAGGCGCTGGGCATTAAAATTAACGTTGAAGGCTTAAGCATGAATTGCCATGATATATTGCATTCAATGCAAATTTGTTTGGTTTAAAAGGATATGAACGTTGACTATCTTTGGCAATTTGAGAATCACATGTGATATAAAGTGATATCAAATTGGTTTTGAATCATGATAAAAATCTGGTCAAATTTGTTTTTAAAAAAAAGGCAATCAATGACCAAATCACTTTTGCCTTCCCAACACAATTTTAACGTTCAAGTCAGTTTTGAAAATAAATTGATTTCCATAAAGAAAACGTATAAGACTAACGCACAACCAGAAATATTATTTTCCAAAAAAAAAACTTGAGTGAAATCTTTTGATGATATTAAAAATTTCAGAAATTATTTTGATAAAATATTTTGCTTTTCATCATTAAAAAAACATTGAGCCAAGCTAAGTACCTAATTAACCAACCTCTTACAAAAGTATCTAAGACCTAATAATTTACCCATTTGGTCTTGTGGTCTTGATACTTGATTTTCTGGTACACCATAATAATTTGAATTTGTGCACGCGGTACCTGCATGCTATAAGAAAAATTCTCTTGCCTTTTTGTTAGTGTTTGTCATTCATCAAAATATATAAATGTGTGATTGCAATGATGAGACACCCTGTTGTGCCCCAGTGTTTTATTAGATTAATTCCCTCTTAATTCATTTCTTAATCACACGCTTAGCGTGAAAAATACGTAAAAATTAAAAGTTATATAAAAATCATATAACTTCTGCAAATTAAACACACCAACATTGTAATATATAAATACACACATGTTTATTTATTACATTACCAAAACACGGTTGAGGGTATCCTCTCAGTAAGATCCCTCACAGGCATAAACTTAAATAAAAGTCATACTTAGCGGAAAACATATAAAAATTACTTCTTAAACACACTGGTCATATTATCTACACTCTAATCATAATGGATCACCGCTCGACCTCCAGCTTCTAGTTCGTAAGGAGTTTTATCCAACTCATCAGCAACCTCCATTTCATACAGAGTTCCGTCCAACTCCTTAGCAACATAATTCTCCATCGGTTCTTCTTATGTAAGTAAAGTAACCCACAAAAATACAGAAATATAGGGGATAAGAAGCAGTTCTATCATCAAAAAGCATAAAAGAGTAATAGTAAATTATACAGTAATTGTCACAGACATAACATCATTCAACACCTAACTAACAAAGCATCCTCAATTTAATGTATCATCCTCTACCCCCAAACTCGTACAACTAGACTTTCATACTGACGTGGCCACTACTGATTTCTTTCACGCATTCCTCTTAGGGAATGCCAGTTAATTGTTCAAGCGACAGGTTCCAAATTCCTGGTGCACATTCTCTTCCATGGTGAGAACGCTCACGCTAAGCATGACACTACAGCTGCACGATGCTCTCGGTGCACACCCCGTCCACTCCCGGGGGTGCTCAATGAAATTCAATGACACTATAGTTGCATAACCTATTTCTAAGGTGGAACGGTCTAGCGAGAACTCTTGACCTCGTGTATTATATAACCAATACACGGTTGTGATCACCAACACCGACCTCGTGTATTATACTACCAATACACGTGAATCTCACCAACCCATTTTAACAACATCCTAGTGCCTTAACCTTCCACTAGAACTCAACACATTTTCTAGGTCACCACACCTGATTACAATACATCATCTAGGTTAGGCATCTCTAAGTCACAATTATTCTCACACCCAAAGCAAACAACTATCTCTCGAATAACATATATATATTTGCTTAAAATCCACTAAACACAATATTAACAACCAGGTAGATCATGCATAACATAATATCATAAGATATTCAAACACCAAAGATAATACATCACATGCAGGTGGAATACCTCAACCAGCGGATCACAATAAATTCAAAAACAACAATAAAATTCAGACGTCATCAACTAACTACAATCAACCTAATATCGATAAACCTACAATCCCCAAATCACCATTTGTTTTACAGAAAAGGTTTCCCATGTGATTTTGGTCTTATCGATTACTCGACGACTAGTAGGGTTTAGGTCGCCCTACAATTATCGTATAATCTACTACTCATCGATTCCGACGATAGGTTGATTATTTGCCCCACCTGGGTTATCACTGGGATTTCGAAATTTATGTCCCTCGTTATCACGCCACGCGTTATCAAATTCACCTTCAACCATATCAATGATATACAAGTTAAATTTTTGAAGAAATCCTACTAACTCACTTAAGTATGAATTCGGCCAAGTCATGAACAAAAGGCTAGTGTTTTTAAATCATCTTAATCTCTTAGGTGCATAATCTTAGAGCATTAAGTATGAAAAATCAAATGGTATAATAATTCATGAATTTGAAAAGTTTCACTCAACCACTTCAAGTTAGGGTTTCGGCCCAAACTAGAAAAATAGGTTATGAATTTTAGTTGGATTGAAGCTCTTGTATTTAAATTATATACATACTAGAGAGCTTAAATCAAGCATTCGATTTCAAAAATAAAACAAAAACACTAAACCCCTTTTCTAACATAGTTTCGGCCTAGAATAGTTTTTAGGGATGGAAAATGTTTTTGATTACATGCTCTTGGATAATGAAAGTAGTAATCATAACTAGATCATAGAAATTGGTTTCACATTTTTAGGATTTTTCTACAATTTTCTAGAATTCTTTAAAGTTCTAGATCTAAGAAAATAAAATCATGAAATAGAATGAAAATGACTTCAAGTAGGAGAATAGATGATCAAGGATCATCATATTACCTCAAGTGATGATGGAAATGGAAAGAAGATGATGATCTTGATGCACTTTAACAAGGATGCACTTAGAGCTCTTGAAAATGTAGTTTATGTTTTGGTTGAAGAAGAACAAAAATGAAGGAGAAGAGATGGAGGGGGTATTTATAGATTTAAAGTTGGTTTAACATAGGTTAGGTTTAATATTATCATGGTTAAGTTAATATAAATATCTAGATATCTTAAAATAAATATCTAGGTATTTTCACTAAATACCTAGATATTTGTTTTTACAAAATATCTAGATATTTTTTTTGTTATCTATTCCCGACTCCGTTGATTACCCGATTAACGACCAAAATGCCCGAGAATCGTCTAATATGATTTTTTTTTACGAAAATTTCAAAATAACATGTATCATTGGAAACGTGATAAAAACCTACATTGTTTTGTTCATGAGTCGAAATTAGGTTTTCTGATCATTAAAATCTTACGGTCAGTGAAAACACTAACCGTTTTTCGTTCGAACTTTTGCCAAAATTCGTCCGAATACACATAAAATTTTATTTCTGGTCAGAAATTTGGGAAGTAGAATTTCTCACGAACAAAATATAAAAAATCAACAAATTTCAGTTTTCGGGTCAAATTAGGGTTTTCTGTCAGTATAAAATTATACTGTCAGTAAAAAACACAGATCGGTTTCCGCCTGAGTTTTAAACCCAAATTTTAACCAGAGCTTCCTACTATAGAGTAGATTCTAGATATGATTTTGTTTTCTCCAAAATCATTTCCTAAGTCTCAAATAAAAATATAAATAAATATATCTTTATCGTTAATAAAGCGTATCCGAAAATCGGGCTGTTACATTACTACCCCACTTAGAAAAGAATTTTGTCCTCAGAATTTCGTGATTCAAACTAGACATCATCTTGTAATCGTATCCTAATCTAAAGATCCCACATTATATTTCTTATCGCTGTCTTCTCCTAGGTGACAGCGGTAACTTCATAATAGAATTCATTCTTATATCGTTCTATTTATCCTCGAAACAATCCATAGTTACATTATATTCATTGTCCTTAACATTTCACCTTAATCTATCATCCTCGAAGGACGTAATTACAACTTAATCCTTTCCTCTTGTTACTACTGATCCACTAGAAAAACTTATTTCAACACCTAACTCCCGCAATTAAAACCACAATTAATTCCAACATCTAACTTATAAATTAACACCGCAATCAATACTACCCTAACTTCCTACTTCATGTATCCAATCACAGTCTTTGTTCCTTAGAATGTATTTCATTATTCTAGATTATATCAAAATCACACATTTCAAGTCTCCAAATAAACATCTCAACACTCTTTAAGATAAACTGCAATCAAAAGAACAACATCTGTTAGAATTATCTAACTTAACACATTTGAATTTCTCTAGTAACCTCAATTTACATCAGAAATCATCTTTTCTGCTCATATGCAACTTAGCTAATACCCTCAATCTTAACTACAAGCATTCAATCGTTACCTTAGGATTCTCTTAGTAATACTATGCCTCGATCAACTTTTGATTTATAATAATGATCTCACTCACTGATATTGATCTTAATCTTACCAGTCATATCTATATCTCAACAAAATTCCCATCACTTCTTATTTATCCTACTATAGATAAACAATACTTAGGTACTACACTTTAGATTATATGTTGCTCAATCGAGTCTTCATTCCAATCCATAACCATCAGAGCTTAAGGTGAAATCCTAACTTGCCATTTAAACAAGAACAACATGTCTAATTATAACCATTATCTAAAAAATAAAAGGCTACAAGCTTCAACCAATTCAATCCTATACTAGTTAAGCTCCAAACTAATTTGTTATCTCTTTTTTATTTTCAGTGACTACCCATACTATCCAAATATATCAAGCACTTAAGATAAACCTAAATAACAATTATCCCACAACAATCTACCACTACATGGTTAACTAGAATCTAAACAGTGCAAAAGGTAATGTCTATCTGTGGTATAGACAATCAAACAAGGTCTACAATAAATGTCCTATTCTTAACAACTATAGGACGATGATGTCAAACACACCTTATATGAGATCTACAGAGTGAGAGGATTCAACTCCCCTCACTGTAAACACTCTCCTAGTGACCCACTGTCCACAATCTCGAGCTATATGACCAGGTTTCCCACAGTGGTACCAACTAGGTTTCTCCGTGCAATTTCTAACATGATGAGGTCCTCCACATCTGAAACAAGTTAAGCTCTTCTCATTGCGGTTGACTTGTTCCTGGATCTCCTCTTCCAGCTTCACTTCTGTTAATAGCTACTGGTTGTTGCATACCTTTCTGTCTACAATCTCGAGCAAAATGTCCTGGTTTACCACAATGGAAACAGCAAGGTACCTCCCTGTAATTCCGTTGATAATTTGGTCCCCCGCGTTTATAACAAACTGAGCCTTGCTGCTGCTGGCCCGTTCCAACCACTTGTGTTGTAGCAATTAGTGTTGGTGCCACTGTCTGCACTGGTCTAGGATATGGTTCCCGCCTCCCCCGAGAACCACTATCAACTCTCCTCTGAGTATCTGATCGAATAGGACCTCCAATCCTTTGTTGTTTCGGCTCAGCAGCTTGCCTCTGGTTTATGCTCTCTATAGCCCTGCAACTGTCAACCAGCTCCCGGAAACTCTGGATATCAAGATACACTACAGTTCCCTTTAGCTCATGTCGCCATCCTTCTTCAAATATTCTACACTGCCAATAATCGTTTGGGGATCTCTTATAGAATTCTGAAAACTTAATCAGAGCTTCAAAGCATGATGCATAATCACCAACAGTCATGTTTCCCTGTCGAAGATTAGCAAACTCTATCTTCCTTTCAAGTCGGACTGAAAGTGGGATATACTTCTCGAAGAAGAACTAAATAAACAACGGCCATGCAATAATTCTGCCCTCGGCCTCCAATAATATTTTCTTGCCTATCCAGCAGAAGTCTGCTCCTTCAATTAACATGAAGGTATCATAAGTCACTTTCCTATCATCTCTGCAGCACAGTATCAAATATCTTCTCTATCTCTTGTACCCACCATTCAGCCTTCTCAAGGTCATAATCTCCTCGGAATCGTGGTAGTTTCTCTTTGAGTAATGTCATTATCCTTATCTCTTCAGTTTCAACGGCTCTTCTTTGATTCTGCAGTTCCTGCTGCTCTTTGTTCATTCGCAGCATCTCCGTATTTTGCTGGGTTTGCAGTAACAAGATAGCAGATATAACTTCCATGATATTGCGATTCTCGGATGACATTCCACCACCGGTATGATTAGCCTCAATGTTGCTACCTCCAATAATTCTCTCGGGAATGCTATCACCACTATTGGTATTACGTCCTCTTTCTTGAGTCATGATCCTGTTTAAGGAAATCATCCGCTCTTATTAGTATGACATATAATACTACATGGGCAAGTATATATATGCCATATGCCATACCAATATTAATTTTCCCAGTAAAATCGGACACACTACCCAACTTCTAAGCATAGTTAAAATCCGAGGTGGATTTAACTAGACACGCCCAGTAACAACATCCTAGACCTCGCAGTCCTTGATTCTGATCGGACATAACCCCACAGTCCATTTTAGAACCAAACTGCTCTGATACCAAAATGAGACACCCCGTTGTGCCCCGGTGTTTTATTAGATTAATTCCCTCTTAATTCATTTCTTAATCGCGCGCTTAGCGTGAAAAATACGTAAAAATTAAAACTTATATAATAATCATAAAACTTCTGCAAATTAAACACACCAACGTTGTAATATATAAATACACACATGTTTATTTATTACATTACCAAAACACTGTTAAGGGTATGGTAACACCCTAATTTTTTCTGTCTTTCTATTATCTATGCTTATGTATGTATATGCATGATTAATATATTTAAATTTTAAGTTAATAAATTATTTTAATAAACCAAGCTTCATCCTTATAAATTATTTTATTTCATGAAATTTCAGTTGAATTTTCGGTTGAAAATTTTAGACGTTTCTAGTCTGAGTTTTTCACTATCAGTAAAACTCTACTGACCCGGAAAAAAAAATTGTTACAAAAATAAAATTTTAATTTTTATAACTCTATTTTAGCTAATTCCATGATTTTAGAAATTACTTCTTTCTATGTGAAATTTTCGGGTTGAAAATTAATGAAGTAAGATATGATCGGTTTTTACGATCAAGAACTTAATGGAAACGGGACAAACAACATTTATCAAAAATTATATTTTATGCAGATTTGAATAGATATGATGTGATTTTGAATAGTGTTTTCATTTATTTCACACCATCATAACCTTACATCAAATTATTACATCCATTTTGCAAGAAACCTATAAAATATTTAAAATAAAGAGAGTTTTATTCAAATAAATTTGATGCAGAATTTTAGAGACATGATTTGAAGAATGGACTTGATGAATTGATGGGCATAGTATTTTCAACAATGGCAATTCATCATGTTATTATATCTTGCAAGAAAGCTATCCTTTTTTTATAAAAAATATGGCTTTATTTCAATTTTTAAATTGGAATTTTTTTTAAAAACTCCCTCTTTCTTGCTGCCCAAGTAGCGCCACCTCACCCCCTCTCCTCACTCTATATATACCTCCATCCTACTTCATTCTTTACTTTTGCTATTTCTCTCTCAAACTCATTCTCACTTACTTGTCTAATATTCATCATCTTCAACCTCTTAACTTTTGAGCTTGAAAGCTTGGGAACCTTACTCACCTTCACCCTCTCTTCATCATCAAGGGTATGATTCTCACCTCTTGCTCTTCATTTTCTCAAAAATATTATGCATGTTGCCCATCATAGTTGCATGTTAAGGCTTAGTTAAAGATTTTAAGAAAGACTCTTTAGGAAAAAAAAAATTAGTAGACACCAAATATTTATGAACTCATACTCACCTCTACTTTCATCCTATTGATTTGAATGTAACAAAGAATTTCTCCAAACCCATTTTTAATAGGGTATTCGAAACCCTACATATAGAAAAATGAATGTTTTGTTAAGAATTTCACATGCAAGACTTAAGAACCATGATGTATGTTTCTAAAACTAGTTTATTTGAACTCATCATCATCACTACTATCATTTAAAGTATTTGCATGTGTGTTTTTGAGGGTCCAGGACCCTTGCATGTTGGTTTTATGGCTTGTGGATGATGCTAGAGTGAAGATTACTTGGTATGGATGAACATATGTAAAATATAAATCTGACAGCATGACATATACTTATTCGTAAGCCCATAACTTTTTATAAGAAACGTATTTCTGGAATCTAAATATATATTTGAAAGTAAAACTTCTGCGGCTTTAATTTAATATGTAATATGTAAGTATTTGGATAAGATTTACTAGATCAAAACACCTCTCAAAGTAGAATCAAATTCTGACTGCAAAAAATAAGAACATAGTTGGTTGCATGATGATTTTAAATATGATTTTGAAAGTTAAAAACTTTTATAAAATTTTTTACGTTATTACTAAAGTATAACTAAAGTTTTGTTGAAGTTTTAGAATTTTTACATTTGTAGATAAAGATAAACAATTTCATAAATTTACATGTTGGTGAACTTGGATTTCTAGAAAATCATGTACAATCAGAGGCAGTGCGTGATTTTTAATAAATTAATGCCTTCAAAATTTCACATGTAACCAACTGCAATGTGTTTATATGTGAGTTTGGTACCTTCAATTAAATTTTCAAGAATTTTAAAGGTCATTTGAGTGGTCACTCATATTTTAAACCCACTGCTGTTCTGAAATTACTTTTATAAAAGAGTTCATCATAATTTTGAGTGAAAAATATGATTTTTGAAAATAATATCCTTTAACATAATCAAGTAAAGATTTTGGTATAAAATGGACTATAAACAAGTGTTAATATAAAGATATAAAAATATGGGATTAAAGTATATGTTTAATATATATATATATATATATATATAAAAGTAAGTCTTGGACAAAATGTAATCCAAGAAATTGTAAAAGATTGGACATTTCTAGCATCATTATTTTTAGCCATGGCCAAAACCTACCCTTAGAAAGATAAGATTACTTTCTTGTTTTAATTTAAGTCATTCGCTTCATTCTTAGACTTGCGACACGCTGTGGACAAAGGAAGTTCGCTCTGGACAACACGGAAACAAAGACCTTGTCTATCCGTCGAAGTAGGTAAGGGGAGAAAGCCTGAGGGATAATTATGTTATGATGACTATATATCTTGTGTGTTTATTTTGATGTGTTGGATTGATGTTATTATTGTTGTGACTATTTTGGTTGAGTTTGAGTTCATGATATATTGATGATTTATGAAAATATGCATGTTACTTATATATGTTGAAGTTGTTGTATATGTGTTGAAGTTGTTGCATGGAAGCCTAACCATTGGTTAGAGCTCAAATAATGAAGATGAAAGCTTTAAGAAAACATTTACAAAGAAAATCACAAGTAAGGATTTCCCTTTAACAAGGTTTTGACAAAAAAAAGAGGAAATTAAATAATTTTAATGTTTAATGAAAGTTTTAGAAAATAAAAACAGTTGTTATGAAGGAAATTCAATTGAAAATTTAGATTATTTTACACTAAGAAAAATCAAACTTTGAAATGAATTCATGGTAAGAAACCATGAAGAAGAACAAATTTATTTTGAAGTTTTGGAAAAGATTTCTTTTAGTAACGTTTTAATGAAAGAGGAAATTTTTAGAATCAAAACAATTTTATAAAGGGAAATTATTTAAGCTGAAAGATCTTATTTTGAATAAAAACATAATTTTGAGAACACTTGTAGTAAAGTACCATAGAAAACGGGATATTAGTTTACAATGTTCTTAGAAAGAGTTTTTCTTTAAAAAGATTTACTATATTTTTGAAAGGGAATATAATTTTCCAAAACAAAGGAGATTTTTAGAAAAGGAAGTGGAGTTCCTAAAGTTTAAAGTTTTGAAAATGAATTTGAAAATAAAATGACGTTGAAAAGAATTTATTAAAGTAAAAATATCCGGTAACTTGGATAAGTTACGGAAGTTTTGATTTTGTATTTGTTTTTCACTGAATGAAAAATAACGTTGAAAAGTGAACCTAGTGACCGAGACGTCGGGATAATAGAGTTAAAGCACGTGGAACCATGATCCGTATCACAACGCTGTGGACTGTGCGTCCTATATTTGAAGTTATGATCTGTGTGTCCTATTTACGTTGTTGTGGACTGCGTGTCCTATATACGTTGTCTTGGACTGTGTGTCCTATACATGTTGTTGTGGACTGTGTGTCCTATTTTCATTGTTGTGGATTGTGTGTCCTACATACGTTGTGATAAAACATGGTGAAAGTAGTAAAAAGGTGAAAGTTGCTTTCTACGACCACAAGGTCTAAGACTAGTGCACAGGTCTAGGACTGTTGTGATTGGACACTCGGGCTAAAACGTCCTGTGTCAATAATGAAAGTTTTAAAATGTTGAAAATTTATGGATAGTCGTGAGCCTTGAGCCTCAACGAAGGAAAGAATGAAACACAAAGAAAAGCTACGAAAATACAATGTTTTTTTTCCATGCATTTGGCAGACGTGCCCAAATTGTTTTGTGTGAATGCCTTGAAGGGAAAGGTATCTCATGCGACGTTGTATCATTGGTGCCTTGATGGACCATGATTTCCATGAGCCTTGTTCACTGGGCCTTGTGTAGGACGGTGTGCTCTGGAACCCACATGCGTTGATTATTGTGCCTTGAGTTGGATAGTTGCTGTGGGAATTAAGTTGAGCCGTGTACATGTGTTGGCTATTTGTGCCTGAGTGGAAATTGAGCCTGATCAGCTCACTGTTTTTCAAAAACTGCATGGAGTTGGGGTCTCCGGAGACTAGGACAGAATGTTGAAATATAGAAGTGCCATGTTTTCAATAACGACGACAATTGTTGATTCATATGATTATTTTGTGAGAATTTATATGTTGATTATGAATATTTAACTGTATCTGTTGCTGTGTTTGGGCATGTGGTTGATGAGTGTCACCGGCAAGTGTACCGGGTCGTCGCAAGTAATAAAATAAACACGGTAAGTAATTACCGAGGTCGAACTCAGGGATTGGGCTACCAATTCGACTAATCCGCGGGAAATCCGATACGTTTGGTCAAGTTACAGAAGGTGGTTGAGAGAGAGAAAATAGGATTGAAATCTAGATTAACAAATCTAATAAAATATTAACTACAAATTTGAAATTAAAATGTCCAAGGTCACAAATCCACCTACCCAACATGCATACCCAAGTGATGATGAATTCCTCCCTAAGTTCAATTACAATGTCAACCGGGACCCCCAAATTCTCCTATATCCACTTTCGTGCTCAATAGGACGTATTCGATGATTGGATTAATTACTTACTAGGTCTCATAATCCTAATCTCGAATTCTATTAATTCTTGTTCTCTATAAGGTTGCACTAATCTCCTACTCACTCGTGTAATATTCGATTAGTGATCCCAATTCAAGTTCTAAAACGCGAATCGCCTCTCAGCCTCAACACGTTTAACTAGTCAATCACGCAACACATATGATCAACGCAATCAAATCAGAATTGGAAAACATAAATTGAGACAAGGGAGAAAGACATACATCACATCGAATCTACACCGCCATGGGTGGCTTCATTGCTCCCTCAGACGAGGGGATTAGTTCCTCATGCTCATAGACAAACAATCGGACATAATCTCCATATCAAAATAAGAAAAAGAAAAAGGGAGACGCAGCTCCAAAGAGAAAAGAAATCTTCCTAAACGCTACTCTACAGTGGAAAAACCCTACTAGGATTCGGATCTCCAAAAGCTCCCAAAACTCCTCCCAATTCTGATCTGAAACAGCCTATAAATAGGGATTCTGTTTCTCGGCCGCTCGCGGGGCGAACAACATTTCGCGAGGCGAATAATTAGTTTTGGCGCTCTTTCAATTTGAATTTTCGCGAGGCGAAAGTTCATTCGCGGGGCGAGTCTTCCAACTTCAAACTGTCACAGTCGTGACCTTCATTACGGCTAGGCCGTGATGGCCTCTGTCTTCCAGGGTCTTCAAACTCTCGCGTGGCGATAAGACTGTTCGCGGGGCGAACCAGAGTGATGACTGTTGCTGCTTTATCTGATGTTCAGGCTCGCGAGGCGATAATCCACTCGCGAGGCGAGTATCTCCAGAAGTGCTTTTTCCACTGCTTCTTGACTTTCCTTGACTCCCGGAGCTTCACTTCTAACCTGAAACAATAAAAAGACACAAAAAGCGTAATTCTATTCAAAATAGACTAAAAACTACTACAAATACCTAGAACGAGTCAAAACCTACTTAAAAACAAAACAAGACCAAATTTGGGCGAAAACGAGATTGAACTCGAATAAATTGCACAAAAACCACAGTCCATCTAGTTATAAAACTAGATAAGCCAAAGGCTTATCAAAACACCCCAAACTTAAACCTTGCTTGTCCCCAAGTAAGCTAAAACTCAAAAACGACTCAAGACTTGGCAAGCCTAAAGGAATCAATCGATTTCGCACAAATTTCATGTAATCAAAACAGTTTTTCTCCAATGATTTCCCCCCTACATTAACGTAATCCCCACATTCATTTACTTTAAACAATTGAGAACTTCATCATTCATGCAATCATTAATCTAAGTTGAGGATCAGAGTCACACACAAAAGGAAGATCACCAATTTCAAACAATTGCCTTCCTCACAAGGGTATGTAAAATTTCACTCATTCGCTCAATTGTGTCTAGCCTATCAACTTTCACTCACTTTCACATATCAAGAGCACTTCCCATGAATTTGATTTTCATCTCAAAAATGGTTCCCACGAAAACATGCATGCAACATCAGAAGGTCTTTATAAAGGTTGTAATGGGGCCTGGCTAAGGGTAGGATATTTAAGGATGCTAGGCTTAAGTCCCTAGGAACTAAGAGAGCATGAGCATTTAACGCATATTCTACTCAAATTCCTTTTTCCATTTTTCTTTTTGCCTCGGGTGACTACAGCTTTTTCCTTGCTATTTTTTTTCTGTTTTGCCCCTTTTCTTTTGGCAATTTTTTTTTTCTTTCTTTTTTTTTTTTTTTTTGATCAACCTTTATTTTTCTTTTTCTCACCCCCAATATGACACATCACCTTGTAGCCACCCCAAACTTAGTTTCTCACAACCCTTCTCTTGCTAAGTGTCCATGCTCTCCTAATCCTAAGATTGGGTTAACATGGTTTTTCAGATTTTGGCTTATAATATAGGGTCATTAAGAAACAATAGGCTAATTAGGCTCAATGTGGCTAACTAGGGAACATGCATTAGGGATGGTCCTTTTTAGGCCAAGTAGTTATTCAAAGAAAATTGCCTAAATCATTTGATGCAACACATAAACATGCAAACCATGAAGAGATTCAAGCAAATCCGGGGAAGTGCAACTTAACAGTGATTCACACAATCAAAAACAGAGTTGGAGGCTCAAATCCTCACCTGGACATTTTGTAAATTGTTTGACCGAGATACGATTCTTAGTGTGTGCACCCCCTCACCCCAAACTTATCATAAATCAAGTAATCACAATAAAATTCTCAAAGTTCAATTTTCAATTTTTCACATGGGGATCAATTTTCTATTTTCAGAATCTAGGGGGAAATCATCAATGGTCAAAATAATTCATGCAATCAATCTATGCTCAATTTAATTAAAATCCAAAAGGCTTGCCGACGCACTATTCATACACAAACTCTTGATCTTCTCAAATTATTCAAGAATGACAAACAAAAACAAAACAAAAAGCAAAAACAAAAACAAAACAAAAGTGAGGAGAGGAGAGGATACTCCCTGATCAAGTCTCCATGGTTGCCTCCTCATCCAATTGGTCTCACGGCCTCCCTTCTGTTGCATAGCATCCTGGAAGAACTCCTGCAAATTAAAACCTTAATTGCAGATTCGCGAGGCGAGATATCACTCGCGAGGCGAATCTGGAAAAACTGTTTCCACACTTTCCAGAAAAGCGAGGCGAGTAGTATCTCGCGAGGCGAATATGGAATTCCAACAGATGATGTGCCCAGAATAGCGAGGCGAAAGTAGACCTCGCGACGCGAGACAGAAAAGTGAGCAACCCCAGAGATTCAGGGCTTCTGTCTCGCGCGACCAATGTGGATTCGCGTGGCGAATCAAGTTTTTTTTTTTTTACTATATATATATAAAATGACAGAAACTAAAAATAAAGGATATCTAACTTGGGTTGCCTCCCAAGTAGCGCTTGTTTAACGTCCCGAGCTTGACTTATTAAGAAGCATCCACCTGGATCCCATAGTTTGTGGTACAAGGGCCAAGAGACGCTCATCATATCAAATCCTCCACCCGGATCCCATGGTTTGTGAAGTGGCCCTTGCAAGAGCAATACAACTCTATCATTGATTCCATCTGGCCCGTGTGTGAAGACTCCATTGACCTCAGTAATTATGAACTCATTTCCTCTCGGGTCAAATGGTGTTTTTTCGAGGAAGTGTGCCAGACAAGTGGGAGGGTCTAACTTACCAATGTCCACACATGCATGTAAGCCAACATAGTTATCCAATGCAGTAATTTCAGGTTGCTTGGCAAGCATGGTGGAATCCTCTACCACTTCATCTTTAATTTGAACTTTACCCCCTTGCTCCGGTGCCTTGTCCCTTGCCAACTCCTCTTCCTTAGGTTGCTCTTCCTCAACATGTGGTTGTTCCGGGGCCATGTCACTTGTCAACTCCTCTTCCTCAGGTTGCTCTTCCTCAACATGTGGCAGTTCTTCCTCAACTTCCTGAGAACTGGTTGCATCCCAGTCAGATTCCCACACCCTATCGCTTCTAGTTGTTATGGCTCCGCATTGGTCCTTAGGGTTGTTCTTGGTATCACCTGGGAAAGTGCCTGTGAGACGCTCATTTTGTTGCTCTACGAGCTGACCCAACTTCTCTACTGCCGCATCCGCCTTCTCAAATGATGTGGCCATCCTATCAATTGCCGCACTTGTCTTATCAATTAACGCATTTGTCCTCTCAAGAGCCAACTCCCAAGGTTGTTGTTGTGGGGCCATCTTATCAATTGTCGCAATTGTCTTCTCAAGAGCCAACTCCCAAGGTCGTCTTCCACCATCCTGTTGAGGTTGTTGTTGCCAGTTCTGTTGAGGTTGTGGTTTCCAATCTAGACCATTGTCAGCATTACTCCAAGCGAAATCCGGATGGTCTCTACTCATATAACCCCAATACTGATTCTGACTCTGATAGTTGTCCTGGGGCACGCTGTCATAGAAATTATGGCATGAGTCCACATATTCTTGAGAGAAGTAGAACGGACAGCTCCAAGTGTTATGGTTTCCATTACAATATTCGCAACCCGGAAGCATTCCCTCGTGTACCTCGCATACAAAACAAGGCAAGACCAAGTGAAATCAAAGAAGTAGAGAGAGATAATAGAAAATAAAAATAGAAATAAAAATAAAAATAAAAATAACTTAACCAAATAATCAAACTTCCCTAAAATTAGGAAAATTGGTTGTGCCAATCCCAGGCAACGACGCCAAAAACTTGATGAGTGTCACCGGCAAGTGTACCGGGTCGTCGCAAGTAATAAAATAAACACGGTAAGTAATTACCGAGGTCGAACTCAGGGATTGGGCTACCAATTCGACTAATCCGCGGGAAATCCGATACGTTTGGTCAAGTTACAGAAGGTGGTTGAGAGAGAGAAAATAGGATTGAAATCTAGATTAACAAATCTAATAAAATATTAACTACAAATCTGAAATTAAAATGTCCAAGGTCACAAATCCACCTACCCAACATGCATACCCAAGTGATGATGAATTCCTCCCTAAGTTCAATTACAATGTCAACCGGGACCCCCAAATTCTCCTATATCCACTTTCGTGCTCAATAGGACGTATTCGATGATTGGATTAATTACTTACTAGGTCTCATAATCCTAATCTCGAATTCTATTAATTCTTGTTCCCTATAAGGTTGCACTAATCTCCTACTCACTCTCGTGTAATATTCGATTAGTGATCCCAATTCAAGTTCTAAAACGCGAATCGCCTCTCAGCCTCAACACGTTTAACTAGTCAATCACGCAACACATATGATCAACGCAATCAAATCAGAATTGGAAAACATAAATTGAGACAAGGGAGAAAGACATACATCACATCGAATCTACACCGCCATGGGTGGCTTCATTGCTCCCTCAGACGAGGGGATTAGTTCCTCATGCTCATAGACAAACAATCGGACATAATCTCCATATCAAAATAAGAAAAAGAAAAAGGGAGACGCAGCTCCAAAGAGAAAAGAAATCTTCCTAAACGCTACTCTACAGTGGAAAAACCCTACTAGGATTCGGATCTCCAAAAGCTCCCAAAACTCCTCCCAATTCTGATCTGAAACGGCCTATAAATAGGGATTCTGTTTCTCGGCCGCTCGCGGGGCGAACAACATTTCGCGAGGTGAATAATTAGTTTTGGCGCTCTTTCAATTTGAATTTTCGCGAGGCGAAAGTTCATTCGCGGGGCGAGTCTTCCAACTTCAAACTGTCACAGTCGTGACCTTCATTACGGCTAGGCCGTGATGGCCTCTGTCTTCCAGGGTCTTCAAACTCTCGCGTGGCGATAAGACTGTTCGCGGGGCGAACCAGAGTGATGATTCTGCTCGCTTTATCTGATGTTCAGGCTCGCGAGGCGATAATCCACTCGCGAGGCGAGTATCTCCAGAAGTGTTTTTTCCACTGCTTCTTGACTTTCCTTGACTCCCGGAGCTTCACTTCTAACCTGAAACAATAAAAAGACACAAAAAGCGTAATTCTATTCAAAATAGACTAAAAACTACTACAAATACCTAGAACGAGTCAAAACCTACTTAAAAACAAAACAAGGCCAAATTTGGGCGAAAACGAGATTGAACTCGAATAAATTGCACAAAAACCACAGTCCATCTAGTTATAAAACTAGATAAGCCAAAGGCTTATCAGTGGTCGTCATAATTCATCCATATATTGGTATCTCACCCTTACAATATATTAGGTTTTCCGGTTCTTTGCTATTGTACCTTAGTACACTAGGACAGGCGGTGCCGAGAAGTTTCTGATCTCACTCGAGGATATTAATCCCGATTTTTGAAGAGGTGGGTGATTATTCTAACGGTAAGAACTACTGAGTTCTTTCCAACAGATGTCTATTAGAACAACCAACTTAGGATGTTTGCTTTGGGTTGCATACGTTTAAAGAAGTCGATATAGGTAGTTCTGAAAAACCTTGTAAAATTTTGTAACTTCAAGACGAAAGATTATTTCATGAAACGTATGTGCGGAGGTGCTATAATTTATAAATAAACTTAGTCTTTGTGTGGTAGTAAAATACAGTGTGATTTCATTTTAAGTGATGCGTGAATCAAATTTCTTTTGAGGTGAATCCTAGAAAAGAAAAATTTTACTGCCCATATTTTATGACCTATGAAAATAATAGAAGTTTTTCCAAAAGCAACCAGTACACTCTTTCTTAATTTATTTCCGCATGTGATTAAAAAGTAATGCCCAAGGGGGGGTGTTACAGGTATCCTCTCAGTAGAATCCCTCACAGGCATAAACTTAAATAAAAGTAACACTTAGCGGAAAACATATAAAAATTACTTCTTAAACACACTGGCCATACTATCTACACTCTAATCACCATGTATCACCGCTCGACCTCCAGTGTCTGGTTCGTAAGCAGTTCCATCCAACTCCTCAGCAACCTCCATTTCATACAGAGTTCCGTCCAACTCCTCAGCAACATAATCCTCCATCGGTTCTTCTAATGTAAGTAAAGTAGCCCACAAAAATACAGAAATATAGGGGATAAGAAGCAGTTCTATCATCAAAAAGCGGAATAGAGTAATAGTAAATTATACAGTAATTGTCACAGACATAACATCATTCAACACCTAACTAACAAAGCATCCTCAATTTAATGTATCATCCTCTACTCCCAAACTCGTACAACTAGACTTTCATACTGATATGGCCACTACCGATATCTTTCATGCATTCCTCTCGGGGAATGTCAGTCAATTGTTCAAGCTACAGGTTCCAAATTCTCGGTGCACATTCTATTCCATGGTGAGAACGCTCACGTTAAGCATGACACTACAGCAACATGATGCTCCCGGTGCACACCCCGTCCACTCCCGGGGGTGCTCAATGAAATTCAATGACGCTATAGTTGCATAACCTATTTCTAAGGTGGAACAGTCTAGCGAGAACTCTTGACCTTGTGTATTATATTACCGATACACGGTTGTGAAAACCAACACCGACCTCATGTATTATATTATCAATACACGTGAATCCCACCAACCCATTTTAACAACATCCTGTCAGTATAAAATTATACTGTCAGTTAAAATTATACCGTCGGTTAAAAACACAGATCGGTTTCCACCCGAGTTTTAAATCCAAATTTTAACCAGTGCTTCCTACCATAGAGTAGGTTCTTGATATGATTTTGTTTTCTCCAAAATTATTTCCTAAGTCTCAAATAAAAATAAAAATAAATATATCTTTATCGTTAATAAAGCATATCCGAAAATTAGGCTGTTACATTACTACCCCACTTAGAAAAGAATTCCGCTCTCAGAATTTCGTGACTCAAACTAGACATCATCTTGTAATCGTATCCTAATCTAAAGATCCCACATTATATTTCTCATCGCCGTCTTCCCCTAGGTGACAGCGGTAACTTCATAATAGAATTCATTCTTATATCGTTCTATTTATCCTCGAAAAAATCCATAGTTACATTATATTCATTGTCCTTAACATTTCACCTTGATCTACCATCCTTGAAGGACGTAATTACAACTTAATCCTTTCCTCTTGTTACTACTAATCCACTAGAGAACCTTATTTCAACACCTAACTCCCGCAATTAAAACCACAATTAATTCCAACATCTAACTTCTAAATTAACACCGCAATCAATACTACCCTAACTTCCTACTTCATGTATCCAATCACAGTCTTTGTTCCTTAGAATGTATTTCACTATTCTAGATTATATCAAAATCACACATTTCAAGTCTCCAAATAAACATCTCAATACTCTTTAAGATAAACTGCAATCAAAAGAACAACATCTGTTAGAATTATCTAACTTAACCCATTTGAATTTCTCTAGTAACCTCAATTTACATCAGAAATCATCTTTTCTGCTCATATTCAACTTAAGTAATACCCTCAATCTTAACTACAAGCATTCAATCGTTATCTTAGGATTCTCTTAGGATTTTCTTAATTTTCTTTTGTTCGCCCTAATCTTTAGAGGTATTCACCAAATGAGCATCATTTGTCTTCTCTTGCTTCATTCTTTCCTTTCTTGCACACCTTATGAAATGAATTCATTAAGATATCATTTCTCCTTTCGGTAGCTATAAGCTGACTTGAATAGACTGAATTGTGCATGAAAGAATATCAAATGTTAAATGTGTCGGAACCAAAGTGGTTTTGGATTTAATAATCTCTAAGTTTTGATGCTAACAAAAGGATTAAATTTACTTGGTAAAGTGTTAGTTAAGATCTAACAAGTGAATTCAGTTTATGCAGGAATATTCAAAATAATATAAGGTATATAATGCTTGGACTCGTGCAAAGAATTACCCGTCCAAAGGTTATTTAAACTGTTTATATTTTAATTGATAAGTAGACTAGTAGACGAGGCTATAAATGAATACCTAAATAACTTGTTAGGTATAGCAAGTCCAAAGACTTGAAAATAAGCACGTCCATCTTGCCACGTCAGCAGACGGAAGTACTAAAACACAAAGTAACCTAGTAGATGAGCTCCATATGCCACGTCATTGGACGGAGCTTCTCATTAAGGACTTAGGAAGTCCAAAGACTTGTGTGGATGAGCGCTTCTGTCACTTGTGTGGACGAGCGCTTCTGTCACTTTAGTGAAAGAGCGCTTCTACCACTTCAGTGGACGAGCAGAATAAAATCTTGTATAGATGCATTCATAAAACTAAGTAGACGGCTATATATCTTTACTACCTTGAATATGATTTAATGCAATCTGGTCCACAATGAATTTATTTCAAATGATTGATATTTATTTCAAAGGAATATATGTTCTTTATTATTATTAACATCTTGTTCCTTTATGAGAAAGTTCATAGTACTATCAAGGTAATACAAAAAGCAATATAGTACAATTGGAATTGCAAAACGATATGTACGATGACATCTTTATTGCTGAACAAAAGTCGGGTTATACACAAAGGAGGAAAGAAAGCTTTTAAGGTACAACTGCTCAGAACAGTGAGCCTCCATTTTGTGATTCTCTAATAACCAAGGATACTTTTCAACTCGCCAAAATCAAGCTATCAGTCTCAACGGATATCATGCATTTAATGCTATCTCTAAACAAGATTATTCAAAGTAACCGTTGAAGAATTACAAGAGCAGAAGAAGGTCACTATATAAGTAGGAGACCTCAGATACTGAAGAAGAACTTTTGCGAGCCCAACTTTTGCCAATACAATTCTTGAGAAGACGAGCTCTTATTCTTTCATTCTTTCAAAAGCAAAAGTCTGTAGTCTTTTAGTTTGAATATTGTTGTAATATTCAACTGATCTTAAACTGTCATACTCTCACACTTAGTGAGTTAAGAAGATCAACTTTTAAATCTATGTGATAGAGTTAGAGCCTGAAGAGGCTTGGTAAGAAAGGAATACTTGTAGCCTGAAGAGGTGTTGAATACTTGCTGTGTAATCTATTTGGAGAAATAGTGGAAAAATCCTTCAAGTCGAAGGGACTGGACGTAGCTCTTGGTTGGAAGAGAGTGAACCAGGATAAAATCTCTTGTGTGAATTTTCTATCCCTAAACTCTCAGTTTCATTTGCTTATACTAACTGTGGGGTTTTGATATTGCTTTTGTTGATCTTTTAAAAAGGATTCCTTGTGTGCTTAATCTTTTTATCTTCTGCTTGTGAAAAAGTTGTTGAAAAGGGTTTTTGTAAAAATAATTAACAAACACAATTCCACCCCCTTCTTGTCAAATAATAAATCCCCTTATTTTTATTGATTTATCATTGACATGTTAACCTTATAATCGTCGAGTGTTTACCATCACATGTGTGGAATACTTTGACAATCAACATAGATGATGATGGTAACAAATATATGGTTAGTGATGTTTTTATGGTTCTTCCTCAACCTGGACTCTTTATACCTTAGTCGCTCTTTAGATGGGGAGAAGAGGCGGTGTGCGTTGTATCCGTGTATTGGGGACCATAGCCTATATATAGTGTGATGGTCAATTAGGGTTCCCATTATTCCGAAATTGGTCATCATTGACATCCACTCATATTTTGTCCATATCAGATAATTAATGATAATATCAATTATCAAATCATAAATCTGATTGGCCTTATATCTTAATTTGATCACATATCAATTAAGGCCCCTAAGAGATAAATAGCTAATATAATTAATTACCGATATCTGTTCACATTATGATATTGGAATAAAATATTCCAACAAGTAAATCCTGAGAGTGTGAGAAAAATACACCGGGTGGGTATCATCTCTGTTACTCCTTGGTACTGCAATCATAGAAAAATTGTAGTATTTGAATATGAGTGGGTCTCACGGGAAACACTATATTTGTATCTCTTGTGTGAGAGTATGGAGAGGATATTGTAATTATCCTTAAATATAATGGAATATTTTTCAAAGTTTGCCCGTGGTTTTTCCTCTAAATTGGAGGGTTTTTCACGTTAAAATTTAGTGTTCTGTTTTTCTATGTTTTTCTACGCTTTGCACACATTCAGTAACACCGCACTGCATGAGTTTGTAGACCTAGTTTTGTCAGATCTACATTGGAGTTCGTTACCACATTGCAATATTATTTAATTTATGCCGTGAATCAATCCTAGAGCCCAATAGTTGAATTTTTTTATTTTTTTAAAAAAGAAGTAATTCCGACTATTGGATGTGGTGGCAACAAATACAAGATTATTATGATAGGGTTGCATACATGCTATCAGACTTGTTAGGGGTGATCATAAACCGACGACCCGACCGAACCCAAACTATCCGTTTTGAGATTGGGTGAAACGGTCGGGTTCAAACGGGTGAAATGAATGGGTTAAGATGGATAAGAGCGGGCGGGTTCGGGTCTGGTTTATGTCATCCACCGGTACCTGACCCGACCCGCTCCGCTCATAACAAAAAAATAATATTTTTTTTTATGGAGAATGGACTGCCAAGACTGGATCTTAGATTTTTTTCCCTCTTCTGTTATTTTTTTTTTTGGGTACTTAATTGGGCTGAAAGCCTTAAATTTTAATTAGGCTCTTTGGGTTTTTTTTTTAATTTTTTGGAATAAAATTAAATAATTAAAAATCCTAAATCCGTTGCAACCCGCCACCCGACCAACCTGATATATAGATAGGCGGGTTCGGATTTCATTTTTCTTACATCGAACCCGCCCGAACCCGACAAACCCCACCCGAACCTGCCCGATGCTCACCCCTAAGACTTGTTAGGGAATTTTCATATTTTGGTGGAAGCTACGAGAATTAATTAGGCTATTAACCTCTTCTTTTAGAATATTTGACCCTCAATCGAGTTTTAAAGATTTGAAAATAAATTTGAGTTTAATTGGTATATATTTTCAGTGTAAAATTTTTTTATACTGTCAACTAATCAGAAATCATGGTTTGAATGACTTTTAAGTTGGTTAGGATAAGAGTCAATGATTTTTAAAGATTTATCAATTTCTGATTGATTGACAGTATAAAAAACCTTTACACTGTCAGTATATCTTTATTATTAAAAGGTATCTTTATTATTAAAAGGAAGGTGGTGACTGAGATAAATTTGTAAAATCACTTGGGTTAAAGTATTTTTTATTTCAAAATTTAGATTTTTTTTTTTATTAAAAGGAAGGTGGTGGCTGTAAATTTGTAAAATCATTTGGGTAAAAGTTTTTTCTCCCAAGATTTGGATTTCTTTTCATTGTCTATGTACCATATTGTCCTTATTGATTGATTTATAAGCACCACTTGCAACCCTCACTTCATTTCAGGCAGCTTGCTCTCATTGGCATCGTCCATTTATTGACTATGTTTGCACGTCTCCACCGTTTGGAATATCCGCACCATTTCCACCGTTTCCTTATATCATCATAGCCAATGTCATGTGAATGTTGTTTTCTGGAGACAAAGATTTGGAGGAAAAGTTACCGAGGAATGAAGCATCTTGGTGATAGGCAAAAAATTACCCACGGATCCAAAAAATTATTCTATTAATTACAATCTAATATAAAATAACTTCTAAAAAAACTCGACTGAATTAATTTAAATTAGTAACTCATTTCGAATAAAGGATTTAATCAATTTTTCAGATTTGATTTCAAAATGATTTTTCTTAGAGACAATTCAATTATGTCTTGATTTATTTTTGGGGAAAGTAACTACTCTTTCTTAATTATTCTAATCATAACACTTTAAATTAGCAGTCATCCCGATATTTTTTTTGGGTACAGTAGTCATCCCGATTTTATCATCAATTAAATTAGTTTTTGAATTTATTTTATATTCAATTAAATTATCTTAGACTAAACCCCCAATTTGGTCCCTGAGAAAAACACTCGGGTCTGAAATAGTCCATATCCAAAAAAAACTATTCATTTAGTCCTTAAGAATGTGTTTACCGGGACAGATTAGTCCTTCTGTCAGTTGACCACCTTTGACCGCGGGTTAATTGATGACGTGTCAGTTTCCATTCCAAAACGGTTTGTCGTTTCTTTCCTTCTTCTTCCTCCAGCTTCTTCTTCTTCTTCAACAATGAATTGGCCACTCTTCACAGCAACAGGCTCATTGGCCAAAACACTTTCTAGATGATCTAACATTTCCTTAGCCTGAGCAGATCCGAAACCAAGGTCTGCATCCCAGATTGCTGGACCAAAGCACTTTCCTTTCTCTCAATGCCGGAACCATCAGTTGCCTCTGTATATAGTTTCATAACAGGTTCAGCAATCTGCATCCATCCAAATTCGGTGCTCTTCCCACAAATTTCCCAATCTCCACTCTGGGACCATCTGAAAAATGCCCAAAACTTAAACAATTGCCACATTACCAGAGCAAAGAACACAAGACAAAAATTAAGGAATGAAGATCAATAGAGGTAACATGAGAAATTATATATTAGCAAAGTGCACAAGCAAATGACAAGATGCCCACCTTACTAATCTTCAAGTTTTTTGCAGGGTGTAAACCACTGATTTAAGCTAACCCTCCCCCTTCCACTAACAATGAAAACTACATTTTTGGAGTCTGCACAGAGTTTTTCCAAAAGAGAGATGACCTCCTTGCTAGGACTTTTATTAATGGAGTTCTGTGGCATCACGGTACCATCATAATCCAACAAAATGGCCCTACTACTTGCCCTGCTGTAAGCCGAAACCATAGAATCAATTGAGAGCTTTTTAAAATTAGGGTCAAGTGCCACAACCCTAAATCCAAAGCTAAGACCAATTCCCTAACATCTTTTCCTTAGAAGGTCTGTGCAAGCACAGCTCTTCCTTGCCATTTCGGGTGTTGTCTGAGCAACTGCTCCATAGCCAAAATCTTTAAATTTATGCCTTTAAAAATGTCCATATCATCAATACCAAGCAAGATGGTTTTTCCTTCGAATTGCTGCTTGAGCTCCGAACCCAACATACGGCTGCAACAGGAAAGGAAACGACGAGCATAGTCAAAGGTATGGAATCCAATGATATCAGAGTTTAGCAAAGCTTTAAGTATCTCTTCCTGTCAGGAAAGAAGAAGAAGAAGAAGAAGCTGGAGGAAGAAGAAGGAAAGAAACGACAAACCGTTTTGGAATGGATACTGACACGTCATCAATTAACCTGCGGTCAAAGGTGGTCAACTGAAAGAAGGACTAATCTGTCCCGGTAAACACATTCTTAAGGACTAAATGGATAGTTTTTTTTTGGATAGGGACTATTTCAGACCCGAGTGTTTTTCTCAGGGACCAAATTGGGGTTTAGTCATTATCTTATCAATTATTATTGGACCAGAATTGAACCTTACTTTGCGGTCTATAAAATGAACTTATAAACCTATTTATTTATACTAGTATTTTTGCACCGGTGCGATACACGAGTCATCAATTACTATTATTATTGATAGCATTGTTATTATTAATAACCTGAGTTGTGTCTCTATATGTTCGAAACTTTTTTTTTCCTTTATCCTAAATTAAGTCCACTATGTCAAACATTTTCTTGACTTATTTCATACATTGCTTTCAATATTTCCTTCTCACCCATAATGGTGGTGCTCATTCATCTCCGAGGCTTTTTATTTATAGACAGAAGTGATCAGCAAAAACCTTGAAACAATTTTATCTATAATTTGAGTGCAAAGAATTGAATATTATTTTTATTTTAAAATGATATTACAATACGTAATGTAACACTATGCGTTAAGTGTTCCTCTTCGATTATCACTGTGACACCCTAAACTCGGGTCATCACATGGTTACTCGTTTGCGGAAATAAAACTTAATTTGCTGGTTGCTTTCGGAAAATAATTTTTTCCTCAACGTTCATCTTTTCAAAATATGGTGATAAAATTTTTTCTTTTTCTTTTAACTTCACAACCACAACAACATAGTCAAATCACACTCAAATACATAATGTATATAAGTCATACAACTATACTGCCTCATATGTCTTCACACTTAGATCATTATCAGTTTTATTCTCCTAAACACAATATGTCAAAATAGGACCTAAGCTGGTCGTAACTAACAGACACTACCGCAACGTGAGCAAAGACAAAGATGCCTCGAACTAGACAGCCTTCTCTTTCTGGTAGAGATCATACCCCCTTGCGCGACTCTGATATGGTTGTAAGAGTGAGACGCCAATATATGGATTTATCACCATAACTAAATGCACAACACAAAAGAAGGCACATACACATATACATATTTATAACAACATACTCATTCATATTATATCACATCGTTTATCAATGGGTTTCACACCCCAAACATCAACGTTGAAAAACTATGCATGAGCACTTCAAAACATCATCTAAACGTTCATACCTAATCTCATGAGATATCTCCAACATCGTGATGAATTGATCAGACTCGATAGTTACAGGCGCACAGACACAGACACGCAGTCACAGGCACACATTCAAAACCCATCTCACACTGTCCAACATCGAGGCACAGGTGATATCAACGTTGATGGGGCCTCATTGTCCACCCGGCACAATAAGAACATCGTTATGATATACCCTGATGCCGCAAGGTAATCACTCGTTTGATCATGGCACGTCTGCCAAATGCATGCAAGAAAACATTTTATTCTCAACATTTTTCTTTGTGTTATTTCTTCATTTGTCAAAGCTCTCAAAAACTTTCAACTTATCATCGTTTTCAACATCGAATGCTCTCAAAAGCATCATCGTTTTCAACATCGAATGCTCTCAAAAGCATCATCGTTTTAAACATCTTTACAACTTTTATTAACAACACAGGACCTCAAAGTCCGAGTGCTCAATCACGAAGCCCCTAGACCGTTGCAATCAGTCTTAGGTTCGTGGTAATAGAAAACATCTCAAAACGTTTTAACTTCTTTAAGTAGATACCCAGTCTACAACACAACGAACATTAATACTCCGACGTCTCGGTTATTAAGTTCCATATCATCGTTTTACATCGTTTTTGTCTGTGAAAAACAAATCCAAAATAAGACAACGTCATAAGAACACTAGTACCCCGACATCTCGGTTACTAAGTTCTATATTGTCATTGAGTAAACTCATTTACAGAAAATCTTTTCTACTTGAAATTCGTTTATAAAACGTTAAATCATCAAAACTCTTTTACTGAAACTTCAATTCTAAAAATTAAATCAATTCAGATTAAATTTCTTCTCAAAATAAGTACTGCTATTTTAAAACTTTCACCGTAAATAAATTTCAAAACTTGCCATCGTTTATCATTTTCCAAGAAAATGTTTTTAAAGTCAAACTTTGACTTTTTATTTTATATTATTATTTTATTATTTTTATTTTTATAAAGTATTTTTGAATATTAATTTCACAAAATAACTTTTTATAATATTTCGGAATTTCTTGCGTAAAAATTAGCAGTACTAAAAAAATTTCACAGTTACACTCTCACCGTGACTCATAAATTACTTTTACACTAATAAATCATTAAAATAATAATATTTCTCAAAACTCATTATTTTACCAAAATAATATTTTCCACCATTATTATATTCCAACCTTTCACATAAAACATTGAATAAAATTTTCACAGCTTATTAAATCTTTTATCTGATTAATCGGTTGTGCACTGACCACTGTCAGGCCTCTCAAACAACATTCAACATTCATCATTCAACAACATCATCATAATTATATCACCAGGCAGATCATGCATCATAGCAACATAATATACTACTGCAGATAATTAAATAAATTAAAAGCAGATCAATCACCGATATACAGATAAACAACACAACATAAACAATATAAACAAATAATCACCACCACAGATAAGTCATATAAACCACACTAAAAGCAAATAGTTATTGAGAAAAATCCCTCAGGTAAGCTCCCCTTACCTCTTGAAGATTGAACTAACCGTTCCTTTTAATCTCCTGATCCCGATCCGATTTTTCCTCTCCGTCAGCGTAAATCAGTTAACTCGGTTGTTTCCTTCAAACGAATTGCAACCAAAATAAATCAAATCAAACAATACACTTGGCTCATGGAGGTTAGGGTTCGGCTTCACCCAATTTTCTAGGTTAGGAAAATTAAAATTTGATTAACTTAGGGATTAATGATCCATAAGTTACTTAAGCATGATTAATCACTTTAACCATGATTATGAACCAAGAACATGAACTAAAACTCATCTAGTTCTAAGAACTAGGGTTCGGTTTTCTCAAGATCCATAGGCTAGAAGTTTTAAAATTTCTTCAACTCTTGGACTTAATCAACATACTAGACTTAGAGTCAGATTCAAGTGTTACAAACAACTTTTGAATCATAAAACCAACAAGTGCTCATACCTACGGTTTCGGTTTTGATGAGATCAATAGGTTAAAGTTTGATTTTTGATCTTCTATATACTTGAATACAAGAACTATCAAGATATAATCATGAATCAAGACATGAAAATGAAACAAAACCTAAGAACACAACTTTGACCTAGGTTCGGCCATGACCAGAAATCAAGGAAAGAAATTTCTCATGATCTTATGCTTCTAGATTATGAAAATAGATATGATTATAATATCATAGCAATTGGTTTCATGTCAAAAGGATTTTTATAGAATTAGTTATGAATTTTTGATGTTAGCTTCACGAGCTTTGAATCTTATGAAGAACATGATGATCAAAGGCATAAACTCAAGAATCATGTGAAGAGAAAAGCTTAGAATAGCAAGATTAAGAGAGAATATCTCTTGATGATCAAAGAAAAGGAAGATTTGGATGATGTTCTTCACAAATTTCTCATGGTATTCTTGAGAAACTTAGAGAAGAAGATGAACATGATGAGGGTTTAGAACAGTTTTAGTAATTTGGGTAGATCTCTCAACATACTTGTCCGTTTTGGATGATCTTTATGTCGTTGGAAAGAAGAGAGAAAGATGAACAACTTTCATGTTGAAAGTTTTTCTAGATTCAAAATAGAAAATGGTCAGAATTGCTAGGCAAAATCTGACGAATTATGAACAATTTTGAATGTTCTTGAAGTTCTTATGAGAAAAGCTAGGTTTTCAAGAAGAAGAACATGGAAATGAAAGATGAAGAGATGCTTAATGAAGAAGGCAAGAGTGAGCCGTGGATTTTGGATAGGTTTTGGTCAAAGTTTCCAATGGCATTTGCTTGTAATTGTCATAAAAAGACAAGGGTAAAATGGTCATTTCATAGCAAAAATTCACTTTGTCATAAATGTGTCATTATGACCATTATGACTCGGATAAGCTCGTCATAAATGCTCGTCAAGTCGGTCAAATCCATCAGCTCAGCTACTTTGCCGACTCCTTGGTTCATCTGGCGCAAGCTTTTCCTAGAGATAATCTCGACGTATACGCCCGCAACAAATATAATATTTTAAATTTTTTTACCAAAATTTTCAAAACTTCCAGTATCGTAGTAAATACGATAAAAACATTTTTCATCTCGTTCACGACTCAAAATTAGGTCTTCTGAGCAGTAAACTTTTACTGTTAGTGAAAACGCAGACACAGGGTTCCCCTCAATTTTCAACCCAAAACCTCATCGTAACCCTAAGATATAAAACATGACAGGAAAATAACAGTATTTCGTCCAAAACAATTTTCTAAGTCTCGGATAAATATATATATATATATTTATATATTTATTACCAATATTACGAAGCAGCGAAAATCGGGGTGTTACAATTACTAATGATCAACTAATCCTCTTAAATCATGTGGTGCCGATACGTGTCACTTTATTATAAAATCATCAATTCCCCTTATTAATTAGTATAGATATAGATTTATTATTTAAAATAGAAAAAACAAAGGCAATGATGTAGAAAAAAAAATAGATTAGAAAATATGAATAGCTCTACCTCTATTTATGTCAATTCAGATATTGTGGTGTTTGACTCCCAAAACGTTGTACCTTTACCGGTTTGTAAATATTTTAAAACAAAAAAATATATAAATTTTAGAAAAAAAAAAATTTCATCACTTGACATGTGGCTTGCACCATTGTGCTACATTAAAATCAACATTTCCCCTTATTAATTAGTATAGATATAGATTTATTATTTAAAATATAAAAAACAAAGGCAATGATATAGAAAAAAATACAAAATATGAATAGTTCTGCCTCTATTTATGTCAATACAGATATTAGAAAAATAAAAAATAATTAAAAAAATCAAATTTTTTTAAAAAATTAGAAAAGTATATAAAAATTATTTTTAAAAAAATAGGAAAATAATAATTAGAAAAAAATATTCAAAAAATATTAGAAAAATGAAATTACTTAGAAAACAATTTTTTTAAAAAAAATCAATTATAAAAATAAACATTTTAAAAAAGTAAATTAGAAAAAAACTAATTAGGGAAAAAATATATTATAAAGAATATATGTTTAAAAAAAATTAAATAATCCAAAATAATCCACCAGTTGACAACTCCTTCTAATATTATAGGAACGGTAGAAGAAAAGTTGTTAATTGATAAAGTGATATACATATTGAATACTAAAATATATATAAATATTAAAATATAGTAATTAGTTCGGTTCAAAAATAACCGAATTAATGATCATTGAGTTTGGTTCAATTCGGAGCCGTAAAAAAAATAAAATTCTTAAAAAATATTATAAAGAATACATGTTTAAAAAATAAATAAATAAATTTAAATAATCCAAAATAAGTCATCGATTGACAACTCCTTTTACTGTTACAGGAACAGTAGAAGAAAAGTTGTTAATTGATAAAGTGATTACATATTGAATATTAAAATACGTATAAATATTAAAATATAGTAATTGGTTCAGTTCCAAAATAACCGAATTAATGACCATTGGGTTTGGTTCAATTCAGAGCCGTGTATAAAAAAGAGAAAAAAAAAAGAACCAATTTAATTGGTCGGTTCGGATTTTCAAATTCTTCGAATTATTGGTTCGAGTCTTACGACCTTAAACTTTTTCAAAGAACAGGGTAGCTTTGCTACCTTTCCTAGCCAAAAATATTTAAAAATAAAAAAATTATAAACTTTAAAAAGTCAATAAACAATATCCGAACCAATTAAAATTGGTTTGATTTGATTCGATTCGAACCGGAAAATATTAAAATATATATGTATATATAATATTAAATTATATATACATTAAAATATAAGTATGTAAAAATTAAAACATCAAGAACATGACAACTCTACTTTTACTGTTTGCCAATTTATAATTGGTTGACAGTGTAAAAAAACTTTACAATGTCAGTGTATATAAATTAATTCAAAAAAAAAGTATTAGCAAAAAACAATATTAGGAAAAAAATTTAAAAATTAAGGAAAACGTAAAAAAAAAACATATAAAACTAAAAAAAATAAAAAATTTTAAAAACAAAAAAAAACATTAAATTTTTTTAAAAAATTTACTTTTTTTTCAAAAAAACAAAAAATCATAATGTTGACATGTGTATGTATAGTAAAATTGTCTATCCAACTTTTTTATTAGTATAGATTTATTAGAATAATTGAGATCTTGCTTTAAAAACTTGAATATTACGGTTATTGGTTTCGGGGTAAAACATTCTTTTCCCATCCATGTTTATGAACATAAAGAAAATTTAGATATGGAAGTGATTAATCAGTGTCTGGGAGACCTATTAGGATAAGCTGTGCAATTCCCTTGAAGAAAAAAATCGGGACTCAATACAAGCTCTGTGATTACAAGTAAATGAAGTAATAGATTGGTGGTCAGAAATCAAGTTCCATTGGAAATGAGAGGTTGAAAAGGAAAACATGCTGATATTAACTAGCAAACAAATAGTATTGAATAGCAATCTGATAAAATGCATGTTTTATCAATACTATTAGTTTTTCCCCCACTTATAACAGTTTATAATGTTTTATCGGTTTTGGTCTCTAAGCGTACCTTTACAGTAGTCAAAAGTACATTTTAAAGTTATCCAAAACAGTTTTTTAATCGTGTTTGAGAACCAAAACAAAGACGTTTTAGAATTTATTAACTAAAAAAAGTACATTATTAAAAAGAGAGGTTAAAATTGAACATTACTCAGATGGACTAAAAAAATATTTAACCCTTTAAAATATAACTTACACATATTATCATTATTCACTTGCTATGTAAAGATTTTGTAATTAAAAATTAATAATAAAAGCAAAATATATTAAAAACCCGTGAATATCCCGCATGAGTATCAGTTCCAATATCAATTAAATCTAATTAAATTTGCATAAAAAAGTAATTCTCATATTTGAGTTTTTTCTTGTCTCTTTCAAAATACTTTCTTTAAATTGTGATAGACGGAGCTGTCATATTAACCTGCCATGTCGCATTAAAAAATATTATCTTAATGCCGTATGGATTTTCTTCTTTTTTTTTCAAGAAAAAAAAAATCGACTTTTTTTTTATAATTTCGTTTTTTAATTATTAATAATTATTAAATATTATTTACTTTTCATTTTTCAAAAAAAATCAGAAAACTCAGATAACCTTTCCTCTTCCTCTCCAACGAGCAGAGGGGGAAAAAACCCAGAAAACTCAACATCAACCTACCATCTTCATCCCCATTCTCATCATGGTCATACACATAACCCCCACTACTTCTATAACCAAAAACATCACCTAAACATGGTCGCTCACTATTGTTCCTTCCATCGTCCAGATTCCCCCTTTTGTATGTTCCTCATCAGCGACTTCCCCCACATCGCCACCCTCCTCTCCTCCGCCACCCAACACCGACACTGTCTCTCCCTTTCCCACTCCCTCCACCTCCACGTCACGATTTTGCAGGGAATTCGAAGGGTTGAAGAAGCTGAATGAAGATTGGGGTTTCGGAATTCGAATGGTTGAAGAAGCTCAAGGTAAAGGTGAGGGATTTCGAGAGGAAGATTGGGGTTTTGGAAACTAAAGAAGTTGAAGAGTGGAGTAAGAGGATTAGGGTTGATGGACGCTGATTTTGGAGGATTTTAAGATGGTTAGGTCATGAAGGGAGGTGCAAGTCGGGTGTTCATGAACCGACTCAAGCCGTAAAAATCGAATCGAAAAATCGAAAATTGAAAAAATCGAAAACCTAAAAAATCGTAATTTTTTTATTGGATTGGATCGGATTTTGGATCCTGTAGTGAAATCCATTCCATACCGATATATTACATATATATACTATTATTTTTGAAATTATAGTATTACTAATACTTAAACATTGTGTTTCATACTTTTATGTCCCTCATTCTCTTTAAAATTTTTTTTTGAATGACATATATGAGACTATTTAGAATAAATATTAATGTATTGAAGTTATATTTTGCTAAAAGCTTTGATACATAACATATATATACTTGATTGAGTAAACATGAAAAATATGAAATCAATTAATTAAGTTTGAAAAATAATTAGTTACAATTTATCTGATGTCGATTCATGGAAAAAATATGATAAGTGAGGGTAGATATAGAGAATTAATATAAAAGAACGTGTTAAAAAATATCAATAATTATTTTTTTCTAAAACTCCCAAATTAAAATGAAGATTATCCTTTGTCCACTATTAAATAAGTAGCAAGGACACTTGACATAAGAAAAAAAGTAAAGTATGACAAAAACTATCCAATTCAATTCAAACCGCATTTAATTGGATTGAATCGAATCATATATTTTTAAGGAAGCAAACCGATCCAATCCAAACCGACTTTTTAGTTCAAAACCGATCCAATCCAATTCGCGAACACCCCTAGTCAAGGTTCAAGATTTTTCACTGAAATAAATGTAACATCCTAAAATTCTAATATAATTATTTTAATAAAAGATTAAGCAAATATGTGTTTTAATACAAAAGATTTAAAGTATAAGAATTTATTGGAATTGTTTAGCGAATATAAAAAAAGGAAAAAATATAATAATGGAAATCTTTTAGAATTGAAAATGGAATGGTGTATACAGCAAGGGAAAAGCTTGGGAAATTTATTATAATAATTAAAAAAAAAAAAAATCATGGCAGGATCCACATCCTATTACACATTTAGGCCTAAAAACATGTTACCTGGGTTTATGTAATAACAATAACCCGATGGGCCCATGGTTACAATCAGATTTCTTTAGATGAGTTTTTAGGGATATATATATATATATATATATATATATATATATATATATATATATATATATATATAAAAATAAAAGTAGGACGTGACCTTGCTTGCAAAAAAAAAAAAAAAGTGCAGCGCCGCACTGTTTTTCACAAGTAATAGGAACGGTACTTCACAAAGAATAATCAATGATATAAGGCATTGTCTTCAATCCTCCGCAACAGAATTGGAGGATCCATCCTCCATCAATATTGACCATGGATTTAATATTAAATCCATTGGATGGTTGAGATTTGTTGATGATAAAGATCGAAAACTTGCTCAATTGGTTACCATCATTCATGGTTCCTGGTCTCATGCGTCTCCTCCGCCTAATCACTCCTATTCTTCAACGGTTGGAATTCGACCATCGAATCAATTCTTCAACTCATGCTCCTACTCGAGTGACTCTTCACTCATGTCGTTTCTATGCCTTTTGTGCCTCCGATAGGAACCTTGAAATGATATTCATGGACCAAATCAACAGTATGACCATCCGGGGAGTTGGATTTTGGGGGAGAACAGAAAGAGGAAGTGCTAAATGCTCTGATTGGAATGAGTTTTGCCTTGGGGCTTGTACTGATGATGTCATTGATGGCATTGCTCTAACACATAAGGTTTAGATGCTGTTGCATGATTCTCTAACAAAATTGGTACTTAAGGACCATGTCACCCTCCACCATGCAACCCAACATCTTCATAAGGTCTGATAACAGGGGCATCAGACAAAATACATCTTTGGAAAGTTTTAATTTTTGGTTAACAAAAATAAATACCTCATCCAATATTACCTCTTTATCACTCTTGTTCTGTTAACTTTTTTATTAATCTATAACATTAGAATGAAAACAAATAAAATGAAAGAAAACATGAATGAGAGAGCCACAGAAAGCGATGTCGGAGTGACACGACCATCTAATTTGACCAAACCATCTAATCCTCTCTCTGCAATTTCGCATCCTTCCGTCGCTGCTTGTCGCGCCTCCTCTGGCAGGCTCTCAGCTTCGTTCCTAAGAACCGCCATTGCGACTCACCAAGTCATAAGTCGCCCAACTAACCCGCTTCTCAACAATCCCTCACCTCCACCGCTGCAAGCAAGTGGTGGACCGACACTGGAAGACCGGAAGCGGATGAAGTACTAGAAGAGAGTTATATGATGAGAGAAAGGCAGGAAGCCATCGGAGTGAGATGGTGAAGAAAAGAAAACGAGCGTAGCACTGTAGCAGGGAGAAAACGAAACAAGCATAACAGAGAGAAATCGATGTAACCGGCCAACCGGATGTAACTGATCAAAAGGAGAGGGGGATCGATCTTCAACTTCGTGTTTGGAGTATTGTAGACTTGGCCTATAATACTTAATTTATTGGACGGTGCGGATTTCAGGTGTTTCCAGAAAATACTACCGATTGGGGGAGAGTTACAAATGACCGGGGTACCTGCATCGATGGTCATCGTCATGGGGGAAAGCACCGCCCCTTTGTCATAGCTGGAGAACAATTATTTTTATCCTATGTTTATGTACTGTCAACTGTGCGACTAAGAACATATTTTTTTTTTACATCAAAAAATAAACAGAATTTTTTTTTACTCGAAACTAAGAACAGATTTTAAGGTCCAAGAATTATTTGTATTCCTTTTTTTTTGTTACAATTTGCATTCCTTTAAATACAACATCTGAATTAAATAACCCAATTTTTTTTTTAACTAAATAACCCGAAATTGTTGTATAAAATAACTTTGTGATAAATAATTAAATAAGAAAATACTCCCTCCGGACTCAACAATAGAGCAAAATTTTCCATTTTTTTTTTGTCCAAAATATAAGCAAATTTCAACTAGTTACATCCTATTTAATGAAGTTATTCTCAAAATATCCTCCATTTAATATAAATTTTGTTTTCCAATTAGTCATTTTATTCTCAACAATACAAGCTTAATATATAAGAGGAATGGTAATTTAGGTAACAAATTTATTTATTTTATTCCCAATGACTCTTTTAAAAGAGATTAATAACCACCTTGATATGTGTGTTTTACTCAATTTTTACTTATAATTACTTATACTAGTTCCCGAAGGGAGTAGTTTGATTTTTTTAATATTCATTATTGTTTTTATTATTAATAAATATTACTGACCAAATTCCTCAATAGTACAAACTAGTTTTCAATTGCAAAAGAAAAAAAAAATAGTAAAGGCCCATTTTGATCCCTCAATTTTCTTGAGGATCTATTTTTGGTCCCTGAAAAAAATAAAGTACCAATTTAGGTCCCCAAATTTACTTCCGTGAGACAGTTTGGTCCCTACGTCAGTTAACCGTCTTTGACCTCCGTTAACTTGTTAATCTGGAACGTTAAGTTACCTAGGTGTCCGTTAATTAATTTCTTGACCCATTTTAGTCCTTTTTTCTTTAGTGATCAATTTCAGTCCCTCAAAAAGTGATTGTGACCCAATATGGTCCCTACGTGTATTAGGCTACCATATTTGTTTTTTTTATGTACAATCATGCATGATAATGACATCAATTTTGCACAACTAGAATAAAGGAACATCGAGACTGATATTTTCTATATTTAAATAGACAACTCAGTTTGTCAAGTTCATCCATCTTCAGGTTGACATGGAGTTTGACGACCTTGAATTATATTGTTCAAAAATGCTGTAAGGGATTACAAGATATGTAAAGGATTTGCATGACCAAAACCTGTAAAAACAAAAAGTACAAGAAGGACAAACAAGAAAAAAACCAACACTAAACAGGATGGAATCATGTCACAAACTGAGCCTCAAACAGAAGTTATTATATTTTGATTATTGTTTGAGTTAAGAATGACCTCATGATAATGTCCAACCTCACGCACTGTAACAAGTTGAAATTGAGCTAAATCATGTAATTCATCAACCACTGTTAATTTCAATATTGCATTTGCTTCATTCTTAACTATTCCGATGGATTTGGTTCATTGTGTTGAAGGAAAACTTATAAATCTAAATATCATACAGATACAAATCATAGCATGTGATTCATGTTAATCAAAGTAAAGAGGAGGATTTCATACCTTGGAGATTCGCAGAATCCATCACCGCAGATCAAAGGATGAGAAGAGGATGAACAGTTTCAGAATGTTGGAGAAGATGAGAGGGTTACTCCTCTCTTTCTGGTAGGTTTTGGTTCTGTGTTACTGACTGTTAGAATGCCTAATGGGGAGACTATTCTTATAACCTACCAGCAGAGAGTAGGGACCTCTCAATGGGTTAACATTAGAAATGACCCATCCCATCATAGGGTCATTCTTTAATAAATACCCAACAACTATTTTATCAATTGGTTACGTAATTAGGAATTAATATTATAACTGATATATTAATAATTTAATTATAATTCAATAACCAATTAATGCTAATCCACTGTTATACATATTAAAATTTAACATTCTCCCACTTGGATAGCATTAATCAATTATTAAAGAGAAATACCAGTTACGATCAAAGCACACGTTAACCAGCAGTATAAGAAATATAAGCTTTAACAATGCAGAAATAGTATCCGATAGGGAAGTAAATCATACATGCTAAAGACTCATATTTCACATAAAGATTGATGAATAGAAAATTGCATATAATTAATAAAGAGAAATATGCAATTCAAAAGATGGTCCAAGCATCTTAAAATTCTATAAGAGATATGAAACCAAGAATGACGTCAATTTACATATCTCATAAAAAAAACGATAATGGGCAAATAATGGTTTTCAGACTCCCACTAATCCAATACATCAAAAGACTTAACTAAGCCCATATGAATTACATGATTCCGGAATATTCCAACAGTTAAGCCTTTGGTTAGTGGATCAACAAGCATGTTTCCTGTATCAATATGCTCAATACGAGTCTGAAACTCCTGAATCTTCTCTCTAACGAACAAATATTTCACATCAAAATTCTTAGTGCGAGAAGAGCTTCTATTGTTATGAGAGAAGTTCACAAAGCAGCAGATTGTCACAATATATCACAAGTGGCCTAGATATGCTTTCAACAATATGAAAGCCGAAATCAAATTTTTCAGCCACATGGCTTGACAAGTAGCCTCATAGCAAGCAACATACTCTGCTTCCATGGTAGAAGTAGCTGTAAGCGTCTGTTTGACGCTTTTCCAAGAAATAGCTCCTCCTGCCATCATAAAGATAAAGCCAGAAGTAGATTTTCGGTCGTCAGGGCAACCTGCGAAATCAGAATCAGAATAACCAGTGACCTGAAGTTGATCAGACTTCTTATAGGTCAACGTATAATCTTTGGTTCCCTGCAAATATCTCATGACCTTTTTTACGGCTTTCCAATGACCCAAACCTGGGTTGCTCAAGTATCTCCCTAAAGCATTTACAGCAAAAGCAATGTCGGGACGAGTACAAACTTGAGCATACATTAAACTGCCAACAGCGGAAGCATATGGGACCTTTCTCATTTCATTTATTTCTACGTCATTTTGAGGACATTGAGATTTAGAGAATTTTTTTCACCCTTTTGAACAGGTGCAGCACATGGGGAGCAAGAATGCATGTTAAACCTTTTGAGGACCTTTGCAATATATCCTTTTTGAGACAATCCAAGAACACCACGTGACCTATCACGATAAATCTGGATGCCTAAAACAACAGAAGCATCACCAAGGTCTTTCATATCAAAGTGGCTGCTCAACATGAGTTTTGTCTCAGTCAGGATTTTAACACAACTGCTAGCAAGAAGTATATCATCAACATATAGAACGAGAATGATGAATCCACCCTCACAAGTCTTCAAGTAAACTGATCTGAGGCATTTTCTTTGAAGCCAAGAGAAGTGACAACCTGATCAAACTTCAAATACCATTGTCTGGAGGCCTGTTTCAGTCCATAAATAGACTTATTCAGCTTGCAAACCAAGTGCTCTTTGCCTGTTTCAGTAAAACCTTCAGGCTGAACCATGTAAACATCTTCAGTAAGGTCTCCATTCAGAAATGTCGTCTTCACATCCATCTGGTGAAGTTCTAGATCAAAATGAGCTACCAAAGCCATGACAACTCGAAATGAATCTTTCGTAGAGACTGGTGAGAAGGTCTCCTTATAGTCAATGCCTTCTCTTTGGTTATAGCCTTTAGCTACTAATCTGGCTTTGTACCTTTCAACTTTACCATCTGGAGTACGTTTGGTTTTGAAAACCCATTTGCATCCAACAGGTTTACAACCTATTGGCAATTCCTCCAGATTCCAAACACCATTATGAGACATAGAAGACAACTCATCATGCATAGCATTCAGCCAATCAGAAGCATGAGAGTTAGAAATTGCCTCCTCAAAGGTAATAGGATCATCATCATCATTGAGGTCAAACTCATGTTCCCGAAGATATACAACATAATCATCGGTATGGAAGGTCTGCGCACTCTTTGAGATCGTCTCGGTGGAATTTCATCAACAATAAGATCATGTTCTTGTTCATCTACAAGCGGTCTTTGCCACACCATCTTCATGTTGAAGATTTCGATCAACATCATCACTGGAATCAAAACTTCGTAGGAAAAGGAACAGCTGGTATAGGAACAATGGTGCGATCTTCTTTAAGAGTAACTGGTCGTGGTATATAACTCCCACTATCCAAGTCATCCTCAAAGAAAACCGCTCGATCGATTCAACGACTCGCATAGAATGAGATGGACAATAGAATCGCTACCTCCGGAACCCACACAATAGCCAATAAAGAAGCCACTAACAGTCTTAAGATCAAGCTTCTTAGACCGAGGATTATAAGGTCTAACTTCGCCTTACAACCCCATACATGAAAATGTTTCAAACTCGGCTTCTTTCCACTCATGAGCTCATATGGAGTTTTTGGTACAGACTTCTTTGGGTACTTGATTTAGAATATAGACAGCAGTTTTTAAGGCATCTCCCCAAAGAAAGTCGGCAATGATGAATGGCTCAACATACATCTTACCATCTCCATAAGTGTGCGGTTACGCCTCTCTGCAACTCCATTTTGCTCGGGAGTACCAGGCATAGTGTATTGAGCTTCAATACCGCATTCCTCGAGAAATCGGCAAAAGGTCCCGGGTTTCTACCCATCTCATTATATCTACCATAGAATTCTCCACCTCTGTCAGATCTTACACATTTTATTTTCCTACCTGTTTTCAACTCAACAGCAGCCTTAAAGGATTTGAAAGCATATAGGGAACTAGACTTTTCTTGAAGAAGGTCTATCCATCCATATCTCGAGAAATCATCTATAAAGGTAATGAAATACCCATATCCACCCATGGCAGTGGGTGTAATAGGTCCACACAGGTCGGTGTGAATCAACTGTAGCACATCGTCACACCTATTTGCAGCTTTATTCCTAACCTTGGCGATAGAATTTGCCCTTGATGCAATCAACACATGTATCAAAATCGGAGAAGTCTAGATCATGGAGAATACCTTCCTTGACTAGCCTCTCAATACGGGGCGTAGAAATATGCCCCAAACGTCGATGCCATAACATAGAAGATTGTTCATTAATCCTACTGCGTTTGTTTCCAACAGCAGAATTAACAGACATGTCATGCAGATCTAACATATAAAGGCCATCACGTAAAACTCCTGAACCAACGGAAACAGAATCTGAATAAACAAGCAATTTCCCACTACCAAACTTAAAAGTGTAACCACATTTATCCAAAGCAGAAACAGAAATCAAGTTCCTTCTCATAGAAGGTGCATACACAGCATCTCTTAAAAGCAAATTATGTCCAGAAGGCAAAAGTAAAGAAACTATCCCTATGTCAATAAGTGAAACTCAAGCTCAATCTCCCATTATTATCTTGGACTCAGCATCACTTGGTTTCCTCAGGCTTGTGAACCCCTGCAAGGAATTCACAACATGAATGGTTGCACCTGAATCTAACCACCAAGTATTTGGAGGAACATCAATGACATTGGATTCAAAGCATGTTAAAGCCAGGAATATACCTTGCTTCTCTTGTTTCTTTTTCAAGAAATAGCAATCCTCTACCTTGTGGCCATACTTCTTACAATATTTGCAGTTACCCTTGAAGAAACCTTTCTTAGCATACAGATGTTGTTTTGCATTTTTCTTCTTTCCCTTTTGATCTTTCTTCACAAACCTTGAGCCCCGACTTAGAAGTTTGATTTGGATCGAGATGCAGCAAAATGAGCACTTGTGAGATTTACCCTTTCTAATGGAATCTTCTTCTTGTGTAACAATGGCAATCATCTCATCCACTTGTCCATTCAGCCTTCCGAGTATTGTAAGAGGTCTTCATTACATCGAATTGTGAAGGAAGAGATTCAAGAACCCGGTAGATTAAAGTGCTTTCACCAATTTCCACTTTAAGAGATCTCGGTTTGTTGTAATAGTGCATCGACTTCATGATATGCTCACGCACACCACTGACCCCATCATATTTGGTCTTGTCAAACAAGGAAAGATATTGACTTTTCCGAGCCTTCTCAAAAGTCATAAATTTCTCCCCAATGACTTTACGATATTCTTTAGCATTATTGGTCTCTGTGATACTCTGCCCGATGGATTTCTCCATAGTATACTTCATCACTTTCGAGCACACTCTATTAGAGTGTTCCCATTTCTCATAAGCAATCTTCTGCGCTGCGATAGATTCATCGATGAGAGTCGCTGGCTTGTCTTCCCCTAAGGCCGATCCAAGTCAGCAATAGTTAAGTAGAGATCTAGAGACTCTTTCCGGTCCTCATAGTTTGTCCCATTCGAGTTTTTTGAGAATTTGGGAAGGAGGCTGATATAAAACAGAGAATAGGAATCATTAAGAGTTGAAGGCAATATGATTCCATATATATATATGTTCAGCCAATCTTGCCCATAATACAAATTTCTTATTCATTATAATTCCGCCTAAGGGTCCCGAATCATAATAAATAAGAAATACAATAAGAAGAATAATACAATGTACAAAACTTACATCACCAAAATTTCTAATACCGATAGGGTACTTGAAACCATAATTGACATAAGCTTAAGACAATAGTACGATGTATAATAACAAATTACATTAATAATAGTACACCGATAGGGTATAATTATTATTAATATAATACAAATATAACACATTAGAATAATTAATTGTTTAACAACACAAATTTTGTATAATTATTCCCACGATAGGTGAGTTCATAACTATACAAAATATCAATAGTCATGCTACAATTATACATTAGAAAAATTATATTGTATAACAAATGCAGCATAAAACACACAACTTATTCGCGAGGCGAGAGGTATCTCGCGAGGCGAATCTTGTGAAAAGTCAGCAATGTTTGGTCTTCTCGCGGGTACTCGCGAGGCGAGCAAAGTGTTCACGAGGCGACCCTGAAACCTTTCATTTTCCTAGAACAGTCAGCCTTCGGGGTCGCGTGGCGAGGACCATGTTCGCGAGGCGACCCAGAGACCTTTCATTTTCCTAGAACAGTCAGCCTTCGGGGTCGCGAGGCGAGAAACGTAATCGCGGGGCGACTGAACCAGTTTCACGCAAAAGGGAAACGAAAAACATCGATTTCTCACGTTTTATTTAATGAAATCCAACGATTTTCGAGTATGTTACTCGAATAACATGTGAGAAGAAAAAACCCTTAAAATTTTTCGAAATCATTGGCCAGAATCATGGTTTCGAATTTTGAAGAACAAGGCATGAAAACGAAAGTTGTTGAAGGAAAACTTACAATTTTCATATTGATATAACATGATATGAAAATCCCTAACAATTTTCAGAACAGCTATAACATGTATCTATCCATGGCTCTGATACCAATTGAAGGAAAACTTATAAATCTAAATACCATACAGATACAAATCATAACATGTGATTCATGTTAATCAAAGTAAAGAGGAGGATTTCATACCTTGGAGATTCGCAGAATCCATCACCGCAGATCAAAGGATGAGAAGAGGATGAACAGTTTCAGAATGTTGGAGAAGATGAGAGGGTTACTCCTCTCTTTCTGGTAGGTTTTGGTTACGTATTCTTGATTGTTAGAATGCCTAATGGGGAGGCTATTCTTATAACCTACCAGCAGAGAGTAGGGACCTCTCAATGGGTTAACATTAGAAATGACCCATCCCATCATAGGGTCATTCTTTAATAAATACCCAACAACTATTTTATCAATTGGTTACGTAATTAGGAATTAATATTATAACTGATATATTAATAATTTAATTATAATTCAATAACCAATTAATGCTAATCCACTGTTATACATATTAAAATTTAACATGTGTTGCATTTGGTCCATTTTGGTTGTACAAAATAGAGGCTATTCTTGTGCATAAATATATATAAAAGAGGTCATTCTGGTAGTTTAGTATATGCATGGATCATATTGGATCACATCACTTTTCCAAGGGACTAAAATGGGTCACTAAAGAAAAAAAAGGACTAAAATGAATCAAAAAAAATTTATTAACTGACACACAAGCTACTTAACGGAGGTCAAAGATGGTTGACTGACGGAGGAACCAAATTGTCTCACGAAAATAAATTTGAGGGAGTAAATTGAGACTTTATTTTTTTCAAGATAAAAAATGAGTCCTTGAAAAATTTGAAGGACAAAAATAAACCTTTTAAAAAAAAAACATGTTTTGAAGTCAAATCAATATCCTCTCTGCGGTTCTTTCATGGACCCTATTTTTATTAGCATTAAATAAAATTAAAATTAAAATTAAAAAAATATACTCATGGTCATAATTATATGACTTTGGGTGTCATCTCTGTGCAGTTGCTTCGGCACGAGACCCGATGGATGTTTAATATGACCGATTATGACCGGTGCTGACCAGATGTAAAAAATTGAAAATTATTTCGTATTAACCGGACACCCGTTAGCACAGTCAAAATGTCAGGGAGTATCGTTCCTCAACTACTGCAATGGAGCACTGAAGAATTCTCTGATAAAAATATCATTTAGAGTGGAAGAGGAGTACCGGTTTGCCAATGAAAGTTTAGAGCTGCACAGTTTTATACTTTTATACTGTTAAAGAGAACAATAAAAGGAGAAAAAGCAGAAATATTTTTGGTGAAAAACTACACTGGCTTAGATTAATTTTGGAGTTTTAGGAGGTTTTCAACGAGTGAGTAAAAATATCTTTACTCAAACTTTCATTATACAAATAATTTTTGGGTTCTTAATTCATAATTTGAGATTCTTAAAATATTTGGGGGTTTACATGAATTCTTAAAATATTTTCATCTGATTGAGAAATTGATTTGGTAAATATGTGTATTTCTTGAATCTACACAGAAATAGTTTTGTTATTATTAATTTGTTGGGCAGTCTCTAGTCTCTAAGTGTTCTTTTCTTTTCTTCCGTACGCTGCTATGTGCCAATATTTTCGTCCAGCTTATATGCCCCTTCTGCTACTATTTTCTATTGATGGTAAAATTACCAATTAAATATCATTCTCGTGTATAAAAAGCCAAAGTTCACGTGAATTGGATTCATGCTTTCAACCTCTAGTTGCCAAAGGTGATTAACGTTGTGAACACCTAATTTTGTCCGGGTATTTTATCCTTTTAATTAATATTTACAAAATAAAAATGGAAAATACAGAAATAAAAAGATGTGTTTATGTTATTAGCCCAACTTGTTTGTGTTACAAGTTGTTTTGAATCCAAACCCAAGCAAACAAAAACGAGGTGAAGTTAAAAAAAAATCCAAAAGAAAAAAGAAGTTTCTAGTTGTTAATTATAAAAAAAAAAATAATAATAAAAAATATTGTTTTGCCTCACGGTTCCTTCATGTAGTGTCCTTTTTACCATTTTCCATTACAGTCCATTTCACTTTCCTTTGGTCTCTTGCCTTTTGCTACTTTTTACACAAAAATGGTGACTTGTTCCTTCTGTGCTCTGCGTCCCTGGCACCCAAGCACAGAACATAGTGGTAGCAACACTCCACCATCACTCTCATGTCCTCTCCTTACAGCTGGCATGGGAGATTTGTCATTTTTCTCCTATGATTTTGGCTATAAATCCAGCACCAACGGAAGCATAAAAGGGAGGGGGAACCAACAAAAGAAAAAAAATCAACAAAACTCTCTCTTGCTCTTCCCTGCGTGAGACCCCCCTCCCTGGACCCTTTTTTTCCTTTTTTTTTTTCTCTTTTTCTTCCTCTTTCTCTTTTTTCTTCCTCCCTTCTTTCACGTTCCAGACCTTTTCTTTCTTCTTCTTTCAACAACATCATCTCTCTCATCTCAACTCTCAACCTTCCATTTTCTCTCCCTTCAAATTCTCTCTGATATTATACACCTTCAGCAGAGATAGAGAGATAGCCCACATGAATAATAACACCGCATTAGATAGATAGATTTACCTTCCATCACAAGATCCATCATCATATCTATACCTTTTATATATTCATTCACTCACTCACAGTAACAACATCAACAACATCAACCACTTTCTTCTTCAGTTGTGGCTACTACAAGGAGGTTGGCTCCAGATTCGGTGGCGTTTTTTTCTTGACCGGGCAGCTACTTCTCCCCTCCGCCGCGAGCCCCTGTCACGGGAGTTTCAGATCTACTCCTTGCTCGCGAACCACCGTGCCGCACTGCCCAGAACCACCTCGCCGCACACCGCGAACCGCCGCTTCCCTCCGCCGCGTCGCCTGGTTTTCCTCACTGCAACCATCCTTTCCTTATCTGCCTAGGTGTGGCTTGAGACTTGAGAGCAACAAGATCTTGATGAGAAAGGGAGTGAGATTCGCTTGGGTGCACAAGCACAGAGAGAGCAAGACGAAGCAGGTTGTGATAAGGAAAGAAAAGGCTATCTGAGATTTTGGCAGCTTGTGAGGTCCTCTTCATTTCTCATTTCAACATCTTTCTTTCTCTTTCTTCTTTCTACGTATTTTTGTTTCTGTGAGGGATGGGGAAAAGGCTTTTGGTGCAGTGTTGGACCTCTTGATTTCCCCACTCTAAATTGTTTCCACTAGGTTATGGGTATTCACTTATCCCATTCATGTACACAAAGTTGTCTTTAAAATCAGTAACAGCGTGTTTGATTAAAATTATATTATTTTTTTTAAACAAAAATGAGTTTTCTGATCTCGGGTCATTTAGATATTGGGCCTAATTCTTCTTTTTTTTTTTGCTGTCTTTAAAATGCCCTCTTCAAAAATATAATTTCTTGTTAAAGTAAAAAGATTTATTTTAAAAATAGATAAAATATCTTTTTGAATTCACGTAACAATCTACAATATTGATGTATGATTTTTCATCCTCAAGTGTTGTATGAATTGTAAGGGTTCATCGTATAGCTCTGCTATCTTTAACCCTGTGCAAAAGTGAAATGTCTTTTATCAGAAATAATAAATTTTCAACTTGCTCTTTTAACAAATCTTATCCAATATTTTTGTAAAAAAAATATATATATATACATATATATAAAATAATAAAAATCCTTTTTTAATTCACGCAACAATCTACGACGTTGATGTATGATTTTTCATCCTCAAGTGTCGTACGAATTGTAAGGGTTTATCGTGTAGCACTGCTATCTTGAACCTTGTGCAAGACTGAATTTATTTCAAAAATTAAAATCCCTTTTATAAAACCTTTCTAAAATCAAGTCCCTTTTTTTCAAAGAAAAAGAAAATAAAATCAACCAACCAATCAAATCTTTTCTAAAGAACTACATGGCTTTGAGTTTCCCATCGCACCCGGGAATACGTAGGAGCAAGATAAATCATCTTGTCGGGCCAAAACTAAATTTTCCTTTTTGTGTCTCTTTTTATGTTAAAATAATTAATCAAAAAAATTAAATTTTTCCCTTTTTAACAATAAATTCAAAAAAATAAAAATTATTAAAAATTAAAAAATTAAAAAATAAAAAATATAATTCTTCCTTGAAAATAATCTTTGGGGTGAAATAAGTATTTAAAAGGCTATTAAAATGTTTTTACACAATTAACTTGAGGTACCGTTTTTTAAACGGGCGATGTGGGGTGCTAACACCTTCCCTACTCGTAACCGACTCCCGAATCCAAATCTCTTTTTTTTTAAAAAGACCAGTTTACCTTTAAATAATTGGGTTTTCTAAGATTTTCCCAATAAAAATCTTAGTGGCGACTCCTCTGTTTTTTATCCATCTTTTCGCGGCTCCCGGACGGTGTTGGTCATGACAATTGCGACTCCACTGGGGATTTAGAGAGTCAGGCCTATCATAGTTGGTTGTGCAACTTCTTTTAATAACTTTGAAAATATTAGTTTTACCCCTTTTTTGTTTTATTTGTATATAGTATTATATGTTTTAATAAATGTCTTTGTACATTCTTGCAACCTTAGGGTAGAAAACTCTTGTAAATGTTGGCTGTTCTTTTGCAGGCTTGGGGGTTAGTTTTTTGGGTTTTGTGCAGGTTTGCTTGCTCCCAGCACACACAACACCATCTCATACTCACACACTTTTGGGCTCTATACCCGAGTCTTGGAATGCCATAGGATTAGAAGGGGCTTCAGTGATGTTATTGTGACGCTTTTGCGCCCCTGACAGACATTGATTCTCCCGCTCGGATTGCTACCGAAACATGGACCGTCATATTGTGACTTTTCAGTCCCTGTGGCGAGGTTCATGGATTCGGATCCTTATCTTTTAGATGAGGGTAATCCGGGGACCATATGTTTAGGGGTCTAGATTTGTCCCGAAAGTCACGCACATAAAATGCCATTAGTAGCCTACCAAAATAGGGTCTCGACCTCAGAAATTCAAACTTTAGGATATGACCCATATAGGACAAAAGGGAGCACATTCCACCTTTTTCTGCAACATGAATAATCACGTTTATATCTCGTGCATTTCCATAAATGGTAAAAAAGGGATTTGTGTAAATCATCTTTCTGTAACTGATTCATATTCTTTGTATATTTTGTATCTTATGAAATAAATATTTTGTTAGGTTCATAAAAAAAAAAAACATTTTCATGCATTCCTCTCATGCGTTCATTACAAAAAAAAAATCATTTATCTCAAGCATTCATAAGAAAAAAAAGAAAAAATAAGAAGTCGTGCATCTCCTTCATTTTATGCATGCATCACTAAAAACTTTTCAGACCAATAAAATAAAAATTCATACATTTCATGCATCAATTACCTTTTATGTCAATCTCATCATTAAAAAAAATTTCATATCAGTCGTTCATTAAATAAAAAATCATTTATCTCAAGCATTAATAAAAAAATTGATTCATCTAAAAAATAAGAAGCTCATCTCATGCATTGTCGTTTTTGTGAATAAAAAGTGCCTTATGCATCACATTCATTAAAATTTTGAGTCAATATAAATATTCCTTTTTCATACATATCATGCATTAATACCTTTTGGGTAAAAAAAAAAACTTTTTTTCATACATTTCATATACTCATTCCTTTTGAGTTAAAAGTTTATTAAAAAATAAAAAAATAAAAAATCATTCCATGCATTGTGCTCCTTGGAGAAAAGTAAACCACTGCACTTTCAATAAAAAGGAATATCAACTAAACCTTGGATCATGAGGTGGAACTGGAGACAATATTTGCTCAAGTGGCCGAAAAATGTAGGCACAACCTTTTGCCTAATCATGGATGTTTGGATGTCAATGTGAAGGATTTTATATAGTCCTACTGGAGTCAGGTAGCACATATTCACGCTCTTATGGAGTGATCTTTGGAAAATCATGCAAATTCGGGATAATAAGGCCCTGACCGAGGAAGAAAGAAATCATGGTAAGGACAGTCTCAATCAACTATGGAGAATTCAAGATGAAGGCTATGCTAACATCATCAGAGATTCAATCCTAGTGATTGAAAAGAGCCAATACTTTGTGATCCCCATCTTGAGAATTTCTAAGCAACCAAGGCTAGATTTGTTTATCAGGGATTTACCATGACACAATGGTTATGTTGTATTCTATCATGAGATAATTGAACCATGTTCACTTTCTTGAAGCATTAATGTAATGAATTTGCATGCGTACCTTGTCTCATCCTTTCTTTATATCTTCATCTCCACCATAATGTTTCTCTCGTCATACTCATATATCATATTCCCTTTTTTTCTTCCCCAAGTACCTTTTTTGGTTTGGTTAATAAGGCCCACTTTCTTGAAAGTTCTTTGTGGACAACAATGAAGCCCACATGTGCCCACACCAAAAAAAAAAAAAAAAAGGAAAATAATACAAATAAAAGAGGAGCAAATAAATAAAACTTGGTGAGCACCGTCTCTTTGTCTCTAAAATAAAGTTTTAAAAATAAATAAATAAACAATCATGATTTGAAATGAAGATTGGCCATTTTTTTCTCTACCCTTAGCAAAATATCATCATTATCCCTTGTTACCCCTTTTGAGCCTGAAATTTTTCTTCAAAGAACCTTGGACAAGGATCACCACTAAACAAGGGGCAAGCAAGAAGGAAATGGTGATCATGAAGCATAACATTGAAAAAAAGAATTTAAAAAAGAAGAAGAAGAAGAAGAAGAAGAAGAAGAAGAATAAAAAGAAGAGAAAGAAAGAGGATAAAAAAAAAAAAAAAAACTCATGTAAAACAGAAAAAAAAAAAGGGAAAGTTAGAGGAAAACAAATGTCCTTGGAAATCGAAAAGATCATGGATCCTTGGTCCTATTCAACCTTAAAACATTTGTTTGAGCCTTATATCCTTTTTTCATGACCCCCAACCATTAGCCACGTTACAAGCCTCAAAAGTCCACTCTGATCAATGAATGATTGCTACTTTTTCATCAACTTCATTTTGAGACAAAAAGTTTGTGCTCTTCTAGTTTTTAATTGATTGCTCCTCTAAAAAAAAATCCAAAAAGAATGAAAAAAGAAAAAGAAAGCCTGTTAGACTGAAAACCCTCATAGGCAGTCTAGGCAAAAGCTTGGGCAGGATCTACATGGGGCAAAACTTTGTTTTCAAGGGCCTTATTCTAGAGCATCTCCATTATTGGATGCCCTACACTGGGGCAACATCATTCTCAAGTTTTCCATATCAAGTGCCCTACATTGGGGCAGTTTCATTCTGGGAACCCTACATTGGGGCACTTCATCCTCAAGGAAACTACTCTGGGGCAATTTTGTTCTTATGAATATCGGGACAATCGCCATGATCAAATCAATCCAAACTGGGGCAAGGCCCTTCTGATCTTCATATCACCTCTTGTGCATCTTGCTTCATTTCTGTTCTTTTGAATACTATTTGAGTTGTCAAACTTCTAATACCAATCGAGAGGCTCATTCGAGGCAATAATGTCATTTCCTATCATACTTTTGAATCCACGCATGTTTGTTGCATGATGCTTCAGGTAAGGTAAACACGAGTTCAATGATACAATTTAACCATTTATGGTAATTCTTTGATGACCAACTCTGGCCGGAAGAATTCTTGATACAAGGAGAAAGTGGCATCCTCAGTTGGCAATTCAAGCAAGAGCTTTGATCTTCACAAATAAAGGTGACAAAACTGTCCACGTAAAAAAAAAGGGAAAAATTAAAATCAAAAAGAAAAAGAAAATAAAAAGTAAACAAAAAAGGCTCGCTAGACTGAAAACCTGAAAAGACAGTCTGGGCAAAAGTTAGAGCAACCCGGTAGGTTGAAAACTCGCAAAGAGCGACCTACGCAAAAATTAGGGTCAAATACAAAGTACAAGAAGTCTCCTCAAACTGATAAACCGGGGCAGTTTAAGAGGACAAGCCATGAAAAGTTCCCAATACATGAAGGCTGGAGCAAGTCACATCCTTGAAAGATTGATCTGGCAATCTCATCCAATTGGGATAATCATCACAAAGAAGCATATCTCAGGCAAGAGGTAAAACATCGGTTCAACAAATAAGTGATGATCGAAATCAAGGAGTCTCACTCCAGTTCATCCTCAATCTCGGCTGCAATAAAAAATCTAGGGAGTCAAGGATCAAAGAGGTGTTTGCAAAAAAAAGAAAAAAAATCAGATTTTTTTCATCATTGATAAAAAGCATCTCATGCATCAAAAAAAAAAATTTATAATCAAGGTCTGCATCACTCATCAAAAGCATCTCATGCATCAAACAGAAAAAAAATTATAATTAAGGTCTACATCACTCATCAAAAGCATCTCATACATTTTTTTTTAAAAAAAAATATAAAAATAAAAAATAAATTATCACAGTTCTCACCAATCATAAAAAAAAAAAAAAATCATCTCTCATATCATACGTTGTCTTATCATTTCATGCATCAACAAAGTCAACATATTTGCAGTGCATTTGTTCGGCTTTAGCGGGCACAGGGCCCCAAAAGTCATGTCTTGGTTAGCTTTAGAAGGCATAGGGCCTCATAAGTTTGGTTTTGTTTGGCTTTAGCGGGCAGAGGACCCCAAAAGTCATGCTTGTTAGCTTTAGTAGGCATAGGGCCTCATAAGCTTTGTTTTGTTCGACTTTAGCGGGCACAGGGCCCCCAAAAGTCACGTGATTGTTAGCTTTAGTAGGCATAGGGCCTCATAAGCTTTGTTTTGTTCGACTTTCGCGGGCACAGGGCCCAAAAGTCATGTTATTGTTAACTTTAGCAGGCATAGGGCCCATAAGCTTTGTCTTGTCAGCTTTAGCAGGCATAGGGCCTCTTAAGTTTTGTTTTGTTGTAGTTTGGCTTTAGCGGGCACAGGGCCCCAAAAGTCATGTCTTGTCAGCTTTAGCAGGCATAGGGCCTCTTAAGTTTTGTTTTGTTGTATTTTGGCTTTACCGGGCACAGGGTCCCAAAAGTCATGTCTTGTTAGCTTTAGAAGGCATAGGGCCTCTTAAGTTTTGTTTTATTGTAGTTTGGCTTTAGCGGGCACAGGGCCCCAAAAGTCATGTCTTGTCAGCTTTAGCAGGCATAGGGCCTCTTAAGTTTTGTTTTGTTGTAGTTTGGCTTTAGTGGGCACAGGGCCCCAAAAGTCATGTCTTGGTTGGCTTCTGTAGGCATAGGGTCTCGTAAGCTCTTTTATCTTTCAGTTTGAGCGTCTCACGGGCAATCCACCCCGTAGGCTCTTTTATCTTTCAGTTTGAGCTTCTCACGGGCAATCCACCCCGTAAGCTCTTTTATCTTTCAGTTTGAGCTTCTCACGGGCAATCCACCCCGTAGGCTCATTTATCTTTCAGTTCAAGCTTCAGACGGGAAATCCACCCCGTAGGCTCTTTTATCTTTCAGTTCGAGCTTCTGACGGGCAATCCACCCCGTAAGCTCTTTTATCTTTCAATTCGAGTTTCAGACGGGTAATCCACCCCGTAGGCTCTTTTATCTTTCAGTTCGAGCTTCTGACGGGCAATCCACCCCGTAGGCTCTTTTATTTTCAGTTCGAGTCTGACGGGCAATCCACCCCGTAAGCTCTTTTATCTTTCAGTTCGAGCTTCTGACGGGCAATCCACCCCGTAGGCTCATTTATCTTTCAGTTCGAGCTTCTGACGGGCAATCCACCCCGTGAGCTCATTTATCTTTCAGTTCGAGTCTGATGGGCAATCCACCCCGTAAGCTCTTTTATCTTTCAGTTCGAGCTTCTCACGGGCAATCCACCCCGTAAGCTCTTTTACCTTTCAGTTCGAGCTTCTAACGGGCAATCCACCCCGTAGGCTCTTTTATCTTTCAGTTCGAGCTTCTGACGGGCAATCCACCCCGTAAGCTCGTTTATCTTTCAGTTCGAGCTTCTCACGGGCAATCCACCCCGTAGGCTCTTTTATCTTTCAGTTCGAGCTTCTGACGGGCAATCCACCCCGTAAGCTCTTTTATCTTTCAGTTCGAGCTTCTCACGGGCAATCCACCCCGTAAGCTCTTTTACCTTTCAGTTCGAGCTTCTAACGGGCAATCCACCCCGTAGGCTCTTTTATCTTTCAGTTCGAGCTTCTGACGGGCAATCCACCCCGTAAGCTCGTTTATCTTTCAGTTCGAGCTTCTCACGGGCAATCCACCCCGTAGGCTCTTTTATCTTTCAGTTCGAGCTTCTGACGGGTCATCCACCCCGTAAGCTCTTCTATCTTTCAGTTCGAGTTTCAGACGGGCAATCCACCCCGTAAGCCCTTTATCTTTCTACTCAAGCTTCAGACGGGCAATCCACCCCACAAGCTTTTATCCTTCAGTTCGGGCTTCTGACGGGCAATCCACCCCGTAAGCTCTTTTATCCTTCAGTTTGAGCTTCTCACGGGCAATCCATCCCGTAAGCTCTCATTTATCTCTCTGTTCGAGCTTCTGAAGGGCGATCCACCCCGCAAGCTTTTATGTGTAAATCTCAGTGGGCAATCTAACCTGCGGGTTCTTTACAGGAAATCATTTTGTAGTCACAGGTCCTTTGCTTGTCAGTGTACCCCGGACAAAAATTGGAGTTCTTGTCTTTACTAGTTTCTTATAACGATAATCGGTTAACTACGGCTACACCAATTATCAAATAAGAAACAAGTAAAGAGGGGCAGCTGTGAACACCTAATTTTGTCCGGGTATTTTATCCTTTTAATTAATATTTACAAAATAAAAATGGAAAATACAGAAATAAAAAGATGTGTTTATGTTATTAGCCCAACTTGTTTGTGTTACAAGTTGTTTTGAATCCAAACCCAAGCAAACAAAAACGAGGTGAAGTTAAAAAAAAATCCAAAAGAAAAAATAAGTTTCTAGTTGTTAATTATAAAAAAAAAATAATAATAAAAAATATTGTTTTGCCTCACGGTTCCTTCATGTAGTGTCCTTTTTACCATTTTCCATTACAGTCCATTTCACTTTCCTTTGGTCTCTTGCCTTTTGCTACTTTTTACACAAAAATGGTGACTTGTTCCTTCTGTGCTCTGCGTCCCTGGCACCCAAGCACAGAACATAGTGGTAGCAACACTCCACCATCACTCTCATGTCCTCTCCTTACAGCTGGCATGGGAGATTTGTCATTTTTCTCCTATGATTTTGGCTATAAATCCAGCACCAACAGAAGCATAAAAGGGAGGGGGAACCAACAAAAGAAAAAAAATCAACAAAACTCTCTCTTGCTCTTCCCTGCGTGAGACCCCCCTCCCTGGACCCTTTTTTTCCTTTTTTTTTTCTCTTTTTCTTCCTCTTTCTCTTTTTTCTTCCTCCCTTCTTTCACGTTCCAGACCTTTTCTTTCTTCTTCTTTCAACAACATCATCTCTCTCATCTCAACTCTCAACCTTCCATTTTCTCTCCCTTCAAATTCTCTCTGATATTATACACCTTCAGCAGAGATAGAGAGATAGCCCACATGAATAATAACACCGCATTAGATAGATAGATTTACCTTCCATCACAAGATCCATCATCATATCTATACCTTTTATATATTCATTCACTCACTCACAGTAACAACATCAACAACATCAACCACTTTCTTCTTCAGTTGTGGCTACTACAAGGAGGTTGGCTCCAGATTCTGGTGGCGTTTTTGCTGACTGGGCAGCTACTTCTCCCTCCGCCGCGAGCCCCTGTCACGGGAGTTTCAGATCTACTCCTTGCTCGCGAACCACCGTGCCGCACTGCCCAGAACCACCTCGCCGCACACCGCGAACCGCCGCTTCCCCCCCGCGCGTCGCCTGGTTTTCCTCACTGCAACCATCCTTTCCTTATCTGCCTAGGTGTGGCTTGAGACTTGAGAGCAACAGGATCTTGATGAGAAAGGGAGTGAGATTCGCTTGGGTGCACAAGCACAGAGAGAGCAAGACGAAGCAGGTTGTGATAAGGAAAGAAAAGGCTATCTGAGATTTTGGCAGCTTGTGAGGTCCTCTTCATTTCTCATTTCAACATCTTTCTTTCTCTTTCTTCTTTCTACGTATTTTTGTTTCGTGAGGGATGGGGAAAAGGCTTTTGGTGCAGTGTTGGACCTCTTGATTTCCCCACTCTAAATTGTTTCCACTAGGTTATGGGTATTCACTTATCCCATTCATGTACACAAAGTTGTCTTTAAAATCAAGAAACAGCGTGTTTGATTAAAATTATATTTTTTTTTAAACAAAAATGAGTTTTTCCGATCTCGGTCATTTAGATATTGGGCCTAATTCTTCTTTTTTTTGGTGTCTTTAAAATGCCCTCTTCAAAAATATAATTTCTTGTTAAAGTAAAAAGATTTATTTTAAAAATAGATAAAATATCTTTTTGAATTCACGTAACAATCTACAATATTGATGTATGATTTTTCATCCTCAAGTGTTGTATGAATTGTAAGGGTTCATCGTATAGCTCTGCTATCTTTAACCCTGTGCAAAAGTGAAATATCTTTTATCAGAAATAATAAATTTTCAACTTGCTCTTTTAACAAATCTTATCCAATATTTTTGTAAAAAAAATATATATATATACATATATATAAAATAATAAAAATCCTTTTTTAATTCACGCAACAATCTACGACGTTGATGTATGATTTTTCATCCTCAAGTGTCGTACGAATTGTAAGGGTTTATCGTGTAGCACTGCTATCTTGAACCTTGTGCAAGACTGAATTTATTTCAAAAATTAAAATCCCTTTTATAAAACCTTTCTAAAATCAAGTCCCTTTTTTTCAAAGAAAAAGAAAATAAAATCAACCAACCAATCAAATCTTTTCTAAAGAACTACATGGCTTTGAGTTTCCCATCGCACCCGGGAATACGTAGGAGCAAGACAAATCATCTTGTCGGGCCAAAACTAAATTTTCCTTTTTGTGTCTCTTTTTATGTTAAAATAATTAATCAAAAAAATTAAATTTTTCCCTTTTTAACAATAAATTCAAAAAAATAAAAATTATTAAAAATTAAAAAATAAAAAATATAATTCTTCCTTGAAAATAATCTTTGGGGTGAAATAAGTATTTAAAAGGCTATTAAAATGTTTTTACACAATTAACTTGAGGTACCGTTTTTTAAACGGGCGATGTGGGGTGCTAACACCTTCCCTACTCGTAACCGACTCCCGAATCCAAATCTCTTTTTTTTAAAAAGACCAGTTTACCTTTAAATAATTGGGTTTTCTAAGATTTTCCCAATAAAAATCTTAGTGGCGACTCCTCTGTTTTTTATCCATCTTTTCGCGGCTCCCGGACGGGACGGTCGCGACAAACGTAAATTGGTTTCACTTGGACAAACTGAACTTTTATGTATTTGAAATTACCCTGACCCACACTACCATTTGGCTAAAGTGTTAATTATTTTTCTTTTATTTGGACAGATTCACTACTATTTAATATTTAATTATAGTATGGACCAATTCCAGTTTTAATCATTCTTAAGAAATATATTTGATTGGTATGAATTGTGATTGTCGTGACATGCTCTTTTATATTATATGATGTTATAGTGTCGTCTTAGCATGTTATTTTATAATTGTTATTAATGTAAGGAGTTTGAGAATCCTTTTGACTTATTGTATTATGTATGAGTTGGAGTTGGTCATCATCTTTTAGGAAGTGATTGCGGTATAAATTCTATTCTGGGAATAGGATGAGAGATATCACCATATGGGATGTGATATCATGTTATTAAAAATATCCATATCTGGGATGAGATATGAGATACCTCCATCTGGGATGGGGAAGGCAGTGGGGCATCATTGCATGGATATGAGCTCATAGACCTTAGTGGATCTGGGATTCACACCGGTTCTGAGAACCAAAGAGTCAAGCCAAGTGATTCTGGGAATCACCGAATCATGTTCATGGAGTTGTATTGTATAGAGTTTGTATGTTGAATGATTAAATTCAATGAGATATGACTGAAGTTAACTCCGTGAGTTTGTGGTTTAAATGATCAATATTGAATATTTTATATTGTTATTATTTAGGAGGTTTATTATAATTATTATTTTGAAAATTAGCGGGTATCATGGATGTTTTTCCTGTTATCGCACCGGTATAAAACAACACTATTTGCGAACCTTTTTATTAAATGATTTTTTATTTTTTATTTACTGGGATTATATCTCATTAAAAGTGTTGTTTTCAGAATACGAGAACGACGTCACTTAGACTGAAGAGGCCTGATCCTGGAGACTTAGTGAATAATCTTATTTATTATCTAGCTTGGTTAGTATTTTATTTTGAATAAGGAGCGTTTATGATTAGTAGTTGCCCGGGTTTTGAGATAGATCATTTTCTTTGTGTAAGGATTTATAATCGTTATTTAACTTTAACATATTGATGTATTTTCAGATAATTATATTTATGAAATTTTTTGATTTAACTATTTTTTATGTGAATATATTTTTGGATTACTGTTGTAACGGAAGGTCGTTATAATTAACAAGAAAAAGCAACTTCTTATAATCTGTGATCTTTCAACCGCACTTCATGGCAAACTGTCTTCTTTCTTAAGCATATGGCTAGCATTCCTTTTGAACCAATTTTCCTTCGTGCAATAGGGGCTCCTCAGTCCTCACACAAGAATGCCTCCATTTGAGAATAAGCTACTTCTTCATATTTGAAGGTTTAGATAGAATTAATTTTGAAAGAATTGATTTTAAAAAATGGGGTTTGAAAAAATTGATTCGCGTTTGGTAATAATATTTTAAAAGTGAGTTTAGAATAATTGATTTTATTTGGATGATAAAGTAAAATCACTTTTGAGGTATAAATATGTAGAACTTTGCGAGTCCTATATCTAGAATCAATTATTTTCAACGGAAAAACTAGAAATTTTTGCTTCCATAAAACTCAATTTTGACCCATTAAGAATCAATTATTTCCAACTGAGTTTCTCATCCAAACCCATGAATAGTAGGATAATGGCATTTCAATTCTTGCAGATGAGAAAAAGTACCGTTTATGTTAGGAAAAATCATAATCAAACGAGCACTTACTGGTAGGAGTTGGCTTGCTGGGGTTGGGGAAGATGAACCATGGTGGGGGTGAGGAAGATGAAAGCTATTGTCAGGTTATCAGAAATCCCAAAAATTAAAAAAAATTTAATTTAAAAAATGGTAAATGAAAATAAAAAAATAATTATTAAATTTTGAATATAGGGTTATTTTGGTCTCTGAGAAAAATAACGGTGTCCGTTTTAGTCCCTAACAAAATTAAAGTACCAAATTAGTCTCTCACAAATTTAAACTAGGGACACATTAGTCCCTTCATCAAACCCACGTTAGTTTGGGTCCGCTAAGTCAATGATATGTTCTGTTTTCTTGCTTAGATGTACTGTTATATGATGTTTATAATTTCCACTATGCAAATTGGTTATTAAACATTTATTTAAATGCCCAAAACAACACCCTTTTGAACACACACAGTAAAAAGAAACTGGTCCCCTTAAGCAACCAAAACGCTACTTAAATGTCCCAAAGAGACCTAATCAACGCCACTCTAGTTTCTACCCCCAAATTAGCAGCTGTGGAAACCTAATACACAGAGATAATGGATGGTGTCTAAAGACATCAAACGGAGGGACTAACATGTCCCTAGTTTGAAATTGAGAGGGACTAATTTGGTACTTTAGTTTTGTCAGGGACTAAAACGAACCCCAGCTTTTTCTTAGGGACCAAAATGAGCATTTTTTCTTAAATTTTTTTAATTACCACGTGGAATTAAAATATTATTTTTTTTGCCACGTGGCAAACCTGACCTGAATCCTTGTTAGACACATCAACATTTAACGGTCAAACTCAGTCAAACTTAACGGCAGGGACCAATTACAAAATTTATAAAGTTAAAAGTATCGAATGCAAAGAGAAAAAAACACAGGGACTAAAACAAAAAATGATCATATTTTCAAGGACCAAAAAGTTCATTAAGCCTAAACTAAAAGCAAAGTTGAGGTACTATTTACTTTGTTTCCTCCCCCCATTACTTCCTTTTCCACTTATAACAAAATTGACTTAATTGCATTTTTTGTCCATATTATTGGTCATGTGCGATTTTGGTCCCTAAAATTTTTTTCGTACACATTTGGTCATCATGTTTTTTTAATGTTGCAAATTTAGTCATTCTGTCCAATGTCTATCAATTTTTTCAATGATCAACACATGAACAACTTCTCTAAGCATACACAAACTCTGGTTGAGGTTCTCCCTCTTTTGCGTCTCCGATTCAGCATGATTCGATAGTTCCTCTCTGTTATTTATTGGTCTGTCCCTCTTTTATGGGACCTTTTTTGGTTCTACCATATGATCATTTACCACAAAAGCTCAAAAACAGGTTCTATGCACTTAGAGCAATGGTTCTGTGTGCTTAGAAAAGCGGTTCCTCTATGGTGATCATTGAAAAATTGACAAAATGACCAAATTTAAAATATTGGAAAACAGGGGACCAAATATACACGAAAAAAATTTTAGGGACCAAAATCGCATATGACCAATAGTAGGAGGATCAAAACTGTAATTAAGCCAACAAAATTTCAACAATCGTAGATGACTCACTTGATGAGTCGAGGGATATTTGAAGGAGTTTATGTTGGAGATACGAGATATCCTCTCACCCCACTAACAACTAACCTACTAACGACTGACCCATTGGACAATAAAATAAAATTAAAAAAAACCACAAGCATAGAGATTTGTAATGCTCCCAGTGTTACTTCCTCTCTTCCTTGAAGGAAAGGTTGTAAAAGTGACCAACTTGAATGAAGTTCTATTTCCCATAAATTATCATGGGAGATAAATGCCATAGGAAGAACTATTTAAGGTGTCAATATTTTTCCTATTTCCAACATGTCGTATGCTTTGTATCAAGCACCCATCTATGATAAAAAAAAATCACTGGAACCATGAAAGGCACTGGGTGTCTTTTTTTTTTTTTTCAAAACAGGACACGCAATACCTTTCATTGTTTTAGGCATTGGGTGTCCTGTTTTAGGCTTGATTGATCAAGTCAATGTGGGCATGTTTTTTTTATTTGTAGTCTTTCATCAGATGTGCTCACTGTTGGAATATTTTATTCCTATGTTATAACGTGAGTAAATATCGATAGTTAATTATATTAATTACCTATCATTTAAGGATCTTAATTGATATATGATCAATTTAGAGATAAGGTTTATCAAATTTCTGATTTGATAATTAATTATCATTAATTATTTGATATGTATAAAATATGAGTGGATGTCATCAATGACCAATTTTAGAATAATGGGAACCCTAATTGACCATCACTCTATATATAGGCTATGGTCCCCAATACATGGAACACAACGCACACCACCTCTCTTCTCCCCATCTAAAGAGCAACTAAGGCATAAGGAGTTCAGGTTGAGGAAGAATCATAAAGCCACCACTAATCATATATTTGTTATCATCATCCTCTATGTTGATGTTGATTGTCAAGGTATTACACATATAAGAAGACGATCAAGTACATGAATGTTGATGATTCATCCTTCGAAGAACCTAAAGATCAAGAATCCCTATGGATCCGGTATATTCATAGCCTTATAATTCTAATAATCTAGCATGATGTAGATCATAGGCTATGTAGTAAATGTGTTCTAGGATCTATCATCTATATATATAAATTTAACGTTTCCGTATAAAGAATAAATAACCTAAAAATTTAAAGAAATATCTAACAAGCAGTATCAGAACGGTCTTGATTGCTAGATTAGTAGGATTTGACGTGAATCCTACACGTGATTTTTTATCTAAAATTGCGTTGATATGCTATTTGCCGAATTCGGAATTTTTTAAGAGGTGACTGTTGGTTCATATCCAAGTCAAGACATTTTTTTTCACCTTCAGCATCTGGACTTCGTTTATTTTTTTTTATTTTTTTATTTTTGTCTTTCATGAATTTACACCTTCAACTTTTATATATGAATATATATTATATATGGCGTATTATGTACGAAGGACACACTGTATATGGTTTTCCAATTTGCCTTTGAATATATTATTATTATTATTATTATTATTATTATTATTATTATTATTATTATATGTACTGATCGAAGAGTGAAATCCGGCCACCGAGTTTGAATATCCAGCCCAATCCGAAAGTTAAGGATAATAAGTTAAAAATCATCTTTAATTATCATGATATTATAAGTAACTGTATCCGGTTAAAAGAGATAATATCCCTTAAATAAAGGGATATGATATTGATATTGTCCTTAAATAAATCCTGATATTATCTTAAATAACCTTATCTGGTTAAAAGAGATAATATCCCTTAAATTGAGGAAATCACATCTCTTTTATCCATATCTCTAAAAGATAGGGGAATCCTATTATAAAAGGAGGAGAACCCATGAGAGAAACTCACTTTTCACTGAACTCCGGTGACTCTCTCTTAAGCGTATTAGAGAAACTAGCTCGACCAAGAGACTATCAGAGAGTCCTTGCTCCATAGTATTCATCAGATACAAAATTAAGAGATCGAGATCACCACGGCCAAGGGTTGAACCGAGAACTACGTCTGGCTTTGATTCCCATCGGGATACGTAGGACCGGAATATTACGTTCTGTCAAGCCATAGTCTAAAACAACCCCTGTTATTCACCCTTGGTTTAACGTTTTACGGCGAGGTTCCGGCAAACCGGATCTCGGCAAGAACATTTGGCGCCCACCGTAGGGCCGAGGTGAAACTTTCCCCGGTTCCACAAGAAAGCTTAATGGTGACCACACGGAATGGTCTGCGAGGAGGGGCGAGCAGCATGAATCATGAGGACCATAAGGCTTCGAACGCCCAGAACCACGACAATCATCTTTCCTCCCCCCTCAATGAAGACAACCCTCGGTTGGGAGAAATTATGGAACAGCTTGAGCAGCTGCGGAAAGAGAACGAGGAGATACACGCGCAAAATCAGAAGCTTTTAAGAGCTCGGAAGAGAGAAAGGTCCCTGACACCTTCCGACGAAGAGTTATCCTCACCCGAGGCTGGCCAGAAGGATCCTCCGGCGCACTCTCCTCGGGGAACTAACCGAGCATCCAAAACTAAACCTCCTCTGGGGGCTTCAGAAGTCAAGTCTCACGCAGAAAGGACTAGCTAGAAAGGAAGGACATCGGACCGACGTCCGAGGTTGCCCTTCACTGATGACATTAATGAGGTAATCGTGCCTAGCCATTTTAAGCCCCTTAACATCGACAAATTCAATGGCACCACTAACCCAACCGAGCATGTGGAGTCCTTTATTTCCTTTGTTTACTTGGTGACTGATTCGGAGGCCGTCGTGTGCAAAGTTTTTCCAACCACTTTGCAAGGCCCAACTCTAACCTGACTAACAAATCTGCCCCCTCGGTCGATTGATTCCTTTGATGTGCTCATAACTAAGTTCACCGCACAATTTGCAGCAAGACGAAGGCATAAAAGACACTCGATCTCACTGGTAAATTTCAAACAGGAAAGGAATGAATCACTCAGATTACATGGCTCGCTTCAATGCTAAGCGGATCCTGATTCCCAACATGAGCTCGGAACTCTGCCTCCACACCGTCATGGCCGGTCTGAAGCCAGGGCCATTCTTCGAGTACTTATCTCGTAAGCCACCGAGAGATTTTGAAGAGTTGCAGGAAAAGGCTACAGGTTTCATGAACTCGGAAGAGATGTTGGAATTCAAAAGGAGAGAAAGAGGTTTCGAGGACAAGAGCTCAGCCTCGAACAAAGACAAACAGGGGGTCTGACTCACAAAGGACCCAAAAAACCAACGAAAGAGAATTCTCGGAGAGGCATCCCAGGTACCAATATTATACTCCGTTGAACCGATCTCGGGCAGCCATCCTTCAGGAGGTGTGCAGCGTCGAGTTGCTTACCTTACCTCGACCGTCCAAAACACCGGATAATGCTGACAGAAGCAAAGAATGCATGTGGCATCAAAACTATGAACACTCCACTGAAGAGTGCAGACACTCCAGAAAAAGATTGAGGATTTAGTACAAGCAGGCCGTCTCGATCATTTCGTCCGTCGAGATGACAATGGAGGCAGACGACCCGGTCGAAGACGCCGGAGACACGGCTATGACAACCGAGACCGAGATACAAACTTGCGAGGAAACCATCAGGGTGAAGACCGGTTAAATAACCAAAGGACCCCCATCGAAGAGTCAGAAGGAGGAATCAGGGGGTCATCAATACGATCTCGGGGGTGTTTGCAGGCGGAGGAACGACGAACTCGGCCCGAAGGCGTCATGTAAAAGCCCTCCGATCCGTTAACATAGTATCTGGAAGGCCTCCAAGAGCAAGACCCCCCATAACGTTCACAGATGATGATTTCCAAGGGGTGGATCCAAATCAAGATGACCCAATGGTGATAACGGTCGAGCTAGCCAACTTTTCGGTCAGACGAACACTTATTGACCAGGGGAGCTCGACCGATATTGTGTACCAGGCAACCTTCAAGAAGCTCGGAATTCCAGAAAAGCTGATAAAGGAGCAAGAAGACAAGCTAGTAGGGTTCGCCGGGGAGCAAGTCAAAACCCAAGGTTACATAGACCTCTTAACAACGTTTGGAGAAGGAAGACTCTCCAAATTCGTATCAGTCAGGTACGTCATTGTAGATGCCAACACGTCATACAACATCCTTATTGGAAGACCGACGTTGAATGAACTCGGGGTGATTGTCTCTACCCCACACCTGACAATGAAATTCCCAGCCGACTCTGGAGAGATAATCGCAGTCCGGGATGACCAAAAGCTAGCCAGGCAATGCTATGAAGACAGCCTAAAAGTTACCCGCCACCAGGACGTCCCAAAGAATACCAAGGATGGTAAAACAGAGGTGATAAGCTCGGTCAGTTCAATAACTTTGGCCAACTCGGTCAGCATGTTTGAACTAGACCCAAGAACAGAGATGTACGAGTCCAGGGCTGAACCAACAGTCTTTAGAAAGGTTCCCGTTGGGAGCCCATCCTGAACAATGCACCCAAGTCGGTAGTCAACTTGACCCCTCACTTAGAGAGAGGCTTCGCGCGGTCCTAAGGAAGAATGCTGACCTGTTCGCCTGGAAGACATCAGATATGCCGGGCATAGACCCCAACTTTATGTGCCATAAGCTGTCCATATGTCCCGAAGCCAAACCTGTAACTCAGAAAAAGGAAACTTGGCAAGGAAAGGCGTCGAGCAGTGGCCGAGGACACTTCCAAACTAGTCAAAGCAAATTTCATCCGAGAGGTGAAATACACTACCTGGCTAGCCAACGTGGTATTAGTCAGAAAGGCCAACGGTAAATGGCGGATGTGCACTGACTATACCGATCTCAACAAGGCATGCCCAAAGGATTCCTATCCCCTGCCCAACATTGACGGACTGGTGGATGGGGCCTCGGGTTACAAAGTTTTGTCCTTTTTGGACGCATATTCAGGTTATAACCAGATCAGGATGTATCCACCCGACGAAGAAAAAACAACATTTATGACTGATTGGGCGAACTACTGCTACTGAGTAATGCCCTTCGGCCTAAAAAATGCTGGTGCAACATATCAAAGGCTTATGGACAAGGTTTTCGCCAATAAAATTGGAAAGAACTTAGAAGTATATGTTTATGACATGGTGGTAAAATCCGAGGATCCGAGCCAACACCCTGCCGACCTCGAGGAAATTTTCGGCCAGCTCATAAAGTACAACATGAGGCTAAATCCAGAAAAATGCTCTTTTGGTGTACAAGGAGGAAAGTTCTTGGGATATATGCTAACACACCGGGGGATCGAAGCTAATCCGGATAAATGCAAAGCCGTCATGGAAATGTGAAGTCCTCGGAATGTGAAGGAAATTCAGAGGCTAGCCAGCCGATTAGCCTCCCTATCCCGCTTTCTCCCGAAGTCTGCAGAGAATGCAAGACCTTTTTTCCAGCTCTTGAAAAAACCAAAGGATTTCATTTGGACTGAAGAGTGTGAGAAGGCCTTTGAAGATCTAAAACTCTTCCTAGCATCTCCCCCAATCCTCACTCGACCTCAGCTCGGCAAAGATCTGTACTTGTACCTCTCTGTCAACGATTGTGCAATCAGTGCAGTGATCATCCAGGAAGAGGAGGAGCAACAGATGCCGGTGTACTATGTCAGTAGGATCCTGAAAGACGCGGAAACGCGATATCAAGTAATTGAAAAACTGTCCCTCGCCTTAGTTATGGCAGCTCGGAGGTTACGGCCCTATTTCCAGTCGCACCAAGTCATAGTCAAGACTGATCATCCAATAAAGCAAGTACTCAAGAAACCTGATCTAGCCGGACGAATGATAGCTTGGTCAGTAGAATTGTCAGAATTCGGTCTACAGTATGAACCGAGGGGGCCAATGAAAGCACAATGCCTCTCGGACTTCATTGTCGAGCTCTTTTCCAAACCGAGGTCGGAGTCCTTCATCTGGCTCCTATATGTTGACGGATCATCTAACTTGAAGGGAAGCGGGGCTGGAATAATTCTCGAGGGACCTGATGACCTAATCCTCGAGCAATCTTTAAAGTTTGGGTTCACTACTTCAAACAACCAAGCAGAATATGAAGCCCTTATTGCTGGACTAAGGTTAGCTATAGAAGTTGGGGTCCGGGAACTAAAATGCCGAAGTGACTCACAGCTTGTAACAGGACAAGTCTCGGGCAATTATCAGACAAAGGACCCCCAACTAACCAGATATCTCTACAAGGTTAATAGCCTCATTTCTGAATTTGATCATTTCTCCATTGAGCACATACCTCGGGAAGAAAATTCCAGGGCAGATCTGTTGTCCAAATTGGCTAGCACCAAGAGAGCTGGCCAACTAAGAACTTTCATTCAAGAAAACCTCCTCGAGCCGAGCATAAAAAGTGCCGAAGTGACAATGACCGAGCACTATGATCGGGGTTGGATGACACCAATTTGGGAGTATTTAACCTCGGACAAACTACCTGATGACCCAAAGGAGGCGAGGCGAATCCGTCTGAAATCTTGCCACTACACCGTCCTAGACGGTGAGCTGTACAAAAGAGGATTCTCCAGGTCATTACTGAAGTGCCTCACAAAGGAGCAGTCCGAGTATGTAATGGATGAGATGCACCGAGGAATCTATGGAATGCATTCAGGTGATCGATCTCTGGCAGCTCGAGTCCTACGAGCAGGGTTTTACTGGCCAACCATGAGACCGACATCCTCTTTTGTACAGCTCACCGTCAAGGACGGTGTAGTGGCAAGATTTCAGACGGATTCGCCTCGCCTCCTTTGGGTCATCAGGTAGTTTGTCCGAGGTTAAATACTCCCAAATTGGTGTCATCCAGCCCCGATCATAGTGCTCGGTCATTGTCACTTCGGCACTTTTTATGCTCGGCTCGAGGGGTTTTTCTTGAATGAAAGTTCTTAGTTGGCCAGCTCTCTTGGCGCTAGCCAATTTGGACAACAGATTTGCCCTGGAATTTTCTTCCGGAGGTATGTGCTCAATGGAGAAATGATCAAATTCAGAAATGAGGCTATTGACCTTGTAGAGATATATGGTTAGTTGGGGGTCCTTTGTCTGATAATTGCTCGAGACTTGTCCTGTTACAAGCTGTGAGTCACTTCGGCATTTTAGTTCCCGGAACCCAACTTCTTTAGCTAACATTAGTCCAACAATAAGGGCTTCATATTCTGCTTGTTTTTTGAAGCAGTGAACCCAAACTTTAAAGATTGCTCTAGGATTAGGTCATCAGGCCCCTCGAGAATTATTTTTGCCCCGCTTCCCTTCAAGTTAGATGATCCGTCAACATATAGGAGACAGATGAAGGACTCCGACCTCGGTTTGGAAGAGAGCTCGACAATGAAGTCCGAGAGGCATTGTGCTTTCATTGCCCCCCTCGGTTCATACTGTAGACCGAATTCTGACAATTCTACTGACCAAGCTATCATTCATCCGGCTAGATCAGGTTTCCTGAGTACTTGCTTTATTGGATGATCAGTCTTGACTATGACTTGGTGCGACTGGAAATAGGGTCGTAACCTCCGAGCTGCCATAACTAAGGCGAGGGCCAGTTTTTCAATTACTTGATATCGCGTTTCCGCGTCTTTCAGGATCCTACTGACATAGTACACCGGCATCTGTTGCTCCTCCTCTTCCTGGATGATCACTGCACTGATTGCACAATCGTTGACAGAGAGGTACAAGTACAGATCTTTGCCGAGCTGAGGCCGAGTGAGGATTGGGGGAGATGCTAGGAAGAGTTTTAGATATTCAAAGGCCTTCTCACACTCTTCAGTCCAAATGAAATCCTTTGGTTTTTTCAAGAGCTGAAAAAAAGGTCTTGCCTTCTCTGCAGACTTCGGGAGAAAGCGGGATAGGGAGGCTAATCGGTCGGCTAGCCTCTAAATTTCCTTCACATTCCGAGGACTTCGCATTTCCATGACGGCTTTGCATTTATCCGGATTAGCTTCGATCCCACGGTGTGTTAGCATATATCCCAAGAACTTTCCTCCTTGTACACCAAAAGAGCATTTTTCTGGATTTAGCCTCATGTTGTACTTTATGAGCTGACCGAAAATTTCCTCGAGGTCGGCAGGGTGTTGGCTCGGATCCTCGGATTTTACCACCATGTCATCAACATATACTTCTAAGTTCTTTCCAATTTGATTGGCAAAAACCTTGTCCATAAGCCTTTGATATGTTGCACCAGCATTTTCTAGGCCGAAGGGCATTACTCGGTAGCAGTAGTTCGCCCCATCAGTCATAAATGCTGTTTTTTCTTCATCGGGTGGATACATCCTGATTTGGTTATAACCTGAATATGCGTCCAAAAAGGACAAAACTTTGTAACCTGAGGCCCCATCCACCAGTCCGTCAATGTTACGTAGGGGATAGGAATCCTTTGGGCATGCCTTGTTGAGATCGGTATTGTCAGTGCACATCCGCCATTTACCGTTGGCCTTTCTGACTAATAACACATTGGCTAGCCAGGTCATTTCACCTCTCGGATGAAATTTGCTTTGACTAGTTTGGAAGTCTCCTCGGCCACTGCTCGGCGCCTTTCCTCGCCAAGTTTCCTTTTTCTCTGAGTTACAGGTTTGGCTTCGGGACATATGGACAGCTTATGGCACATAAAGTTGGGGTCTATGCCCGGCATATCCGATGTCTTCCAGGTGAACAGGTCAGCATTCTTCCTTAGGACCGCGTGAAGCCTTTTTCTAAGTGAGGGGTCAAGTTGACTACCGACCTGGGTGCATTGTTCAGGATGGGCTCCCAACGGGAACCTTTCTAAAGACTCTGTTGGTTCAGCCCTGGACTCGTACATCTCTGTTCTTGGGTCCAGTTCAAACATGTTGACCGAGTTGGCCAAAGTTACTGAACTGACCGAGCTTATCACCTCTGCTTTACCATCCTCGGTATTCTTTGGGACGTCCTGGTGGCGGGTAACTTTTAGGCTGTCTACATAGAATTGCCTGGCTAGCTTTTGGTCAGCCCAGACTGCGATTATCTCTCCAGAGTCGGCTGGGAATTTCATTGTCAGGTGTGGGGTAGAGACAATCGCCCCGAGTTCATTCAACGTCGGTCTTCCAATAAGGATGTTGTATGACGTGTTGGCATCTACAATGACGTACCTGACTGATACGGATTTGGAGAGTCTTCCTTCTCCAAACGTTGTTAAGAGGTCTATGTAACCTCGGGTTTTGACTTGCTCCCCGACGAACCTTACTAGCTTGTCTTCCTGCTCCTTTATCAGCTTTTCTGGAATTCCGAGCTTCTTGAAGGTTGCCAGGTACACAATATCGGTCGAGCTCCCCTGGTCAATAAGTGTTCGTCTGACCGAAAAGTTGGCTAGCTCGACCGTTATCACCATTGGGTCATCTTGATTTGGATCCACCCCTTGGAAATCATCATCTGTGAATGTTATGGGGGGTCTTGCTCTTGGAGGCCTTCCAGATACTGTGTTAACGGATCGGAGGGCTTTTACATGACGCCTTCAGGCCGAGTTCGTCGTTCCTCCACCTGCAAACCCCCCCAAGATCGTATTGATGACCCCCCTGATTCCTCCTCCTGACTCTTCGATGGGGTCCTTTGGTTATTTAACCGGTCTTCGTCCTGATGGTTTCCTCGCAAGTTTGTATCTCGGTCTCGGTTGTCGTAGCCGTGTCTCCAGCATCTTCGACCGGGTCGTCTACCTCCATTGTCATCTCGGCGGACGAAACGATCGAGACGGCCTGCTTGTACTAAATCCTCAATCTTTTTCTGGAGTGTTCTGCACTCTTCAGTGGAGTGTCCATAGTTTTGATGCCACATGCATTCTTTGCTTCTGTCAGCATTGTCCGGTGTTTTGGACGGTCGAGGTAAGGTAAGCAACTCGGTGCTGCACACCTCCTGAAGGATGGCTGCCCGAGATCGGTTCAATGGACTATAAGATTGGTACCTGGGATGCCTCTCTGAGAATTCTCTTTCGCTGGATTTTTGGGTCCTTTGTGAGTCAGACCCCCTATTTTTGTCTTTGTTCGAGGCCGAGCTCTTGTCCTCGAAACCTCTTTCTCTCCTTTTGAATTCCAACATCTCTTCCGAGTTCATGAAACCTGTAGCCTTTTCATGCAACTCTTCAAAATCTCTCGGTGGCTTCCGAGATAAGTACTCGAAGAATGGCCCTGGCTTCAGACCGGCCATGACATTGTGGAGGTAGAGTTCCGAGCTCATGTTGGGAATCAAGATCTGCTTAGCATTGAAGCGAGCCATGTAATCTCTGAGTGATTCATTCCTTTCCTGTTTGAAATTTTCCAGTGAGACCGAGTGTCTTTTATGCCTTCGTCTTGCTGCAAATTGTGCGGTGAACTTAGTTATGAGCACATCAAAGGAATCAATCGATCGAGGGGGTAGATTTGTTAGCCAGGTTAGAGTTAGGCCTTGCAAAGTGGTTGGAAAAACTTTGCACATGACGGCCTCCGAATCAGTCACCAAGTAAACAGAGGAAATAAAGGACTCCACATGCTCGATTGGGTTAGTGGTGCCATTGAATTTGTCGATGTTAAGGGGCTTAAAATGGCTAGGCACGATTACCTCATTAATGTCATCAGTGAAGGGCAACCTCGGACGCCGGTCCGATGTCCTTCTTTTCTGGCTAGTCCTTTCTGCGTGAGACTTGACTTCTGAAGCCCCCAGAGGAGGTTTAGTTTTGGATGCTCGGTTAGTTCCCCGAGGAGAGTGCGCCGGAGGATCCTTCTGGCCAGCCTCGGGTGAGGATTGTTCTTCTTCGGAAGGTGTCAGGGACCTTTCTCTCTTACGAGCTCTTAAAAGCTTCTGATTTTGCACGCGTATCTCCTCGTTCTCTTTCCGCAGCTGCTCAAGCTGTTCCATAATTTCTCCCAACCGAGGGTTGTCTTCATTGAGGGGGGAGGAAAGATGATTGTCGTGGTTCTGGGCGTTCGAAGCCTCATGGTCCTCATGATTCATGTTGCTCGCCCTTCCTCGCAGACCATTCCGTGTGGTCACCATTATGCTTTCTTGTGGAACCGGGGAAAGTTTCACCTCGACCCCACGATGGGCACCAAATGTTCCTGCCGAGATCCGATTTGCCGGAACCTCGCCGTAAAACGTCAAACCAAGGGTGAATAATATGGGTTGTTTTAGACTATGGCTTGACAGAATGTAATATTCTGGTCCTACGTATCTCGATGGGAATCAAAGCCAGATGTAGTTCTCGGTTCAACCCTTGGTCGTGGTGATCTCGATTTCTTAATTTTGTATCTGATGAATACTAGGGAGCAAGGACTCTCTAATAGTCTCTTGGTCGAGCTAGTTCCTCTAATACACTTAAGAGAGAGTCACTGGAGTTCAGTGAAAAGTGAGTTTCTCTCATGGGTTCACCTCCTTTTATAATAGGATTCCCCTATCTTTTAGAGATCTGGATTTATCTCCTTTTATCTCTTAAATCTCTTTTGAGATGTGATTTCCTTAATTTAAGGGATATTATCTCTTTTAACCAGATAAGGTTATTTCATATAATATCAGGATTTATTTAAGGATAATATCAATATCATATCCCTTTATTTAAGGGATATTATCTCTTTTAACCAGATACGGTTACTTCAGATAATATCGGGATAATTAAAGGTAATTTTTAACTTATTATCCTTAACTTTCAGATTGGGCCGGGTATTCAAGCTCGGTGGTCGGGTTTCACTCTTTGGCCAGTACAGTGTGTTTTACACATTTCAGTAGTCATTACCCATAAGAAACGCGACCTACCTTTGGTGTTCGGTACGGCCTGTTTCGTAAAATAAAGATTGCGAATTTCGGAAGAATGAAACAGTATAGGACTGTGGCATTTTTTTTATTAAAAAAATTCAAGATTCTTTGGGCAACAGGGCAAATTAGGACCCTTCCCCATTTTATTATTAAAATTGTCTAGTATTTTTGTTTAGATTGGTTGAAGCATTATGTTGCCAAAGTGACCTCTGCTTTGTAGATTGATTTAATTGAAGAGTAAAGGCTCATTTTGGTTCCTGACAAAAAATGCGGATGCAATTTCAGTCCCTGACAAAAAAAAACTACTCCGTTAGTCCCTGACAATTACTAACGTGGGATAAGTTATTTCCTACGTTGACTTCCGTTAGCCAGCGTCCGTTACTTGGATGACGTGGTTGTTAAATCGTCCTACTTGGCTGTTATATCTACTCAGTTGGATTTTAATTTATTTTTCAATTTTTTAATCTTCCAAAGTGGAATTTGTCATTAAGCCAAAAAAAGGGATCTAGGGTTTCTATAACCCTCCCCACCACCCCTATCTTCCTCCACCTCCACTCCAGCACCCACCCTCCCTCCACTTGACTTCCTCCCCTTCGCCCTCCTCGCCCACTGGCCCTTCGCCTCTCCAACGAATCCTATATTCCCTCCTCTGCCATGAGAACTCCATCTCGGAGCTCAAGTCCACCGCCGCCGCACACATCGAAGTTGAATGTTGGAATCGATTGTAGAAATCGATTGCAACGAAGGTGAAGGGAACTGGACGTGGAGGTGGCGGCGAGGACTCGGGTTCTAATCTATCTTTCTTTTTTGTTGTTGTTGTGAAGCTTAGATGGGGGAAATGGTTGAAGAGATATGTTGATGAATGGAGCTTACGTGGTATATGATTCATTGTGATTCATGGGTCTATGAGGATGATGATAATTAGTATGGGAAGTGGTGAAAAGTGCTTCTGGTTTATTGACTTGAACAGTTTGGTATATGGAGAAATGTGAAAAGGAAATGGTGATGGAAGTGAGGTGATAAATATGATTGGAATGGAGGGAACAAGAAGATGAAAGGAAAAGTTGGGTATCCTGCATCATGGTTCTGATACTGAGAAGAATTTGGTTTGTGGTGTTCTTCTTCTATCATATTGAAAACGAAAAGGGGGAGAAGAGATGGAGGAAGAAAGAGAAAGGGCAAATCCTGTCCCTTTGAAGCATTTAAAAATTGAAAAAAAAAATTAAATCCACATATGCAACGTAACAGACAGCTGGGAGCCGTTAACGGTCATGTCATCAACTTAACGGAGGATGGGTAACGGAAGTCAACGTAGGGACTAACTTTTCCCACGTTAGTAATTGTCAGGGACTAACGGAGTAGTTTTTTTCTTGTCAGGGACTAACGGAGTAGTTTTTTTCTTGTCAGGGACTGAAATGGCCTCCGTACTTTTTGTCAGGGACCAAAATGGGCCTTTACCCTTAATTGAATTTACTAAGATGTGGATGAAGTTATTTATGCGGATTGAACTTGGCCCAAAGGTAAAGGACAGTTTGGTCAAATAATGGAGTGTCTGCGATGATAAATGTGTGGTGATTACAAAGGTATTGTTCATGTGAATAACAACTTATCACCAATGTTTGATCATTGCGTGAGAGGACCACTTATAGTTAATCCTTACTAGTCCAAAGATTGGGGATTAATGTTGTGCTAGGCATCTTGTTTGGGTCTTTAATTTGTCAATTTGGATTTCGAGTGAGCAAATTAAAGTATGAAGTCACCAAGGTGACCTCTGTTGTGGAAATTTCTCATAAGAGATATTGAATGTTATGTGGGTGTCTATCCATGCATGTGTTAATCGGCCCAAAGGAAGGTTAATATTTGGCCGGATGGCATTCACACATGTGATGGTAAACACTTGACGATTATAAGGTTAACATGTCATTGATAAATCAATAAAAAAAAGGCGGATTTATTATTTGACAAGATTAATTGTTAGTGTTTGATCATTACAACAAAATACCACTAGCAATTAATGATACTGTCTGAAGACTTGTTATTAATGATGCACTGGGTATTTTAGTGAGTATCTTTACAGTACTTTTGTTCTCTTTAAAGTTAATATTGCTTATGTATCAGCTAATTTAATCCTCAAAAATTTTGAATTTTAGGATTGAAAGGAAAACAATAAAGTTGTTTTTTGATCTAGACCTGACATAAAGATGGAGAAACTCACATTCTCTCACTCAATCCAGTACCTATGAAGAGAGAATCAGGTATAGGAAGTGGAACCGCACCAATCGCTTGGGTCTTATGATCATAAAGCATAATATGCTAGAAATATTTGGGGTGTTATTTCGGATGGCATAATTAATTCTAGTTCCCTTGCTAAAGTTTAAAAGTGCTTTCTAAAAGCAATAAAGGCGAAAATAAGCACTTATTGGAGAGCTAGTTTTTTTATTATGTATAAAGGCAAAGTAAATTTAAGGAGCACCTTATGAGAATGTCCAATCTTGCTCATAAACTTAAGGTGTTAAAGTTTGGGCTATCTAACGACTTGTTCATGCATTTAGAATTTGGTATTCATTTATGCACAATTCAGTCAATTCAAGTCAGCTTATAGCTACCGAAAGGATAAATGATACCTTAATGAATTCATTTCATAAGGTGTGCAAGAAATGAAAGAATGAAGCAAGAGAAGACAAATGGTGCTCATTTGGCGAATACCTCTAAAGATAAGGGCAAACAAAAGAAAATTAAGGATGAAGCTGCTAAGGGCCCATCTTAAAAGAAACAACTAAGGTCGCAATTGTTTCTTTTATAAAGGCATTGGACATCTAAAGAAGAAATGTCCCAAATATCATGTTTGGCATACCTATAAAGAATTGTCTGAACTAATGAAGGTTAAGTGGTGCTGAAAGATGCATCTATATTGGAGTTAACCAAGTCAGTAAAGGATAAGGCTTTTGACGTTTCAGATTGTTGTTACTGGCTAATATTTGGAATTTAGAGACATTTTGGTTTAGTCATCATTTAGATGAAATTTGGTTTTGTTTTCTTATTGAACAAATCAAGAATAATTTTTGTTCATTTAGAAACGATGGATTTAATTTGTCTTTTAAATTCAAATATTGTTGGAACCGGTTAAGCTATGGACTGTGACGATCTATAATTGCTTGACGTTGAAATCTCTTATGGTAAAACATTGAGTGAGAGTCATATGGCACTAAGCATAAAGTTGACAATAAAAAATTAAGGAGCATTATGATACAAACATCCAGGGCACATCTCTATAAATAGAGTTGAGCGACTTGTATAAGGGAATCCTAGATTCCATTGGCCTTATACATTTTATTGTTTGTATCAAATGCATTAAAGATAAATAAATCAGAACATGGCTATCAAGAATACAGTTAAGTCCTAGTAATGACTCTTAAGATATGGTGAGGATATGATTAGTCTTTCTACCTTACGAGAGTCACCATGGAAGTAACACTGAAGATTGCAGCTTAAATGCTTGACAGAGAACCAACTAAAGTAACCGACCGATCACTTTTTTAGGTATAGGAATATCCAACTAAGGCAAGGCCTTATAAGCCTCACGAAGGAAATTGGAGTCCCAAACAGTGAGTGGCTATCTTATTGGTTACTCTGAAAGTTCAAAGGGCTATGATTTTTTTTTAAAATCCCAAGTTAAACATACCTTGAGACAGGAACTGACTAGTTCTTAGAGGATATTGAGTTTTGGGGGAGATAAGGTTAGAGACATTATCTTTGAGGAAGAATTGGTTCTAATCCCCGAACCAATTCATATAGTTTCTATTTGTGTAGCAAATTTGGATCCTTGTGAGGATATTATTGTTATTCTTCCTATTCAAGATAAGGTAATTATTCCTAAAGGTCAAACCCAACACCCTCAAGAACTAGAGCATCAAGAGTCATTGTATTTTGCCATGATCCACTAAAGAAATGATGAATACTATTTTGGATAATTATGTAGTATTTCTCCTGGAACATAAGGTAAATGGTATAATGGAAGATGATTCTATCAACTCCCATCAAGCCATATGAAGTTTCAATTCGAAAAAATGGATTGAAGGAATGAGGACAAGCTTAAGCTAGACAATAAGGTTTGAAACTTGTCCATTTACCTGAAGGTATCAAGGGATAATATGGAGAGGTATAAGGATTGTCTAGTGACAAAAGGCTATACTAAAAATAAAGGATTGATTGTAAATAGACATTCCCTTCAGTACCAATGAAGGACTCTTTTAGGACAATGATGACTCTCGTTGCTCATTATAAATTTGGAGCTTCATAAGATGGATGTCAAGATAATGTTTGTCAATGGCAACATTGATGAAACATATGTATATAGTGCAACTAAAAAATCTTGTGTTGAAAGACACAAAAGATGGTTTGTAAATCGTCGGAATCTATCTATGGGCTAAATAAGGTGTCTCATCAATGATATCACATGTCTCATCAAGTGATTGTCTCATTTGGTTTTGAGATAATATCATGGACAATTGTGGGTATCACAATTTCAGTGGGAGCAAATTTATATTCCCGATGTTATATGTTGACATTTTTACTAGCCAGCGACGATATAGGCTCATTGCGCGAATCCAAGGAATTTCTAACGAAAATTTTTCGAGATGAAAGATCTTGGGGATGCCTCTTTTGTCTTAGGAATTCAGGTACTTAGAGATCACTCTCGAGGTATCCTTGGGTTATCACAAAAGGACTATATCGATACAGTTTTTGGATAGGTTCAACATGAAAGTTAGTAAACCAGCGAATACCCTGATAACTAAGGGAGACTATTTTAGTCTCAATTAATGCCCTAAAGAAAATCTGGAAATTCAGGAAATACAGAAGTTTCCCTATACTTCAGCTGTGGGAAGTCTGATGTATGCTTAGGTTTGTACGCATCTGGCATAGCGTACATAGATGCAGTGTTAGACAGATACTGGAGCAATCCAGAAAAGGATCATTTGAAAGCAGTCAAATGATCATAAGATACTTGAAATGAACAGATATAAAACACTAGAAGGAGAGTTGAATTGTGTTTTAAATACTTTTTGAAAAACGCTGCAGTTTAACCTATAAGACACAAAGATGCGTCTGATAATAAAAAGGAGATTCACTTTCCAACCCAGTTAGCACAGTTAAAGTAAAGTAAACTGAAAAGATTAAGCTAAGAAAATGAGACAAAAAGATTTATACTGGTTCACCCCAAACCTTGGGCTACGTCCAGTCCTTGGCTTCACTAAGTATTTACACTATAGCTGATCAGGTTACAAAAGGTATTATTTGCACACCTTGCCTTCGCAGGCTCAACTAACAAGTATTGTTTGCACACATAGACTCTCCAGACTCAAATAAGTATTCTTTCAACAAGCATCTTCAGGCTCTACAAATAGTAAGAGTTTGAATGAAGCAGTAGCTTCACCGATTACAACCATACAGATCTACCGAGTAACACTCACAGAGTGAATAAGTATTTAAGGTAGGTGAGATCGCAATAAAGACTTCTCAATAAATACAAATAATTTGAGCAGAGAAGTTTTATATGAAGAAATTAAGAGAGCTTTGAATGCTTGAGAGTATTGAATGCGTGAGTTAATGTATTCAGGTGTGTGCCTTCAATAGTCTTCTATTTATACTCAAGAGAGATAAGTCCATTGATGAGAGTTCTTCAGCTGAGTATTCTTTTGTTCTTCATCCATAAATACCAATAGAGTCGTTCTGGTATTGCATTTAATGTTTATGATCATTGGTGAGCTTCAAGACAAATTGAACGTATAGGTTGGCATAGCTTTATCAGAGTGCGGTTTGATTCAGAGCAGCATTTGGTGCTTTTCAAACTTGGGCAGTGCGACTTTCCTTATTTGTGCTAAGCGGGTCTGTGTTCAAGTAAAGTTTACTTTACTTTTTGCAACAAAAAGATTCTTCAGGCGCGGAATGGTGCTTTGAGCTTTCTGATATCGAATTTCTTTATTCGAAATAATCAGGGAATATTCTTTGTGTTTGAATATTGTTGAAGCAAGGGACTTTCAATCGCTTGATCAGAATTTGGTAGAGACGAGTCATCGATCAGACGCATCATATTACAGACACATCATTAAGACTTTGTTTCTTTGTCATGAGACTCTTGTATACTGATCTGCACACTTAATACACATATTAGTAGATTTCACAGGGTTCACTTAAAATCATTCTTTGTTTGGATTCATCAACATCAGAGATGTCTAAAGATGTAGTCTTAACAATCTCCCCCTTTTTGATGATGACAAACATTATCTGATGATTTTAATGAACTAAGGATAAAAGCAGATTTAAGCACAAAGAATCATATGAAGTATGACTATAATCAAGCTTATAAGAATGTTCAAGTTAATTAAGCTTCTCAAGCTCACCCTGAATTAATGCTTCCATAAAGAAATCAGACGCATGATTAAGGTAGCGTCTTATCTTTTGAGTTTCATTATTTAGTTCAGATATACGAATATATATTATTTTCTCCCCCTTTGTCATTAGCAAAAAGATAAAGTAACATTAAAATGCATCTGAAAATGACATTTATTGATTTAACCATAATTGACTTATTACATTGCTGACAAAGGTAACAAAAATTAAAGTTGTTGTTTCTCAACAATCTTGGTGAGAAGAGCCACAACAGTTCGCATGGTCTCACGAGACCTTTGATTTCTGCACGAGCGACTTGATCCATTCTAATGATGGTGGATGTCGGTGCAACAGGATCATCAGGTGGAGATGAAGAGGAGGGACCAGGGTCAGAAGGGGTGGCAGTCATGGGTGGTTCATATGGAACAATTTCCAGACATTGGAGGGAACAAAATGACCAAAAGAGAAAATAAAAGTGAGATTAAAAACAATAGGGAACAAAGAGAGAGTTAGGGGAAAGACTGAGTGCAACGAACCAAAGGGTTGCAAACATGGAATTTTAAAAGAGAGGATTTCTAAATTAGATAAAGAAGTGAAAATAGGGGAAAGATAATTGAAAAACAAAGTTAAATTTTCATCAGAAAATGGTAAATAAAAAGAGTAAACATAAAAATGGTTTTCATAAAAAGACAAAGGTAAAATGAAAAGAAAAGGAGTTAAAATAAGAGTTGGTTGGAAGGGGTAGAGTTGCCTTGATTCTGCTCTTTCTTCATCTGGATATCCGATCCAGGGAATCTGGTAAGAACTGAGGCGGGCACTATCTGTAGGCGTCTTGAGTTTGTCAAGAAGAGATAGGCCACAGTGATGAGCTGGGTCTTGTAGAACATGAGGCTCAGGGTGACTCATGAACGAAGTAGACCATCTAGGGAACTTCAGTTTCTGATGCTTTCTTTTCAGCCAGACAAAAGGCTTCTTGGATTTTAGATTCAACTTTGGCTTTGGATAGACTGATCCTTCGTCAGGACAGATCTTCAATACATTATTGGGCTTCATGCAAGCAGTAGGATTAGGTCTCTGTTTCCAAGAGGCTTGATTCAGCCTTACTGTAGCCTGTTTAACAACAAGATTTCTGATTGCTTTTAAGTCATCCTGGCTAAGAAGGTCAGGATTGATTTGATCTAAAGGTAATGGCTCATAGGGGTTGAAAGGAGTAGGTAGAGGTCTCTGTGGTGAGGTTTGAAGGGTAGGTGAAGGGTGAGAGAGAGGTGATAGAATGGAATCAAAAATTCTTGAAACAGGAACAAGAGTTTGCATTTCCTGAGTTGGCGATGGAGAGAGTGATGAGGGATTGGATATGTGATCAGGTGAGTTATGAAGAATAGGTTGTGGTGAGGGGTGATCTGGAGTGAAATTTAAATTAAAGTCTCGAACAAATAAAGCAATCAGATTTTCAGCAATTGAAATCTGATTGTGAAGAGGGGAGTTATGAGAGGAGGATGATGATGAATCAGAGGGTGATGACAATACAATGGGTGAAGAGGGTGAGGGTTCAGATGACCTAAGAGGTGATGTAGCAGGTTGCAAAGAGACTTCCACAGGTTCAGCTATCTTCAGCCTTGTAAATCTTCTAACTGATGTAGCTGCAACAGCTGCTTTCCTCTTGAGTTCCTTTCTGGGGCAACAGTAGGTTTTTGAACTATTTCCTTCTTCAGAACCTTGGAAATAGGTTGGTTATCATCATCATTAGATGCTTCTGAGATGAAAAGTTTCCTCTTTACTTGAAGCTTTGTTCTGACCTTGGGATCCAAAGGTGCAGACACTTCTGTTGCTTCTGAGTCATCGGACTCATCAGTTTCTTCTTCAGATTCTCCTGAATATTTCTTCTTCTCATCATCTTCATCAGAATCAGGAATCCTTCCTGGTGGTCCCAGCTTCATCTGAGAGATGGTTCTTTCATCAATGGCAGTAGCCATATCAACCTTTCAAGTAAGGGGAATGCTCTTGATGTTCAGCAGTCTGGTAATCAGCATCCCATAGGTGTAGGAGGTCCTGATTTGGGGCTTTACCATCCTCAACATATACTTGAAAATCAAGTCATTTATGTCAACTTTCATCATATTCAGGAGATGGAATAGGGCAAATCTATCCATCATGTTGACATTATCACGAGCACTTCTTCTTGGCATCACACAGTTGATCAGGAAGACATGCAAAAACCTTCCTTTTGGAGTCAGTTTGGAGGCAACTTTGCTTGTAGGGTTGGATAACCCATAGAGAACTTGATGAACAATTTCTTCACCATACTCAGTTTCCCAATCATCTGTAAAAGCTGTACCATGCCTAGGACAATCGGTTGCTTTTTGAATACTGTTGAGAGTGAACAAATAGGGTTTTCTGTTACACTTTGTTCGAATGGAAATTTGAGTCTGAGACATCATTTCTTCAGCATTTTCCCAGAATTCTTGAAGTAGCATAGGATAAACAGGTTCAAGTAGGGAGAAAAAGTTGGCCCATTGTGAAGCTTCCAATTCTGCCATAACATTCATGCCTCCTTTGATGATTTTTTTCATCTTGACAAATCGTCCGGGAATGATCATAGATAAGTCTTCCACACTCATCCCTAATCGAGCAGCAACACAGGTAATTTTCTGAGAGGGTGTTTTGGGGTGCCATGGATTTGGGTTGAAAGAGAGAGAAGACGAAAGGATTTCAAAAAGATTCGTTCACAAGAGAGAGAAAAGCTTTTTGAAATAGTAAAGTGTTTCGGAGAGAAGACTTTAGGTTTTAAAGAAGTTTCAGAAAATAGCTGTTGAGAAATAATAAAGACAAAACGTTTTGATTTCAAAAACATTTAGATAACTGCAATGTAAAGTCTCAGTAAATGCTCCACGTCAGCAGACGCTTCATCGGAGAGTAGGCGCATTATTCATTTATAAAATGCATGTTCAGATTATCTCTAATATAAGTGAATCTATCTTCGGCTAAGGGTTTAGTTAATATACCAGCCCACTGATTTTTAGTTTTAACAAACTTAATATCAAAAACACCTTTTTGAACATTGTCTCTTATGTAATGTTGTTTAATTTCTATGTGCTTATCCTTAGAATGCATAATGTGATTCTTAGATAAACAGATAGCACTAGAATTATCACACCAAACAGATATATTATGTTCAAAGATAGAATAATCTTCAAGTTGATGTTTTACCCATAAGAGCTGTGAACAACAACTTGCAGCTGAAATGTATTCTGCTTCTGCAGTGGATAGAGCAATTGTAGTTTGTCTTTTGCTTGTCCAAGAGACTAAGCTTGCTCCAATGAATTGACATCCTCCACTTGTGCTTTTTATTTTTAATGTCTCCAGCATCACAAAATCCTACTAATTTGTATTATTGTGTTCTTAAATACATCAAACCAAGATTAGTGGTTCCAAGCAAATATCTAAATATTCTTTTTACAGCCTTGAGATGTGATTCTCTAGGATCCGATTGGAATCTCGTACACATACAGACACTGAACTGAATATCAGGTCTACTTGAAGTTAAGTACAAGAGAGAACCAATCATACCTCTGTAAGTAGTTTGATCTACCTTTTTACCTTCCTCATCTTTGCCTAATTTTGCATTTGCTTCCATGGGACTTAGGTTTAGCTGTATCCAGCTCGTACTTCTTTAAGATCTCCTTGGTATATTTTTGTTGATGAATGTAAATTCCATCATCTGTCTGTTTGATTTGTAGACCAAGGAAGAACTTCAGTTCTCCTATCATGCTCACCTCAAATTCATTTTGTATAAGCTTGGAGAACTCTTTGCAGAGCTTTTCATTAGTAGCATCGAATATAATATCATCAACATAGATTTGTACTATAATGAAATCCTTTTTAGAACTTTTTCTAAAGAGAGTTGTATCTACTTTTCCTCTAATGAAATCATTTTTCATAAGAAAAGAACTTAGTCTGTCATACCAAGCTCTAGGTGCTTGTTTTAATCCACAGAGAGCTTTCTTAAGCTTATAGACATGATTTGGTTTGTCACTATCCTCAAATCCAGGTGGTTGCTTAACATATACCTCTTCTTCAATAATTCCATTCAGAAATATACTTTTAACATCCATTTGGAATAAGGTGATTTGATGATGTGTGTGACACACTAACTCGGGTCATCACATGGTTACCCGTTTGCGGAAATAAAACTTAATTTGCTGGTTACTTTCGGAAAATAATGTTTTCTCAACGTTTATCTTTTCAAAATATGGTGATAATTTTTTTCTTCTTCTTTTTAACCTCATAACAACAACAACGTAATCAAATCACACTTAAATACATAATGTATATAAGTTATACAACTATACTGCCTCGTATATTTTCACACCTAGATCATTATCAATTTAGTTTATTCTCAAAACATAATATAACATAATAGGACCTAAGCTGGTCGTAACTAACAGACACTACAACCGATAGAAGCAGCAACATCATGCCCCGAACTAGACAACCTTCTTCTTCTTGTAGAGGTCATAACCCTCGTGCGGCTCTGATATGTTTGTAAGGGTGAGACGCCAATATATGGATTTAACACAATAACTAAATGCACGACACAAAAGAAGGCACATACACATATACATGTTTATAACAATATAAGCATTCATATTATGGCATATAGTTTATCAATGGGTTCCACACCCCAAACATCAACGTTGGAAAACTATGCATGAACACTTCAATACATCATCTAAACATTCACACTTAATCTCCGGAGATCCCCAACGTCATTTAAAATGAGCTAATCAAGCTTGATTGCCAAAAGAGGCATGTCGTTTTTACCATAGCCCACTGTCCGGCACAGTAAGAACGTCGACTTATGGTTTTTCATTGTACGTCGATTGCCCAAAGGCACAATGAATACGTCGATTACATGAATATCATAAAGATACCATGATTAACAATACGTCGAGACATGAATATCATTAAGATACCATGATTAACTCGATAGGCATGTCTGCCGGATATGCATGTAAACACTTTGTTCTCGTCATTTTTCTTTGTGTTCAATCTTTCCTTTATCGAAGCTCAAAGCTTGCGACCAACAGAGTTTTAACATTTTAAAACTTTCATTAATAACATAGGACTTCAAAGTCCGAGTGCTCAATCATGAAACCCCTAGACCGATGTACCAGTCTTAGGTTCGTGGTAATAGAAAACATCATTAATCTTTTACCGTCGTTTATTACGTCGTGAAGTAGACACACCGTCTAATGAATACCAAGTCTATAAAGTCATAAGAACGCTAGTACACCGATGTCTCGGTTACTAAGTTCAACACCACTTTCAACACTATTGTATTAATCTTGATTTCGAAAAATCTTTGCAAATGGGTAATTCTTCAATAAAATCTTTAAATAATAAAACTTATTTTTCACAAAGGTGAGTCACTTGAGGTTTTAAACTTACTTAAAATACGTACTTCCGTTTCAAAATACTTGCCGTTGACACTTTTCCAAATTTGCCGTCAATTATCACTTTTAAAGCTTTTTAAGCCAAAGCTTAGTTTTTTCCACTTAAATCATTTTATAATATCACAGTTAAGTTATTTTCGAAGATTAATTTCATAAAATAACTTTTTGTAATATTACAGAATATCTTATGTAAAAATTAGCAGTAGTAAAATATTTTCACGGTTGCGCACTCTGTGACCCACAATTCACTTTTTCAATAATAAATCATTAAAATAAAAATATTTCTCAAAACTCTATTTTTCCAAAACAATATTTTCCACCACTATTATATTCCAACATTTCCCATAAAACATTGAATATAATTTACACAGCTTATTAAAGTTTTTATTTGATTAATCGGTTGTGTACTGACCACTGTCAGGCTTCTCAAACAACATTCAACAACATCATCAGAATTATATCACCAGGCAGATTATGCATCATAGCAATATAATATACAACTGCATATAATTAAATAAATTAAAAGCAGATCAATCACCGATACACAGATAAACAACACAACGTATACAACATAAAAAAATAACCACAACCACATATAAATTATACAGACTACACTAAAAGCAAATGGTTACTGAGAAAAATCTCTCAGGTAAGCTCCCCTTACCTCTCGAAGCTCCTCAGTGAAATTAAAAGAACTCTGTCGATTTTCGGAAACCCTCGTACGCCGTAAAACAATTAACCTTCAACAACACATTCAAACAACCAATCAAAACAAGCAAAACAAACACCTAATCCTCTCTAATAGGCCACGACCTCCTTAGGGTTTTGTGGCTCAAAATCTCCAAACTTGCTTAAGTCATGGATTAATGATCCTAATATACTTAAGGAAATAGATTAGGGCTAAACAACAAAGTTAAGAATCAAAACCATCCTAACCCTCTAAATGGTAGATTCGGCCAACACAAGGAGCATGAGATCTATGATCATTTTCAAGTAGAAAAACAGCAAAGTTCCTCCACCTCTCACTATAGGTTTCGGCCATGCTCAAAAAAATGACGAGGAAGATTTTGTTTTCAACAATCTCTTATATCACGATAGTATAGATAATAATAAGAACATAGAAAGTGGTTTCACATTTTTAGGATTTTTCTATGATTTATGGTGATTTTTCAAAGTTATGAACATAAAGATGAACATAGATTGAAACTAATGATCAAGACATGGAAATAGAAAACTTTGTGAAGAACATAGAATTGAATAATCATAAGGAGTAAGAATCACCTCTTAAAGTTCAAGAAAAGATCAAGAATCACTAACTTCCTTTGAAAACTCAAGCTTTTTCACTTGTAAGAAAATGGAGTTTTTCGAGAGTTTGGAGAGGATGAAGAAGAATGTGGAAAAATGGAGAAGCTCCTAGCTTCTTCAAGAGCTTATGGCAGCCACAAGGAGGCTTTGGCCATGCGAAATTGGACTTGGCAAAAGCCCAAGTCCATTACCAAATTTTGCAACATAAAAAATGCTTAAGACTTTAATAAAAAACCTAGGAAATTAAGAGTAGGAAATTGGTTTTCAAGGAATAACTCTTGGCCACGAAATTTGGGCCTCAAAACTGCATCCCAACATGATTTGGATGAGTGAAAAATTGATCCACTTCACTTAGGGTATCATAGAAGCTAGTTTAGGGACCAAAGTGTAATTAAGAATAAGTTTAAATACCAAAATGCAATTTCCATAGAAATTGTCATCATGAGGCCATGTGCACCATTAATGTGTTCACATGGGTGACTCACCATATGTGACTCATTGGTATCATCCGTTAAAGGCTCCCGAAAATCTCGTAATCTGCTCCGTTGCTTTCCCAATTCAATATGACACCCAGATAAAATATAATATTTCACTTTTTAGTGAAATATTTCAAAATAACCAAAATCATAGGAAATTAAATAAAAACCTTAAGTTTTTCGTTCACGAGTAAAAATTAGGTCTTTTGAGAAGTATAATTATACTGTCAATGAAATTCGCGGGCCGGGATTCACCTGACTTTCAAACCTAAATTTTAATCGTAGCTTCCTACATTCAAGTAGGATTGAGTGATGAAATCCGTTTATTTAAAATAATTTTCTAACACTCATATAAATATATACACATAATCGTCCGCATTTCAATTATTTTGAAACAGCGAAAATCGGGGTGTTACAATGTGCAGCATGTGACATAAGTATACGAATTGCTTCTATTCTAGCTACTGGTGCAAAAGTTTCAGTGTAGTCAATACCTTCTTGTTGATTATAGCCTTGAGCTACTAACCTTGCTTTGTTTCTGACTACCTTTCCATCTTCGTCAAGCTTGTTTTTGAATACCCATTTCGTTCCAATAATTGACTTTCCTTTCTCATTTGGAACTAAGAACCAAACATCATTCCTTTTGAACTGATTTAGCTCTTCTTGCATAGCTAAAATCCAGCTTTCATCTTCAAGGGCTTCTTTGATGTTCTTTGGTTCAATCTCAGATAGGAATGCCATGTTGTTTGAATCTTTAAATGTTGATCTGGTTCTAACCCCTTGAGAAGGATTACCGATGATCAACTTTTCAGGGTGATGAGTTTTGAATTTCCAATCTCTTCTGGGTTCAGTCTCAGATGGTTGTTGAGAAGGTGGATCAGACACTTGAATATGAGTTTCTGGATTCTCATTTTTCAAGCTATCATCAGTCTGATTGCTTTGTCTTCCAAGATCTAATCCTGCAAGATCATCTTTTAGATCTGATAGTTTTCTATCAGTCTTTAAACCATCATTAAATTCAACATGAATAGATTCCTCAACAACTTCTGTTCTAGAGTTGTAAACTCTAAAAACTTTAGAAGTGTCTGAATATCCGAGAAATATAGCCTTATCTACTTTTGAATCAAACTTTACAAGTTGATCTCTAGTATTCAAAATAAAGCATTCACATCCAAAAGCATTGAAATAAGAAATGTTGGGTTTTCTACCTTTCCACAATTCATAGGGAGTTTTATTCAAGAAGGGTCTTATCAATATTCTGTTTTGTACATAACAAATAGTGTTTACTACCTCAGCCCAGAAGTACTTTAGGAGTTTGCTTTCATTGAGCATTGTTCGTGCCACCTCTTGTAGAAATCTGTTCATTCTTTCTATTACTCCATTATGCTGAGGAGTTCTAGGAGCAGAAAAGTTGTGAGAGATACCATTCTCTTCACAGAATGTATTAAAGTGCTCATTTTCAAACTCTCCCCCATGGTCACTTCTGATAGCTGAGATACAAAATCCCTGTTCATTTTGAACTTTCCTTACAGAATATAGAGAACATCTTGAATGACTCATCCTTGTGGGTTAAGAAGAATACCCATGTATATCTAGAATAATCATCGACTAAGACAAAACCATATTTCTTTCCTGGCTTACTAGCAACACTAACTGGACCAAACAGATCCATATGCAACAACTGTAAAGATCTGGAAGAAGATACTAGATTCTTGGGTTTAAAGCTAGTTTTAAATTGCTTTCCACATTGGCGAGAATCACATAAGACATCCTTTTTGAAACTTATATCCGGTAGACCTTTCACAAGTCTATACTTCTGAAGCTTAGTTATCTGTTTCATACCTGTATGTCCTAACTTCTTATGTCATCCATCTTTCATCTTCTCTTGACACAAAACAAGTCACATTTTGATTAGCCAATTCAGTTAGATCAATCTTATAAAGATTTTGTTGCCTGTTTTCTGAAAAGAGAACTTTGCCATTAGTGTCTTTGACTATGCATGCATTCTTAGTAAAGGAAACATTATATCCATTATCACATAATTGAATTATGCTAAGCAGATTATGTCTTAATCCTTCAACTAAAAGAACGTTAGAGATAGATGGTAGAGGTGATTTCCCACCAAATTTATCTATCCCGATGACCTTTCCTCTTTGATTTCCACCAAAGGTAACATGTCCACCTTCTTTAGGTTGGAGGTCTAGGAACATAGACTTTTCTCATGTTATGTGTTGCGAGCAGCCACTGTCCAGGTACCATGATAGGTGTGTTTTTTGTCCTATTAAGGATATCTGCAACAGGAATAATCAAAGTTTTAGGTACCCATATTCTTTTGTCCTTTTTTGTTAGTTCTTGAAGTTTCTGACAACTTATTTCTTGTGTGAATACACTTAGACGTGATATGTCCAGTTTTTCCATGGTTTTTACAACTACTTTTGTAAGTAACGTCCTTATCATAAAAAGTTTTAGGTTTTTGTCCTAAGACTTTGTTAGATACTTTATGATGTGTCTGGTCAATGAATCCTATACCATTTTTGTCAAGAGAGGGTCTCTGACTTGCTAATAACTTAGTCAAATTATCTCTTCCATTGACAAAACGGGCAAGATCATAAGTGAGGTCTTCAACCTTCTGTTGAAGTTTGACAACTTCTTCAGATTGTGGTGTCTCAGCTGTGATCTTAGCCTTGAGCTTTTCAGCTTTAAGCTTACTGTTTTCCCGAGACAACTTGTCACACTCTTGAGTCTTATGTTCATGCTCTTTTAGGAGTTTCACATATTGCCTCTTAAGTGTTCTAAAAGCCTTAGTTAAACAGTTAGATTCCTCAATCAATTCATCATATGCATCTTGCAAATCCTTAAAATCATAAATTACCTCAAAGTCTGAGTCAGCATCTGTCATGAGACATAGATTTGCCTCTTCGCCTTCTGCATCTTCATCACAAGAGCTGCCATCAAGATCTTCCCAAGTTGCCATCATCCCTTTCTCTTTCTTTTTATAGAACTTTTTGAAGGGTTGCTTTTGCAACTGAGGACATTCAGATTTGAAGTGTCCTGGCTTCTTACATTAATAGCATACAATAGTACTTTTGTCAGAACTATTGTTTTCTTTGAAGAATTTTTCTTTATTGAACTTCTTGAAAGGTTTATCCTTTTTGAAATTCTTTTTCTTCCATAACTTCCTAGTCAGTAATAACATTTTAGAGTTGATCTGATTCTTCAACCTTTAGAGCTTGTGAAGATATTTTCTCTGCCTTGAGAGCAATGGTCTTTCCTTTTTTATTTGAGTTGTCTTCATTCAACTCCTGCTCATGAACTTGTAAATTTCCAAAAAGATCACTCATTTGAAGAGTTAGGAGATCTTTGGCTTTAGTTATTGCTGTAACCCTCTCTCCACTGTTTGGGTAGACTTCTTAGAATTCTGCCAACTTTCTCAGCATTGGTGTAGATTTTTCCTAGTGACTTCAGATTATTTGTGATAATATGAAATCTTCCTATCATCTGAGCAATGATTTCTCCTTCAACGTAGTACGAGCATGTTTATCTTTGTTTCTTTCACTTTTGTTGTTCCTTTATGAGTAACTTCTAGAGTATCCAGATTTCCTTAGCAGATCCACATGCATGGACCTTTTCAAATTCTTCCTGACAAAGAGAACACATCAAGGAATACCATGCTTTATGATTTAGCTCCCACTTAGTCTTTTCTATAACACACTACTAGAAAACTTGAATTTTCGGACGGAATTTTCGGACGGAAATGTTTCCGTCCGAAATTTTCCGAAAATTTCGGACGGATTTCAGACGGATTGTGTTATTTTTTATATTTTCCTTAATTCGTCTGAAATCCGTCCGAAATTTCGGACGGATTTCAGACGGATTGTGTTATTTTTTAAATTATCCCGATTCGTCTGAAATCCGTCCGAAATTTCGGACGGATTTCAGACGGATTGTGTTATTTTTTAAATTATCCCTGATCCGTCTGAAATCCGTCCGAAAATTTCGGACGGATTGTGTTATTTTTTAAATTTTCCTCGATCGTTGAAATCCGTCCAAATTTTGGACGGATTTTGATTTGATTGTGTTATTTTTTATATTTTCCCTGATCCGTCTGAAATCCGTCCAAAAATTTCGGACGGATTTCAGACGGATTGTGTTATTTTATATATATTCCTTGGGCGCGCTTTCAAATTTTAGTCTGTCACGGCCGTGACACTCATCACGGCTAGGCCGTGATAGGTTCTGTCTGGATCAGCTAACATGTCACGACCGTGACGGGCATCACGGCTAGGCCGTGACAGATTCTGACTTTTGCCTTCTGCTCTGCTTGATCATGACCGTGATGGTCATCACGGCTAGGCCGTGATGGGCTCTGTTTGGCTCATTTTCTTCACTTTTCAAGCCCTATCTTCATCCAAGCTCCATCATGGTCAATCTTGAGAACTTTACCTTAATTTTTGCAAAACAACACCACAAATCCGCCTTACCCGTTCCAAGGTAAAAACTACTAAAAATCAATTTAAATATGCCTAAACTATATGAAAATGCATGCAAAAATGTACATGAAATGTGATGTGAAATCACACTATCAGATAGATCCGAAAATTTACATGATCCTTTTTTTTTGGATCATATCACCTAACTAGGCCAATTTGTACTTTTTTGGGCATAATGGAGCCCCAATGGACTTGTTTGATCCTAATAGAGCCCAAATCGACTTGTTAAGTCTTAATTGGGCCAATTGCTCCATACGGCCCAATTGTACTTTTTTGGTCCTAATGGAGCCCAAATGGACTTGTTTGATCCAAATAGAGCCCAAATGGACTTTTTAGGTCATATAGGACCTAACTGGGCCAATTTGTACTTCTTTGGTCCTAAAGTAGCCCAAATGGACTTGTTTGATCCTAATAGAACCCAAATGGACTGTTTAGGTCATATACGACCTAACTAGGCCAATTTGTACTTTTTCGGGCATAAAGGAGCCCCAATGGACTTGTTCGATCCTAATAGAGCCCAAATCGACTTGGTAGGACCTAATTGGGCCAATTTCCCCGTACGGCCCAATCGTACTTCTTTGGTCCTAATGGAGCCCAAATGGACTTGTTTGATCCAAATAGAGTCCAAATGGACTTTTTAGGTCATATAGGACCTAACTGGGCCAATTTGTACTTCTTTGGTCCTAAAGCAGCCCAAATGGACTTGTTTGATCCTAATAGAACCCAAATGGACTGTTTAGGTCATATACGACCTAACTAGGCCAATTTGTACTTTTTTGGGCATAAAGGAGCCCCAATGGACTTGTTCGATCCTAATAGAGCCCAAATCGACTCGGTAGGACCTAATTGGGCCAATTGCCTCGTACGGCCCAATTGTACTTCTTTGGTCCTAATGGATCCCAAATGGACTTGTTTGATCCTAATAGTGCCCAAATGGACTTTTTAGATCATATACAACCTAACTAGGCCAATTTGTACTTCTTTGATCCTAATGGAGCCCAAATGGACTGGTTTGATCCTAATAGAGCCCAAATTGACTTGTTAGGACCTAATTGGGCCAATTGCCCCGATCGGCCCAATTGAACTTCTATGGTCCTAATCAAGCCTAAATGGACTTGTTTGATCCTAATAGAGCCCAAATCGACTTGTTAGGACCTAATTGGGCCAATTGCCCTGATCGGCCTAATTGAACTTCTATGATCCTAATGAAGCCTAAATGGACTTGTTTGATCCTAATAAAGCCCAAATCGACTTGTTAGGACCTAAGCGTAAGCTCCAAACATGATTTTCTTTGATAATAACCTTGTTTGGTAATAGGATTAAGTGTTTAGATCAAATTAGAATGTGTGTTTGATCATGCGTAATTGATTTCTTGATTTCTGATTGTTGCGCGTTGTTTGATTCCCTCTATGAGACGTTTGACACGGCTATGCTTGCTTGATGGAGTAGATAATTACACTCTTGGAGCTAACGTGAGCATTAAGACGAGGATCCTTTACTTGTTTGTTTATTTTCAATTACATGTAATGAGTGTTGCAATTACTCATGGACTGATGCAAGATCTAGGAAAAATATGTCCTGTTTAAAGCAATCCGTACCGGTTTAGTTTGAGTAATTAAATTACTCTCTTCAAATTATTTTATTGGGTGCGTTAGCACTGACTTATTTTAGTGAACGCACGCTTACTAGACAATAATTTACGTTATTGTCACTATTATTACCAGTACAGAAAAATATTTTAAATAATATGTTTAAGAGAAAAGCATTTTCATATTTTCATTCTATTTAATTTTAGAGTTGAAAATAAACTAGTTTGACATTTATCGGAGATTAAATTTTGGACTGAGTATTTTCTTAGTTGATCAGTCCAACTATTAATCTTTACTCTAATTTGAATTTCGAAAACTTATAGCTATCAATCTTTATTTTTAGAGTCCAAAAAGTAAAAACATGTTTATTTTAGGCTTAATATTTTATCACTCATTTTGTACCTATTACAAAATAATTGACTTAAAAACGTAACTTCTCTTTTTTTTTTCTCTCTCTCTCTCTCGACGCCTACCCCTCACTCTCTTTTCTTCTCTGCTCTTTTTCTTCATCTATTTCTTCCTTCTTTCTTTTCCTTCTCTATTCTTCTCCCTTCTTCTTCTTCCTCCAACTAGCCACCGGCCCACACCCTCCACCCATCGAACCGCCGGAAGCTGCCAGGAGGAGACGCGTCCGACCACCTGCTCCGATCCGCGTCACAGCCGCACGATCTGATCGAGCTCCGCCGCGAAGCCGCGCCCTCCATCGTGGTAAACACCGCGAGCCGCCGGTTTTTGTGGTGGTTTCCACCATGTGAGTTCCTTCCAACCTCCTTATTCTTATTTCCTTTGGTCTTACTCTATCTCTCTCCCTTTTTGGTGTTCACAGAAAGCGAACCGCTGCCACGGCCACCGTCCGCCGCCGCGTCAACCACCGCAGCACCACCATAAGCTTGCCTTCTTCGTTGGGTAAGTGGTTTTTTCACTTCCTTTGTTCAGATTCAAGAGCCCCAATTTCTCCTCAAACCCTAACCCTAGGTTTTGATTTTTAGTTCTCAGTTTATGAAATTAATTGGTGTTTTTTGAAATTGGGAGCATGATTAAGTGTTTCCCTAAATCAATTTTGTCAATCTCTTGTTAAACTGTTTTTTTTCTCAATTTTCATCTTGAGCCCAAAAACCTCAAATCTGTTTTCTTTCTTGATTGCTTGATTTGCTTCCTTAATTTGATGTTACCATTTTTCAGGAAGTAATCTATATCTGTTAGGTTTGTCCTTTTATTGTACCACACTTTACTTACACACATTTTTAGCATTCATGTTAACAGTCAAACAACTACCATTTACTCGTATCATGTGGTGAATTGCATAGATGGCTTTGCATCATGCATGTATCACACAATTTTACACTTGTGTAGTAACAGTCTCTTTTGTGCTTCTTTTTTTGGTTTGTCTCATTTCACATAAGGTTATATGTTATTTACTTTCAGCGTAAGAGCAGTAGTTGCTCTGAATCTTCATAGTTATGGAAGTGGAAGAAATCCTTGGGGTAATCTGAAACCAGAATATTTGGAAAAGGTATCGTGCTCTTGTTTCCTCTAATAATCCCTTGTTTTAGTGATAGCACATTCTGACTTTTTATTGTATACCTAATATTCTGTTTTCGACATAGGTGAATTGCAATCTTTGGTCTCCCTTTGAGTAGTTTTTCTGGAATTATTTTTGTGAATTTATATAAGTATGATTATAAACATACAAATAGTTTTCTTGGTCTGATCATTGCACTAATAGAGGGAAAATGTGAAGAATATCATTTTTATTCATTTCTTTATATTTTGAAAGATCGCTTCCATAAAACGAGGTGTCCATCAGATATCTTATTTACCGTATTTTATGATCTAAATTTTTGGACTGTATTTGTATATGCCTTTCTTCCGTCCCTCTTAGCTTGCTAAATTTTGTTACTCGTTTTATCCAAATTTAAGTATGCCTAAATGGAAGCACTTTTTCATGTACTTCCAGAGAGGCTTTGTTGAAGCACAAGTTGATGATGGACTTCTGGAAATATTTGGTCTAAATCAAGGATGGCATGCATCCTTTGTCATGGTTGAACTGATATATGTAAAGCACATAGCTCAGGTACAAAATGTTAATCTGAAACTGTTTATGGTTTGTGATTTGGGGTGAATCACAAATGTGAAGACTATGAGCACTAGATCCCTTACAGCTCTTTCCCAACCATGGTATTTAATTTCAGTTCCAGCTTATATAATTTAATAACTCAGATTTAGTCATTCTAATTTGATTTAATTTTCATTTTGAAGTATTTTCCTGAATGTAAATGCATCACATACTCCGACGATCTACTTACTCAACTTAAAGACGAGTGGTGTCGTTATGTGGTTATGAAATTTATCAACAATTAAAGGGTACGACATACTCTGATATTATGCTAGCTAGTGTCTCCCCTATATTATTAGACTTGTGTGTATGTGCAAGTGATGATCTGTATGTGTATCTTATGCAGGCCGACAACAAAGACTTTGTGCGATCAAGCAGAAGATGGAAGCAGCATGCACAAATTGTTTATAATTACTAGCTAGTGTGTTGATTAGCTTGTACACATTGTTAGTATGCATGGTTATTATCTAGTGTAGGTTAGCGACCTATTGGTTTATGGACTTAAATAGTAGAATTGGTTATGTGTAACAATAGTCAAATTCATGATTTGTGATTGAATGTGAAACTGCAAATGTTAGTGATCGGTGCCATATAATTCGCATAGATAGTGAAACTGTAATGTAAGTGAAGTGATCTGTCACGGTCATGATGGGCATCACGGCCTGGCCGTGACAGCTTCTGCCTTGAATGTTGTTTCACTAAATGGTCTGTCACGGCCGTGATGGAAATCACGGCCTGGCCGTGACAGATTCTGCTTAGAAGGGGTCTGGCTCAGTTGACATGTCACGGCCGTGATGGGCATCACGACCTGGCCGTGACAGATTCTGACTTTTCATTCTTCCGTGGGAAATCCGTCCCAAATCCGTTGGAAAACAAAAATAAATCCGTCCGAAAAATAACCAACAAAATCACAGCATCCGTCCCAAATCCGTTGGAAAACAAAAATAAATCTGTCCGAAATCCGTCCGAAAAATAACCAAAATCCGGATTTCCACGTTGTCCATATTCCGTCCGAAATCCGTTTGTAAATATTTTCGGACGAAATTTGGGACGGATTTTATAATTTCCCACGAGGCTTTTTCAGACGGGTGCCATTCCGTCCGAAATCCGTCCGAAATGAATTATCCGTCCGAAATCCGTCCGAAATTTGTCCAATTTCCGTCCGAAATCCGTCTGAAAATCCGTCCGAAAAAGATGGATTTCTAGTAGTGACAGTCCACTGAGCTTTAGGTTTATCAATGTTATCGTCATTTCTTGGAATGTAGGGACCATCAGTGATAATATCCCATAAATCAGAATTTGTCGACATGATGAACCATTGAAATCTTTCTTTCCAATAGATGTAGTTTTCACCATCAAAGTAGGGAGGTCTAGCCATAGATGCTCCTTCTCCAGCGTTGCTTCTGCTTGTGCTAGCTCCAGCCGTCATAATGTTTGTTCAACAGGATCTTTCCTCAACACTATTAAGTGCTCAACCTAGAGGTTAATCTCTGGTACCAACTGAAATGAACAGATATAAAACACTAGAAGGGGGGTTGAATTGTGTTTTAAATACTTTTTGAAAAACGTTGTAGTTTAACCAATAAGACACAAAGATGCGTCTGATACTAAAAAGGAGATTCACTTTCCAACCTAGTTAGCACAGTTAAAGTAAAGCAAACTAAAAAGATTAAGCTAAGAAAAGGAGACACAGATTTATATCGGTTAACCCTAAACCTTGGGCTATATCGAGTCCTTGGCTTCACCTAGTATTTGTACTATAACTGATCAGGTTACATAAGTATTATTTGCACGCCTAGCCTCCACAGGCTCAACTAACAATTATTGTTTGCATACCTAGCCTCTATAGGCTCAAACAAGTATTCTTTCAGGAAGCCTATTCAGGCTCCAAACAGTAAGAGTTTGAATGAAGCAGTAGCTTCACGGATTACAACCTTGCAGATCTACCGAGTAACACTCACAGAGTGAATAAGTATTTGAGGTAGGTGATATCACAATAAAGACTTCTCAATAAATACAAATAATTTGAGCAGAGAAGTTTTCTATGAAGAACTTAAGAGATCTTTGAATGCTTGAGAGTATTGAATGCGTGAGTTAATGTATTCAGGTGTGTGTCTTTAATAGTCTTCAAAGTATTCTATTTATACTCAAGAGAGATAAGTCCATTGATGAGAGTTCTTCAGCTGAGTATTCTTTTGTTCTTCATCCATAAATGCCAATAGAGTCGTTCTGGTCTTGCATTTAATTTTTAAGATCGTTGGTGAGCTTCAAGACAAATTGAACATATATGTTGGCATAGCTTTATCAGAGTGCAGGTTGATTCAGAGCAGCATTTGTTGCTTTTCAGACTTGGACAGTGCGACTTTCCTTATTTGTGCTAAGCGGGTCTGCGTTCAAGTAAAGTTTACTTTTCTTTTTGCAAAAAAAAGATTCTTTAGGTGCAGAATGGTGCTTTGAGTTTTCTGATATCGAATTTCTTTATTCGAAATAATCAGGGAATATTCTTTGTGTTTGAATATTGTTGAAGCGAGGGACTTTTAGTCGCTTGATCAGAATTTGGTAGAGACTAGTCATCGATCAAACGCATCATATTACAGACGTATCATTAAGACCTTGTTTCTTTGTCATGAGACTCTTGTATACCGATCTGCACACTTAATACACATATTAGTATATTTCACAGGGTTCACTTAAAATCATTCTTTGTTTGGATTCATCAAAGTCAGAGATGTCTAAAGATGTAGTCTTAACAAAACTTAAAGAGAACAAAAGAATATATGCTCATGGATCGGAGATCTGAGAGTTTAGAGATCTTAAAGTGTTCTGACTCTGATCTTGTTGGGTGCCAAGATAGAAGGCATTCAACCTCAGGATATGACTGAGATGTTTTGTCATTGGGCTGCGTATAATAAAAGGAATTGAAAGACCACTCAAGTTATATTATGACAATAAGTCAGCCATGTTGTACTGCAATAACAATTGGAGTTCAATGAAGTCGAAGGTTATCGACATCAAGTTTCCAATTATCTACAGAACACATAGGAACAAACTTTATGCTAGCTAACTCTCTGATCAAAGCCTTGACACCTAAGGTCTTTCATGAGCATGTTGCTCACATGGGTTCTGTTTTTGAGATTGCCTCAGATTAGTGGGAGTTTCCTTTAATTATTTTGTTTTATGTTTTGGATTTGGTACATACTTTATGTTATGTTTAATTTTCTGCAGAAATAAAGTTTATGAGGTTATTATTATAATAACTTTCTTAAGTTTTGGTTATGTGCAAATATTTAATTTGCACCTAAGGAACTTCAGTATGATCTCACTAAAGAATTAAGTTGGCCCAGTTGGAAATAGGCATGAATTAGAGATCACATTACATGAAATTTCCATGCCACTCATCCATATCGATCTATGTCATCAATTGCATTGATATGGTGGTCGTCGGGGTTTGGTCACGATATACGTTAGTGGCGACAACTGCGTTGGTCCCATTATTGATGTATGAGGTGAGCCATATTGTAAAGTGGAAATCTAAGGATAAATAGCATTGGGATGCGTGCCTAAAGAACTCTGATATACTTATTACGATATATTGCCCAAGTGAGAGATTGTTGGAATATTTTATTCCAATGTCATAATGTGGGCAGATATTGATAGTTAATTATATTAGCTATTTATCATTTAGGGGCCTTAATTGATATGTGATCAATTTAGAAATAAGGCTTATCATATTTCTAATTTGATAATTGATTATTATTAATTATCTGATATGGACAAAATATGAGTGGATATCACTAAAGGCCAGTTTTGGAATAACGGGAATCCTAATTGGCCATCACCCTATATATAGGCTATAGTCCCCAATACATTGGACACGGCGCATATCGCCTCTTCTCCTCATTTGAAGAGTGACTAAGTCATAAGGAGTCCATGTTGAGGAAGAATCATAAAGCCACTGCTAACCATGTATTTGTTATCATCATCCACTATGTTGATTGTCAAGGTATTCGACACAAGAAGACAATCAACCCCCTTCTCTTGTTCTTGATTGATTGCCGCTCTCTGTTCATGAAGGTTGGTGATCAAGTTCATCCTTCGAAGAACGCTTAAGATCTGAAACCACTATGGATCTAGGTATATTCATAACCTTATAATCATAGTAATCTTGCATGATATAGACACTAGTGCAATAAGTGCTTTTTACGTCAGTTAAAATTGATTTTTTACGCCGAATCGATCGACGTAAATACAAGTGGACGTTAAAAGTTAAACTTTTAACGTCTGTTGAGAAATGACGTTAAATATAACACTATTAACGTCGGTTCTTTAACACAACTGTTGTTAATTTTGTCAAAATTAACGTCAGTTCTTTAACATAACTGACTTGAATTTTGTTAAATCTAACGCCAATTGTTATCAAGAATCGGCGTTAAAGGTCTTAATTTTAACGTCGATTGTAATAAACAAACCGACGTTAATAGTGTATCTTGTATATTTTATAAAATACTATTAACGTCGGTTTATGATAAAACCGACGTTAATAGTATTTTTTTTTAAATTCAGTTTTAAAATATTACTCCCCTCGCCTATCCCTCGCATTCAAGAAATATCCAAAGAATACGAATATCACACACATTACAGAATTGCAAAGGAAAAATGGAACAATGATCCATATGTATGCCTGTTCAAAAACAATATATATTTATTAACATAGGTTATAACTCAAAATAAATACAGAAATATAAATAAAAATAAATGTATACTAAGTTTAAACTACCTATATCAATATCCCTTCGTGATGATCATCACGAGTGGCATGTACATCGTCCACCTGTGTCTCCTCGATTATAGTAGGCATGTTTGTTGAAAAAGAAGGAGTCTCAGGAATATCAAGATTTGAATCTTCATTTTCATCACTACCATTATACATGCTTTTTCCTTGGAGAACCACGGACAACCTTTTGTTAGAAGGATCAGTGATGTAGAACACTTGTTTTGCTTGGGAAGCCATTATGAAAGGCTCATTTATATGACCTAACTTGTTGAGGTCTACCAATGTGAACCCCAATTCGTCGGTTTGTACACCACCGTTACTATCAACCCACTTACATTTAAATACCGGCACCGTAAGCTTAGTGTAATCGAGCACCCAAATATCTTCAATATATCCAAAGTAAGGTCTTGGTGTTGTAACGGGTTTTGTGTCCTTTGCACTAGAGAAGTGCATTGCTTCGGCCACGATCATAACCCCACTATTTTGCATGGTACTCTTGTTATCTTGTTCCTTTGTATAAAAGGAAAAGTTATTTATGTCGTATCCGCTCCAACATATGACGTTGAAGCTAGGCCCACGTGCTAGCCATCTTACGTCATCAGAAGCAGTACTACCATCCTTAAGCATTTCTTCCTTGAACCATGGTAAGAAAGTCTTGTTATGCTTGTTCAACAACTACCTTTCGCTCATTCGAGGGTTTTCTTGATTGACTTTTATTTTATGTTCAAATAAGAAAGGTTGAACACATTCGATGTTGTTCAATACATACAAATGTGCTTGAAGCACTTCCTCCCGATCCTTCCTATTAATTCTTAAGCCATGTGTACCCTTACCTTGACAACTAATCTCATCATGTCGAGGCTTAGGAACCCCTATAGGATCCGTGTTATGAAGGTAGTCCGAACAAAACTCAATAGCTTCTTCTGCAACATACCTTTGAACAATATTTGCTTCCGGACGATGAGGATTCTTCACGTACCTTTTCAAGATCTTCATGTAGCGCTCAACTGGGTACATCCATCTCAAAAAAACCGGCCCACATAATCTAATCTCCCTCACCAAATGAACAATTAAGTGAACCATTATGTCGAAAAAGGAAGGAGGAAAATACATCTCCAATTGGCACAAGATTGTAGCAGCCTCAACTTCCAAGTCATCCAACATACAGGAGTCAACGACTTTGCTACATATAGAATTGAAGAATGAGCACAACCGAGTAATGGCATGTCTCACATTTTTTGTAGCAATACCACGAATAGCAACGGGCAGAAGTTGTTGCATCAAGATGTGACAATCATGAGACTTCAAGCCAACCAATTTAAGATCACTAGAGACAAGCCTCTTCATATTTGAAGAGTAACCATGTGGAACTTTGATGCCCTGAAGACACCCGCAGAAACTTTGTCTCTCTTTTTTTGACAAAGTATGACATGCTGGCGGCAAATAAGTCCGCTTACCATCCTCAACAACTGGAGCTAACTGCTCTCGTATACCCTTAGCAACAAGGTCGAGACGAGCATTCACACCATCCTTTGTCTTGCCCTGAATGTTGAGAAGCGTCCCGATCACACTATCACACACATTTTTCTCCATATGCATCACATCAATGCAAAGAACCGACATCAAGCTTGCACCAGTATGGAAGATCAAAGAATATCGACCTCTTCTTCCATATGTTTTTCTCAACAGCTTTACCTTTATTTTTGGACTTGCCGAATATAACATCGATGTCCTTTACCCTCTGATAAACCTGCTCTCCAATTAAGGCCGGCGCTTCTTCCGTCTCTCTCTTGGCATCCATTAAAATCTTTTTTTCATCTTACGATAGGGGTGATCACGTCTAAGAAATCTCCGATGCCCAAGGTAAACCGTCTTCTTTCCATGATGCAACTGAGTGTAGCATGTGCCTTCTTCACATATAGGGCATGCTTTATGCCCCTTGACACTGTACCCGGACAAGTTACCGTATGCTGAAAAGTCGTTGATGGTGCAAAATAACATGGCATGAAGCTTGAAAGTCTCATGAGAATACCCATCAACTACATCAACACCTTCCACCCACAGCGTTTTCAAGTCTTCAATCAAGGGACCTAGATAAACATCTAAGTCATTTCCCGGTTGCTTTGGGCCCGAAATCATCATAGACAACATCATGTATTTGCGCTTCATGCACAACCAAGGGGGCATGTTGTAAATTACCAACAGAACAGTCCATGAACTATGAATACTACTCATGTTACCATAAGGATTCATTCCATCCGTAGCAAGTCCAAGCTTTAGATTTCTTGGCTCATCGGCGAAATCCGGAAACATGGTATCGATATTCTTCCATTGAATAGAATCAGCAGGATGACGAACCTTTCCATCATGTTTCCTCTCATCATTATGCCATCTAAGATTCTTCGCATCTTTCGCATTGGCAAACAATCACTTGAACCTTGGAATTATTGGAAGATACCACAACACCTTCGCAGGAGGACCCTTTTTTCTCACATCTTCAAGATCATCATCATCATCACCACCCTTCACTTTGTATCGTGATAACCCACATTTGGGGCAATCGTGATTGTCTTCGTGAACACCGGTGTACAATATGCAATCATTGGGGCATGCATGTATCTTCTTATACTCCATACCCATAGGACACAATACCTTCTTGGCCTCATAGTTACGGTCAGGCAATGTGTTGTCCTCCGAAAGCAAGTCTTTCAACACTTCAAGTAATTCCGTGAAGCTTTTATCGGTCCAACCATTTCTCGCCTTCACACAAACCAATTTTAGCACCGCCGACAACCGTGTATGAGTAGTACACCCTGGATATAAAGGCTTATTCGCATCACCACACAACCTATCATACACATGAGCTCGATGAAAAGATTCTTGTCCAATATCACGGATCATGTCCTCTACTCGATCATCCTCCATATCTACGTCAACGTCCTCACTTTGGGAGACACTCGCCGTACTACTCAACAACACATCACCATGCCATATCCATCTTGTATAACTCAAGCAAATCCCTTCACAAATCAAATGAGTACGTATATCCTTCACCGTACATTTCCTCGTATTCAAACATTTGACACAAGGACAACAGAACATTCCATTACTATTAGGAACATTCCTTTGAGCAAATTCTATAAATTCTCCCACCCCCTTCAAATACTCAGCACTAGTACGCTTACAAACCATCCAACTACGATCCATAACTAGATAGGTCTTGTAGACATACAAAACATATATCCAATATAAGGACAATACGGGAGATTGAAAACTATAGTTTTTGAAGATTGCCAAGCACTGGTCACGGCCTGGCAGTGATGTCCATCACTACGTAACGTGCCAATCGAACCGGACCATGCCATCACAGCAGTAATCGATCACGGCCTAGCCGTGATGAGCATCACGGCCGTGACAGATCAACTAGCAGAGCAACATGCACTCAAAACCAAAAATAGAGACGTACATTCCAAACAACTCAAACTCACGGTTTCAAGTTTCAACTACTGAGACTACAGTTTCAACATACACTCAAAACCAAAAAATACAAAAATGTGCCCTAAATACTCACCAGAAATAGGTGCTCGCGTGGTGGTGGGGAGGGGAGCTCGAGTGGTGGCCAACGTTCGATGTGGTTACTGAGAGCAGAGGGAAAAGTAGAGTTAGTGCGCCGGAAGGGTAAACAAAGATGTCAAGTTATTGCAAAGAATGAATGGAAAGACAGAGTTAGGGTTAATAGTGTACCTCACGGTGGTGGCGAAGAAGTCCTCGCGGTGGTTGCGGTGGAGATGAGCTCGCGATTAGGGTTCTGTGCTGGGTGAGGGTGAGAGTGAGGGTTGAGAGTGATCTAGGGTTGAGTGTGATGAAAAGAGAAAAGAGACGTACGTACAGAGCGAAGTGCAGAAGGCGCGCGGGTGTAAACGTTATAATCAAAATAAAACAACATTTAACGTCAGTTGTTTAATACAACTGACGTTAACAGTAATTGTTTAACGTCAGTTGTATTATAAAACTGACGTTAAATATTAATATTTTTTTAAAAACACGTTTAACGTCAGTTGTTGAATACAACTGACGTTAAAAGTGTTGTGTAAATAAACTTGTTTAAACAAAAAAGTTTAGAAATAAACTGCATTATAGATGTGGATTGACCTGTGTTAAGAGTGACAACAGGGCATTTCAGATAGGGATATAGGATTATTTACGTCAGCTGTTTATTTAACTGAAGTAAAAATCACACTTTTAACGTCAGTTGTATAAACAACTGACGTTAAAAATAAATATTTTTTATTTTAAAAACATTTTTAACGTCAGTTTTATTCAACAACTGACGTTAAAAGTGTATAAGTTTCTACAAAAGCATTCATTCCTCTGACTACTCTGCTACTTAATTACCCATTACTGCTGTGCTACTTACCCATGCACATTGTAACCTATAATCCTCTTTATGAGCACTAAGTTTATACCTAGACTTAAAGGTCTATTTCTTCCTATTCCTTCGGGCGTTTTCTTTTCTGCACGTTTATAATATATGACTGTCAACTCCCAATGCGCCTTGGAACCTAATGCTCTTAATGATCAATTTAATTTTTTAGCAACTTACAACGCCTATTAACTTCATCCCCAACTTCTATAAATAGCTTCCTTCCTTCCTTTAATTTTTCTGCTTCACAATATGGCTCTGCCATGGAGATTAACTTCATCACTCTTTCTTCCTATACCTAGACTTAAAGGTCTCTGTCTTAATGGTCAAACAACTTCTGAGGTTGTGTAAATCGCATTACATGGGTGATAAGGGTGTGTAAATCGCATTATGTGAATTGCACACATTATCATCCTTCTGGAGAATCAGCGACTACGGCCCAAAACCTCAGCTTTGGAACCAAGGAATGTTGCTGAAACAGATCGAGTGCACCCTTCACTCTGCTTTGGCTCCAAATTGACTGTGGATTCAGATGGAGCATCAAGGACTTCAAGTAAGAGAGGAGATGCATCCATTGGAGTTTCTGAGGACAGGACTCGAGAAGAAAATGATGTTGAACCGTAAACTTTTTTATATTTTAGTGCTATCTTGCGGAAATTTTTTATCTTTTAATCATGTAATTGTAACTTATGAATCGCTTCAATGAGATACGATTTGATTATACATATAACTTGTTTTATGTTAAGTGTTTATTTATTTTAATTTGCACAAGAATTTGTTTACTAATTCAAGCTAATTAATTAAGATTAAAAATAAACTTTTTTTAAAAAAAAAGATTAGAAATAAACTGCACTATATATGGAGTGATGATCTGCGTTAAGAGTGACAACAGGGAGATGACAACGAAAGAAAGATAGGAATGAGTTGATTATTTACGTCAGTTATTTATTTAACTGAAGTAAAAACCACACTTTTAACGTCGGTTGTATAAACAACTGACGTTAAAAGTGTTAATAATCACTTTTAACGTCAGTTCATTAAACAACTGACGCAAATAGTGATTTAATATTTACAAAACTGCCACCGCCTCATTTTTAACGTCAAACATATGGTCAACTGACGTAAAACGTTCCCGTATATTACATTATTTCCACTAGTGAGATCCTAGACTATATAGTAAATGTGTTCTAGAATGTATGCATATAGATTTAACGCTTCCGCATAAAGAATAAAGAACCTAAAAAATTAAAGAAATATATAACACTCACTGCATTGTTATAAAACTAACAATCGGATACCATCCTCATTATAAGATTCTCCTAACAATTGACTTCTTTAAGGTTCAGATATTGGCCTCTCTCCAACAATTCTTCCAAACAATACACAGTAATTACTTCTTTAAAAAAAAAAAAAACTATAATTTCTACCTTATAAGAAGTGAGTACAATTGCGGGCTAACTTACATATTAGTACATGTTTGATTCTAGGGTGTAAAGTACCAATATTGTATTTACCTACTCTCTAACGTTATTTTAGAAAAACTTGTTGGTCTGGGCTGAGTTCAATTTTTATGCAAGTTTGAAGTGTAGCCCAAACTCTATTTGGACTTTGTGTTTTGGAAGGAAGTGAAATTGTTGACTCAAATTTGAAGTTCAAACTGGATTCGGATTGTGTGCAGTTGAAAAAATCCCACATTTAGGCGCAGTCCCCATCCAATGGTCAAATAGAGAAGTGCATGATTTTTGTTTTAAAATTTTTACATGTTCAAAATATTTTCAATGGTTAGGATTTCCCTACAGTCATTTTTCAACTGCACATAATCCGAATCCGTTCAAACTATGGTCAGTTGGTCACATCCCCACTACTACCTGAAGCTAGTATCCCTCTCTGAGAACCACTCCTACAGTCTGCAAGTTTGAAGTCTCATTTGAACATTCTGTGAGCAAGGTGGTGGCAAGGTAACTAGATTTAATAGTCCCTAATTATGGTAGTGCCCATATCAAGCAATCACTATCTTAAGTCTAACACTAATAGGAGTGGAGAGAATCCTTTGGTATGTTATTCCTTGCATCTATCTTTTGAAGGGGAGTGTTATATTATATATCCCTTATCTTCAATAGGCCATAAGAGAAGTCTAATCCACACTAACATGATATTAGGCACATGACCTCGTCATTCTGGGCTAGTAGTTACCCATGGGAAATGCAAATCATAATTTTAAAACAAGACACATAATTTAGAGAAAATTTTGGTTTGGGATTTGGATGGCTAAGAAGATCGTTCCCAAAAAGAGTAAATGGTATATACTCATAAGTAATTGACACAAAAAAAAAAAAAAGAAATTAAATCAAAGATTACTTAGACTATTAATTTTTTTAAACTCTATGCAAATGTTTTATTAACATATTCTTTCGTATCCAGATGATAATTTTAGCATAATCGTTTTTTTTAATAGCATAATCGTGAAAGCATTTCTAAAGGATTTAATTTTAATATATAGTCTGTGTAAGTGTTTGACATTAGTATCAAATCATATAATAGTACGTATGTCATAAAAAAAAAAAATCTGACTTCTTTTTTTATTTTATGAAAAGGAAGAAATATTATTAACTAAACAAAACGATGGGCATAAGACCCATTACAATTATTGGTTACAAAAGTATGCACCAAGCAAAGAATTACAGGTTTGCTAATTTGACACAAAATGCCGGACAACAATACATACATCGTATGAACAAGGTGCCGACAAATGCAAGATCAGAAATCAGACCGTGTGTGGCACTGTAGCACATCTTTCTTTCTTTCTTTTTTTTTTAAATTTAAATTTTTTTTTAAATAAATTTTTTGATTAAGTATGAGCATTCACCACATATTTGAAGGCATTCACCAGATAATTGAACTACGTTCACCAGATAATCTAAGGCATCCACAAGCTAATTTAGTATAGGCATTCACCACATATTCGAAGGCATTCACCAGATAAGTGAACTACGTTCACCAGATAATCTAAGGCATCCAAAACTCGGTTTTAGTATGGGCATTCACCAGATATTCGAAGGCATTCACCATATAATTGAACTACGTTCACCAGATAATCTAAGGCATCCAAAACTTGGTTTTAGTATGAGCATTCACCACATATTTGAAGGCATTCACCAGATAATTGAACTACGTTCACCAGATAATCTAAGGCATCTAAAACTTGGTTTTAGTATGGGCATTCACCACATATTTGAAGGCATTCACCAGATATTTGTACCCCGTTCACCAGATATTGACACATATTTAATCAAAAAATTTATTTACAAAAAAAAATTAAATTTAAAAAAAAAAATGCTACAGTGTCAAAAACTGTGTCAAAAAATCATTTCCGAAAGAATTAACCGAACTAACTAACTCGATGTGCATAGGTGCATCAAAAATACTTCTAGTAAGGAAATCAGCACATTTATTCAATTCTCTAAACACATGTTGCATATATGCTTGCCAATCACCCAGACGAAGTAAATATAAAATCTCTTCCAAGAGATTGATATGAGGATTAATTTGAAGTAGACCCTTTGGAAACAAGAATAGCTTTCCTGATATGTATACTACGAGCTAGCTGAATACCATGAAGGAGGGCCTTTAACTAAGCTTTGAGCACACTACAAGAACCAAGATTACACACGAAATTAAACTTTGACAAAATCATGATAATTATCTCGAATAATTCCCCCACAAGTAGCCCTACCCGAATTAGAGTTATGAGCACCATCAACATTCATTAACTTTCAAGAAGCCAGCAAGGGGAGGAGTCCATTCAGCTGATACCAAAATTCTGCCATCATTCGAGAGAGCAGGAGGACAAAGTAAAGCATTTTCAATAGATTTTGTCTGAGTGCACATATGATGCCAAAACTTAGCTCCTACTTTAATTTGGAAGATTGAGAAACAAATACAAGGAATTCCTTTGTCTCCATAAATTGTCAATGACAACACTGAAGAAGGAAAACCAACTCCAAGGGACAGTGCCAATATTATCAGACAACAGGTTCCATTATAACCAAGGGAGAAGACCTATCTTATTTATTTTTTTAAATATCATTATGATGTTTGTGACTTTTCAAATAGTTATTACAGAAGTCAAATCTGTCAATTGCTATAATTAACAAATCCTTTACTTATGATTTTCATTTAATTCATTTACTTTTGACGACAAATATTTATAATTATTTTTAATAATTTATGAGTTGTCTATATTATTTGTTATCACATCTTATTTAAATTGTTACATGTTTAAAATTAATTCAAATACTAATTATTTGATATGATATTTTATTCAAATTTTTATCCTTTCAAATTAAATCTAATACTAACTATTTGTTATCATATCTTATTCAATTTGTCATCTTTTAAAAATTAATATTTTAATCTTTATAATTTTTCATGTAACCATATTTTAAACTAAATGTTATACCAAAATCTAACAATTGGAATTTATAATATTTTTCCTATGGATATTATGTTAAATTATAATTTATACAAAAATTGGAATATTAATTAATTAATGAATAATAATTAAATAAATATTAAATTGAAAAAACCCGTGCAATTCACGGGATATTTGCTAGTCTCTTTGAATGCATAGTTCATAGTTGTTCGTATAGAAAAAATAGAGTTGGATTGCAAACCGGTAGTTGATGGTGGTATCATTGGGCAAAGACTTAGACCATACTGAATTTGGAACTATTCTCTCTAGATGTAAGGAGAGATTGCATTTTTACCAAAACTATAGAGTGAGTATTATTAGGAGGCAACTAAATCATGTTGCTTATGTCTTAGTTAGCTAGGGCATCATATTTTTATGCTAGTCGTCATATTTTTTATTATATTCCGACCTGTATTATTAATTACATTATGAATGAAATGAAATAAGTTTGTTCTTGTAAAAAAAATATATATAGAAAAGCCAGTTTAAATATTTCTTTCAAAAAATTTGAAACAAATTAGTAGGCAAAAAACGGTAATTAAGTAACATTTTAGGTTAAATCCTACCAAACTTGCCGTGCAGTTTAGAGTATTAACTATCTAGAAGCATATTACAGAAATTTTATTTAAAAAAACCCATCAAAATTGAAATGTATGAACAGTTGTAGACTAACTCTTATACTATACATAATTTATGGAAATGATTCTGTCAAAGTCTAATAGCAAAATATTTTAATAGAACCACTGAAATCAAAAGAAGCCATTTTATTTTTGGGAAAATTATTAACCAGTGTGAAAGCAATCAAAAGAACAATTTGACTCTTAGATCTAATGCAATTGAAAGTCAACCAAGGTAAATAAACAAAATCATAGCTAGTAGTTGAGCTTCAAATTCAGTTATCAACATTCTCTTTGGATTCGCTTATAACAATTTATCCAGACTTATATATTGGTATAAGTATTTGTCAGAATGTTTGGGAGAGCTTATAAAAACAATTTATAAAAATGAAAACAGCTAACATGTTTATAAGTTGTTTTCAGCTTATTTTGATAAGCTCTCCAGGATAGCTTATGAAAACAATTTGACTATATTTTTTATTTGATTATAAAAATAACTTATACATAAATGTTTATATGATAAACGCTTATGCTATAAGCACTTAATTAAACCGTTTACCCAATCGATGCCTAAAACAACAATCCCTTTATTGTTTCTATTGTACTAAGGTAAATAAAAAGGGTGTTCGTGACTATAGATTTGAAAAGTATACATTGACCATATGCAATCAGTAGTAGGACTTACTTTGTTATCTTCACTACTTAATTCGGTTCTCTTTAGTTCTTTTCTTCCCATAATTTGAGTCACATTCACAGAAATATCAGTGGATTAACACCAATGACATATACATGCTGTGAACATCAATGGTGTGACATTTTCAAGAAAACAAAAACAACACAATTTTCTAACATGCGACAGTGTTTGGTTGCAGAGTTAGGTCCTTGGTCATTTTCAGTGAGTCATTGTCATAAGTTTCATGATTTTCAAAGTACACCAGAAATCTCAATCCATCTATTATTTTTATCATCAAACTGGGCATGATTGATTGAGAAATAAAGGGTAGAAAACTACAGTATATATGAAGACCAAGTAAAAGTATTGGTGGGTGATGTCAAGTTATGACATAGAGGGATGTGCTTGTGAAGTGGCCAAGAAAGTTCCATGTGGGGCTCTTTACATTACATAGTACATAAGACTTTTGATTAATTAATGAAATAAAAAAGCCTCAGATACAGTTGGAAGAAACTTCCCACATACATTAATACATCAATTATTATACAAAAGTTATATTGTATAGTTATTTTATAATAGCTTTCACACCACACCACACCCCTCATCAGCAGCTCCTTCAATTTTATACAAAAAAATGTTCTTTCCACGTTTGCATCTATCCCAAACAAGGCTTTAAATAGGCCTTAAAAGTCCCCCAAACTGCATATACAGTAACTGTTTGGCTGTTACTCATTTTCCCTCAGTCCCTCTCACTCTTTGGTATCTTTCTGTTTTGTGTTTGTGTCTTTATAATTGTTCACAACCATGTTAGATTCTATATTGGAGTTCATCACTCAAGCAGCTTCCAGTTCTACATTCATTTTCTGCTTTTGCAATTTGATCATTGTCATTATCCTAGTGGACTTGAAGCCTAGCCTCAGTATTCAAGAAAGTGAAATCCCTTTGTCCACAGATACAAATGAAAAACAAGGAACAAACTCCAAGTGTGTAATTGAAAAGGGCACAGGATCTTCACTAGAAGCAGCACAAGTGTCACATGTTCAGGAAGCAGAAGAAGTTGATGCAGAAGCAAAACCAATAGCATTAAACAACAGTGAAACTAAAGGCAATGATGATTGCAGCAATGAAGAGGAGGAAAAGGAGGAGGTGGTAGAGGAAGAGGATGATGAGCTGAAGAGAAGAGTGGAAGAGTTTATAGAGAAAGTCAACAGAGGATGGAAAGAAGAATTGTTGAGCACATCAAGCTTGGTATAGGACTTTAATAATAAGGAATTTTAGGCCAAAACTTTGTTACTTTGGGTTATTAACCAAAGGCTTGAAATATGAGACTCCTGTTAAATTTTGTTGTGTTGTATCATTCAAGAGAATATGAAAGAAATAGTTGTTTATAAATGCATAAAGAATTTCTATGGTTCTTGCAAGAAATCCATCTGTGTTTTGGAGGTAACTGTCCCAGCATGTTTGAACTAATTGTGCTTTTGTAAATTACACCAGAAAATTAATAAAACTTCATTGAGTGAGTTCCCCTAAGAAAAAGAGGATAAGATTTTTCCATGTTGAACTTTATTCTTGCTCACATCACATGGATAAGGAGAAAAAGTTAAGTACATAAAGAGCATACTTGGAAGCAGCATATGTAGGGATTCCTTTCATCTTTTTCTTTTATTATTATTATTATTATTATTATTTCTTCTCTTGTAAAGAAATAGTTTGTGGGAATTTCTTTATTCCAAAACATTCCTTTTCCTTTTCACCATATATTGGATGCACTAGCCAAGAAGGGGACCTCTCTTTTTCATTTTGGGAAAGGAATTAGGATGAAACATAGCAGAAAAGTTGTGAAGTGCAAGAAATCCTAAAGCCAAGTTGATTGTATATTACAAGAAAAGTAATACTACACAGCCAGAATTTTTTGTGAGAATTTTTACAGAATTTAAGAGGTGGCTTTTGGACGGAAGATTGATCATCCATTCACTGAAAAGTCAACGCAAGTCAAAACTTACTGTTAAAAAATTGTAGTCATCTAACATTTTTCTTGCAAGAGATTTGGCGAAATCGTAGCTGTGGTAATAAATACTTTTAGATATGCAAAAGTCGGATCCGAATTGTCTGACGTTTAGGCGCGCAAAGGAATGTGCCTTTGGTACCTATGAGCCGTTGGATCGTTCGACTATTATTCTGTCCATAGATTTAGTTTATTAATTATAATTTTTATTAAATCTATTTTTCTATTATATTCTCTACAATCACAATATTCACAATGATATTTCATGTGATTATTACATGTATCGGTGGCTTCATTTTTTAATTCTTGTATCAATTCTTTTAGACTATTTTGATTTGTTAAATCTATCATACTTAAATTGTGAACAAATTTTTCTATACTACGAGAGTCCATTAGTATTTAGCTAGTACTTAGCTCTGATACCAGTTTGGTACCATTCTATCTTTTTCCAGGAAGTGGTAGTATTTAGACATAATCTGGGTGATTATTTTCATGCATAATTTGGGTTACTAATAATTCATACCCATAGTCCATTATAGATTCATCTATTTCCAATATTTCTTTGATTAATTGGTCCCGTTTTTCTTCGCAAAATGCTAACTGTACTCTCTGTACTATTTGTTTTAAATAAAGTTCTTCTTGCCAGTATTGGTGTTTTAATTTGTTAATTATTATTTGTTTGCAATCTTTGGGTATTTTCATAATTAAAATGCTTAATATTTCTTGATCCATTTAATCATCTAATAAGTCCCAATCTTCATATATGTCGGATAACGACAGTCTATCATATTCAAAGGCTAATCTTATTTCTTCCATATAGTTCCATTCTATATCTAACGAATAGTTGCAAGATAATAATCTTCTTGTCTGAATTGGGCCTTTATTTTTTTCAATTATTAATTGTTTACAATCAATAGGTAAATTCATTACTAATACACTTAATATTTCATTTTCTATTTGATTATCAAATTCGGAGTATATTTTCATATTTTTATTCGATATCTTCAAAAGTTGGTGCAGTTAATTTGAAATAATTAGATGATTCATAAGTTCTTGATAATCTTTCTATTTTTTCTATTTTTTCTATTATTCGTTTTTTATATTTTTCTCTTTCATTTCTTATATTAGTAAGCTCCTTTTCTTTTTCCATAATATATTTTTCTATTTGTTCTGAATTTTTATTCTTTTTATAGATGTTCATAATTTCTCTTATATTTCTTTTATCTTGGTTTACTTTATTCTGATAAAGTTCATAAATATTTCTTAATTCCTTTCCTTTATTCATATTCTATTTCTTAAATATTGTGCTAAATCTCTTACCTGATTTGATAATTTATTTAGGTTTTCATCTTCCTTATTATTTTGTTTCAGGAAAAGTAATTGGTTTTGAGATCTGTCTAAAACTTAGTGATTTCGGATTTCTTATAGAAATTCCTAGTTCAGTTAATTCATTTCATTTTGGATAATAAATTTTTCCTATTTCTACGAAAAGTCTTGGTATATCTATTCTATCATTATTTCTGAAAGTAATACTATGATGAGAATTTGTTAGTGCATAGTTAACACAATAAGTAATTGAGAAGATTTTGTCTCCTGGTCTCATTAAATTATTTCTTAAAAATCTATGTTCCATAGTTAAAGATTGATCTAAACTTTGAGTATCTAATGGTATTCCGATATTTGGATGTATTTCAAATTTTAGCTTAACATAAGCTAAGTTTCCTTCAATTACTCCCAGTATTTTATCTTTTGGGTCTGTTATTCTATCGTCCTTTAAAACTAATTCTATCGGTGAATCTATTCCTTCTTGAAAGGTTGCTTTAATTAGAACTTGTATAGCTCCTATATGAATATAACCAATCTTCCTTCTATGTGATTCTTTCTTTAAGCTTCTTTTTAAATCTATTAATTTCTTTTTGTTTAATAGTTGGATACAAGTGTTACCTTGTGTTTCTAACATATCTATGGGGGTTTCGTTAATGATCTTTCCATAGTATATTATATTCTCTTTCTGGTTGAATCGCTTCATTATTCCTCCTAGTTTTTTCATGTTTGCATCTTTAGCTAGATTTAAGTCTTCTTTTTGAATTTTCTGAAATAATTTCGGATCTATTAAAATACTTCCTTCATAGTTTCCATCTTCTTCAGTAATTTGCAAGTGTTCAACATCAGTATTATCAATTTCTATTTCTAACATAGTTAATTTCTAGTAAAAACTGAATAAACTAGGTGATGAGTCATACCTGACTTGGTGTTCGTGAAAATATTTTTGGGTTTCTTGGTCCACCGCTGCTTCCGTTAGGTTGAGTTTGAGATTCGATTACGACAAGTAGTTAAAAGTAATAAGAGTATTGAGAAGTAATAAGAAGTAGAGGAATATATGAAAGTTGTTTATTTATGCTCAGTAGTGAAGTACATAGAACTTGTTTGAATCCACTCTCAAGGATTCGCTAAGCAAAGCTTAGAATTTCTCAGAGAGAAGTAAGGTGAGAATTGAAATCCTTTTTCAAGTTCTGTTTTGCCTCGGTATAGGAGGTCTTATTTATACACGAAGAAAGACTAAGTAATTTACAAAAGATTCCTTCTATAATTACAATCTATCAGACATTCAATAATTCATGATGACGTCATTGCTTACGTCATCACACCCATTATTGCTCGGTGATGTCAGTGCCTACGTCATTCTTCAATAATGGCTTCATCTGAATCCTTATCTTCTTGCCGACAGTCTTCTTTCTTTACGCATCTTTCACATGTGTGGTTCCCATTCTCTTTAATCATTGAGCACAGCAAATCGAGGACAGCTGGCTGATAATTCATTGAAAGTCCTTGGAGTGTGTAGAAAGGTAGTTCAAAGTTCGTCAGTAGTGCTAAGTCCCTTTCTCTAATCAATTTTCCACTAGTCTTGCTGAGAAGCAAAGTATGTGGTCCTTTGTACATGGCTTTTATGAAGGAATCTTTACCAATAATTTGACATTGAGTAAAGATACTCGCCAGTTGATTTGCTAGGATTGTGACAATCTTTTCTTCGTTGTAATCTTCTCCAGTAGGTTCATCTCTCATGGAAAAGCTGTTGTTGCTTACTCCAATGAAGATTAAATTCTTTGTGAGTTGCTTTCTGGATAAGTCGAATAGAACTTCAAGAAGATAGTTCTATCTTTTGCGACATTTCTTTTGTAGTTTTGGATGGCTTCTTTCAAGCTATATGGGAACAATTTAATTTCTTCCAAGTCTTGACTTAAGTAGAGACATTCAATAAGTCCAAATTGGAACATATTAAATGTAAGAATCGATGTTGCTCCGGGAGTAATTATGGCCTTGACTTCGAAAATATTTCGGTTAACCATATAAAAACAATTAATTTTCTCCTTTTCGGACCAATTGGTTAGTCTTTTTAGGTTTTCACAAAAATTTTCTTTGGAAAATTGGACCTGTAGTTCATGGTCTTTTCTTGAAGTAATTTGGTAATCATCAATGGAGGAAGGAACTCTTCCGAGTATCCTTAATGAAGTTTTTTGGGCTGGTGGAGTCTTTATGGTTTCAAAAAAAGTTCTTGGGCCAAGATAAACTTCTTTGCCCTTGTCATGTTCTTTTTGATAGTCTATCAAAGCTTTCTCAGCTTCTTCCTTGGTACGAAATCCTTTGTGATGAACTCCTGAGAGTCCAATGCAATGAGGGGCTGCTTTGTGCCATTCATCATAAACACCTGGGTGTGGTCCATTAAAAATGGTGTACCATTTGTTGTTAGCGCTTTCCTGTATTTGTTATTTTATATTCTTCATAGGATCTTCTTTGAAAGATTCTCCTTTTGCTTGTAATTGGAACTCCAATACTTCAATGTTGGCTTTAATCAAGTCTAGCTCCATTATTTTATGTTTCTCGAGCATTATTTGATATTGAATCTGCTTCTTTATATCTTCAGTTGTTTGCTGCTCCATTCTCTTGATAATATATCTGCAAGAACATTTTTATCTCCCTTAATATGAGAGATTGAGTAATTGTATTCGGCAAGCTTCATTTGCCATCTAATCAATCGTCCTTGTTTGTAGGTGCCTTTATGATTTAAGTTCTTAAAACCTGCAACATAAGTAGAATCAGTTCGGACAATAAAGTCCTTATCCAGTATATAAATCCGATGTTTTTCTAACATACGGATCAAAGCCAGTGTTTCCTTCTCATGAGTAGGATAATTAATTTCACTGTCTGAAAAAGTTCCAGACATGTATCGACACAGTAATTCGTTTTTGTATCCAGGGGGTTTTGCTTTCATAACACCTCCCCAACAGTCATTTGAGGCATCAGTCTCGATAATTATTATATCATCATCCGAAGGATGATAAAGCTCAGGAAGATCCTGGCATAAGTCTTTCATTTTTATAATTAGTCTATCGTCTTCATCAGTCCATGTCCAAGGGACATCTTTCTTCAGCTTTTGTTGGAGTATTCTTCTCTCCGCTGTAAGATTCCTGATGAAACCTTCATTTGAAATATATGTTAATAGTCCAAGAAATTTTTGTGAATCCTTCTTATCCTTTAACGTTGTTGGAAAATTCTGAAGTTTTTCTAATACATGCCGTTGCATTATTATTTTTCCTTTTTCGATTTCTAGTCCTAAATAATTAATTCTGTTTTGAGCTAAAACAGCTTTCTTTTTACTCAAAACTATTCCATTTTCAAAACATTTACTAAGCACTGATTCTATCTTTTCAAAATGATCATTTAATCCTTTATTGGAAAAGATTAATATATCATCAATATAAATAAGACAAAAGTCTTTAAATTCCTTGAGAATCGAATCAATCCTTCGCTGGAAGATTCCTGGTGATTGTTTTAATCTCATTGGTAGTACATTCCATTCATATTGTCCTTGAGGACAACTAAATGCTGTTAAAGCTTTTGATTCTTCAGTCAACCTAATTTGATAAAATCCTGATTTACAATCAAAGGTGCTAAACCAATCCATATTTCGAATTCTTTCAATAATTAAGTCTTTTCTTGGGAGGAAATAAGCATCTCCTTCCATGGCATCATTAATTTGTTTGTGATTAATTACCATCCTTCTTTTACCTCTTTTTATTTCATTATGATTTTCTACATAAAAAGCTGGTGCTGAGTGCTTGCTATTTGATGGCCTAATTAATCCTTTTTTACACATTTCTTCAATATCTTTTGCAAATTCATCTCTATCTATTTTTGTATAAATCATTGGTTTACATTTTACTTCCTTTGTAGGGTCTTTTAGTTTTAGTTCGACTAATTCCGTATTTTTGTTTATTTTTGGATCTAAAGGGTTTTCGCTACAAACCTTATCCAAAAGTTCCTCTATACGAGCCGGAATTATTCTATTTGGTTCTAAATTTATTAGTGCATGGCGAATTTTTGTGCAAATTAAGCTAATAATCTCACCACGTTTCAGCTGTTGAAACTTTGATGAATAAGTACAAGCAGAAAAATGAATAATTGTTATTTTGATAATCTCTCGTTTTTGCTTCTGATAAATATATGGTGTTTTCAGAGTAATATATTTCAGATGTTGGCAAAATGGTCCATATAAACGCAAGAAATTATTTCCAATAATTATATCTATTCCTGTTTCCTGCTTATATATTGTTGGTATTATAAATATTTTTTCTTGTATTATCAAAGTAATTCTTTTTGCTATCCAATACAGATGATGTATTGATCCATCTGCAATTTGTATTTTTAATGGCTTTTCTAGTCTTTCCCAATTATTAATAAGGGCTTCTGTTGCAAGGCAAAGACTTGCTCCCGTGTCTATATAGGCTTCTGTTTCCTTGTTACCATTTTCTATTAGTATTTTTATATATGTATTATTCGGATTCTTTTTCTTCTGAAGATAATTTATCTTCTGTATATTCATATATACTTATTTCTGAATCACTTAGTTCTTCCTCTAAGGGTTCTAGTTCATATATTTTGAAAACTTGTTTTATTAATTTTGATTTTTCTTTAAAATCTTTTTCCTTTCTTTGAGGGCACTCGTTGGCATAATGTCATTCAACATTACATATCCAACATACACATTTCTTTTTTCCTTTTGGACAATATTTTCTAGGCGTTGATTTCTTCCTCCTAAAATATTTCTTTTTATTGTTTTTATAATAATTCTTTTTTCTTGGATAAGTCTTTCGTAAGTTTGACTTTTTATAGTATTTTCTCTTTCTTCTTATTGTTTTATCACAACCATATTTTCCTGGTTTTTCTATTTCCGGAATATCACAGCAAATGACATTACTACCTCTATTCAATTGTCTAATTGTTTTTCTATTCAAACATTGTTCTCTTAATTCTTGGTATAAGAGTTTAATAACTCCTCCTAAAGTATTTGCGGTTTCGTCTGGTCTTAATTCCCATAAGCTATTAATCTTCGAATTAAGTGGGTATGGTAGTTTATCTATAAAAATATATTTATATATTTCTTTAGTATCTTCATCTAGTTGATAATAGTATTTTTGATATTCGCAGATAAAACTTTCAATCTGACACATATCACATATTTGCATTCTATTAAGATGTGATTTTGCATTTTCAATTAGAGTTTTGTTTGTCTTATCTCTCTGTTCCATCATATTATATCCTAAGAATTCTTGGTGTATTAATGTCATTATTAATTTAACATAGTCTGGGCTATTATCTACCATTCTTCCAAAATTAATCCATTCTTCATCCTTAATTCCTAATAAAAACTTTTGCACATTTCCAGATGTTTTAAATGTTACAAAGTTCTTAGTTTCTAGAAAGTTTAACTGTTTAAATCTTTCATCAGTCAAGATTATTAATATTATTTCATTAGTCCATCTTAATAAGACTTCTTCTTTATTTCTTATACAATCAAGGTCAAGTATGTTTCCCGTATTATTATATCGAGGTTAAAATTCCTCTTGGATTTTTGTCCATTTATTATTATTCTTTCTTGCATATCCTTTATTATACATAGTTTCTTGTTCGTATTTATCCCAAGCTCATTCGGGTGTATATTTATATTCTTCCCATTTTCTTTTAGGGTTTTTTCCACTATATTCTCCTTTTTCCATTCTTATATGGTTTTCTTCGGATTCTGAAGATAAGTTGTAATTCAAGATTATCTCTTCATTATTTTCTATATCTTTTTTATTGATTTTTTCAATTTTGTGTATTTCATTATTTTCTTCTTCAACTATTTTTAGTTGTTCTAATAGTTGTTGTATTTCTTCTATATCATTTGATTTTCTTAATGTTTCCATATATTCGTCCTTTATCCTCTCCATGCGGATACAGGTTTGGGTATTTTTGGTGGTTCTTGATCTAATTCCTTTTTAATTACTATTTTATTTAAATCTTTTGTTTTTAGAATTTCTTCTAATTCTATTTTTGTTATGCATCTGTTATTTTCTTCATAATTTAAAAGGTTTTCTAGTTGCTCTAGAATAACTTTTATTTTAATAATATCTATATTTTCATCTATTTCTTTTCCTTTGCTAATATTATTTAATGTTTCTTTAATGTCTTTTATTTCATTTTGTCCCTTTTGTATTCTATTGCAAGTGTAATTTGCAATTTCGTTTGTATTTTCAATTAGCTGCATAATATTTTTATTTCTTTCTTTCATGATTCTTTCTAATTCTTTAAATCCTGATTCTATTTTTTCGGATAAACCCATTATCCTATACAATTTTCTAATTCTTGTTTTAATATTTTTATTCTTTTTCTAACCAATTATTGATGGTAAATAATATATTCATTTTGCTCTAATTTTTCTAATATTTCTAAGTATTTTCTTAGCTCGTAAATGTTTTGTTTTAATGTTAATATTATGTTCATTATTTTGGTGCGTTGGATGAATCCAATGGCACAAAATTGATGGAAGATAGGTGACTTTAAATAATTAAAGTTAGAGAATTCTAATCCGCAAAAGTCATGGTTTCTAGGGTACACATAATGTACCATTATGTTTTAAAAGTCCACAAGCAATTTGACATTTTTAGATTTATGTCTCAACTCTCACCATGCAATTTTTGTCAAATTAACCGAAATGATCCATGCACATTATTTTCTTATCTTAGATAACACTTTTTACAGCTCTTTCATATATAGGAATTGATGTTGCCTACGATCCACATATATGAGAGTTTCATTAATTGTAACTTGTATTTCAGTTCAGAAGTTTTGTATTTTTAATTTCAAACTTGTAGTGAATGAATTTTGGAGTGAATTTACATTGTTTTGGTCTTTGACTTCAGCCCCACAACTAAGTTGCGTGACTGACCCTCAGACCAGGGATAATTAGGTAAAGCCCTCCCAAAGCGGTGACTTTAGGATTTGAAACCTTGATCTTATAGGTAAAATTTGTCTAAGGATACAATCAACTTCCACTATAACCAATCACTTTTGGGTTTGTGAGTTTACATTGTTGCATTAATACCAAAATAATATTTAGTGATTTACTAGTAATAGTGTTATTAAAAAAAATATTAATTTAGTTCACATTTTAAAATAATAAATACAATTTAATTACATTTTAAATCATATTAATTAAAAAATTATTTCTCAAATACATATTTTCAGAAAGAAAGAAAGAAAAAATCTTATTGAGAAGTCGGTAAAGCAAGAACCATCTTTCCACCTATAGAAACCGGCATAAATTGATAAATAAACTTCAAGCAGCAGCATTTTAATACCTTTTTTTTTTTGGCATTATTCTAATATTTTGGCCCTCCTGTCATTCCTTTCATTTTCAATAAACATGAAAAAAGGAAATGAAACCTGTCCCCCATTATAACCAGTAATCACCCAAACGAAATAGTCAAATTTCTTTTCCATGAATGATCTGATCCCAGATTGAAATGTTGCAGAATTATTCACATGAAATACGTTCGTTTGTCAAAAGTCAAAATCAAGGGCGTTATGATGTTCAGTAGTTTTAAATGAATAAAGATATTTAGACATATAGTTTAAATATATTGTATAGATAATATAGAATTTATGAGTGTTTCGAAAATAATGAAATGTATGAAAAAAGAGAAAAAAATAATAAATAAATAAAAATAAATATTTTTATACGATATTAAATATCTATTTTGTCCAAATAACATTACTCGCTCCAATAAACGGTGTAGGCTATCGATACTAAAATATGATGTTTCTAAATAATGAATTGGTAAATTGGAATATATTGAAAAAATCAATAAAGATTCTCTTTTGTTCTTTTTCTTCATTTAATTGCATATGATTGCAAAGCGATCAGTAGTTGAACGCCAATAGGAGACTCGGTGTAGGATGATCTGTAGGATGATCAGTAGCAAAATCTTAAGACAAGGTTAGATGAGTTTTAGATTTTGATAGAATTGATTTTGGAATTATTGATTTTAAAAAAATTAAGGTTAAAAAAATTGATTTGTGTTTGGTAACAATATTTTAAAAATAGGTTTAGAATAATTGATTTTGTTTGGATGATAAAGTAAAATCACTTTTGAGATGTACATATATAGAATTTTGTGGGTCATACATCTAGAATCAATTATTCTCAACGAAAAGTTAGAAATTCTTGCTTTCACTAAAATCAATTAAACCCACCCAGAAATCAATTATTTTAGACGGATTTTGTAATCAAACACTCCATTTACCGTAACAACTAGGGTTTGGATGCCAAACTGAGGTTTGAAACACAAACCAAACAAGCACGGAGTAATTTTAAAAATAAGAACGGATTCTTGATTTGTTGTATCATTGTAGTAAAATAATGTGATATTCAATAGTTGTTTGTATAACCAATTAGTTTTTAATCTTAAGTGAAGTTTTGGTCTCCCTATTATTAGTCATGTGTAATTTTGGTCCCTAAACTTTTTTCTATGTACATTTGGTTTCACTGTTTTCCAATGTTGCAAATTAGGTCATTTTGTCCAATGTCTGACAATTTTTCCAATGATCAACATAGAGGAACCACACCTCTAAGCACACACAACCTCCGGTTGAGGTTCTCCCTCCTCTGCCTCTTCGGTTAAACATGATTCAGTGATTTCTTTATGCTATTTACTAGTTTTGTCGCTCCTATCCGGAACCTTTTTTGGTCACACCACATGATCATTTACCACAAAAGCTCAACAAGCGCTTATAGCAGTGGTATGTGTGCTTAGATGAGTGGTTTCTCTAGGTTGATCATTGAAAAATTGACAGATATTGACAGAAGGATCATATTTGCAGCAATGAAAAAACATGGGACCAAATGTACACAAAAAAAGTTTATGGACCAAAATTGCACATAACTAATAGTAGAATGACCAAAACTGCAATTAAGCCTACTTATTATACAAGAAATCAATAAAAAAGAGAGTGCCATTTTAAATTGAAACAAAATAAATGTAAATGAAGATGTGGATGACTTATTGGACTCACTTGGTGAGTTTTTAGAACTGTACTATTGAGGTGGAGAGTTGCTCAAAGTAATATAAAATAAAAAATAGTGAAATAACATGATTAAGTTCATGAAAAGATGAATTAAGCAACTTTAATGTACACCATTTCTATATAAGACATCATAAATCCCAATATAACTTCAAACTGTCAGAGGTGTGGTAAATTTTGAAGGGACTCCATGCTTAGAAATCAGAATGAGTTTATGTCGTCTTCAAGTTAAAAATATATTTTTCTTCGGTTCATTGATGATTGAACATACAATATCACGGTGCATGTTCAATTTTCAAGATGGAGATCATTCTACCTCCTATTTTCACCATATTTATTTTGTTCGCACATAGAGAATGGTTCCCCCACCCACCTGCAACTGCAATCAGGCCAAAACATATAGACATGATGCTAGTTTAATAAATGATTTTTTATTTTTAAATTAAGAAAATACAGACATGATGCCATTTAAGAAGAAAAAAATTTCCAATTACTTTTTAAATTTTTAAATAAAGGTAATCTTTAACAAAATTATTAATTTTGCATAGAATAAATATACTATGTTAATCTTTAGCCAGTAAATTCATAATTATATGAGTAAATATTAAATATAAAAATAGACTGACTTATTAGAATAAATTGACATTTTCAAAAGTCTAAGCATTATTCTGCAAAGTTAAATAGGCATTTAAAAATTTTAAACCTAACTTATTTGCTAAATAGATCAGACTTATATAGACCTAAAATATGCTAAATCATAGACCACCAATGGATCATGTGGCCTATTCCCGCCCCTAAATGTAAGTTGTCAATTTTGTTTACCTATGAGAAAATAATCCAATGCTTTAACAGTGTAGTTATTAATTGAAAGTTTAATTATTTTTAATTATATTTCGATTGATATTAGTTTAATTACATGAGATTAGGAGAACAACTTCATGAAAAATTTTCTCAACCAATAGTTTAGTATCTATCGAATTGGAACAATAATTTACTGACATAAACTATATATTATATTATATTTAGATAATTGCAGATATCTACTACTTCACTGGAGAAACAATCTAGCAAAGAACCATACTTTTGATTTTGAGACAAAAAATTATAAAAAGCTGAAATGTAATTTCTTCTTTCACAACAAATAATATCGTTAGGTTACACAATCCAGAAGCACCACCATACACTCCCACTTCAAACGTTCTTATAGCATGTGAACAAGTAAGAACGTGGAACATCATATACCCTACATCTAATTGCTACAATAATGAGTAAGCAATATCAAAGATTCAATCATTAGAACAGACACAAGGAAAGCCTAACAAACAGATTTCCTAACTAACAATCCAATACCAAAGGGGTACAATTTCTTAGTCAAAACCAACATGACACTCATCACACTAGTAGACCCTTGTCTTCTTAAGTTAATTGTCAGCATCAGTCATATGCATGAGTGAGCCTGAAGGGAACATGTTTAGCATGCAGCTCCAGCATCTAATTGGCTGGGGTTAGAATCCTTTTCTTGTAAAGAACCTTCATCATCAGCAGATGAGTTCCTAGAGCCTTGACCATTGTTAAAAGAAGTAATGTTGTCCACTTGAAAACCGGCAGGTGTCATAATAGGCTTTACCCCACCAAAACTGATTTTCATTTCTCCAGAAGAAATGGGATTGATATGTGTAGGGGCAATAGTTGATATATGCTCCAGCCTTGGCTTCTTGGATTTCTGCTCCAGATGGTGACCTGCAAGGAAACTGGCCACAACAACCTGATGCAGAATACAGTTAGAGAAGTGCCACAGTGAAATGTTCCTCGTACATGTAATTTAGTTCTTTCATTTCATGTGTTCTTTTTTCATTTTTTTTTCAGCAGTAGTTGATAAAGTATACAAATAGTTCATCATAATCCTAACCTGAGCAATGATAATCTAGCCTACAAACTTTACAAATTAAAACAATTGCTTTATGGTGACTAATTTGAACAACCATCGTTGGCACCGATATTATCTTATATTGTTTGTTTTTGAAGAAAGGGTAGATAACCTCAGATAAGCAAATTCACAAGGTTTTTAAATATTCTATCAAATATCCTCTTGCACAGAAAAAGTTACCTGCACAGGACCTGCGGCTACCAGCAAACCCGCGAGTCCACCCCCCATTACACGGCCATCTGGACCTGCCAAAGAGACACTCATCCCACCAGATCTGCTCCTTGTTAATCCATTCTCCATTGGCATAAACGAACCAGACAAGGAAAGAATTTCAAATCGTCCCTGTAAAAGAACCAAATACATGTCACCATATTTACTGCATTCACCTAGAGGCATAACTAAGTGAAATAGGATTAAAGCTGTAAATCAATTCAGTTAGGGTGACTTTAATAGCAAAGAAGGATGATGACTTAGCATCTGAAAGAAGAATCACATGCAAGGAGACATGAGTGGTAAAAAAGCATAAAACAAGGTAGGTGCTAAGCCATTTCTGAGACAAATGGCAATCGTGGAAAGTGTGAAAAACTAGGAGGAATTCATTTAGTGCTCACAAGTGAAACATATTGAACTATATAACACAGCTATGAGAATGAAGTTCTCATATGAATATTCAGCTCAAAATTATGAATATAAGATAACAAAAAAAGGTATATCAAATCGATAAATTCCTGGATATGAAGCAATGATTTAAGCCAACTCTTCTCTCACATCCAAATCAAAGACTAAATGTATAATCATCAACATTAATACCAATAAAATTATGGTGATCACTTACCTGATGACCTAATTAATATATAACTAATAACTTTTGCTAACAGAAAATATTGCAAGAGAAGCCAAATCACATAACAAAGATTCCTAACCCAATTGCCAAAATCAAATTTAACAAAACTCTTTAGCCATCAAATACCCTCTTAGTTTATTTTCATAGAAATTCTAAAGTCCACAGTCAATGCATCCATTTTCATTTGTATCGTCTATCTGACTGTCCCACAATATAAACCACTCAGCACATAAATGAAGGCACATTTTATGAACATACATTTGCTTTACCAGAAAAAGAAACTAACATTTGATATCTAAAACCACGTAATACTATTACCCAAAAAAAGAAAAATGTAATACCTAAGGGCTGCATCTAAACCAAGTGCACTATTGTTAAATGTTAGGCAACCGTTTTAATGTTACTTATACATAAGTTGACAGAGAAACATAGGACTAAACTCTTTTTTCATGTGTTAATGACATTGGACAAAACTAACCTCATATGTTAAAGTACCACCAGAAGAAGACGGTTGACGAAGTGTAACATTTGAAATTGTGCCATTTGCAGAGAGAATGCATATTGCACGGCATCCCTGTTGAGAGAAGGACATAATCTTCATAGTAACATCCTGAAATATGTCATATGATTAGGGAAATCACAAATACAATTAAGTACACCGTATAGCAATAATAAATAAAGAAAAACGACAGTGTTAGTGATATTAGTTTCAAATTCAATAAGTAAAAACCATGAAATACCAAGTTATGATCCATGAAATACTAAAAAATATAAGCTGTATAATATGATATCACTACTACATATTGCTGCTAACAATATTTCTTCATCTTTATGCACACAGTATCCAATTAAACATTACAGTTCGTTAAATATTACTTTTAAACTATGAAGCACAAACGCTACCACGAAACATCATTTCTATTGATATATTCCAAAAAAACTCATGAACCAACTTGTCCTAGTAGAACTAGCCATGCACAATACATGTACAACCAAAAAAACTACAGTACCTAAATATTAACTTCATTGTAGTCTAGCCTAGGGTAAGTGGTACTGATAACAGGGTAATTAGGCTTGGGTAATGGGTAATTGGTAATTGGTAAATGGGTATATCACTGTTGCTTTTAAATGGTAATTGAGTTTTTTTTTTAAATTTCAAATTAGTTGTGTTTTCACCGTTTCGGCGTTTCCTTTCATGTCCACAAAAGCTGAAAAAAAATATCTTTTTAATTGGACACTTACGACACATGTGACGTGTGTGTCCAACACGTAAACATGACACCAAATGGTCTGTCCATGCTACATAGTTTTTAAATAAACTTAAAGAACATGTGTAAAAGAAGAATTGGAAGTTTGGAACCAATTTTAGTGAAGCACATAACTCCATGCTAGCACATGTCACCTTTCAACTTAGTTTTAGCAACTTCCATGTAAGAAATTCACATGAATAGCCTATACATGCCAACATAACAAACTCAAACCAATAAAAAAATATATATATATATATATATATATATATATATATATATATATATCTTTCTTTAATCTATTCTTCTACTCCTCCAGCCTAACACCGGGCAGAACCAAAGCGATCCCAAAAAGCTAATTTCAGTTTTTCTTCAACTTTCCAGGTACCATCAACCCTGAAGTTACTGCCCATGGGTAATGCTCACAGCCTTAAGAGTTGGAAGAACATTTACACTTCTGTTAACTTTTGTTCATCCCCAGTCCAACTCCAGATACAAAAACATTGAACCCCTTTTTCACATTCAAATAAACCTAATTTCCCGACAGCCAAAATTCTCAGCAGCCAAACAGTGTTAAGGTATTATTATTTATTGTTTCTTATAATTATATCCAACCCACATATGCATAATTAAATAATATTTTAGGTATTTGATTATAATACATCAAATAAAGAAAGGAAAATTTCATATGTGCTCAAAGGTATTTACGAGGTAAGATTAAGATAATATTGTTTGCAAAAAAGTATGGGATTTTAGTATTTAACAAGTAAGAAAAATGAATAGGAATGGCCTTAGCATTTCCTCTGAATATGGCATTCATATTGATTGGAGTACAACTATAATCTAACTATTTTAAGAATATAGACATAAAAGGAAATGAAAAGAATACCTCTCCGGGATTTACAGTGAGCACATGAGGCGTGAAATTGGCACCAACTGAATATGCAATACCATCACCTATAAATTACAAAGATAGGCAGATGAATAGATAGAAAGAAAGAGACAGAATAAAAAAATTGCACTTCTTAGTTCATTATATAAAAGCAATCTGTTAAATCATAATACCATTATATGCTAGAGATCATAATCTGCCACACAAGATTATCAGTACCCAATTTCACATGCATCATTAGTTCATTACCATGAATTCACTAAAATAAGTCAACAAAGAATCAGCTAACCTATGCTTTTATTTATGATATTATAAACTTCTGCTTTACCACAATATGGTAGAGGTCATAAATTGATAAAATTTCATTACATTTGAATGATATAAACTATCATTTTATGAAGCCAATATTAACATCCTGCATGGAAGAATTCATCTTGTACAAATTTTGTTATTAAATTTCCTATAACACAACCCATTTTCCAAATATGCAAATTCAACAATCATCCTTATTTTGCAACATGTTAAGGTCCAAATCAAGCTGTTGAATATAATTATTAATTTAGAGTTTAAGACCAGTTCAAGTCTGGTCACATCAGCTAAGTACTGGGCTGGACCAACTCAACATGCTTGGTGACTTCAATTACTCTGAATCCTAGGTCAGATTATGCCATCTTCCCCTCATAAAGGAAAAAACAAAATCAAGTATCATGTGCTACCTGTAACTGAAAACCTACTCTGACAACAACATATCTCCTTGCATCACCACACAATTTCATTTCCAGATCTTAAAGGCTAAAAAGGGTCCACTCATACCACCATATATAACCTCCACTTCAAAAGCATGAATCAAATCCAAGAAACACAACATACACACTGAATGAAAACTCAGAATAAATCAACCACAACATACAGAAAAATATTCAATAAATAAATAAATAAAAATTCATATTTTACATAGTCAAATAGATATTCCTCCAACCCTAAAGTAAATGACAACCCTACTGAATTTGAAAAAAACCACTTATATTTATTGCAAATGTAACAGTAAAACTAAAAACCAAAACCAGAATAAAAACATTAAGATTAAAGGCTAAAATATTAAGGCTAAAAAATTAAGGATTAAAGAGCAATCTTATTTTCTACCTGGTCCTGCACTTCCAACATTATAAAACTTAAATGACTTCTTGATTGATTCGGGAGGCTTCCCTCTACCCCTTTTCCAAGCTGAGAAATCTCCGGTCAACGGAATTGATGCCGAAATCGGCATTGGTGACAGCGCCATCGCGGTTGCCGCTACCCTGCCGTCTGGTCCATACTTCCTAGGCCTGCCTCTCTTCTTCTTCACTTCAGTTCCGGGTGTCACCACTGTACTAACCGGCGCCGACGCCGGCGCCTGCAAATCCGGCGCCGTGCTGGGAAACTGCACGGAGTTTTCACCCTTTGCTGCCACGTGGAAGCTCTCTGTGGCCTCATCACCCTTAACTGCGTGCCCATAACCAAAAATATCTTTTTCCTCCATTTTTATGCAAATCAAAGAAAAACTAAGACACCCCAAAACCTTGAAAAAACGCTTAAACCCTGCCCATTGAAGATTCAAGCGTTTTCAAACTCTAAAAAAAGTGAAAATCGAAATTTTTGAACTTTGTGAAGAGAAATAGATTTGAATGCAGAACTAAGATACTCAGAAACAGTACAATGACGTTTGAGCTCAGGACAATTTGTAACTACACAGAAAAACTTCAAAAACACAATCTTTTTTTACAAAATGGTGAAAACCCAGAAGTAGAAGTTTGAATTTTCAACAGTTGAGCTTGAATTCAGAGAAAGACACAGTACTGTAGCTTAAATCTCCACCATTGCAGAGAACACAGAGCTTCAAAAAAAATAGCAATTTTTTTTGTGGAAAAAAAAATCTACAATTACAGAGAAAAAAAAAACAACTCTGGTTGATAAATTCTCCGAAATGATATATGAAATTTAGGGTTTTGCAGGAAAAGGAGGAGTAAATAAATAAAGTTGAAAAAATGGAAAATATAATAATTTTTTAAAATGATAAAGTAATTAAATAATGGGAATTTAATTATAATTAATATTTAAATTTCAAAATTCAAAGTATAAATTTTGGTTAAGAAATTGGGTTCACGTCCGTCTTGGAAATTTAACAAAGTTGATTTAATAAATGACTCTGAAAGTCTGTATACAGATGCTTAATTTGAATGCATAAAAAAATAGGTGATATTTTTTGGAAAAGAAAGAAAAAGGCCTTTTTTATATAAAATTTTCCATTTATTTATTTACAGCTTTTTAAAGAAAAAAATTATTCAAAGCTGTAAAGCTAAGGTTGGAGCCAATTCCATTTCCCCAACTACTGACAATTTCTTTGTCTTTTCAGTTAATAAATTAAATTAAAGTTGACCAAGATACACAAATGGATGAAGAAAATTGATTGAAGCGCCCTCTTGGTGAATATACTCTTAAATGCCACTATAACGCATGCACTGCCCTCCTATCATTTCCTCTGTTTTTGCTCTTGCCTCTAGCTGTTCTCTCCCTTTTCTCTTTCTCCTCCTCTTTCGGCCTGTGTTGACTTAAAGGACCATTTCTTAATTCCCATCTTTTCTTTTGAGAAAAAAAAAAAAGAAAAACAACGATAAAACATGTATTTGAATCCCACTTTAATAAAAATAATTTTGAATATAATTGATTTGGTTAAAATTTAATTTTAAGTTAAGCGATTTATGTATGAATGTTTTTATTTTGAAAATAAGTTTGACATAAAACTTAGTGTAAATTTTTTAACTCAACTCAAAAACTACTTTTTGTAGCTTCTAGTCATAATTGTTTCTGGAAGCAAAATCAATTTTATATGACATTAACCAAACATATCATTTTTACTAAAATCATGTTTGACAATGTAAAACCAAACACAAATAAAAAAGAGACAACATCATCTAAATAGAAGGGTTTACTGATATTAAAGATGAATATTGCTAACTAGTGTCTTTATAATACTGGTTAAGAAATCAAGAAATGATAAGTTTGTTTTAATAAACTAAATATATGACTTTTCAAGATCTCGAAACACTATTTTCAATGAAAATTACATTTTTAACTTCTTAGGATATTTGTTAACATTCTACACTAAACCTTATGGGGCTTGTTACAAAGCTGATATAAAAAATAGTATACGGTTCAACAAAAAATATATATATAGTATATGCATAAGCTAATATAATTGGCCTAGCGGATACTGTGCTATTTTTGTTGCAGCAACTTCTCAAACAGCCAAACCTATCCAATGAGCATCCAAAACCTTGCAGATACTTTGTCTTTTGCTTGTTGTTTATCCTGTGTGCACCAATTGAACCTCCATCAGCATGCTTAAGAAACCTAATTGTGACAAACCGTGCTCGGCCTTTGATTGGTTGCTTGTTGTAGTTTTGATGTGTGGTATGTTTGGTTTAACAATGGGAACTTCATACTTGGTCTTGCTTTCCGTCAAACATAATTTTAATAAAAATATAGATGTTTAATTACATTCAGGCAAAATTAATTTTGCTTCCAAACCTCAATTAGACTAGAAGTAATAAAAAACAGTTTTTGCATTAGGTTAAAAAAATTACACTCAATTTTACATCAAACTTACTTTCAAAATAAAAAAATAACTAAACATAAACCATTCCTCTTCAAATTCAATTTTACAAAATCAAGTTATGTGAAAATCACTTTTAGCAGACGCTCATCGAAAGCCCGTTGTCAATATTTGTAGCCAAATAGCAAACAAAGGATTTTCTTTTTTGAAAGGAAAGCAAAATAAATTGAATCACTCTCCAGGAGGGTTAAAGTGCATTTAATCTCCCACAATATAACTGGTGAACAAGCAAAACAAGCTCACATTTCATTTTATGTACTATATATATATATATATATATATATATATATATATATATATATTAAGTGGAGATCGAACCATAAATAAAAGTAGAGGTGGACAAAACGACCATGAAGGGAAAACAATTTCCAGATGGAAAATAAACACATTAGATTGCAAAACCATGGAATAACAAGCTCTTTCCACACCCCAGTTGCGTTCATCATCCTGAAGCCAATTACAATTGACTTGCGAGTATCATCACAGATAACTATAGCAAGTAAACTGAAACCAAACAAAGAAATCATGCAAGCACAAAATCGAGCCTTCTTTCCTCAAAGGAATATTCAATGTCTTGAACCAAGCCACCTCCAGAAGTAACTGATGAAGGAGCTGGAGTCATGGACATGTTCATAGGTATTGACACTGTCACAGGTGTGGCGGTGACAGGAATCGACACTGACGAAGGTGTAGTAGGGACAGGAATAGGCATATCATTTGGAGTTCTATTCTCTTCATATACCACTGTTGCTATTTTTGAGGGAGTAGTAAATAGCAAATTGTCAAGTGCTAATGTTTTCTGCAACTTCTCAGTCTGTATATTCAATTCATCTATGCCATTTGCCTCATTTACTTTTGATGATACTGTTGAAGAGATGGGAGAAAAAGGCTGTCGTGTCAAAGAAGGTTCTATGTCACGAACACTTCCAGCACCAAATGAGTGTTTTTTAAAAGGGACACCAGCAATATCAAGTCCTCTTCTAGCTGCATGGACATAAGGGAAAACAAAAAATGCACTCATGAGAGTTCTAAAATCGTGCATGTGGTACAAGGAAAGGTTTAAGTATAAGGATTTAATTGGAATATACTCTCAACCAATCATGGATTGCTATATCATTAAAAATCTGACTTTTGTAATAACTACCTTAAAAGCCGATATGGGGTAATGTATGATTGGTTGACAGTGAAAAAATGTTTAACGGATAGTGTATCAAAATTAAACTCTAAGTAAAAACCATACACCATATAAGCTGTTTGTGTAACTTGTGTGAAACACAAACAAACATCAATGAAATGTTAGATATACCAGTAAGAAATTATGGGAATATCTACCAGCTGAGATGTGGCTTTGACCTCCACCTTCAGCATCAAACAAAAAAGAGGGCTAAACCGTTCCTTGGTGCCACAAACAGCCTTACCAAAAAGCCACCATTAAGAGTAATTGGGAGAATCCGGTGGAAAATCTTCTTCTAAAACAAAGGAAAACAAAGTATCCAAAATCCCTGAGGTTGTAGTTACATGGGAAGTTAAAGTATAACTAACTACATTGATGGATGTTGCTTGTGTCATTCATTTTAAGAAGAAAACTTACAGACTGAAAAATTATATGTGATGGAACCAGACAATAATTAAATCACTGTATCTTCCTCAAACAAATAAGAGAAAGAGGCAAGATACAAATAAAGTAAAGAAATTATGGTTTGAGCAACATATAATTTTGCTTTTCAGGATCTGGACCTAGAGAACCTACTTCGTCCCTAACAAAACCCCTTACCACTTGAGCCAAAAACTAAGGGCAACAAATTCTTAAGTGGTTTGGCTGATCCCTTCCTTTCCTTTCAGTCAAACAGGGAAAAATGATTATTAAACTATTATTAAGTGAGAAATCTGCAAGCCAGAAACTTACACCAAAAAATGGGAAGAAGGAGTAGAGTCTAAAGAAACTACCTGATGAGAAACATGAAACACCATCTTCCAGGTAATCTAGTTGCTCAATTCGGCGAGCTTTGTCAGTCTTCTTTGTGGAGCATGACTGAGTAGCTTTTGAATCAGGTTTTGGAGTTTGAAGCATTGCTCCTCCAAGGGAAACTCTTCTACAAGCTGCACTTCCATTTGACATTCTAGCTGCCTTTCTTGCACTCTGGGGCTTTGAAGGGCTTGGTTTTGACCCATATAGTGCTTCCTGTTCTGCTATCATTTGTCCCTGAAGTTTCTTCAGGTCCTGAAACAGAAAAGTAATATTTTAACAAGTTGGGGAGACAGAATACAAACCACCTATTTGTTGGATGATGCAGATCAATAAAAGGTTGCCTGGATTTCAAAACTCAGACAAAACTTTGGGTTTTCTAATTAGTAGAAAACTTAGTTGGGAGGAATATTTAAATGCAATAAGAAGTCCATACCCGATGCCTACGGCGTTCTTGCTCCTTCTCTTGCCGTAATATGGTATAGTCTTCAAGCATAGAGAGCAGACGGATCTAGAAAATCACTCACGTCAAAAATTAATTTGACAGAGACTTACTTGATCAACCAACTAAAAGACAATAAAGTTTATATCCAATAATTCCTTATGAGACTAGCTCCTAGCAGGCATCTCTTAGAGAGGGTACTTACACCATCGTATGTGAACTCAATGCCTTTGTCCTTTTCCCATGTTATAGTTTTTGAAGTCAAACCATCTACCATTGCTATAAGCAAGCAAAAAAAAGTGAAAAAGACATTCAAAACTGATAAACGAAAACTGAGGCACAAAAAAGTAAAGATAATAAGAAAGCAGCAGAATGAAACAGCTTGGAGAAGAGAAACAGAGTTGGATGAAGAAAAAAATTATTTACAAAGATAATAACTAAACTAATGTCTATTACTCCATATTTATTTTTCAACTCATTAAAGAAGTGAGAATCTATCACTTTATATCCCAACACACAACTTTGCTAAAGCTCCATATAAAATTCATTCATACTACACTATAATGTAATTCACTATATTTTTGTATATGCAGGTCCACTTTTTAAGACTTATTTTGTTGTGTTTAATATCATTGAGCCATAATGGTATGGGTCATATAACAAAAAAAAAGACAAATATTAACAATTAAGATCTATAAATACCTGGAATTTTATTAACCAATGCACGGGCTTTCTCAGCTCGCTTGAGAGTAAGATGAGTACCTCTTCCAGCATTGTATCGATTTTCATCCTGGAAGAAAATCAAAATGTACAATAAATAAATAATAAAGGTGTGATATGTTTATATTATATTATATATAAAAGGAGGGATCAACTAACACTGTCGTAAGTAAATTGATATACATAAAAATATATGTAATACATACTTTGAAATATAGTAAAATAAGAACTATGTGATTACATTCTTATTGATGTTATTTATTTATTTATTGAAATTTTAACAAATAATTGAGTTAGTAGATAGTAGATAGCTATAAATCAACAGTTGAATTGTTCTAGCTTGTAAACAGTTTAGAAAAAGGGAAAGGAGAGAGAGGTAGAGAGAGGCAGTTGCAATAAAAATTACATTCTATAAGAAAGTTATTAAATGGCATAAGTACCCTGTTGTATTCCTCAAGCCAAGACTCTTCTTCACATGCTGACAACCATTTCTCAACCTTTTCGAGTATTTCTTTTCTGCTAAAAGCTTCCTCTTTGACTTGGGCAATCTGAAGTTCAATTTGTTCAAGCACACAAGTGGGGTCTACAGTTCCTGCATAAGAAAGGAAGATGTAGAATTTTAAGTATGCAGAATAAATAATTGCATTTGTTCACTGGTATCTTACTAGGAATGTTACCAGACTCTATAGCTTCAACAGCATATTCCACTGCATTATCAACTTCCAGAACCAAATGAGTCTTTTGACAAATCTCCTCTAGCTCTGTTCTCTTCTTCAAAACAAGCTCTTTCATTTTGCTTGATTTTAACTCTTCTAATCTAGATACTTCTGTCTCAACCTGCATGAAATTAATACTTCCTCCATGAATTCTGAACCACATAAAATCATGAAATATAATCCATAGTTTCTCCTGTAACTTATAACTCACATAATTGATGAAGTCCACAGACAAAGTGTTTGGTTCAGTTACTTCATGTTCTGAAGCAGCTATGTTACAAGTAACATTCTGAAATATCTGTTGCTCTTCAATAGGTGTATCCATCAAATTCCAGAGCTCCAACATTGTTGTTGCAAGATCTTGGAGCTGCCAGACCATAAGCGATTTACAACTTTAAACAAGAGGACATATTACAAAATTACAAATCACAAAATTATAAATATAAAGCAATGTTTCCAATTAAAATTTGAAAATAATCCTTACCTTCTGCATTCTCTGTAGTTTAATTTCCCGCAGTTCTTGTATAGCAACAGCCAATTGCTTGATGGTATCATTGCTTACACTCTTAGATCCTTCTGAATTTCCTAAACTAGGATGGACTCCGCTGACTGTCTGCTTAAAGTCCAAACCAAGCACTGAACAAAGAGAATTTAATGTATACAAGTGGTCCTGGACCTTCTTGAGGCGATCACTCTGCACAAAAAGAAGATACAATCATAATCAACAACAAACAGAAGTAAAAAATGATGTTTTAAGTTGATGAAACACAGGGAAAAATAAGTGGAAGTAAACTATTGACCTTCTCCTTTTGAAGTGCAAGAAGCTGTCTATGCAATTCTTCAAGCTTTCTCAATGATAAATCACTTTCATCTACAATGGCTGGAATATATTCCCTGGGACCATAAATCTCATTTGAGATACTTTGAATCTGCTCTTGAACTTCTATAAATTGATTTCTACGCTCAGACTTCCTTCTCCGCATTTCCTCCAGCTCTGGGCGAATTCTTGCTAGCTCTTCTTTCAAGCTTTGGGCATTTTGATCAGACTAGAAAAACGAGGGAAAGACATAGAGAACCAATTCTCTTCTTAGTAGTTCAACTGGATAACAGATAATCTTAACAGCAAAATTCATGACAGTATCCGTTAATTAGCTTAGAGCAGCCCAGTGCATGAGGCTCCCACCTGGTGGGGTTACTTGGTAAACACTTAAACAGTTCAGATACAAATGTGTTTAAGCTTTTATTAGACACCTATAACACTATGAAACTAACTTCAATGATATATCTCAAATAATAACTTCAAATGATTGTCACACAAGTATGGCTATGAAATACAGTTTCATTTAACTTAACCTCTTTTCTCCACCCTATTTAAACAATACACAGAAATACCCTAAAACAGCAATCAGTAAATTATCAATTCATTAAATATCCAACCTGCCTGATATGTACTGGTCGCTCTCCCATTGCTGAACAGATAGCTGCCAGATCTGCCTCAGAATCAGCAATTTCCTGCCTTAATTGAGCTCTAGACCGATTTGCTTGATCTACCTTTCTTCTGTATACTTCTAAGCACTCTTGTTCAAGCTCAAACAACATTCTATCCTTTTCAGTCTCTGGCTCCCCAACTTCATCCCATATTATCTAATTTTGAAAAATAAGTCAAGGCAAACAATAAGAATCTCTCCTCAGTTTTCCGAGTATTCTGTAGTTGGCCTGTGGAGGAGAGAGTAGGAAAGGTAATTGCAGCAATATCTGTATACCTGAAGTTCATAAAGGAGTGATCCACAAGTTGTTTCAGCTTGCAGAAGGGGATCACTTTGAGGTTTAGACATTTTGGAGCAGTCGTATCTGCCAAAAAAAAATCTCTTAAAACATTCAAAGAAAAAATCAAAGAAAGTGAAACTTGAAAGACAGAAATTTTCATTCTAATTTGACAAGAAATTGATGTATCGCAGATATTGAAACTAACAATACTTGCAACATAAAGTCTATTATTAACAAATCAAACAAGTCACCATCCAAAAAGGAATCTAGTTCCAGTATAGAAGTAAATTAAATGGTAGTAACAAGAAGCATGAATGCAGAATATAAGAGTTTAAATCAATTTAAATGAGCATGTTCATATTGTATCGAGGGTCTCCCTTGAAAAAGGCTATTGCATAAGAAATCATACAAGGATTTTGGTTTAATAATGTGAAAAGTCCATTGCAAAATGCATACAACATGGCCATTGGTCCTGTCAAGTTATGGCTCAAGTGTTGTTTATAAGTGAAACAATGACACAATTTACCAGTATGTGCTTTTCTCTCTACTAAAAAATACTTCTGAAACCTAAAACCCACACCATTATCACGAGTATAAAGCCCCCCGGGCACAGCAAAACAACTTGAGAGATACAATGAAACTACCACACCACTGCTAGTGCTAGACCTTGATCTAACTGGTTTTTCTGAGTTTTTGGTTTTTAATGGAGCATAGTGGCGTCCTGCGATCAATGTAGCTTATTTCTTAATACAATGGAGCATAGTGGAATAAGACCTGATTGTTGTTGTTGTTGAAGTACTGCTAGTGCTAGACCTATAAAACAGTTTATTTCTTAATACAATGGTCTCCAAAGGAAAAAAGATTAAAAGAAAATTGACAATTGATTGAACCCCAAAACTTAATCAGAACTCAGCATAAAAAATCTTAAAACCAATCATAAGTCTTTTGTACACTAATCTGATTTACAGAAATGTTAGGGATGCATCACAACTGAAAGAAAATTTAACCAAATAAACAATTGAGAACCCAAAAAAAAAAAAAACAGACACGGGGTTCATCAACAGCCTATAATCAAAATGCAGAAAAAGGAAAGCAATAATCTTTCAATGACCTAGGCTGTGAACGACACAGAAACTAAATAGAACGTTGATAAATTTAGGTTGATGTTATTTTTTTAAGAATTGTGGAACCTAAATTAGAAACTTTGCTGTTACACTTTCCTCGGAACCCAGACAAGCAAAAATGAGAATTCACGAATTTAGTAAACGGTGTCATGCGAGTACTGACCTGAACCAATAGGTATTGGGATTCTATCTCAAATTTTCAGACGAGAGGAGCGGTTTTTCCTGAGAAAATGAAAATGGGTTTTCCAGGAAAATGCAGTGTTTTGGAATTGTTGAGGGTTTGGTTTGAGGAATTGTTTGGATGAGAAAATTTGAAAAAACAGAGAGAGAGAGGAGAGAGAATGTAGCCGTTTGGGGAAGGGATGATGTTGAAGAGCGCTGAGTGCTTATTTTGAGAATGTAACCTTTTCTCAAAAAAAATAAACAAAACAAAAAGAATGTAACCTTTTCTTTTTGACTGGAAAAAGAATGCAACCTTGATTTGTTTCATTAATATGATTTTTTTTTCTTTTATTGTAAAAATATTAAACGGTTGAAATTGATATATTTAATGCTTGTTTGATTTAGATTTTGGGTTATCCAAAATTAAAAAATTTAATTTTAATGAAAGTGATTTTGAGATTACGAAAGTGTTTGTTTTAAATTTTGTGTCCAATAAAATCAATTCCAACCAAAAAAAAAAAAAGGGGTAAATGATGTTAGGAAAAGCATGAATTGCTACCTTTTTCATTTAATTGAATCAATTATATGTTAAGACACACATAATTTTTTATATTTATACTGTAAAAGTGATTTTATTTTATAATCAAAATAAAACTAATCTCTGTAAACTCATTTTTAAAATATCATTAACACAAATCAATTTTTTGAGCCTCAATTTTTCAAAATCAAATTTTTAATTTCACTTTTTCAAAAACAAATTCTATCAAAATCTAAAACAAACGGACTCCTTGACGGTTTAACTAACATAAATTATATTAACCTCTTTCAGTTTTGAATTTATTATACTTGATTCCTTTTTATTTTAAGTATTATATTGGTCTCTTGATATTTATGTTATTTTTACACTTATTTACTAGTGTTAAGTAGGGGTGTTCGTGGATTGGATTGGATCGGTTTTGAGCTAAAAAGTCATCTGATCCAGTGATTAAAACAATATGCAGTTTGGTTTGGATTGGTTTGCCTCCTTAAAAAAAATCCGACCCAATTCAATCCAATCAAATGCGGTTTGGATTGGATTGGATAATTCGGTTTTTGTCATACTTTATTTTTTTTCTCATGTCAAGTGTCATTTCCACTTATTTAATAGTGGTCAAAAGATATTTTCATTTAAGAAAGCTAGTTTAGGGTGTCCAATACCTATTTTAACATCTCTCTATCTTTGGTTAGCTAAAGTCCACTCACTTGCAGCCAATTGCTGACAAATTAAAAGCTAAGTTGGGCTCTTGGAAGGGTGCCTTGCTTTCAATTGACTCTTGTATAAGAAATTTCATTTGGTCAGGCAACATTTCAACAAGAAAGGTAGTCACTGTTGTTTGGAACCAAGTGTGCATTCCTTTTAGTGAAGGTGGTCTTGGCATTAGACCAATTAAATCCATCAATGATGCTGCTGCTCTGAAGTTATGCTGGAACTTCTTCACTTCCAATGGTCAATGGGCTCAATTTTTAAGAGCAAGGTTTCTAAGGAATAACAAACCTAAATCCTCCTTTGTCAAGTCATCTATTTAGCCTTCCATTAGGAAACATCTCAACACTGTCTTGGAGAACTCTTCTTGGCAACTTGGAAATGGTGAATCTGTAACATCCCTCCTTTGGAGCATCATATGGTTAACCCGTTACGGAAAATAAAACTTTAATTCGCTGGTAGCTTTCGGAAAATAATATTTTATTAAGTTATTATCATCTCTCAAAACGGTGATAAATGAATTTTTCTTTTTCTTTTTCTTTTCAACAACTTTTCGACAGCCACAATAACAACGTAAGTATAACCATATATGGATATATAGATATATAGATATATAGATATATATATATATATATGTAACATCATACAACTATACTGCATCCTACTGTTTTCACACCTAGACCTTTATAAGTATAGGTCCTTTTTTGAAAAACAACAACATACGAAAAATAAAACCTAAGCCGATCACACCTATAAGACAGACATAATAGTAACAAAGAAACATCGGCATGCCCCAAACTAAGGAACCTTCTTCTTGTATACATCATATCCCCTGAGTGGTTCATCCGACCTCCCAAATATAGAGCACAGCAGAGAAAATCCAAACAGAATAATGCAAGAGTGAGAAACCAATATATGGATTTAACACGATAACTACATGCGCGACACAAAAGAAGACATACACATATACCTTTCCATAAATAAACAAGTAGTCTATCACTGGGTTTCATACCCGATCACCGTCTTTTGAGAACAAATGCATGAACACTTCAACATTCAACGTCTAACTTTTCACTTAATCTCCAGAGATCACAACACCGTGTAAATGAGCTGATCAAGCTCGATTGCTAGGTATATTAGGCACAACGTGGCATGGAATACCATACATAACAATGTAGCACGAAATACCTTATTTATCAAGGTACCATACATAACAACGTAGCACGAATACCTTATCATTAAGGCATCATACATAACAACGTAGCACGAATATCTTATCATTAAGGCATCATACATAAGAACATGGGCACGTCTGCCAATGAATGCATATAAAACATTTTGTTCTTGTCATTTTTCTTTGTGTTCATTCTTCATTTGTCGAAGCTCAAAATGACTTATGACCATCCGTCATTTTCAACGTATTAGATTTTTCAATGTTAACATGGGATACGAAGTCCGAGTGCTCAGTCACAACACCTTAGACCTTGCAATCAGTCTTAGGTTCATGGTGATAGAAAACAATATTCACCATTAACAACGTTCATTACAACGTGAATATGACACAAAGTCCATAACAACGTAACACGGATCAAAGATCTTCGTGCTTTTATTTCATAACGCCAGTATCACGACGTCTCGGATATTGGGTTTAAATTTCAACATTAACACCGTTTTCGTTCTGTGAAACACAAAATCAAAACAAAGTCTCCGCAACTTATCCAAGTTGTCGGAAATACCGTCGTTGAGTAAAACTTGAATTGGAATTTCTTTTGTAAAATCATCAATTACTTGAAATCTTTTTCTGAAAATTTTATGTTTCAAAAAGGGAGTCACTTGAGGCTCAAACTTGGTTTAAAACACGTACTGTCATTTTAGAATTTCTTATTGTCGATACTTTTCCAAATTACTGTCATCTAGCAATTTTAAAGTCATTTAAGCCAATACTTAAACTTTTCCACTTAAATAATTTTCTAAAATTATAATTAAGTTATTTTCAAAGATTATTTTCATAAAATAAATTTTTATAATATTACGGAATTTCTTACATAAAATTTAGCAGTACAAAAATAATTTCACGGTTACGTCCTCACTGTGACTCATAGTTTACTTTTACACTAATAAATCCTTAAAATAATGATATTTTCCAACATTCCTTATTTTTCCCAAATAAAATCCATCAATATTATATTACAATATTTCACCATTAAACATTGAATATAATTTATAAAGCTTCTTAAAGCTTTTACCTGGTTAATTGATTGGGCACTGACCACTGTCAAGCTTCTCAAACAACATTCAATAACAACATCATAGCAATATTCCCAGGCAGATCATGCATCACAATATTATAATATATAACTGTAAATAAACAATTAAATGCGGATAAACCATCACAGATAAAAATAACCCAACTTAAACCAGCTTAAACAAACACCACGGATAAATAATACATACAATAACTAATAGCATGTAGCTATCGGAAAAATCCCTCGGGCAATCCCCTCTTACCTCTCGAAGAATTCCAATTAGCTTCCGATTTAAAACTTGTCATGAATCGGGAAATCGGTGACACACGTACATGGCACAGGTCTTTATCCTTCAACAAACCACAACTCAACCAATGATCAAAACAAGCAAATAACATCACCTATACACCACTTATAGGTCATGACCTTGTGAAGGTTTTGTGGCTAAAAATTTCTAAAATTGTTTAAGTCTTTGGATTAATGATCCTTTATACTTAAAACAATAGATTAGTTGTTAATCAACAAAGAATGAATTAAAATCTTCCACGTTCCTCAAAGTATGATTTCGGCCAAAGCATGAAAATAGAGCAAAAAATTTTGGTTTGATACAAGCAATTGGATTCAACATCAATACATATTAGAAAGATGAGATATATGATCATTTTCTAAAAATTGAACAAAAGTTCCTCCACCCACTTTTTATAGGGTTCGGCCTTGACAAATTAAATGGGGAGGAAAACTTTGTTTGCAACAAACTCTTGGGTTATGATAGTAGAGTTGATAATAGGAACATAGAAATTGGTTTCATATTTTTAGGATTTTTCTATGATTTTCTAGAAAATTTCAAAATTTCTAGATCTAGGAATTGAAGATGATGATCATGGCTTTAAATCATGAAAATATATGAAGAACATAGTGTTTAATGATGATGAGGAACAAAGATTGCCTCTTGGAACTTGAAAGATGGCAAAGAATGAGCAAGTTGCTTCACAAACTCAACAATGGAAACTTAGAGAAAGTTAGAACAAAGAAGAAGATGATGATAGAAATGTGGAGAAGAAGCTAGAGTCATCAAGACTCATTGTAACACCCCCACTAGGTATTACTACGTAACACATGCGGAATTTAAATTAAAAAGATAATTTGCTGGTTGCTTTCGGAAAATAATTTATATAAGTACATAAGCGTCTGAAATTGGGTATAAAAATTTGTCACGACTCCAAACCTAAGCCTTGATCGGCACACCGACTTACAATCCTAGCCTGGCAAGCCTATTTAATTTAGAGATATGCTTGGATAAAATCTAGTATTTTTACAAAATTTTTGACAGAGTCTCCTCTGTACTTCGAACATCCCAGGTAAAAGAACACCTGCTAAAATAATTACATTTTCATTCCAGAATTCCAGTTACACCAAATACAACCAGGAGGTAATATGCTAAAAATAGTTATATCAATAAGCTATACATGACCAAAAGGAAAAACTTAGGTTTTCATTCAAAAAAGATGCTCTCCGAACCATAAACATTCCATTTTAAAATACAGACTATGAGTCATACTCATACATACTATCAAAAATCTAAGTCTCAAACCCTAAGCTGGTCATTCTAAAAGTTATTCGTGAGGAAAACTCACGTGATCATTCCACAATCAAATACTTCATCAAACAACCAGATCTAAGTCTCTGAGTGACTTAGGAAGACTCATCTATACCATCTGTACTAAAGTACCCAGGGTACGATAGCGAACCAGAAGAAACCTGATATATCTGTAAGGGTGAGATACCGACAAATGGATATATCACACAACAACCATATACATGATACGTACGACACATTGGCATATTAGCATTTAAGCATTATTCATAGATAAAACAACAAGTGTTATATCAGTGGGTCTCATACCAAAATCAATCAGTTTTATAAAGAGAATGCATGACACTTCAATCATCAGGCTCTAAACTTAATCTCATGAGATATCATCACCGTTTTATCATTAAGAAATAAAGAGTTGATCAGACTCGTATGCCGCATTGGCAAGTTGTCTCCATCACCTCATGTACCCGGATCAACATCATCATGAATCCCTTATAACGACCATTCGGATGTATACATCATCGAATACCACTTCTGAAGCGGGTATTCGGTAACTCAAGCACGTCTGCTAAGGGGAAATGCATATGAATAAAAGACTTTTCATTATCAAGACTTTTGTTCACTCTTTTCCGTTGTCGAAGCCCAAAGCTAACAACTATTCACAATTTTCATCACTTGAAAATCACTAACACAGGACGCGCAATTCGAGTGCTCAATCACAACACCTTAGACCGATGCCGCAGTCCAAGGTTGTGGTCGTAGAAACAATTATAATTTTATCCATGTTTTATTTCAACATGATAAGGACTCCAAGATTAGGACTCCTAGCCCGTAATATCACGATTAGGACCCCTGGTCCAGAATTCTTGACACGGATCCCAGATCGCGTGCATATAACTAAATGCTAGAGGGGACGTCTCGCGAACTAGATTCTCTTTCACATGTGCTTACTTTTCGCTCAGTGAAAATCAAAAACCAAAATAAAACCTCGGTAACTTATCCAAGTAATCGGAACGTTTCTAAATCATTTAAGAGAAAATCTTTTCCTTTACAAATTCTTTTATAAAACATTTATGAAATTTGCTTGCTTTTAAAATCCTTGATGGAATAAAGTCAAATATTTTCAAAGGGTCTTTCCTTCATAAAACACACCGTTCGAAAAGGTTTTCTCTCGTACAAAACTTTTGATCATAAAAAGGTAGTTTCCTTCAACTCAAAATCACTTCAACATTTTTCTAAAAACAAAGATCTTATTCTTCTGAAGTAAGCACTTTAAATAAGGAACTTTTATAAGTAAACCCAAAACTTTCAAAGTTCTATTCAATGCTTATTAAGGCTTTTAATCCTTATAGTCATTGGGCACAGACTCAAGTCCCAGCTTCTCAAACTTCAATCAACAGTAATATATTCACAACAATAATAATATCATAGTTAATGACAGTTCATCACATATATATAATTCATAACACTTTAAAGCAAGAAATGTTCAACTTCAAGTAATAACCACAATAGTTCAAATAAACAAGTTATTCAAGTATTGGCTCAACATCACAATAATATTCACAACACTCAATTACGCACATACACACATGCATATAGTTATTGAATATCCCTAGGCAAGCTCCCCTTACCTTTGAAGACAAGTAAATAATCCTCGTCTTAATGCTCACGTTAGCTCCAAGAGTGTAATTATCTACTTCATCAAGCAAGCATAGCCGTGTCAAACGTCTCAGAAGGAATCCAACAATGCGCAATGATGTCGTGCGGATGCACGTGCGATTCCGGCAAGTGTACCGGATCGTCGCCAAGTAATAAAAGATATCGATCCCACAGAGACTGTGTTCTCGAATCGCAACTAATTATCAAATCGATTAGATCTGGACTGTTTAAAAAGATTTTTATATTTTTGAAATGGTTTTTGAATTTGAATTTAAGAGATAAAACAGAATCAAACAAAACAGAAAACAAATCTTTTTGATTTTTCAGATCTAAATGGGTTCCCAGGGATTTAGGTTACCACAAGATCGTTTACGTTATGAAGTTGATTACCCTTGTTAATTAGCGAATTGCCTTGAAGGCGAGTTTATCCTCTGATAGCTTAAGCTCCCTCTCGGGTTACAAAAGCCGTGCCCAATTGACCCGACCCCTACTCTCGTGGTAGTCGATCCCATATTGAACCCTTTGCGTTTCGTGACAACTCGTTGATCCTCGAGGGACGGCTTCTAACTCTCGTGATTTCAGTCCCAAGTCTGACTCTATAGATCCGACACCTAGGTTCACTGCTAGGTTCCTCCCTAGAATGTCTAAGTCATGCAAATAACCTAAGTTCACCGCTAGGTTCCTCCTTAGAATATCTACGTCTCGCTGATAAGCGGCCGCCGAACTTTACGTGTGAAACACACTAGAAATCCTAAGTTCACCGCTAGGTTCCTCCTTAGAACGTCTACGTCACGCAAATAAGCGGTCGCCGATTTTACGATTGATTAAACACTAGAAATCAGATCTAAAGTAAATCGTAATTAACAAAGAGTTTACATCAAATTTACATCATAAACAAACTTGGGCAGAGCCCTAATCCCTAGAAACTATGCTACTACTCACGTCTTGCCATGGAGATGACAAGCATGATTACAAATAGCATGAATATACAAAAATCAGAGAAGAAAAGAGAAGAGGAGAAGAGAGATCTAAGCCTAGAGTAGTAGCCCCTAATGTGTTATTGTATATTTCGATACCCATCTCTGATGCCTTGGTCCATATTTATAGAATTGGGGAAGTTAGAGTCCCAAACCAACTCAAAATCTGATCTATTTCGGTTTCTTCAGGTCCAAGTAATGCGCGTCACGGCCGTGATGGCCATCACGGCCAGGCCGTGACGGTCTCTGCCTCTGCAATTCTGGAAAATCCAATTTCTCGCGACGCGAGATATGTCTCGCGACGCGAGACCTCAGCTTCATGGCCCGTGAAGAATGTCACTACCGGGCCGTGATGTGCTCGACTTGTGGTGGTTTTGGGTCACGGCCGTGATGGCTATCACGGCAGGCCGTGATGAACTCGACTTGACCTTTCTTCTTTTTCAGTTTTGCTCGATCATGGCCGTGATGAGCATCACGGCTAGGCCGTGATGGGCTCTGTTTGGCTCATTTTCTTCAGTTTTAAAGCTCCATCTTCATCCAAACTTCATCATGGTTGATTGGCCGCGCTGTCGCGCACGCGCCAAAAAGGAAGAGTGGGTTTAAAAGTATAGTATAGTGCGACAACTCGGATGTCGTCTCTAAGGACTCTGAGAATATTACTTTTCACAAAAATAAGTTTTGGGGGGGTTTGGATTGGAATGCAATTAAGAACAAACAAAACAGAGCAATCAAAAACAAAGCAGTTGAAAAGGGTTTATCAGTTATCAAACAACGATTAATCTACTGTCAAGAATTCCCAACTATCCTTGGTTAATGTAAACCCAAGCCCTAAGCAGATTCTAATCCCCTTTCGATTCTGAAAGAACAACTAACAACGTAATTGCTACTATGGATGCAAATTCCTATTCCCGAAATAACAAACGGGATTAAGCGCTCATGATCAAACGATCATGAATGAACACACGCGAATTAACAAACGCGATTATGTATAGGAAATTTACATCATCTGAAACTAATCAATACAATATTACACACTCTGAAATAACAAAAGAAATATGCAATATGATATTGAAAAGGGAAAAGCAATTAAAATAGGGATTTACATAACCTCAAGTATATAGGATCCTCAAACAAGAGACTAATCCTAGGACTTAGTGCTCCATGGCAACAACGAAATCACGAGAGAAAATGTATATTCGAAAGTTGGAGAAGCAAAAGTCTTTACAAAATATTCAGAACAGCCTTTTATACTATTTCGAGTCGGAGGGCTCGCGAGGCGAGCAAACATTCGCGAGGCGAATTTCATGAAGAGTCAGCAACCTTTGGCATTCTCGCGAGGCGAAGTGACTCTCGCGAGGCGAGGATATGAAGAGTTTTCTCCTTACGCCCGTTATGGCCATCGGGGCCTAACCGTGATGCTCTCGACTTCCGATTCGCGAGGCGAAGGAATACTCGCGAGGCGAGACGCTTCGGCTTCAAAGCGCCACGGCCATAACCTTCAACACGGGCAAGCCGTGATCGCTCTCGACTTTTTCAGGTTTGCAAGGTTCGCGTGGCGAGACCTTCTTCGCGAGGCGACCCAGAGACTTAGCAATTTCTTGGAACAGTCGGGCTTCGGGGTCGTGTGGCGGCGTGTCCTTCGCGGGCGAGACCTGCGTTCTTTATTTTTCTAGCTTCTACTTACCCGAAAACAAGGAAGTAAGCATAAGTGTATTATTTTGACTTAAAACTAGCTAAAATAACTTAAAACTACTCTAGAGACTCAAAACCTTGCTTGAGGACAATCTAATCTAATTTGGGTGAAAATACAATATAATTTGCACAAAACCCTGGTCATACTAGCTATAAAACTAGATGAGCCGGAGGCTTATCAAAATACCCCAAACTTAAACTTTGCTTGTCCCCAAGCAAACTAAGACTCAAAAAAACAAAAAGACTCAGGACTGGCAAGCTTAAAAGATTCAACCAACATTGCACACATTCAAGCAACTTCAAAAACAATTTTTTTCTTCATTGTTTCCCCTATTTCAAACAGAGCAATTCCCACATTCATTTATTCCAAACAATTGAGAGTTTCATCATGAAAACAATCAGAAATCTAAGCAGAGAATCTAAGTCACACACAAGAGGGAGATCACCAAATCCAAACAACTGCCTTCCTCACAAGGGCATTATTTGTTCACTCAGTCCACTCGGTTTATGTCGAGGCTAACAACTTGCACTCAGTTTCACTTTTCAAGTACACTTCCCAAAAATTTGTTTTTCATCTCAAAATGGTTCCCACAGAAAACATGCAAGCAACATCAGAAGGTCTTTATTGGGTTGTAATGGGGCCTGGCTAAGGGTAGGATATACAAAAGGAACTAAGCTGAAGACCCTATGAACTAAGAGAGCATGAACTATATTTACACATAGAAATTCACTCAAGCTCCTTTCTTTATTTTTTTTCTACACATTTCTGGGTGGCTACAGCTCTTTTTATTTCTTTTTTGTATTTTTTTGTATTCTTTTATTATTTTTTTTTTCTTTTTTTTTCACAAGCCTTTGGCTCCAACTTTTTTTTTTTTATTTATTTTTTTTTTTTCAATCCAAAACAGCACATTGCACCTGGTAGACACCCCAAACTTAGTTTCTTGCACCCATTGTAAGATTACATGCTCTCCTAATCCTAAGATCGGGTTAACATGGTTTTCAGATTTTTGGGCTTATAACATTAGGTTATCAAGAACTAACAAGGCTAATAGGCTCAAAAGGGCTAACTAGGGAACATGCATTAGGAATTGGTTTATTCAGGCCAAGTAGTTATTTACAAAGAAACCGCCTAAATCATTTGCTACACACATATAATCATGCAAACCAAAAAGAGATTCAATCAAATCCAGGGAAGTGCAACTTGAAAGTGATTTTCACACATTTTAAAACATGTTGGAGGCTCAAAAACCTCACCTGGACATTCATGCAAATTGTTTGAAAGAGATACTATCCCTAATGTGTGCTTCCTATCACCCCAAACTTATCATTCATCATGCTATCATAACAAAATCCCAAAGTTCAGTTTTCAATTTCACATGGGAATCACAAAATTTTTTCAACATTTTTCAGCCTAGGTGAATCATCACATATCAATCATGCAAGCAATTTGTGCAACATCAATCAAAATCTAACAAACTTGCCAACAAAAAACTCAACACACAAATGCTCCTGAGCTTCTCAGATTATTCGGGAGCTTTATTCAAAGAAAAGAAAAACTACAACTAGTTCCCTCCCCCACACTTAAAACATGCATTGTCCCCAATGAGCAACAAGAGACTTTACAATCGAGTGAGGGAAAGGAAAAGAAAACTCCCGATCAAGCATCGGTGTAGGTTGGAGCATCCAAAGATAGCTCCTCAACATTGGTAGCCATAGGAACAACAAAGCATCCACACCATGGAATGGCTTCAACCTCTGCCCATTAACCTTGAACGGCTTGTGTGTACCTGCACGTGTAATCTCTACTGCACCATAAGGAAACACATTAGTAATGACAAAGGGCCATCCCATTTGGACCTAAGTTTCCCAGCCATCAGTTTTAGGCGGGAGTTAAACAATAATACTAGCTGGCCCACAAAAAACTCTTTCCTAACAATCATTCTATCATGAAATTGTTTTGTCTTTTCTTTATAAATCTTGGAGCTTTCATAGGCTTCAAGCCTAAGCTCCTCAAGTTGCTGCAACTGCAGCTTTCTTTCAACACCGATTTATTCATATCCATATTACAAAGACTTTCTCGCCCAAGGTATGCTCTATGCTCAACCTCCACCGGGAGGTGACATGCCTTACCAAAAACTAGCCGAAATGGGGTCTTGAAAGCAGTCCTTTGTGCCCACAGTGCGTCTTCCAGACGGCGGCTCCATTCCTTCCTATTAGGTTGCACCATCTTCTCCAGAATTTGCTTGATCTCCCTGTTGGATATTTCAGCTTGGCCATTGGTTTGTGGGTGGTAAGCAGTAGACACTCTATGTACAACCCCATATTTTCTGAGTAAGGCCTCCAAGGTTCTGTTGCAAAAATGCGTGCCCTGGTCACTGATGATGGCCTTGGGTATGCCAAACCTGCAAAAGATGTTGGACCTAACAAACTTTGACACAATCTGAGCATCATTAGTCCTAGTGGGGATTGCTTCCACCCACTTTGAAACATAATCTACAGCTAACAAGATATATACAAAACCAAAAGAAGGAGGGAAGGGACCCATGAAGTCCATCCCCCACACATCAAAAACTTCACAAAAGAGCATGGGCTGTTGGGGCATCTCACTCCTACGAGTGATTGCCGGGCCTGTTATTTGACATTCTTTACAACTCTTATATACCTCATATGAATCCCTAAAAAGTGTGGGCCAGTAAAACCCGGAGTCCAGGACTTTTCTTGCTGTCCTTTGAGGTCCAAAGTGTCCTCCAACTGGAGATGCATGTGAGAAATGCAGGATGGACTCTGTCTCATGCTCGGGTACACACCTCCGAATGACTTGGTCACTGCAAAACTTCCACAACTAGGGGTCATCCCACACATAATACTGTGCATCGCTTCTTGACTTGTGGAACTTTGTCTACTTGTACTGCGGGAACAACACCAAAGAACTAGAAAATTTACAATGTCAAGCAAACCAGGGGTTACCCCATACATGTGTAACAATCTCTCATCAGGGAAATCATCTTGGATGGGAAATGTATCCTCATCCCTTGCTATCCTACTCAAATGATCTCTGCTACCAGATTTTCGGCTCCCACTTTTATCCTTTATCTCCACATTGAATTCCTCAAGCAAAAGCATCCACCGATCGGTCTTGGCTTAGCTTCTCGGCTTCTTCAACAGATATTTCAAAGCTGCATGGTCAGTAAAAACAGTCACCCTAGAACCTAGCAAATAAGACCTAAACTTGTCAAGTGCAAATACAATAGCTAGCAGCTCTTTCTCAGTGGTGGTGTAATTTGCCTGAGCGGCATCTAGGGTCCTAGAAGCATAGTGAATTACATGGGCAACCTTGCCCACCCTTTGTGCCAGAACTGCCCCCACAGCAAAATTTGAGGCATCACACATCAGTTCAAAAGGTAATGTCCAGTCTGGGGGCTGGATGACAGGGGTAGAAGTCAACGCCTTCTTCAGATGGTCAAATGACTCTTTGCACTTTTCATCAAACTGGAACAGGGCATCATTTTTCAGCAGATTTGACAGTGGTAGTGCACTCTTGCTGAAGTCCTTTATAAAGCGCCTGTAGAAACCTGCATGTCCAAGAAAGGAACGTATCTCGCGTACGCAAGATGGGTAAGGCAATGAAGCAATTACATTTATTTTTGCAGGATCCACAGAAATACCCTCTTTGGAAATTACATGACCCAATACTATCCCCTGTTCTACCATGAAATGACATTTCTCATAATTGGAATCAAATCGGTATCAATGCATCTCTCGAAGAACTAGATCTAGACTATGTAAACAAGCATCAAAAGAGGAGCCATACACGGTAAAATCATCCATAAACACCTCTATGCGGTTTTCAATAAAATCGGAGAAAATACTAAGCATGCATCTTTGAAAGGTTCCGGGAGCATTACGGAGGCCAAATGGCATCCTCCTATAAGCAAACGTCACCGAAGGGGCACGTGAAGGTGGTCTTTTCTCGATCCTCGGGGCAATATGAATCTGGAAATACCCGGAAAAGCCATCTAGAAAACAATAATGGGATGACCAGCCAGCCGATCTAGCATCCGATCTATGAACGGCAAAGGAAAATGATCCTTACGGGTGGCCTGGTTCGACTTCCTATAGTCTATACAAACTCTCCAGGCTATTCCGGACTCTAGTAGGCACAAGTTCATTATTCTCATTCCTAACTATTGTCAAACCAGATTTCTTTGGTACAACTTGAACCAGGACTTACCCAAGAACTATCGAAATGGGATAAATAATACCCACTGTAGAAGCTTGGTCACCTCTTTCTTTACCACTTCCGAATCGGTGGGTTAAGTCGCCTTTGGGGCTGTCGGTGGCTTAGCCCCATCCTCCAAGAAAATTCTGTGCATGCATCCGGAGGGGCTAATTCTGGAATATCGGCCAATGTCCACCCAATGGCCTTCTTGTTCTTCCTTAGAACTTCTAAAAGCTTGTCTTCCGATCGAGTTGAGGGCTGGAGGAAATGATGATCGGCGGTGTTGCATCCCTCCCCAAGTAGGCATACTTTAAGTTCTCGGGAAGTGGTTTGAGTTCCAAAGAAGGTGGTGCTCAACGAGAAGGTGCATTGGGAGCAGCCATAGGGTCAAGGATTTCTGCTGAGTAAACCGCTTCACTCTCATTATCACTTTCACTATCATCCTCACCCTGCAATGTTAAATCCAAAAACTCAGAGCAAACAGAACATGGGTTAGTGTTAGTGCAGTTAGTACAAGTATATACATCATCAAAACCAGAAATAACAGGAAAATCAGAAATAAGGTCATCATGAGTGTCCTCAATGAGCTCAGTCAGCAACTCTAGGTGGAATACAGAGTGCTCCTCTACTGGGTGCTTCATAGCATCAAAAATCTTGAATTTGGCCACGATACCACCAAACTCCATCGACATCGTCCCATCATAAACATCAATCTTGGTCTTGGATGTCATCATGAATGGTCTCCCCAAGATTATGGGTGATCTCTTGGATCGAGTCTCTCTGCCATGTCTAAGATATAAAAGTCTGCAGGGAATATCAAATCATCAACTTGCACTAGGACATCCTCTACCATCCCCATGGGTGAACATTGGTCCTGTTAGCCAACTGGATGGTAAGACCTGTGTACTGCAATGGCCCCAGATCAAGGTTATTAAAGATGGAGGTAGGCATGACATTGATCGATGCTCCCAAGTCCAGCATACAGTTCTCAAACTTCTTATCCCCAATAGTGCATGGGATAGTGAAGGTGCCTGGATCCTTGCACTTTTGTGGCAGTACTTGATTAGGGCCTATAGAAGCAACTCTCTCTATCTTTGATTGGATAAGTCTTTGAGACATTCATTCCCAAGTCAACCCTCTCATTAGTCTTCATCTTCCTCTTGTTAGTGCATAGGTCCTTCGGAAATTTAGCATATCCGGGTACTTGCTTGATCACATCCAACGAGTGGGATGTTAACAGCTACTTTTCTAAAAAAACATCAAGAATCTCCTTCTCTTTATTCTCACCACCCATCTTCAAATTTTTCTGAATTTCTGTGTGGGAATGGAATGGGTGGTCTATATACTCTCTCGGTTTCAACTTCAACCACCGGCTCGAGGAGTAGCCTCATCAAGAGGCTCGGGAGTAGCCTTAACAGTTTCTTCATCCTTTCGAAGTGGCCTCAACAACCTTTCCGGATCTCGGAGAGATGACACTCACATTAGGGTTGGAGGCATTAGGATTTATCACCGGCTGTGCGGGCAGGGCTGGTTTGTCCCTTGACCTTGTTGAATATTATTCATGGATGTAGCCAACTGTCCAAACTGAGTCCGCAATGCTGAATACTCGCATCCGTTTCTCTGCTGAAATCGTACACTAGATGCAGCCATTTGCTTCACCAAGTCTTCTAATGATGGTCCGAAGGTGCGAAGTGGTCAATGGAGGATGATTACGAGGTGCCATCGTTTGTTGTTGGGAAGAATTCCCATATCGCAGATTAGGGTGATTTCTCCAGCTAGGATGGTACCTATTAGTAGAGAGGTCCGGAATCTTGTCACCGATTCTCGACCGCCTCCTTGATTATAGGGGTTCACTGCATAAGCCCGAGGTACTTCACCGACAAACTCTTCTCTCTCGGATCGGGCATGGATCAAAAGTATGCTCAGTTGCCTTGAACATGCAACATAACTTTGCCGCCTGAAACTTGTCTATTGCCAATTGTCTCACAAATGAAGTCAGATCATCCAATCTATTCTCACGGGCAGACAGCTTCGAAGATGAACAATGAATCTCATTCACGCCTCTTGGCTCAATGAATTTCTTCTTGTAGAGAACTGCTGGGAATTCAACGACATGTTCTCAATAAGTTGCTTAGCAGCAGCTGGGGTCTTATCAACTAATGCTCCCCACTAGCAACATCCAACGATTCCTATCCATAGGCAACAATCCTTCATAAAAGTATTGGACCAGGAGTTGTTCGGAAATTTGATGTTTGGGGCAGCTAGAGACCAAATGTTTGAACCTTTCCCGATTTGACTAGTGACTCGTTCCCTTGCCTTATGCCACATATCTCTTTCCTTATTGAAGCAGCTCTTGAAGCAGGAAAATACCGTTCTAGAAACACCCTCTTCGGATCATTCCAAGTTGTGATGGAGTTAGGCTCAAGGTACAATAGCCAATCCTTTGCAGCTCCTTGGAGTGAAAATGGAAAAGCCTTCGACTTAATCTGTCCTCGGTGACTCCTCCTGCTCTCGAGGTTGTGGAGCATACAACTTGGAATTCTTTTAAGTGCTTGTGAGGATCCTCACCGCAAGACCATTAAACTTGGGCAAAAGGTGAATAAAACCAGATTTTAGTTCAAAAGGGGTGTCGGCACCAGGATAAGAAATACATAATCCATTATAGTTGACATCGGGGCAGCAAGCTGCCTTAATGTCCTCTCGGTCTCCCATGTTTTCAAAAGCAGTTTTAAAATTGGAATTACTACTAGTGCTAGCCCGAAATTCCCTACGGAGTGTGTGCAATGTTCTTTCAATTTCGGGTCAAAATCACACAGTTCAGGGCAATGAGACCTAGTAGCCGGACCAATTCAAAACAAAACAGAAAATAAAAGAAATAAAAGAAAATAAAATAAAAACAAATTGAGAAAAATAACAACTCGAGTCCCCGACACGGCGCCAATTTTGGTCATATTTGTCGCAGACGCGCCAAAAAAGGAAGAGTGGGTTTAAAAGTATAGTATAGTGCGACAACTCGGATGTCGTCTCTAAGGACTCGAGAATATTACTTTTCACAAAAATAAGTTTTGGGGGGTTTGGATTGGAATGCAATTAAGAACAAACAAAACAGAGCAATCAAAAACAAAGCGGTTGAAAAGGGTTTATCGGTTATCAAACAACGATTAACTCTCGTCAAGAATTCCCAACTATCCTTGGTTAATGTAAACCCAAGCCCTAAGCAGATTCTAATCCCCTTTCGATTCAGAATAACTAACAACGTAATTGCTACTATGGATGCAAATTCCTATTCCCGAAATAACAAACGGGATTAAGCGCTCATGATCAAACGATCATGAATGAACACACGCGAATTAACAAACGCGATTATGTATAGGAAATTTACATCACTGAAACTAATCAATACAATATTACACACTCCTGAAATAACAAACAGAAATATGCAATATGATATTGAAAAGGGAAAAGCAATTAAAATAGGGATTTACATAACCTCAAGTATATAGGATCCTCAAACAGTAGACTAATCCTAGGACTTAGTGCTCCATGGCAACAACGAAATCACAGAGAAAATGTATATTCGAAAGTTGGAGAAGCAAAAGTCTTTACAAAATATTCAGAACAGCCTTTTATACTATTTCAGAATTCAGAGGGCTCGCGAGGCGAGCAAACATTCGCGAGGCGAATTTCATGAAGAGTCAGCAACCTTTGGCATTCTCGCGAGGCGAAGTGACTCTCGCGAGGCGAGGATATGAAGAGTTTTCTCCTTACGCCCGTTATGGCCATCAGGGCCTAACCGTGATGCTCTCTGACTTCCAGATTCGCGAGGCGAAGGAATACTCGCGAGGCGAGACGCTTCAGCTTCAAAACTGCCACGGCCATAACCTTCAACACGGGCAAGCCGTGATCGTCTCTGACTTTTTCAGGTTTGCAAGGTTCGCGTGGCGAGACCTTCTTCGCGAGGCGACCCAGAGACTTAGCAATTTCTTGGAACAGTCAGGCTTCGGGGTCGCGTGGCGAGCGTGTCCTTCGCGGGGCGAGACCTCTGTTCTTTATTTTTCTAGCTTCTACTTACCTGAAAACAAGGAAGTAAGCATAAGTGTATTATTTTGACTTAAAACTAGCTAAAATAACTTAAAACTACTCTAGAGACTCAAAACCTTGCTTGAGGACAATCTAATCTAATTTGGGTGAAAATACAATATAATTTGCACAAAACCCTGGTCATACTAGCTATAAAACTAGATGAGCCAGAGGCTTATCATTGATCTTGAGCAATTTACCCTTGATATCTGCAAAACAACACACGAAAACCGCCTTACCCGTTCCAAAGGAAAATTAACCTAAAATCTAATAAAAATATGCCTAAACTACATGAAAATGCATGCAAAATGATGGACAAAGATGAGGTGGAATCACACTCATCAAATCACCCCAAGCTTAAAACTTTGCTTGTCCTCAAGCAATTACTCAGGCCATAAGATATAAATCATTCAAAGCATGGATAGTGAACTAAGAACCCTAGAAGCTAATCCAAGTAATAGGCATTTTTAATAAGCATTCAAGAGATAATCAAGTTCCAGTCCAATTAGAAGCTAAGGTTTTTCAAGTTCATGTCCTCACTGATTTGGGCACTCATCTCACCTCACTCAAGTGTTTTAGGGTTTATTGCAATTCACTCCATTTCCTCAAGGAAAGTATTTTACCATAGGCTTGACTATTAATCAAATCTCCACTTTATTAATGAAAACACTTAAGAATCAAGAGGTCTTTTCCTTTGGTTGTAATGTGGCCATGGGATTTATTGTAAGGTGGGAAAATCAAGGAAAGGGAATTTCAAGAAGGCTAGACAGATTATCAAACATTACAAAGCATGACACCTTCTAAAATACCCCTTTTTGGGCTTTGGTTTACTTTTCCACCTTTCTTCCTTCATTTAATTTTTCTTTTTCTTTTTCTTTTTATTTCTCACTTTCTTTGTCATCCCCTTCTCCATTTTTTTTTTTTGTTTATTTCATTTTTATTTGTTTGGAGAAGGGGAGATTTATAGCTCAAGAGAAATTACTTTCTAGCTTTTTCATCCCATACTTTTTCCAACTACCATTTTGCCCTTTTTGTAATACTTTAAAAGGTGCCATACCAAGCACTATTTATCAAATTAATTCAAGGTACCAAGAAAAGTATTTTTTCTTTAGGCTCAAAATTGGGCAACTAAGGGGTAGCATTTATCATTCAAAGCTCGGGAGGCCGGAAAAAATACCTAGTGCCTCAATCATTTCCAAAAATGTTTTCAGAAATTTTTAAGTTTTGAAATGGTTTCAAGTCAAGTTCTAGAAAATACAGTCCATGAGGAATTAAATCACTCTTTCACAAGAAATGGGGTAGATTTAGTGAATACCCCTTTTGGCTCAAAATCTTACATTTAGTAGTTCAAAAATCAGTGAGGTACACAAGTTTAAGGAACCACATGCTAATTATCAACTATCAAATGATTATCTCAAGAATTTTTATTTTTAGCCTTATCACAAGAATAATGAAAAATTGGGTTCAAAATTCACTATCTCAATTCATTAGGCTCCAAGTTCTTACAATCGGATGCATGTTCTAAGTGAGGGGCAATCTAGAGAATGTGATCATACCAATCTATGCCTATGAGAATGCAATATGAATGCAACAATGCAAATGCAAAAATAAATACCCCTACCCCAAGCTTGATTACTTACATTGTCTCCAATGTAAATAATCAAGTCGGAGAGAGGAGAAAAATGGAACAACTTACCGAGTCGGTAGCGGGTGTTGGCTTCACATTCCAGTCAAAACTTGGGTAGAAATTTTATCACGGCCGTGAGGCTCATCACGGGCAGGCCGTGATCGTTTCTGGTCCTCAGGAGTTGCCCTGTCACGGCCGTGATCTACATCACGGCTAGGCCGTGATGCTCTCTGGCTTTGGCATCCTACTCATCACGCCCGTGATGGTTGTCACGGCTAGGCCGTGATCCTTTCTGTGCTCTTGTTAAATTCATCACGGCCGTGACAGATGGCCTCTGACTTTATCTTTTTTATGCTCTTCTTCTCTTTCTCATCCTGAAAACACTAGACAAACCTATTAATGATATTTTTGCCTCTTGATCTTCTCAAATTATTCAAGAGGTGAATGCAAAAACAAAAGGAAAAAGGGAAGAAAACTTGGGTTGCCTCCCAAGAAGCGCTTATTTATGGTCTTAAGCTTGACCAAACTTCCTTGATCAAAGGGGTGGCTGGGCGTAGAAGTGCAGGCACACTTCTCTTCCATGGAGCTCCTTCAAATAGCCGTTTCTGCTCATACGGCCAATAATGCTTCCGCTTCGTTCTTTTCTCTCGGAGCTTCCTAGCCTTCCTTCCTCTCGGCGGAAGTTTTGTTTCAGTATGGACAGCAACTCCAATTCCATCACTGCTGGGTGCATCATTAGCCATGCATACCTTCGGAGTTGCTTCCATGTTCAGTTCTTCTTTTATCACTGGAGACGTTGTATCAATTCTGCACACATGGCTCTCAAAAGGAAGGTTGTTATCAGAGTTAGTCAATTGAAAATCGATCCTACCTTCCTCCACAGTTAGAGAGAGCTTCCCATTCCTTACGTCTATTACTGCTCCAGCAGTTGCCAAGAATGGCCTTCCTAAAATGATGGGGAATTCAGAATTCCCTTTCATATCCAATACCAGGAAGTCGGTAGGGATGAAGAATTTCCCTACCTTCACAGGGACATTCTCTAGTATGCCTAGAGGAGTCCTAGTTGAGCCGTCCGCAAATTGTAAGGAGAATTTGAACGGTCTCAACTCTTTACTTTCCAACCTTTCCATGATAGTAAGGGGCATCAAGCTCGCACTAGCCCCTAAGTCACATAAGGCTTGGTCAATGTGCACTTGTTCAATTGAGCAAGCGATGGAGAAACTACCTGGGTCTTTCAGTTTAGTAGGCATTTTAGTCTCTACATCTACTTGCTTTTTCCTAACCAACCTTTGTGGGAAAGGTATCGGGGGTTGGTACGGTGGTGGAGGGACATATTTCGGTTCTGGCTCCTCTTTTTTGCTTGTGTCCTCCTCCGGGTCCACGTCCATTTCAGCTACCCCCACCCCAAGCTTATCATCCCTCAAGTGTATGACATTGCAATGCTCATTGGGATTTGCTTCGGGTTGCCCCGGGAATGTACCCTTAGGTCTCGAGTACGTGCTGGTTTGTTGGGCAATTTGTGTTTCTAGCATCTTGTTATGAGTTGCTAAGTTGTCTACCTTAGATGCTAGATCTTTTATTGCCTCACTCACTGCCCTTCCTTGTTGTCTAAACTCCTCATTCTGTTTTGTCTGAGTTTCGACAAAACTTTCAAATAAAGTCTCGAGTTTAGATCTTTGTATCTGAGGGTACCCCGGTGCTGCTTTCTTATTACCTTGCCCCTCTTGGAACTCATGGTTGAGCGTGTTGCTGTAGTTGCCGTAAGAGAGGTAAGGGTTGTTTCTTCTTTGGTTGTAGGGATTTGGGGGAGCATAGTTGGGCAGCTTCGGGTTCGTATCATAGTAGTTGTTACAAGAGTTCACTTGTTCACCCGAGCGCCCGGATCCATGTGGGCATCCCATCATGTCATGTCCCCGCATTCCACAAATCTCACAAACAAGGTTAGTAGCACCTAATGCACTCACATTAGCTCTTTCCAGCCGATCAAAACGTTTATTAAGTGAGTCTATCTTTTACATAATAAGATCTGTGCTATTTACCTCAAACTTACCCCCGAAATCTTGTTCGGGTTATTACCTCTTTCGGATCCCCATTGGTGGTAGTTGGTGGCGACATTCTCGATGATGTTGAATGCCTCAGTGAGAGGCCTATTCATAAACGCTCCACCGGCTGCAGAATCTAGTGACACCTTCGAAGAGTAGTCCAATCCGTTATAGAAGGTGTGCACTATTAACCACCTCTCGAGTCCGTGATGTGGGCACGACTCCAGCAGTCCCTTGTATCGATCCCAAGCTTCCGATAATGATTCTCCGTCTTTCTGGAAGAAGCCGGTGATCTGGGTTCTTATGTAGGCCGTCTTGGATGGAGGGAAGAATTTCTCTAAGAACGCCTGCTCCAATTGGTCCCAAGTAGTCAAGGTGTTAGCTGGGATTTGCTTTAGCCAGGCCTTCGCCTTTCCAGTGAGAGATGAGGGAAACAGTCTCAAACGCACAACATCGACTGAGGCTCCATGAATCCGGATTGCATCGGTGAACTCTAAAAATGTCTCTATGTGATCGGTCGGGTCCTCCGAAGGCAATCCTCCGAATTGATGTTGCCTAATCATGTTGATTAGCATAGGTGGTATGGTATAGTTTTCCGCCTCAATCTCTGGCCTTGCAATCCCAGTTCGCAAGCCTCTCGCATTTGGGGCTGCGTAGTCCTTCAAAGGCTTTGTATCCGGTTGATTCGCCATGAGTGAAATGGGAATCGACCTTTCTTCCTCTCTTAGTAGTCTTCTACGTCTGTGGAAGGTCCTCTCGATCTCCGGATCAATCTCACTAAGGCTCCCAAGACTTAGAGATCTTTGCATATAACACAGAGAGATGGATACAATAGAAGGAAAATAAATTTTTTTTTTTTTTTGATTGATTTTTTTTTTTTTAAAAATTTCAGAAATAAAAATCAAACAAAAAGAAAAGAAAATGTCCAGAAAAATCAATTCAAAATTTGAATTGAGATTCGAAAAGGCACAGTCCCCGGCAACGGCGCCAAAAACTTGATGTCGTGCGGATGCACGTGCGATTCCGGCAAGTGTACCGGATCGTCGCCAAGTAATAAAAGATATCGATCCCACAGAGACTGTGTTCTCGAATCGCAACTAATTATCAAATCGATTAGATCTGGACTGTTTAAAAAGATTTTTATATTTTTGAAATGGTTTTTGAATTTGAATTTAAGAGATAAAACAGAATCAAACAAAACAGAAAACAAATCTTTTTGATTTTTCAGATCTAAATGGGTTCCCAGGGATTTAGGTTACCACAAGATCGTTTACGTTATGAAGTTGATTACCCTTGTTAATTAGCGAATTGCCTTGAAGGCGAGTTTATCCTCTGATAGCTTAAGCTCCCTCTCGGGTTACAAAAGCCGTGCCCAATTGACCCGACCCCTACTCTCGTGGTAGTCGATCCCATATTGAACCCTTTGCGTTTCGTGACAACTCGTTGATCCTCGAGGGACGGCTTCTAACTCTCGTGATTTCAGTCCCAAGTCTGACTCTATAGATCCGACACCTAGGTTCACTGCTAGGTTCCTCCCTAGAATGTCTAAGTCATGCAAATAACCTAAGTTCACCGCTAGGTTCCTCCTTAGAATATCTACGTCTCGCTGATAAGCGGTGCCGAACTTTACGTGTGAAACACACTAGAAATCCTAAGTTCACCGCTAGGTTCCTCCTTAGAACGTCTACGTCACGCAAATAAGCGGTCGCCGATTTTACGATTGATTAAACACTAGAAATCAGATCTAAAGTAAATCGTAATTAACAAAGAGTTTACATCAAATTTACATCATAAACAAACTTGGGCAGAGCCCTAATCCCTAGAAACTATGCTACTACTCACGTCTTGCCATGGAGATGACAAGCATGATTACAAATAGCATGAATATACAAAAATCAGAGAAGAAAAGAGAAGAGGAGAAGAGAGATCTAAGCCTAGAGTAGTAGCCCCTAATGTGTTATTGTATATTTCGATACCCATCTCTGATGCCTTGGTCCATATTTATAGAATTGGGGAAGTTAGAGTCCCAAACCAACTCAAAATCTGATCTATTTCGGTTTCTTCAGGTCCAAGTAATGCGCGTCACGGCCGTGATGGCCATCACGGCCAGGCCGTGACGGTCTCTGCCTCTGCAATTCTGGAAAATCCAATTTCTCGCGACGCGAGATATGTCTCGCGACGCGAGACCTCAGCTTCATGGCCCGTGAAGAATGTCACGGCTGGGCCGTGATGTGCTCTGACTTGTGGTGGTTTTGGGTCACGGCCGTGATGGCTATCACGGCCAGGCCGTGACAGACTCTGACTTCAGCCTTTCTTCTTTTTCAGTTTTGCTCGATCATGGCCGTGATGAGCATCACGGCTAGGCCGTGATGGGCTCTGTTTGGCTCATTTTCTTCAGTTTTAAAGCTCCATCTTCATCCAAACTTCATCATGGTTGATCTTGAGCAATTTACCCTTGATATCTGCAAAACAACACACGAAAACCGCCTTACCCGTTCCAAAGGAAAATTAACCTAAAATCTAATAAAAATATGCCTAAACTACATGAAAATGCATGCAAAATGATGGACAAAGATGAGGTGGAATCACACTCATCACGCAACAACCAGAAATCAAGAAATCAATTACACGTGATCAAACACATATTCTAATTTGATCTAAACACTTAATCTTATTACCAAACAAGGTCATTTTCAAAGAAAATCATGTTTGGAGCTTAAGCTTCACAATACCCTTTGAGGAAACTTTGTTTTGATTAAAGGATCATGAAAATGAACTTAGGAATCATCAATTAAGAGTCCTAATTGCACTAAATCATAATTAATTTCACAAAAACAGAACCAAATTCAAATAAAATCAAATTGGGGTTTAGGGTTCCCAAACACAGTTTGGGGAAAACTCATTTTAACTAAAGAATAATGAAATTGGTTTAGGGAAACACTAATTCACAGTCCCAATTGCATAAAAGTAGTGTTAATTTCACATTTTGAAACTGAATCAAAAGTTAGGGTTAGGGTTTCGAAATTAATTTGGGGCTTTTACAAGCTAGAAGAGAATAGAGGGTAAAACACTTACTCAAGGTAGAAGAAGATGTCATGGTGGCCTAAGGTGGTGACGACGGTGGCGATGCGACGGCTTCTCCAGCGAGGCGTCTCTGAACGCTGGTATGGACAGCTTATGCACGAACAACACAAGGAAGAAAGAGAGAATGGTGGTTGAACCACCATTGACAGCAAGCAGGGGCTCTACCACGGCGACGACGGGCTCACCGCGAGGGAGTGACCTTCACGCGATGGAGATGGCGAGTTCGCGCGAGCAGGGACGCGGGGTCATCCTCCTCAAGCGTCGGCCGAAGCTTCTCCCTAGGCGGCACGCGACTCCGAGCGGTGCATGCGGCGACGCGAGCTGGTCTAGCAAGTGGGAAGGAGAAGAAATGGAGTTTGAGAGGGAGGAAGAAGAAAAAAGGAACAAGAAGAGAGAAAGTAGGGAAAGAAGAAGAAAAAGAAAGAAAAGGAGGGGGGTTTAAGGGCTGTGTTAGGAGAGGAAGTGAGAGAATGTGATTTTTGTATTAGTGGGTACAAAATAAGTGATAAATATTAAGCATAAAAACAAACAAGTTTTTAGTTTTTGAATCCAAAAATAAAGGGTGACAAATATATACTTTCAAAATTTGAAATAAAGTAGAGATTGATAGTTGGATTGATCAACTAAGAAAATCCACGGTTCAACATTTAATCTCCGATTAATGTCAAACCAGTTTATTTTCAAATCTAAAATTAAATAGAATGAAAATATGAAAATGTTTTTTTCTTAATCATATTATTTAAAACATTTTTCTGTACTGGTAATAATAGTGACAATAACATAAATTATTGTCTAGTAAACGTGCATTCATTGAAATAAGTCAGTGCTAACGCACCCAATAAAATAATTTGAAGAGAGTAATTTAATTACACAAACTAAACCACATAACAAAATAAACATAAACATCCAAATAAAATAATTAATCATATGTGTAAAAACTAGGGTGTTACACTCATCAAGAATTTATGGACAAGGGAGAAGGGCCTTGGACTTGTGCAAATGGGCTTGAGAGTCCAAAAAATCCATTTGATTTCAAGTATGGAAAAAGTCTTAAGACTTAATAACCATAGGAAAGTTTTAAGCATACAAAATGGTTTCATGAAAATTAGTTTCATGACCATGGGGTTGGGCCTCAAAACCGCAGCCCCCTCATGGTTTGAATGAGCAAGAATTGGCCCAATTGATAAAGACAACTTGATAGTTTAACTTAGGACCAAAAAGAAATTAAGAGAAAGTTTAAGGACTAAAGTACAAAATCCTTAAAATAACATCATAACCATGTGCACACTTAAAGACTTCACATGAGTGACTCATCCATGTGAACCATCTTGAAATCATAAAATAAATTTTTTAACTGGTCCTGGAAACTCCATATTTCGCCCCGTCGTTTGCCCGATTGAACATAACGCCCGAATATAAAATATTATTTCACTTTTTAGTGAAATATTTCAAAATAATCAAAATCGTTGGAAATTAAATAAAAACCTGAAGTTTTTCGTTCACGACTTAAAATTAGGTCTTCTGATAAGTATAATCATACTGTCAGTGAAATTCACAAACCCGGTTTACTTTGATTTTTCAACCTAAATTTTAATTGTAGCTTTCTACAATCAAGTAGAGTAAGGTGATGAACTCAGTTCATTTAAAATAATTTTCTAACACTCAAGTAAACGTATAAACATATTCACTTATATTTCTATTATTAACAGCAGTGAAAAATCAATTAACTTTTGGATTGACAAATGGCTGTCAAACCCGATTGTAAACAGTCTTCATATTCCTGATGAATACCACTCTCATCTGTCAGCCAAGGTGAAGGACTTTATTGTAGATTTCTCTTGGAGTCTGCCTGTGGAACTGGTCAGAAATTGTCCAGACCTTGCTGCTGAAATTAAACAAGAAGTCATTCCTAGATTTGAAGGTGAGGATCACATAGTTTGGACAAAGTCAGACTCAGGTTATTTGTCTTTTAAAGATGCCTTCTTGTTTTTGAATCAGCCTAAGCAAAGTCCTTCTTGGAGCAAGCTCATCTGGAACATTTCAATTCCTCTATCTAAGTCTTTTGTTGTTTGAAGGTTGTTTCATGACAGAATGCCAACGGATGAGAAATTGGCCTCCAAAGGTTGTGTTGTTGTGTCAGTCTGCAGTCTCTGCCTAAACAGCTATGAAACCTCAAAGCATTTGTTCCTTGAATGTTAGTTTGCCAAAAGATTATGGGGTTGGCTAGCTGGAAAAATGAATTGCTCTATGGACCTTACTTCAGTTTCCTTCATACTGTCAGTTTGCACGAATAGTCTTAGTAAACAAGTGCAAGTGACTATGTTGTCTGCTATTGTAAACGTTATTTGCAAAATTTGGTTTTGCAGAAACCAATTGAGATTTGAGAACAAGTTGATTCCTTTTTCTAGAGCAACTTCTATGATCACTTCAAATGTCTCTTTATCTGGAAACTGTACTGCAGGTTGCATGAGTTCCTCTATGAGTGACTTCATTATTTTAAAGCAGTTCTCCATTTCTGTTCATCCTAGGCCAGCTCTTGACATTAAGCAAGTTGATTGGAAGCCTCCTCCCTGTTTTTGGGTGAAGTGTAATGTGGATGGTGCCTCTAGAGGTTCTCCTAGCATTTCGGCTTGTGGTGGTCTTTTTAGGGACTATAGAGCATCAATCCTTGGTTGTTTCGCTTTGAATTTGGGTGTATCTTCTTCTCTTCAAGCAGAATTGTGTGGTGCTGTGGCAGCTATTGATACAGCCTTTGCTAAAGGTTGGCAGAAGTTTGGTTGAAAAGTGACTCAAAGTTGGTTGTTGATGCTTTCAAATGCATTAAAATAGTTCCTTGGAACCTAAGAAACAGATGGAAGAATTGTTTGGTCTTGAGTAGGCATATGAAATTCTTTGTTACCCATATCTTTAGAAAAGGGAATCCTTGCACCGATAAGTTAGCAAATCATGGCCTTACTACTAGTGGCTTTGTATGGCGGGACTTGGTCCCTAGTTTTGCTAGGGAAGAATTTTTTCGTAATAGATTTGGGCTTCCCCAGTTTAGATTCAAGTGATTATTTCATCCCATGGGTTTTTTCGTAATAGATTTGGGCTTCCCGCATGTTTTGTATTCTTTATTTTTTATTTTTTATTAATAATATTTAGGGGTGTTGCAGGTGATTGATAAAATTGGGAGTACAAGCCTAACTGGGATGTCCTTCTTTACAGGTGATCTTTTTACACTTCTTTTTGCTTAAAAAAAAATATATTGCTTTATTGATGCACGAATGAAACAGATACAATAATAGGTAATCAATCCATGAGATAGCAACCAGAATTTGAAGATTTAAATAACATTAATAGGAGTTTGTTCCTCTACTTATTACGCATATGTAAACTGATAGATATATTATTGTAAAATGGTAATAATATATATTATTGCAAACGTCCCCTTATTACCACTGTGGTCACCAATTGTAACACAGTTTGTTTTCCAAGCTTTCACCAACACCTCTTCCTCTTTTGTGTTGATCTCAAGGTAGATATCATCTCTGGCTTATTTATTCTTATTTATTCTGATTTAGCACATAATATTCCTGATATCCGATCCTCTTTCTTTTTTTACTATCTATATTAGTGTTTAGTTCTGTATCACTGTTCCAATGTTTTAATTTATGGTATTGTATTTCAGTGGCCAATTATGTTTTTATTTTATGTATACAAAACTATTCATGTTTATGTTGTAGTGTCTGCTTCTAATTTTTTTTTTTTATGATTCTGAAACTTTAATTTGTTGCTTAAAAAAAGCATAAGATTGATTGTTGTTTATGTAAGCAAGAAAGAAATGCCCACAAATAATATTCTCAATCATTTTATTTTATGGGTATATGTATATTGTCAGGAACCATCTAAACTATTTCTGCATTAAAATAATAATAATAACATTACATAACTAATAATTAGCATAGAATGATACGAAAAAAATTAATATATAGAAAAAGGGTGGATAAAAAGCACTGAAGTTTTAGTGTATAAATAAATTCATCCGTCAAGAAAGAACATTATGTTATCCAAACAAAAAGAAGCCCTTTTCATTGAAAATATTTTATATACACAGTAAATATTTTTCTCTATTATGTAATAAACAATAATGAAATAAAATATTGCTCTTGCGGTAACCAAAGGTAGGACCAATTGCAAATAAAAGACAAAGGTGGAAAGTGGCACAAGAAGGGGGAGTAAGGCATGGAGGTGAAAATGAGGTAGATTTTTATTTGACTTATATTTTTCTTATGCACGTAGGTATTTGTGCAAATTTTTTTCACACGAATTTGTAGGATGACACTGAGAATTACATTAGTTAGTGACATTATTGCTGGGAGATTTGATTTGTGTAATTTATCTTTGGAAAATTCTTGACTTCAAGAACCCTATGCAAATCAATAGTATCGAGATGATTTTCCTTGATGAAAATGTAAGCAATACACCCATGCACCACACCACTTTTAATAATATCAGTGTTTTCAAATTTAGAATTCTCAAACAAAAAAAATCATTCAGTGTTTTCTCATTTCAAATACTACATGGATACTTATTTGTTGCTCTTTTAAATTATTGTTCCATTTTGATGTACCATATCCTATTTCCACCAATAATAACTTCCCACATATTTTACTTTCTTAAAATTATATGAAATTTTAACTTATGTGATAAGCTATTATTGGTAGGGACATCAAACATGATATGGTACACTAAAATACGACAGCAAATCTTCATCCGTAACAAACACCTCTAAAACTAAGAAAAATGTCATTAATGCCCTCTTTCAAACATTCTTTTTAACTCATTCTTTATTAGTGATTGAGTTCGTGTGAGACTCACTAAGGGTGTGTTTGGATTGGTGGAAGGTGATGGAATGGAGGGGAATGAAATGGAATGGTAAGTTGTTCTGTTATTTGGATTGTAAAAAAGAAGATGGAAGGGGATGGAAGGGGATGGAACCCAATGGAATCCATTCCACCCTATTCCATCACATACCCCCATTTTTCATCCCTCCCAATTTGGATGGAATGGGATGGAACATAAATTAAAATGCTTTATAAATTATAAAATTATTATTATGTCCTTACCTTAATACGTATATTCTTCTTTCTTCCCTCCTCAAGACAGCTTTCCGACACTCTGCAACAAGTGCTGCTTCGAATTGTTTTGATGCAGTTCTGCAACGATGCATTAGATCATTTTCTGTTTCAACTTACTCACAAAAAAACTTAATATTAATATGATACATCAATGGTCCCCATTATAATGATTTTCTTTGCTATTTCCATTAAACTTTATTGATAAAGATAGTTCACTTTCCCCTTTCTTTCCTTTATGGCATTTTGTTTCAATCAGAGGCATCTGCGAATAACTCAACCAAAAGCTATTAACCATTCAACTTCTTGGAAAAGTTCAGATTATCTTTTGATTAATACAATATTTTTATTATTATTTTTAAAATAAGGGTAAACTGGGAATAAAATATTATAACTCATTCCATTCCGTTCACTTCCTAAATATTCCATCCAAACGATGGAATGAAATTTTTATTTCATCCCGTTCCACTCCGCTCCATTCCATTATGTTCCATTCCACTCCATTCGATTCTCTTCCATCAATCCAAACATACCCTAAAAGGGTGGACCCATATAACTTAACTAAGTATCATATAAAACTCACCATATAATAAAGAGTGTAATAAAGATAATATCAAAAAGAGTGTGTTACTAGTGTTATAACTAAATATCATGATACTCTGTCACCCTGATATTCTCTCTTAATGATTTCAAACACTAGCTGATTCCAAGTATCTACTGGGCCAGGCATGCACCAATGCAAGCAATCCTGTGGTGGTGGCCTTCCATCTGGGCCACGTTTTGTAACCTTGTTTGGATCAGGGTTCCTGTAGGGGCCAGGATGACCATCATGCCTGTATTGAAAGGCTTCAGTGATATCCATTAACCTCATCTTTGATCCATTTGATGCCTTTTTTATTGCACTACCAAAAGCTGTAACCTGTTGCTCATGCATTGTATTTGTATGCACATTTTCCACCACTTCACCAAGTGCAAGAGGCTTAACCTTCCCAGTGCATGACCCACCTGTGTTCCAGGCACCACCCTCATAATGATCAGGTGAATAGGAACGCACAATTGTGAGCCCTGTGTAGTTTGGATGTGTAACAAGAGCTGTCAAAAATGTTTCAACAGATATACCAAATGCTTTAACATTGTTGATCTTCATAGCTTTTGACTTGTCTGGCCACCAAAGTTGTCCTCCCACTATCTCATTGTTCAAAATATACACAGACTGCTTTGCAAACCAATGACCAGAGGAAAGAACAATCACATCAAATGTGGGGATCACTTCCATCAACTTCTGTTCAGGGACATCCAGAAAGAGCTTGTCCACACCAGCTGGAGCGAAATCAAATGGTTCGGTGTTGTGTTGGACGAGCCATGAGGACCATATCCGGACAATGGTAACAGATGTTGACTTAAAATAATATCGTAGCATGTTACGGTTTCCCCTATTCTGGGGTTCCTCTACCTGAAAGTACCATATTTTGCAGTTAAGTATCTTAACTGAATAAAGGATGCCTACACACACAAGCCCCAAGCAAACACAAGTACCACCATTATACATATGCATACATACATATACATGCACACATACGTACATACATACACACATACATACATACACACATACATACATAAGAAACATGACATGGCATAGCAGCAGCACTACCTAGCCTAGTGCCCCAAGGCCTTATTTTAAGGACAAAACTTAGGTGCAGTATTACAGGTGCATGTGGTGTTGTTTTCCAATGAAAAGAAGACGTGTAATAGCTCATAAATATAACATGTGCAATGGGTGTTACACATGTCCTATTCTCGATGGAAAGCAGCACCACAGACATATATAGAATAATACCCAAGTTTTATCCTTATTTTAAAGATAATTTGGCTGGGCCAGGCCAGGCACAAACGTTCTGTTTGGCACCTTCCTATTACTCAGGTGCATGCTAGGAAGCTGAGGTGTTGGGGGGGCAGCATAGGATTGGTTACTCCTATTGAGGGCAAAATGGAAAATGTGAGATGGTGGGATGAAGATGAACCTTGTAACAATCCTGCCAACATGGCAGGTAAGCTAGAATATAAAGGAAGCAAGCAAGGCTAAGAGAGCTAGGCAAGAATTTGGTGAGGTTTGGGAAGGGAGGCTGCAGCCACACGAAGTGCTGCTTTATCTTTATTGTTACCTTTTCTGTTTGAGTGAGTATCCAGATTTTCATCTGATACTGATATCAGTGGCAGAGGAGTGTTTCCAGTCAGTTGATTCACTGAAACAGTGTTCTAAGTTTCAGGTCCCTCCCTATGACTTCAATGTATATGTATCTTGGGCAACCATATGGATAATCTCATAAATCTTAATTAGTATACTTTCATTCATGTTGAATATATGGCTATGTGCCTATTCCAATTTTAAGAAAATTCACATTCATAAATTTACGCAGAAATCATGAGAATATATTAACAAGATGCCAGCAAAAAAGACTGATTTTTTTCTCCCATCTTATAATCGTTTTATTTGTCATGCAAATCAGATCCATAATGAATAATGAAAATAACCTGCCAGAGAATACACAGCATTGATTCCATCTGGTTTCGAGAAACCGAATCCCCAATGAAAGCCAATGTCTTGCCTCTCATCAGCTCTAAAAATTTCATGGGATCAAATCGTGGGATGTCACACTGGAAGGGCTTCCATTGCCAGTTCTCATAATCCTTGTCAGGCCTCCCGTTACCCTGGCAATTCTGCATTTGTGTCAATACAGGGCATGAGTTGTTTGTGTATAATGGTCCCAATGGATCATATACCCAATTTCCATGGTACAGATCACAGCCTACATAACAGAAAACACAAGTAAGAAAAAATGAGAGATATATAATACAGAGCAATTTCAAAGATAATTATTAGAAATAAAAGTGGTAAATCTATTTGTCTAGGTGAAATTCTTAGCTAACAAGATACAATACAAGTACTAATAATTTACATATTTTGCACAATATTAAAAAAAAAAAAACTGCTGAGCATAACAAACATAACAAAATAAAAGTGATAAAATGAAACTAATCCTGGCATTATGGCTCTATTGAATTTCCAAAAGAGAAGAGAGTAAAGTAAACCAAAAACAACTTTAATTTTATAATGATCATATAAAATGAGAATGGTAAATAAAATGATAAATTGAAATCAAGTTTATGCAAGGCAATAGCAAATCCAACCTGAATTAACAGAACCAGCATAGGATTCATTATCTGGCTTGTCAGATGATGCTGGAACTGCTGTTGATATTGAATCAGAAGGAGACACAGAGGTATTATTTGATACACTAGACTTATTCATCAAATCCACAGAAGTGGATTCCTCAATTCTAATATTACCCGTCACATTGGAAGAATTGGTACCAGCCACAGAAATAGGTGCAGTTGAAGCAAAATCAATTTGTGAATCAGAGTGAGCAGGCAAGCTATTGTTAACCACATCTGTACTGTTGCCAAATGAAGTTACAGGTTCCTGTGAACGAGAAGCTGCTGCATCCGAAGTTTCTGTGCCGTTCAACTTCTTGGTTACTGGAAAATTTGGTGAAGCAGATTCACTCAATGGTACTTGTGAAGTTGATTTAGTATCAGTGTGTTCTATCTTGCCATCACTTGACAGATCAGTGGAAACTGTGGGGGGTTGTAGATCAGATGATGTTTTATTATCCACCAGATCTAAACTTGTATTCAAGCGAACATCAGCGGAAGTTTCATGGATTGGAGACACTGACAAATCGGAATTTCCTGAACTACCTAGACCATATAAGTATCCTTGAAACGTGGAACCAATTGGGTATGATACAAGAATCCAGGAGGCAAAGGTTAAGAATACTGCCATTAACCCCACTGAAACTACAATCCAAGAAAGAGGTCTTGGATGGAAAGGCACTTCATGGGAACTTTTGGGTGTAGCCCAAGTCATGGCTTTCATTTAATCCACCTAACTCTATACTAGACCCTGAAGCATGAAGGCTCTTTCCAAACCATAGAAACTATCCACAACTTAGTACAACACAGCTTCCAGCATTGAACAATACCAATCCCCAAGAACAGCCATGTTTTACCTAGAACAGATAACTAAAAAATAATCAAGGAAAGAATATGATTAAAAACTACAATGAAAATGTGTTAAGTATGAAATAATGAGTAAGAAGGTTCATACTTGAACACTTGCTCCTGCAGCCCATTAACATAAAAAAATTCAGAAATAATAAAGGACCAAAATTTAGCTTCAAAAATCAGACCCCACCAGGCAAAAACACAAAAAAAAATTCCCACAAAATTGAAATAGCCAGAAAGGAAACTAAACAGAAATCAATGAGCCAAAACTCTTGCAGCCCATTAGCATAAATAAATTCAGAAATCATAAAGGATAAAAATTAGCTTCAAAACTGAGTCCCTACCAGGGGGAAAAATTTCCCACAAAATTGAAATATCCAGAAAGGGAAATGCAGAAAAACCAAATGGGACCACTGAATGAATGAAAAAAATAGAAACCTTTGTGAAGATACTTCTGGAATTAGCATTGAGGGCAAGCTCTTACACTGTGAGTACTGTGTGTACTGTGCAATGTTATCAAGGGACTGAGTTGCTGATGAAGACAAACAACTGTGGCCACTTAAAATCTGGATTAAGAACTACAGCAAGCAATTTGTGCTCCAAAGGGGAGAGGAATTTGGATGAAATCACGACATTTTTGTCTACTGGGTTGTATGTGATGCTTGTCTGCTTGTCCAAGAGAGCAGCATTCTCACTTCTCCGAGCCTCAAACTATTGAGAATATATATATATATACATACATACAAAATATGTTGATTGGTATTTTATGTTTTTTTTTTTTCACTTTGCTGGTATATGTTTTCTTTTTTGCATTTTGATTTTATATATTATGTTATGTCATCACGTTAGTCTTAAACCAACATCAATCGAAATGAATTTAAGGAAAAGACTAATATGAAAGATGGAACATAATCTATGATATCAAAATGAAAAAATAAAATAAAATGTATGTTCTCTTGCTTCTTCTCTTTTTGGTCCTATACTTCATGTTACGTTTTTTATATTAGTCCTAAAATTGATGTCATTATATACAGATTGACGAAAATGATTAACGTGTCATGAGAACATAATGTCAATATGAAAAACGGAAAAATACGGGATGAATCAATATATTTTCCCTATATATATTAAGTTTAATGTACTCTTGCTTAAAAAAATGCTTAATTTACTCAAATTCACTTACTATATTTAAAATATTTATTCCAAATCTATGTCCTTCAACTTATTTTAATTAATATAATGAGAGTCCGGTGACTTCTTTAACGAATTAGATTAAATATAGGTCGTTATATTAGAATAAATTGTAGTGAATAAATTGAAGGTGAGATTTGGAATAAATGTTTTAAATGACTTTTGGGGTTAATGTGTCCCTCCTCAGACATTTAGCATATAATAACCAAAGTAGAGGTGAGATGTTCTGGTGAAAATGAACTGTTGTCTGTGGGGGGTGTCCCCTCCTCTAATTGATGATTTAGGAATTGACTGTTAATCTTGCAAAAAGTGTTTTATTTGTAAATTTAATTCTTCTTCTAAAATGGATAAAACATGGAAAGGGTTGTTGTTGTTATAGGCATATTTGAAGAACACAAAAATGTACCAAGCAAGATGAGATAAAGATTAGATGGATAGCTGGCAAATCACTTTCATGTGTTTAAAATGGTGATCTACTTAAGATTGAAAAGGGGAAATATATAGAATCTATCTTTAATTGATTTTCCCATATCCCCCCACCTCCAAATTGCTTGTCAATTGATGATTGCTTCACATCAAGCCTCAATCGAAAATGGTGAGACTTTAATGGATTTGGCAAGTCATTCTTTCTGGATGTTTTTAAAATGAAAAAGCAAATGTGGTATGAATTTGTAATCCTTTTCCACGTTCTATCACATGTTATAATCGAACTTCATTCATAATAATTAAAAAAAAGATAGTCTTAATAATGCTCAATATGTGCTTCAAAAAAAAATGCTCAATATGACCTCCCCTCAAATCAAGTATAATGTGTGATTGTTGGTGTTTGTATGTGATTTTCGTGTGGGACTTGATAATTTATTGAAATTTATAAATAAAAAAAATAATTTGCTATCTATTGTACAAACAAAAAAGCAAAAAATCCAACAATTTTTTTCTTAAAAAGAATTTTGGTTTTATGAGCTTTTTCACATTTTTTGTGTATAAGATTAATCCTTTGATTCTCTCCATAAGCCATTTGAATTTTTTTTAATATAAAATCATAAAAGGTATGAAATTAATTAATGGACATAATGGATTAAAAATTAGGAATTAATTATATATTTTTTCAACATTAGGGATCCAAACCCTCATTACATTTAGTTTTGGATATTAGCCTTCGATTCTCAATGCTCACAAATTTCACACACATAGTCTCTGACGAAAAAACAACACTACCATTACTATCCAAGCTTTTTAACAAACTGAAACACCAACTCATAAAACAATCAGCACCCTGCATGGCTTGACTCACCTTGTCAAACAACCCCAACCTACTCTACATGTAATAAAGAGTTGTCATGTGTTTTCAATAGCCCAAATTCTTCTATCCTGCTGAATGGAGTGAAATAAAGGGGTTTTCAAGATATTATCAGCTTGAGCATTTGAGAAAAGAAGATGAATTCATATAAGGTTTTTATTCCACACCTTTTGGCCTGAAATCCAAAGATCTTTCAACTTTAAATTCTCCACTCCTGCAACTGTACCATCAGGATAGAGGGTCTTACAATCACCACTTAGCCAAGGAGCACCAAAGACATCAATATGCTGGCCGCTACCTATTACCCATCCTAGTTCCTTCTTTCAACAAAGTTTGGGTTGACCAAAGGATCCTCCAACTGCAGCTAGGGTTAGCACCTAGGATGGTGTCCAAAAAATCACAATTAGGATAATAACGAGCCTTAAAAATTCTAGATTAGGACATTCAATAAATTTCCATGCTTGTTTAGCAAGCATTGCCAAATTAAAAGCATAAATGCTCCTAAAACCCATACCCCCATCCTTCTCAGGGATAGTTAATTTATCTCACTCCAACCAATTAATACCACCATAATTTCTTTGGCTATTATCCCAAAAGAAAGAGTTCACCATTTTTGAATCTCATCCCCTAAGGATTGGGGAATTAGGTATATGCTCATGTAGTACGAGGGGATAGCTTAAACCACTGATTTAATAAGAACTTCTCGGGTTGCCATAGAAAGAGTCTTACTTTTCCAAGAACTGATTTTATTCCAAACTCTATCTTTAATGAAACTAAAAGTAGCTTTCCGATTTCTACCATGAGTACCCAGTAGATATGAAAAATTATTAATATTAGTTGAGTGCCCAATTTTCTGGTCCGTGATAATACCTACAACTTCTCCCAATTCCATCAAGCTGTCATGAGTAGGACTCCGGCCAAAACACAATCGACGGATCCAAGATATATTCTTACAAGTAAAAGGAGTTCCAATAGATATTGGTTGTGTTTGAAAGGTTATGAATGATTGACAAGTCCAATCCCAAAATCTTATAAATAATTATTAAAAGAATAATATATTCTTTCCAAAAAAATTGATCCTTACGGGTTCATTTATTAAAAAATCTAGGGGTGCTTATTATAATGTGTATGAACTGAATAGTATTCTTTTGTATATATATCGATGATGATTTACAAAGAGAGGTATATATAGCCTTCTAGCTATGACTTAGTCAAAGAAACTAGTAACAGAAAAGATACAAAAGAGGAAACAGAACTTATCATCTAAACTAATCTATTAACCAAAGTTGTTATAATAGTAATCAAGAATTAATACGGCTAATACCCCCCGTCAAGCTGTTGGGTGGATGCTCATCACTCCCAGCTTGGTCAAAAATGTGTGGAAAGGTAACGGGTCCAGGGTCTTGGTGAGAAGATCGGCCAGTTGATTTGTGCTGGCAATAGGCAATAGATTGAATAGTTTGGCTTGTAATTTTTCTCGAACAAGATGACAGTCGAGCTCGAAATGTTTAGTTCTTTCGTGAAAAGAGGCATTGGCTGCAATATGTCTTGCAGATTGACTATCGCAATATAGAAGAGCTTGTGGTAATGGTGGGAGGCGAAGATCCTGAAGTAAGTAGTGAAGCCATTGCAGCTCACAAACCGTGGAGGCCAATCCCCGATACTCGGCTTCGGAGGAAGAGCAAGAGACGGTGGGTTGCTTTTTGAACTTCCATGAGATGAGAGAGTCGCCAAGGAATACACAAAACCCAGTGATGGATTTGCAAGAATCTGGACAGCTTGCTCTATCCGAGTCGCTAAATGCTTGATATACCGGAGAACACGAACAACAGCATCGTGGTGAAGATAAGTTGGATTTGCCATGAATTGGCTTAACTGTTGGACAGAAAAAGACAAGTCAGGGCGGGTTGTCGTTAAATATAAGAGCTTACCTATCAATCTTCTATAAGCAGAAGGGTCATGCAGGGGAGTGCCGCCAGTGGCTGTTAAGCGAGTCCCTTTGGACATAGGAGTAGAAACGGGTTTACATGCCAGTAATCCACATTCAGAGAGAATGTCTAAGGCATATTTGTGCTGGTATAGGTGAATTCCAGCCTTTGATCGAGCTATTTCCAAGCCAAGAAAGTATTTGAGAGGACCGAGATCTTTGATTTTAAAGCGAGTGTTCAAAATATTTTTAATGTGGGCAATTTCAACTAAGTCAGTGCCTGCAACAATGATATCGTCAACATACACTAAAATAACAGAAAGAGAGCCGGAAGATTGTTTAAAAAAAAGAGAAGAGTCAGAAGTGGATTGTGAATAATCGTGAGTAATAAGAAAAGATGATAAACTAGCAAACCATTGGTGGTTTGATTGTTTCAAGCCATAAATGGATTTAAGCAATTTGCAAACTTTGTTAGGTTGAGAAATTTGTAAACCAGGTGGTATAAGCATATAGACCTCTTCATCTAAGTGGCCATGTAGAAATGCATTGTGCACATTGAGTTGGTGCAAATGCCAATTCTTGGCTGAGGCAAGTGAAATTAAAAGCCTAATAGTAGTTAATTTGGCTACAGGAGAGTATGTATCAAAAAAATCAATACCTTCAATTTGAGTAAAACCTTTTGCAACGAGGCGAACTTTATACCTTTCAATTGTGCCATCGGCTAAGTACTTGATTTTGTATACCCATTTACAGCCTATAGGCTTCTTACCTTCGGGTAAATCAGTGATGAGCTAAGTGTTATTATGTTGTAAGGCATCCAATTCTAAATGCATTGCCTTAATCCAATGAGAGTGCTTACTGGCTTGGGAGTAAGTCTTGGGTTCTTCATGAGCAGAAATGGAAAGAGTGAAGTGGAGATGCTGTGGTGATAGCCGAGAGTAAGACAAGACAGAAGATAATGGATATGTGATGTTGTCTTTGGCAGGAGCTGAAGCAGTGGAGAGGTAGTTGCAATGGAAATCCTGCAGGTATCTAGGGGGTTGTTTTATCCGATCAGATTTTTTGATGGCAATTGGTGCTGGAGAATCTGGAGTTGTGGCAGCAGAGGATAGAATTGGTGAGTCCTGTGCAGAATTGATTGGAAGAGAAACCTGTGAAGGAATGGAGGAAGGCTGTGTAGATGGCATATCAAATAGAAAAATGGGATCCCAATCAAGAGAGTTAGAATCATGAATAGAGGAAATATTATCAGAGGACTAAGAATAGGGGAAAATATGCTCATAAAAAACAGTATTCCTAGATATGAATGTATTTCTAGTATGTAAGTCAAACAAAAGATAACCCTTAGTGCCTGTTTTAAAGCCTAGAAACAAACATTTCCTAGCCCTAGGATCAAGCTTGTGTCTATTATGAGTTAAAGTGGAAGCATAGGCTAAACAACCAAAAACTTTTAGATCTAGGAAAGTAGGAGGAGAGGCATACATCATTTCATAAGGGGTTCTGTTATGGAGAACCGGAGTGAGTAGTTTGTTAATGAGATGTGATGAATGGCGGAGAGTATAAGATCAATTTTTTTTTGGCAATTTAGAGTGAAATAACAAAGCTCTTGTGACATTCAACAAGTGTCTATGCTTGCGTTCAACAACAGAATTCTATTGAGGTGTCTCAACACAAGACTTTTGATGTAGAATTCCTAAAGTAGCATAAAAAGATGGCATGTGGAATTCAGGGCCATTGTCAGTGCGAATGACCTTGATTTTAGCAGAAAATTGGGTAGAAACATAGTTAAAGAAATATTTAATACAATCTCTTGTATCAAATTTGGCTTTCATCAGAAAAATCCAAGTAAAACGACTGAAATCATCAATAATAGTTAAGAAATAATGATGTCCCTGAAAAGATTGAACATTAATGGGTCCCCATATGTCCGTATGAATGAGATCAAAAGTGTTAGTGGAAACAGTTATGCTATTTGGAAAAGGCAATCTACTTTGTTTAGCAAGATGGCATGAGTCACAAACCAAATTTTTATTAGGAACAATATAAGGAAAAACTTTACAAAGATGATGTAAAACATAATAAGAAGGGTGACCTAGCCGGAAGTGCCACAAATCAAACAAAACATTGTGTTTATTTGAGTTTTTATTGCTAACAGTATGTAAAACAGTATTATTATCTATATGGGTGTTACACAAGAGGGGTGTGGGAGTATGTCGAATGATGTATAGGCTGTGATGCACGTCAGCATGCCCAATCATCTTCTGGATAGCTCTTTCCTGGATATCACAAGAAGAGGAAGAAAAAATTAGTTGGTAATCCAAGGTATTGGTCAGTTTAGAGACTGAAATTAGGTTAAATCAAAAATCAGGAATATGTAGCACATCGTGTAAAGGAATGGCAGAATTAAGAAAGATAGTACCAGAATAATGAGCATAAAGAACCACTCCATTGGGTAATTTAACAGCAACAGGACTAATTTTATGATAAGCAGCAAAAAAAATGTATTGATGGGCACACGTGATCACTAGCACCTGAATCTAATATCCAAAGAGAAGTGGCGATTGTAGGAATACCTGATTGAGTGATGCTGGAGACTATATGATGGTCAGAGGTTGGAGGCTTAGGGAGAGAACTCATAGTGGGAGGTTGTTCTTGTTTGTTGGCATGTAAAAGAGAGATGAGGTATTGATAGTCATCTCTGGTCAGGGACAGTTGTTGCTCCATATTGGGATGATGCAGGGTGCCAATCTTGGCACTAGAATCTTGAGTACTAGAAGAAACATTCATGGTAGAGTCTTGATTTCTGGTTCGATAACCCGGTGGGAAGCCATGCTTAAAGTAACAATTGTAAACAGTGTGATTCGTGCGTTTGCAATGGGAACAAAGCATGGGTTGGCGGTTGTTATTAGAGCGACCCCTGCCTCTCTCTTGAGTAGAATTGCCACGACCAGAATTGTTGAAATTGGAAGAATTGGTAGCAAAGGTAGTGGATTCCATAAGCTGTGTGCAAGAAGATGGTCTTTCTTGTTGTAAGACTAAAGAATATGCCTCACTAGCCGATGGCAGAGGGTTCATTATCAAAATTTGGGAACGAACAGATTGGTACGACTCGTTGAGACCTTTAAGAAAACAGATGGTGTACTCTTTGTTCTTGTAGGTTTGAACCGAGTTGTTGAGGGGGGGAAGAACATTTAGTGGTACAAATGCAAGAAGGAGTTGGGCGCAGAAATTCGAGTCCGTCCCAAACAATTTTCAAATCAGTAAAAAAGGTAGATAAATATTTGTCACCTTGGCACATGGAGTGAATTTCCTGGAGCAAATCAGATAATCGGAGGTCGTTTCCTTTGCTGAATCGAATTTCAAGATCCCGCCATAGATCCCTTACAGTGTCAAAGGAGATGGTGCTATGCAAGATACGGGGCGACAAGGTACGGGTTATCCATGAGACGATGAGGTGATTGCAGCGAACCCATGTACCAAAAAGAGGATCAGACTCTGGAGGCTGTGGTAGGCTGCCATCGATGAACGAAATCTTGTTCTTGGAGGATAAAGCACGCTTAAGGGCTCTGCTTCCGGTGTAGTAGTTGTCACCATTGAATGGTGGGGAGACAAGAACGAAGCCTGGGTTTTCACCAGGATGTAGGTAATAAGGATGATTAGGGTTTTGTGTTGGATCCACCGGGGGTGGTGTTGGTGGTGGTGGCGGTGTTGGGCCACTAGTGCTGCTATTACCGGAAAGACTGGAGTTGATATTCTCATAAGCCATTTGGAAATAAAATGGAAGAAAACAGAAGCTATATGAACAAAATAAAAGCTAATACCATATTATAATGTGTATGAATTGAATAGTATTCATTTGTATATATATCAATGATGATTTATAAAGAGATGTATATATAACCTTCTAGCTATGACTTAGTCAAAGAAACTAGTAACAGAAAAGATACAAAAGAGGAAACAAAACTTATCATCTAAACTAATCTAATAACCAAAGTTGTTATAACAGTAATCAAGAATTAATACAGCTAATAGTGCTTACTCTCGACGAACCCAAAAAATGGAATAAAACTTTAACTAGTTGATCTAATATGATAAAGTCCAATTAAAATCGAATGAGTTATTTGATTTTTGGTTTTTGTGATTTTGAACTTCAGGACGTGACCAACTCAATTCAAGACCTAATTTTTTTTTTTTAAATAAAAAACGTTGTACACGTTGTGTTATGAGACCATGTATGAGGAAAACAACATCTTCTTATTTGATTTACTTTTCTTTTGATTGCCAATTTCGAATTTCTTAATGAGTTGTATATTTGGTTTAAAATCACGAATGTTGAGAATCTAAGAAAAATATTGAAAGCTTTAAAAACAATGTCAGCAAAGAAAGGCAAATGAGAATATAAAAAAAAAGCAACCAATGAAATTGTTTGTACACGATTCAAAAAAATAAACCTTGTTACTACTTAATTTTTGGCCAAGGCTAGGATGAAGTACCCAACCGAGTGCCTCTACCGTGAAGCACTAAACTCACCTACAATTCCCGGTTTCTCAGGTAAAATATTAAATCTTTATTTGCTCCTATTTGCCTTCTTCGAGAAGTTTCCAACATCAGAAGTGAACAGCTTCTATTCTGCTTTTAGCTTCCACCGAAAATTTGCTATCTGCTTCTCTGCATCAGACAATGTCATTTTCTTCGGAGACGGGTCTTACGTTTTTCGTCCAAACATTGATGCTTCCAAGTTGCTCACCTTCACACCACTCATCACCAACCCAGTGAGCACAACTTCTGCTTTTTCCCAAGAACCTTCATCTGAGTATTTCATTTCATTCGCGTGAAAACCATCAGAATCGATGAGAAGGCAGTGCCTATTAACACGAGTTTCATCGGAAAGTCAGATGTTCTCTATGTGCAGATCTGGGATACTATTGATCAAGACCAAGACATCTATATCTGGAAGAGCAATTTAATTTCAATTTGGATGTTGAATTTTTTTTATTTTTTTTTTCAGATTTGGAATACAAAAGATCATTGTGTCTGTTTTTATTTGCTAGATAATTTTTCATTTTGATGTATATGAATATGGATTTGGAATAAAATAGCAATTTGGTGGATACTTAATGTTGAATTTTAATTTCCTTCTCCTTTTCACTTTCCAATATTTTTGTTTAAATATTCTCTAAAGTTCATTTGATAAATCTGGCTTTACCATTAGAAATTCTTAGTTTACCATGAGAATTTATGGGTCAAGAAGATTAATTTTTTACCATTAGCAATTATGAGTTTAATACCGAAATTCTGAGTTTAGCATTAACAATTCCGTTGAAAATGGCTTCCGAGGAAGGAGAAACAGGACCATCGATCTTTCTTAATGGCTTCTTAATGTTGGAAAGATCATCTTCAAATTCTGAATTTTTTAATGTTGGTCGGTGGAGAGAGGGTCGGACTGAAAAGGGGTAAACAATAAACAAGCACAATCCTAAGAAACCAGTTTGTTAACGTTAGATTATATAGTTTTATTTATTTATTTATTTATGTCTCATGGATAATATAGTCTTTTGTCTGTTGCCTATTTATATTTATTTCTTTTGCTATCTATTGTAACCTAAGAGACTCATTTTGCATGCTAATGAAACCCTAGCAGCCATTCTTATTCCCCTTTATTCTTTCTTCATCTTCTCTATGTCCCTTTACTGCAGTATTGCTTCTCTTAACATGGTATCACGAGCAAGTTTTATTCCATCCACCGCCCGGAAGAAACAGAGTGAAGAGATTTATGTTTTTTAATCGAAGAAGATTGGGGCCTGTTCCACCTTTTGGACTTATTGCACTAAATGCCATCATTTTGCACTTTTTCATGAAGCCATTGTTCCACCGTTTGGACTATTGCTCTAATAGCCATCATTTTGCACCAAAAGTCCTTTGTTCCAGTGTTTTGAATTCTTTTTTATCACCGAGGTATCGTTTGATTGTATCCATCCGTTATTTTTCATGGTGGACTTATTGAATCTGGTCTTCTTTCCATCAATTGGCACATGAATTTGGATTGCACCTTTATGGTACAACATGGATATGAAGTGTCCCTTTCTTTGCCATCAAAAATTTGTTCTTCCAGTATGACCCATTTGCAGTAACCGGGTTTTTCCTATTTTTCTTCATTGTTTGTGTTTATTGGTATATTGGGCATTTTATAATAGTAGCAATGGCCAGTGAAAAAGATGATTCTCTTCAATCTATTAGTGTACAATTAAATGGGCAAAATTATTCATATTGGAGTTATGTGTTGAAGAATTTTTTTGAAAGGCAGGAGAATGTGGGGCTATGTTTCTGGAACCTCTGAGAAACCAAAAGATAACAAAGATGGAAAATATGCAACTGAACTGGAATCCTGGGAAGCAAATAATTCGAAGATCATTACATGGATTAATAATTCTGTCTCACAGTCAATAGGCATTCAATTAGCAAAATATGAAACAGCCAAGGAAGTCTGGGATCATTTGAAAAGGTTGTATGTGCAGTCCAATTTTGCTAAGCAATACCGGCTGGAGATTGATATTCGGGCTCTTCAACAAAACAACATGAGCATCCAAGAATTCTATTCTACTATGTCCAACCTTTGGGATCAATTGGCTCTTACTGAATCTTCAGAATTACAAGCTTTCAAAGCGTACACTGATCATAGAGAAGAACAACGCCTAGTTCAATTTTTGATGGCTCTTCGGGATGATTTTGAGGGGATTCGTGGATCCATTCTACACCGCAATCCTCTCCCAACTGTTGATTCGGTGGTTAATGAGTTGTTAGCTGAAGAAATTTGCCTCAAGTCTCAATCTGATAAAGGGAATGTTGACAAAGGGATCCTCCCCAATCCTAATTTATCTGTTTTTGTTGTTCCTTCTAATAAAGGCAAATCTTATGGAAAGGTTGGTTATGATGAGTGTAGCTTCTTCAATAATAAAGGCCATTGGAAAGTCCAATGTCCAAAATTGTTGAACAAGCCACAACAAACACAGCAACCTTCTCAATGGAGACCTCCAAGTCAATTTAACCAACGAAACATCAAGCACTTCAGGCCTCCAGCACCTAATACTAATGCAGTTACGTCTGATGAGAGCACATCTCTCTCTAGTCCTTCAGTAGTTGATCTTGCTGAGCAATTTCAGAGGTTTCTTGCCACACAGCCATCTGTCATGTCTTCTATGTCTGCCCATTCCAATATAGGTTTGTCCTCCTCTAGCTCATCAGGTATATCTCCATCCTTATGGATCCTTGACTCTGGAGCATGTCATCATATGTCATCTGATTTAAACTCTTTTGTGTCCTTATATCTTGTTTCTTCTGTACCAATCAAAACTGCTGATGGAACCCCTCTGCTAGTAGCAGGAATTGGGTCTGTTTCCACGTCTCATTTGTCCATTCCAGATGTTTACTATATTCCTAAATTACGTGTTAGTCTTATTTCTGTTAGTCAATTATGTGATTCTGGTTACTCAGTTTTATTTTCTTCCACTTCTTGTTATGTGCAGGATTTACAATCCCAGAGGCTGATTGGGACAGGCCGTAGACAGGGGGGACTTTATGTTTTGGATGAGCTAAGAGCTCCAGATGTTGCAGCTGCTAGTGTTGACTTGTCGTCTTTTCATTTAACCTCATCTTCTTCTAGTTTTTATTAATGGCATTCTCGTCTTGGTCATGTTTCTTCTTCCCGCTTTAAATACCTGGCTTCTACAGGAGCTTTAGGAAAGTTACAAACTAATGATATTTCTGATTGTTGTGGTTGCAAACTTGCTAAATTTTCTGCTTTGCCTTTCTGTAAAATTGTTTCAACTTCGGTTGCACCTTTTGACTTGATCCATTCTGATGTATGGGGACCATCCCCAACTGTTACTAAAGATGGTTCTAGATATTATGTATCTTTCATTGATGATTGCACTCGTTATTGTTGGGTTTATCTTATGAAACATCGTTATGATTTGTTAAGCATTTATCACATGTTTCGTGCTTTGGTTAAAACTCAGCATAATGCTGTTATTAAGTGCTTTAGATGTGATCTAGGTGGTGAATATACTTCCAACAAATTTTCTGAATTACTTGCCTTTGATGGGACTTCTCACCAAACCTCTTGCACTGATACTCCTGAACAGAATGGAGTTGCTGAAAGAAAACACCGTCATATTGTTGAAACTGCTTGTTCTCTTCTTTTGTTTGCTTCTGTCCCAAGTGAGTTTTGGGGGGAAGCTATCCTCACTGCTGTTCATGTCATTAACCGGATCCCATCTTCTGTCACTTCAGGTTTGTCTCCCTTTGAAAAATTATATGGTTGTGCTCCTGATTATACTAACATGAGAGTTTTTGGTTCTACTTGCTTTGTTCTTCATCCGCATGTAGAACGTAGTAAGTTGCCTTCTCGGTCAGTGATCTGTGTTTTTCTTGGTTATGGTGGTGGTCAGAAAGGTTATCGTTGTTATGACCCTGCACATCAAAAATTGTATGTCTCACGTCATGTTGTGTTTCTTGAACATATTCCTTTTTATTCTGTTCCTTCTAGTTCACATGGTCTTACCAAAACTGATCTCATCCGTATTGACCCTTTTTCCACGGATTCAGACATTACACCTCCTTTAATTACTCATAGTCAAAATAACTCTAATTTTGGTCTTTGCAGGGTTGACACTAGTAGTTCTGCTAATCCACAAGCCTCCTTTGTCCCCAGGCCTCCCCAAGAAGTTTCTGTAATTGTGGATCCTCATCCTCCTCGGTATCCTCCTCGTGAACGTAAGTCCACTAAATTACCTGATTTTGTTTATTCTGTCTATTCCACTTCCTTTGCTTCCTTTTTAACCTCTATTCACAGTTTGTCTGAGCCATCTTCTTATAAAGAGGCAGTTCTTGATCCCTCTTGGCAGTAGGTTATGGCAGAGGAACTTTCTGCTTTGTACAAGACAGATACTTGGGACCTTGTCTCTCTTCCACCAGGAAAAACTGCAATTGGCTCTCGTTGGGTATATAAGATCAAAACCAAGTCTGATGGGTCTGTTGAGATATATAAAGCTCGTCTGGTTGCTAAGGGGTTTTCTCAACAATATGGCATGGATTATGAAGAAACTTTTGCTCCTGTTGCCAAAATGACCACTATCCATACCCTTATTGCAGTTGCATCTATCCGTCAATGGCATATTTCGCAAATGGATGTTAAAAATGCCTTCTTGAATGGTGATCTTCAAGAAGAAATTTATATGGTTCCTCCTCCGGGTGTTTCTCATAATCCAGGTGAAGTTTGTAAATTGAAGAAGGTTCTCTATGGGCTTAAACAAGCTCCTCGTGCTTGGTTTGAAAAGTTCTCCATTGTGATCGAATCCCTTGGTTTCTACTCTAGCCCCCATGATTCTACCTTGTTTATCAGGTGCACTCCTCAAGGTCGTATCTTACTCTCTCTATATGTTGATGACATGATTATTACTGGGGATGATGTTGATGGGATTATAGATTTGAAACTCCAATTAGCCCGACAATTTGAGATGAAAGACTTGGGTACTCTTCGTTACTTTTTGGGGATTGAGGTCACCTACTCTCCTCGAGGCTACCTTCTTTCTCAATCTAAGTATATTGGCAACATTCTTGAACAAGCTCGTCTCTCTGATACGAAGGCAGCAGACACCCCTCTTGAGCTTAATGCTCGATATGTCTCATCTGATGGTGTCCCCTTACCAGACCCTTCTTTATATCGTACTCTTGTTGGCAGCTCGGTGTATCTTACCATTACTAGGCCTGATATTGCTTATGCAGTACTGCATGTTGTTAGTCAGTTTGTTTCTTCTCCTACTACAGTTCATTGGGCAGCTGTTCTTCGTATTCTTCGTTATCTTCGGAGCACTCAGTTTCAGGGCCTCTTATTTCCTTCATCTTCTTCATTGGAATTGCGTGCTTACTCAGATACAGATTGGGGTGGTGATTCCACCGATCGTAAATCTACTACAGGGTTTTGCATTTTCCTAGGGGATTCTCTTATTTCTTGGAAGAGTAAGAAGCAAGCAGTTGTTTCTAGATCTTCTACGGAAGCTGAGTATCGTGCCATGGAATCCACCACTGCAGAAATCGTTTGGTTGCGTTGGTTACTTGACTCTATGGGTGTCTCCTCCTCTGCACCCACTCCTATGTATTGTGATAATATGAGTGCCATACAAATCACTCGCAACTCAGTCTTTCATGAACGCACCAAGCATATTGAGATTGATTGTCATTTCACTAGACATCATTTTCAGCAGGGAACCATCACTTTGCCCTTTGTATCATCCTCCATGCAGATTGCTGACTTGTTCACCAAGTCACATTCCATTACACGCTTTCGTTTCTTAATTAGCAAACTCTCGATGCTTCCTGTTGATGCATCGCGAGTTTGAGGGGGGATGTTAGATTATATAGTTTTATTTATTTATGTCTCATGGGTAATATAGTCTTTTGCTTGTTGCCTATTTATATTTATTTCTTTTGTTATCTATTGTAACCGAAGAGACTCGTTTTGCATTCTCATGAAACCCTAGCAGCCATTCATATTCCCCTTTGTTCTCTCTTCATCTTCTCTATGTCCCTTTACTATAGTATTGCTTCTCTTAACAGTTAAGTCACAACTTGCATTTTTTTTTTGGACAATCAGATCTCTGCCATTGATTATTTTAGTAATAAATCCAACAGTAGTTTGTAGTGCTTCACTGCTGAGGTACTTGGTTGGATACTTCATCCTAACCTTGGCCTAACTTTTTCCTTTCTTAGTTAACTATTGGGTTCCTAAGTAACTATAGAAAGTTCCTTAAAAAAAAAGTAACTATAGAAAGTTCCTAAACTATGTCCAGTTTACATGAAATAAAAGCGACGGAGTAAACTAAAGAAAAAGAATAAATATAAATGTTTGTGTTTGATTGACTGAATGTGGCAATATTGACCGTACAATTGCTACATATAAAAATGTTGTTAAAGTTAGACTTAGACAACAAAGCCAAAAAGGTTTCGTTCAGGTTCAATAGGATGATGTATAACATGATTTTTTCTCATAAGTTATAATATGCAATACTAATAAAATATTATAACGATAAGAAGTTAAAATAAAAAACTGAACTTACCATCTGTATAATATACCAATGTTATTATAAAGTTTATACCTTTGTACATATAAGCTTTAATTCAAGTACGATTGAGAAGTCTGTTTGTATTCTCAGTTCACTATTTTGTAACTCAACTACTCAAGTAAATGCATGAAGATCGAGGATGTGAGCGAGTGAGTGACCTTGCTTGGATGAATCGATGAAGATCGTGATCGACTGCACTGGGACAAAGACAAAAGGATGGGACAAATGTCCAAGAAGATTGCAGCAAGGATGGATGACCAGACATATCAATTTATTTTTGTTGTTTTACATTGTCGCGGTTACGAAGGAGGGAATGATGGATCTGGAATAGAGGATTGGTCAGGCGATTAAGTTTTATCTTTTTTGTTTCTAATTTCTAGTTTTTTTTTTCTACTTTTTTTTAATTTTTGTTCTCTCTCTATAGAAAACCGATTTGATCCGATTTATCTCGATCTTGGTTCACTTGAGTTTTTAACTGGTTTAAAGCAGTCTGATCCTAACAACGATTTTGAGCCTTGATCACAACCGGACAGGAGGTCGGTTCATGGTTCAACTAGTCTATTTTCATAACCTTGATTTATAACCTTAAACTACTCGATTAACTTACATTGCCACTGTCTGCCATGTTCTCTACCCGCTAACCCACATTTTACATCATGCCAAGTTCATGTCTAACAACAACAATATAGTTAATTGTTTTTTATCTAAGTTACATACCAAAACTTCCTATCTCGGCTAACTAATTGATTCTTAATTAAATGACCATGTTCTCTAAGTCCTACTTTCTCAGAAGTAGGTCTTCAATTATGTCCCTTGATGAAGTCAACTCACGATCTCTCTTGGATATGTTTCTATCACCTTTATATGCGATTTTTTCTATCTAAAAACTTGTTATTTGCATCCCACGAATCTAGGGCACTTAAGTGGATTACAACATGTTTTGACCTAGTAGAGTCCACTTCAATACCCTTCTTGTACGTGGATGAAGATCGATGCACCGGACAAATTTTTTCCCCAATTCCAATGAAGCCCAATAATAGTTTCCAAGTCCAACTCGACTTAGTAGCAACATTTGGTTAATGATACCACATCTAAAGCCAACTCGGCTACAACCTTGTTTCGATAAATATTCTATATCATTTTCCATAGTTCAACTAGATTAGTCGATTTCTATCAGCTAACTCATCTCAGTTGTACCGAGTCAACTAATCATTTTGAAACACTTTATTAGTTATCTAATCCTCGGTTGACATGAGCTTAGTAATTTTTTTTGCTAACAGTAAGAGAGACAGACATCTACACCACTTGCATCCCTCTGTTCAGTGTCACACATCACCACTGTCCAACATGCTATCACTGCCTATGTTGCCATCAAAACTACCACAACCACCGCTGCACATTCATGCCTCTGCATATGCAATTCCCCCCCCCCCCCCCCCTTATTTTCTTTGTTCTTTCTGTTTTAGATTCATTTGAATGTTTTTCTCAACAAAAATAATATATATTGGTAAAAGCTCCTGTGAAAGAAAAAAAAAAAGAAAAAGGATGAAACAAAAAAAGGAAGTTGGAACCAAAATGACACTTGGACATCATAGGGCTTATTAACTAGAAACATGCCATGTTAGAGAGTTGACATGTCGCATAGGTATAAGCGTGTTCCTACCACGTGTTTGCACTCGACCCATTTCATACTCGGGCAAGACACATGACTGGAGCAGTTCAGGACAATGGCCCAACAATGACCCAAATAGGGAGGAGCCCAACCCAAGTATAGCAAAACTACCCGACTTGGAGACCCTAGGATAGAATAACTCAATCACTCGACACCAACCCGAGAAAAGAAGGGGTGGCCATCGACATAGTGGACATGAATCCACAGTCGAAGGTGGGGTTCTCTCAAGTATCGTGCCTGTACTCAGTCGAGAACTGCTCGTCGATTTCCGGATTTCCCGAGAATCAGTCCTGTACTCGGTCTAGAGCTGCCTACCGAATGCCGAGAATCTTAAGTCCCGACTTAAGGAATCAGAACCATCACCGTGACCATGTATTAGGTTATCCTCTAGGAGGAACCTTGTGAAATGTCTAGAATATAATCAAGATCGGATAAACCCCACCCCGGGATGAAACCGTTTTGTCAGAATAAGGTACCCCGACCTACCAATAGACCAATAATTAGGTAAGTAACCCGGCTAAATAAAGGATCCGCCTGACCGAGTATTTGAAAACTTACGCGGGCATTTTGGCAGTCGAGTTACTCATACACGGACGATACCCCTCATCACCTATCGGCATCTCAAACACCTCGGGCACTCTTTGCGAATGTACTAAAATACCCTTTGGGGTACGTGTCCCGGACATTAGCTGGCAAGTGTAACGGCTCCCTTCTAGAAGGACACGCGGCACAAGAGCATCGGAGACCCAAAATGATCCCCCCATCCACGATACCTGCTAACGGCCTGAGGAGGGGGACCACATGACGTACAAAAAAGACACATGTGTATATATAGGGCATGACACCCACAAAGAAGGCAGACTATTCGCATACTAGACCCTATAGAAATTTTCCACAGGAACAAAGCGTTAACTCAAAGACATCAAAGATGACAAAAGGACTAACTTGTTCCATAATTGTAGTTTTGAGGGACTAACTTTTTTTTTCAGAACTAAAATTGTCTTCGTATTTTTCTCATGGACTAGCTTTTTGTTATTGTGTCATTGGTACGAAGTATCAACAGTTATAAACAATGACTAATCTCTGTTAGGAAACCTGAACGATACTTAAGGATTGCCTCTCCCAATCATATTTTCTCCTAGCCAGAGTCAAACACTGATGGGTGAAATCCGCAAGTGTACGGTTTCGTCGTCAAGTAATAAAATATCGAATCCACAGGGACTATGTTTATGAATACCAATTGTTTTAATAATTAAATTAAATTAAACAAAAGGGAATATATTTTTAGAGTGAAAAGAATGTAGTGACCAAGCAATTAAATAAATAAATATCAAAATTAATAAATCAAGAACAAGAATAACAAGATTTCAAGGAAAGGAGATTTCAACTTAAAGAAAACTTCCTAGATTGGGGTAACCACAATGATACAAGATGAATCCTAATTGACAATGCTTTTATTAAAATTGAAGTTCAATCGAAGATGAGTTACCCTAAATTAGCAAATGTTCTCTCTCTCGAGATACAAAAACCGTGCTCAATTAAACCAATTCATACTCTCGTGGTAATTGAATTTAGATTGAACCCTTTACGCTTTGTGGTAATTCATTAGGTCCTCGAAAGGCTAAACCTACTCTCGTGATTTAGACCTTAAGTTCAATTCTTATGGTTCCAATACCTAGGTTCACTTCTCAGTTCCTCCCTTCTTAAAGTCAATTAACCATTATCAATGTACCAAAGGGCATTGCCCAATCCGAGAAACAAAGAAAACTACTCAGACATGGAGAAGAAGAAACAAGAATTCAAAATAGAGAACATCCAAACCCGTTACGAAGGAAGAAGAGAAGAGGAAAACGAAGAACAAGAGCCTCCAAGTGTGCCTCATCTAAACCAAATTCGAACCCTAATATCGTGTTCAGAACAACAATATATACCCTATCTAAACAGGTCCAGGCCCAAAGAAAGAAAGAAAAATGAAACTGAATTTATGTGTCAGACTGCGATCCACGGTCGTGGACCATTCCACGACCAGGTCGTGGATGCGCTGAGTGCGCGCTCTCACTTTTGCTTGCTGCGTTCCATGGATGTGGGCCATTCCACGGCCAGGCCGCGCACGCTACTACCTCATCTGTTTCTTCCTTTCCGCGCAGCTGCTCAATCCATGGCCAGGTCGTGGATGCTTCCAGAGTAATCTTTTTGTCCCATTTAGCTCCCTTTTAAGCTCTATCTTCATTTCTTCAAGCTTTCCATCATTTTCTAAGTCAATTAAGCACAAATCCTGCACAACACCACTAGAAACACCACAATTATCCGAACTAAATGAAAACAAACATAAACGGAAACAAAAATGCCTAAATGAACTAAAAGTGCATGCAAAACAAGAATGAAAATATGATGTTGTTTCACACACATCAAATTCCCCCAAGCTTAAGATCTTGCTTGTCCTCAAGCAATAACTAAGGCCAAACAAAGATTTGCGATCAAGAGACAATATTAAATAAGGAACCCGAGAGAACACACAACCAAGCAATAGGCAAAGCCAATCCAAGATATATAGAGGTAACCAAATTCAAGTCCAATTAGAGGCTAAGGTTATCAGAAATCATGCTGTTCACTGAATTAGGATCACTCCACTAATCACACTCAAAGTGTTTAAGGGTGAAGACAATGCACTCAAGATTCCTCAATGAAAATGCACTTCTATAAGCTTGATAAGAAACCAAATTTCCACCAATAAATTGCAAGCATGCAAGAATCAAAAGGTCTTTTAATGGTTGTAATGGGGCCATGGGAATGATGTTAGGAGGGGTAAAGAAAGAAAGGTATGCACAAAGGGCTAACAAAATTTTCAATAAGCACAAGTAACCCAATAGAACAAAAAATGGAGCAAATGCATTTTTCAATATCAAGGACAACACTTCACATTTCTAATTAACCCCTTTTTTTATTTCTCTTTTTCTCCTTTTTCAAACATTCTTCTCATAATTTTTTTTTTTGAACTTTATTTTCCAACTCCCCTTATAATTTTTCTTCTTTCTGTTTTTTTTAACTAAAGTGGGAGATTTCATCAACATTTTTTTTATTTGAGAAGGAGAATGCTCAAAAACATATAATTCCCAACACAACTTTCAAACCTAATTTGCTCCATTTAATATTCTATTTAATTACCAACAATGAATCATCATAGGCATCAAGAAAAATAAGTATGCAATAGGCTCAAGATGGCCAACTAATGGATGAAAGTGTGACAATTATTTCAGAAGGCCTAGAAAAATACATAAGATGCCTTTATCACATTCAAGCATGCAAACAACCATTTCGCCTCAAAATAGTTTCAAATCAAGTTCTAGAGCACAAAATCAATGAGGAATTATCACTCAACACAAAGAATGGGAGAACAAATCATGCAGTGTATACATCCCATGAAGGCTCAAATCTCACATTTAGATGTTCAAAAATCAATGAAAAACACAAATTCAGAGAACCACATGCTAATTATCAACCATCAAAAGATTATCTCAACTATCAATAAAAAAAATCATGCCGGTTGCCTACCACGAGAATCAATCAAATGGGGTTCCAAATCAATATCATCACAAAATCCTCAAGAGAGATAGGGCACAAAGTTCAACTAAAAAGCAAAGAGAGATGATGTGTATGAAAATGCAGTGCAATATTTTTTTTTTTTGAAATGCAATATGCAACATGCAACATAAGAATGCATGAAATTACAAAATATCTACAAAAACAAATACGAATATGAAAACACCCCTTTCAAGCTTAGAAATTTACATTGTCCTTAATGTAAAAATCTAAAACAAGAAAAGGAATAAAAAAAAAAGGACTCATTGTGGTGGTGGGAGGGGTGCACACAAGAACCATGAGACAAAGATCAAAACAACAATCCGACACACAAAATCGAAAGAAAAAGAAGAAATTAAAAATAAAATCAAAGGAAACTTGGGTTGCATCCCAAGAAGCGCTTGTTTAAAGTCATTAGCTCGACTCCTGCTTTATATCAACCCGGATCATCTGGGATTGGAGAGTCACTCCCTTCTTAAATTTCCACCAAGGAAACCATGCTCCAAATGTGGCCACGTGTGCTTCCTCTTAGCTCTCTTCGGCTTTAGCTTCGTGGCTTTGTTCTTATCAGGCGGAATCTTTAAATTATTTGGCTCATCAACCCCATGCTTATCATCCTTTGAGGAATCATTGGCAAAGCAAAGTTTGAGAGGGACATCTGAGGTATGATCCTCTTTCACCATTGGAGGCAATGAATCAATCCCGCAAACAAGATTCTCAAAAGAAATGTGTTTATAAGAGTTAGTCAAATTGAAGTCTACTCTTTCTTTCCCAACATTAAAGGGGAGTTTCCCATGTTTAACATCTATAATGGCTCCAGCAGTGGCCAAGAAAGGCCTTCCGAGAATGATGGAAAATTGAGAATTCTCATTCATGTCTAAAATCATAAAATCAATTGGGATAAGAAATTCCGCAACCATGATGGGGGTATTCTCTAAGATGCCTAGAAGTTTTCTGGTGGAACCATCCGCAAATTGCAAAGAGACCTTAGATGGTCTCAATTCATTTATTCCCAACCTCTCAAAAACAGAAAGTGGCATCAAACTAGCACTGGCCCCCAAGTCACACAAAGCATGATCAACTTTGACATCACCAATTGAGAGAGGAATAGAGAAACTACCTGGATCTTTCAATTTAGGAGGCATTTTATTTTCAGTCAAATTATTGCACTCCTCAGCTAAAACCTTAGGTTATTTCTCTACAAGCTTGTTTTTCACTAATCTTTAAGGGAAAGGAACTGGGGGTTGGTAAAGTGGTGGAGGGACATACTTAGGCTTTTCTTCAAATTTCGTCATATCCACACTTCCCTCGTCCTCATAAATTACCTTATGCTCAACATCCCTCAAGAATATAGCATTGCATTTCTCATTGGGATTTACCTTGGGCTGTCCCGGAAACTTACCTTGAGTTCTAGTTGAAGAACTAGCTTGTTGAGCGATTTGGGTTTCTAGCATCTTGTTATGTATTGCTAAATTATCTACCTTAGATCATAGTTCCTTAATCGCTTCACTCATAGCCCTACAATGTTGCCTAAACTCATCATTTTGTTTTATCTGGGCTTCAACAAAGTTCTCTAGAAGTGACTCAAGTTTAGAATTTTGTACCTGAGGGTCCCCTGGAGTGGGTTGAATGTTACCTTGACCTTATTGGAATTGGTGATTCAACGTATTGTTGTTACGGTAGGGGAGATAATTGTTGTTCTTCCTTCTGGGGTTGTAGGTTTGATTATATGAATCATTCCTCCCCTTTTGGTTGAAGTCATGGAAATTATAGCATGATTCCACTTGCTCCACCGATGCACCTTGTGAGGAGCCAATTCCAACTTGACATTCAACACTCATGTGTCCCTGTGCTCCACAAATCTCACAAAAGATGTTAGTAGCACCTACAACATTAACATTAGCATTTTCAAGCTTGACAAAACGTTTATTCAGAGAATCAAATTTTGACATTATCAAATACCATCTACCTCAAACTTACCTCCCGAAAGATTTTTAGGGTTATTACCTCTTTCATTAGCCCATTGGTGATTATTTGCAGCAACACTCTCATTGATCTCATAAGCTTCTATCAAACTTCTGTTCATCAAAGCTCCACCAGCTGTGGTGTCAAGAGACACCTTTGAAGAATATTCAAGTCCATTATAGAAGGTGTGGACAATCAACCACTTCTCTAACCCATGGTGTGGGCAGGCTTCCAGCAAAGCCTTGTACCTATCCCAAGCTTCTGACAATGACTCTCCATCTTTCTGAATGAAGCTTGTGATTTGGGTCCTAAGATAAGCAGTCTTGGAAGGTGGGAAGAATTTGTCCAAGAAAGCTTGCTCCAATTGGTCCCAAGTAGTGATTGTTTCAGCGGGCACAGACTTCAACCATGCTCTAGCTCAATCTTTCAGTGATGATGGAAATAGGCGGAGGCGGATAACATCAACAGAGGCGCCTTCAATCCTGATGGTCTCACAGAACTCCAAGAACATATCCACAAGATCATTCAGGGTCCTCTGAAGGCAATCCTCCAAACTGGTTCTGCCTTATCATAGAGAGTAAGGCGGGTGGTATGGTGAAGTGCCCAGCTTCAATGGCTGGCCTAGCAATTCCAGATCGCAAACACCGAGCATTAGGGGTTGCATACTCCTTGAGTGGTCTATTATCAACTGGGGAAGCCATGACAAGTATTGGTTCAGGTATTTCTCTTCCTCTTTGTCTTTGTTGTCTTCTCCTTCTATGAAAAGTCTTTTCAATTTCAGGATCTGCTTCAATAAGAGCCCCAAAATATCTGGTACTTTGTATAAACAAGAAAAATTACCTGTAGCGAGTCAAAGAGAAAACAAGAACGTAATAATATAATGAAAAAAATTAAAAATTGTTTAAAATAATAAAATTAAAAATTAAACTTATATTCAAGAAAGACACAGTCCTAGCAATGACTCCAAAAATTTGATGGGTGAAATCCGCAAGTGTATGGTTTCGACGTCAAGTAATAAAAGATCGAATCCACAGGGACTATGTTTATGAATACCAATTAATTTAATAATTCAATTAAATTAAACAAAGGGAATATATTTGTTGAGTGAAAAGAATGTAGTGACCATGCAATTAAATAAATAAATATCAAAATTAATAAATCAAGAACAAGAATAACAAAATTTCAAGGAAGGGAGATTTCAACTTAAAGAAAGCTTCCAGGATTGGGGTAACCACATTGATACAAGATGAATCCTAATTGACAATGCTTTTATTAAAATTGAAGTTCAATCGAAGATGAGTTACCCTAAATTAGCAAATGTTCTCTCTCTCGAGATACAAAAACCGTGCTCAATTAAACCAATTCATACTCTCATGGTAATTGAATTTAGATTGAACCCTTTACGCTTTGTGGTAATTCATTAGGTCCTCGAAAGGCTAAACCTACTCTCGTGATTTAGACCTTAAGTTCAATTCTTATGGTTCCAATACTTAGGTTCACTTCTCAGTTCCTCCCTAAAGTATCTAAGACATGCAAATAAGTGGCCAACAAACTCACATGAATAAGCGCAATAAGGATTGAATAAAATAACATTCAAAATTAATAAAAATGATAAACAAAGTCAATTAACCATCATCAATGTACCAAAGGGCATCGCCCAATCCTTGAAACAAAGAAAACTACTCAGACATGGAGAAGAAGAAACAAGAATTCAAAATAGAGAACATCCAAACCCGTTACGAAGGAAGAAGAGAAGAGAAAAATGAAGAACAGGAGCCTCCAAGTGTTCCTCCTCTAAACCAAATTCGAACCCTAATTCCGTGTTCAGAACAACTATTTATACCCTAGGGGTCTAAACAGGTCCAAGCCCAAAGAAAGAAAGAAAAACAAAACTGAATTTTTGTGTCAGACTGCGATCCACGGCCGTGGACCATTCCACGGCCAGGTCGTAGACCATTCCACGACAAGGCCATGGATACGTTGAGTGCGCGCTCTCACTTTTGCTTGCTACATTCCACGATCGTGGGGCATTCCACGGCTAGGCCATGGACGCTACTGCCTAATCCGTTTCTTCTTTTCCACGCAGCTGCTCAATCCATGGCCAGGTCGTGGATGCTTCCAGAGTGATATTTTTGTCCCATTTAGCCCTTTTAAGCTTTATCTTCATTTCTTCAACTTTCCATCATTTTGTAAGTCAATTAAGCATAAATCATGCACAACACCACTAGAAACACCACAATTATCCGAACTAAATGAAAACAAACATAAACGAAAACAAAAATGCCTAAATGAACTAAAAATGCATGCAAAACAAGAATGAAATATGATGTTGTTTCACACACATCAAACACCTGACCACTTGCTTAAGGGGCCCAAGCCCAATGCCGACCTACTGTGCATCCAAGCCTAAAGCAAAATACAAAACGAAACCTTTTATAATTAATTGAAATAAAAAGAGGGGCTTAATTTGTAGGAAATGAGAGGCTTATGTTTTAAAAGAAAATAAAGTGATGGTAATATGAGCAATTTATTTTAATAAAGGGACCTAAAGACTTTGCTTTAGTGACTTCCCCCAAGACCGGTCATGCCAGTCAGACCAACCACATGTTAGTTTTCATGGACTATTTTGAGCTTTTACTAGCTATGTTTGCGAATGCCAAAAGAACTGATATAGAATCTTATTTTAAAACTTAAAATCTTATGAAACACACTCTATCTTCACCTAATCTTGAAACCCTAGCAGAGCAAATCTTATTCTTTCTTGTTCCCAAAACCAACCCTAATATGGCAAGAACCAAAAATACTGGATCTTCACCCTCAAAAGTTGCTGAAAAGAAGAGGGAGGAAATGGAAACTTCTAAGTCAGCTGAGAAGAAGAAAGGAGTTGAGACTTCAAAGGCTCCTGAGAAAAAGAGGAACAAAGGAAAGGAAGTGAAATCTTCCAAAGAAAAGGAAGTCATTGAAAGTGCTGCTCCAACTTCATACATGGACAATGATGATTTTGTTCAAAGGTATTTTTCTTCTGGTGAACAAAAGGAATACTTTAAGCAAAACTTCAGATATAGAAAAATTCTTGAACCTTGGGTAATGGATGTAAAATATTTTGAGGATAATGAGTTTAACTTTCCTGAAATTATAGTCTGTCAAAAGCTCAGAGTTTGTGCAAACTCAGTTTGACTATCACCCATTACTGATCAAAGTCTTCTACACGAATTTGGAAATGAATGCTAATGAAATTAGCTTTGAAGTTAAGGAAATTAAGATAAAAATGTCATTAGAGGAATTCAACAATCTTGCTAACCTACCTTATTATGGACCTAGCATTGCTGTAAATGGTCCCAAATCTGAGTGGTATAATGAGTATGATAAAGAACTGGCTAGACCAGACTTTGTTACCTCTAATGAACCTGAAGGTAGAGTTGCCTATACCAATATAATGAGTGTAGAGGATAGGCTTCTGCATTATGTTGTCTGAATAATTTTAATTCCAAGAGGAGGAATCACTCTATTATGCAAAACTATGATTTAATGCTTATGTGGGCTATGCTGGATGAGAAGCAAATCAGCTGGGGGTACTGTGTTGCTATACACATGATAGAATGCAAGAAAAGCAAGATGATGCTTGCCTACCCTGCACTGGTCTGCATAATCCTAGCTCATTTTAATGTTCCTTTTGATGGAGAATAAAAGAAGCTTGCAAGAAGAATAACTCACAAGTTTGGTGAAGAAATTGTGAGTAAAATGAAACTAAAGAAAGAAGATGGAAGATGGATAAGGAAAGCTGGAAACAAGGAAACTACTACAGCTGGTACTTTAACTGGACAAGAAAATGTACCTTCTGATTTCCTGCAAAAACTGATGAAAATGCTGGAAAATGTTGAGGAAAATCAGAAGAAAAATCATGAAATTGAAATGGCTGCAATTGCTGAAGTGAATGAAAGGATAAAAAGGGCAGAAAAGGACATTGATAAACTCAAAGATGCCCTAGGAGTGGACTTCCATTTCCCTGCACCTCCAGCTCAAACTGAAGAAGATGTTGATGTTGCAAACATTGCAAGAGCTGCTGTGGAGGAAGCTGAGAACACCCCTGCTGAACCATCACCTAAAGGCCGAAACAAAAGAAAATCAAATAGGAACAACTAGTTCTAGGAATTCATAGGAATTAGAACTTAGTTTTTGAAAGGTAAAATGCATTAGTTTGTAATTTTGGCTGATGGTTTCTGTTCTTTTTGATTTGTCCCTGTACATATCCCTCTATCATGAACAATTTTATATGCTATGTTTGAATATTTAAATGCTTGCCTTCTCTATTGCTTTGAATGTTTTTTTTTTTACCTTTTTGATAATGCCAAAAGGACGAGGAAAAGTATGATATAGAGAAATGGGATAATAACAAATTACACATGCATATGTTGATGGGGAGCTTATAAGCTTACATGATTAAGGGGGGAGTAAATCAAACTTTGCTCTGATAATTTTTTTTGCTCTAATATACTTCTGCTCTGATACCATGATATAAATCTGTCGAAAACACTTAGCTTCTTCTACACTTATACTGTGATCTTATAATTTGTTAAAAGATTTGTCATAATCAAAAGGGGGGAGTTTGTAAGACTCAATGACTTAGAGATTTTGATCTATGACAAATACAATTTAATGTCTATGCAAGTGTTTTAGTGTCAAATTGCAAAAACAGGTATCAAGCAATGATCAACAAGTTCATTAAGTAAATTCAAGGAAAATATTCAAGGAAGAACTTGAAGGAATCAAGGAGCTGCATGTAGAAATCAAAAGAACAAAGTCAAAGATTAACGGATCATCAAGACCAAGCTTAAAGGAGAATTTTAGATTTAAGTCTTAGGTGATTTGTAAGAGAAAGAAATCTCTTAGTCACAAGATAGCTCAACTAAAATGATGCATGAAGAAAATCAATTTTCATAACCTGCATTAAAAGGAATAAGTGTTTTTTAATGAAAATTATTTTTGGAAATAAGAAAATTATTTGTCAGGTACAACCATGTAATCAATGAATGTATGTCTGCTACTGTAACTGACAAGTGAATTTAAGGTTCTTAATTCAACACATAGATGTACTGAATGGGTGTATTGATGGATTAACCAAGTTCAAGTTTTTTTTTTTTGAAAAACACGTACAGTCATGTATTACACAGGTGTACAAAAACTATCAGTATAAAATTGGTTAATACAGCCATGTACTCAACCCCTGTTCAAGAACCAGAATCAAGAAAACAGATTCTGTTATCAGACCCAAATCTGTTTTAATTGATCCCAACGACTATAACTTGTTTCCTATATATAGAGGGACCAAAGGAACACTTTTAGCAAATCAAAAATTTTACAAAATCAATTTGAGCGATCAATTGTAAAAATCATTCATCTTCTTGCTTGAGCTTCATTGTGAAAAAGAGTGTTTCAATTCTCATAAGAACTTCAACTTGTATATTTGACTTCTGAGAGTTAGGAATCAATCTTTCTGTATTTTTCGATTGTAAAGAGAGAGGGAGTCTCTCTGTGTGATTAGGGTGAGGAATCCTAAGGAAGAACATTGATTGAGGTTCTTCACAAGAGTGTGGTATCTCGAGGTGAAGGATTGCTCTGAGGTGTAAAGGTTTTTCAAGCTACCTGGCTAAAGCTTGTTGTGTTAGTGTGTGAATACCCACAGGTGGAGTGTGGACTGGATGTAAGTCACAGTGGTGGTGACTGAACCAGTGTAAAAGTGATTGTGTGGTATCTCTAAACTCAAACTCTTTAATTTCTGTCTTGCGCATATAACTGTGATCTTGGTCGCGCTGTCGCCACGCGCCAAAAAGAACGAGCGTTTACAAAATAATGCAGATAGGGAGCGACAACTCGAGTATCGTCTCTCAAGGACTCTTAGGTTGTTATTATTAACAGAAAATCGGTTTTGGGGGGTTTGGAGTAATTGAAATAAAATAAAGAAAACAAAGTAATAAAAACAGAGCAGTTAAGAGATTAACAAATATGCTAAGAAACGATCAACCTACTGTTCTCGGTTTCCCACTATCATTGGTTCATATAAATCCAAGCCCTAAGCAGATTCTAATCCCCTTCCGGTTGTAGTAACAATTTACAAGCGAAACCACTACTACGGATATATGTTCCTATTCCCGAATTAAGCAAACGGGGTTAAGCCCTTCGTGAACTAAGCGAACACGAAACGAACACACGCGAATTAAGCAAACGCGATTATATATAGGAACATAACATCACCGAAACAAATCAACACAACACTATACACTCCTGAATTAAGCAAACAGAAACATACATCATAGCATTGAAAAGAGAAAAGTAAGTGAAAACAGGAATTACAGAACCTCAAATGTAAATGGAAACCAATCCCAGTAGATTAATCAAGGAGACTAGCTCTCCATTACAAAAGGAAAACAAAACATATCTAAGAAAAGAAGAAAAACTACTGGCTAAGACTATCTAGCTACTCTGACTAAAACTAGCCAGCAACTAGCCTCTCTTCAGTTCTGTCTAAAACAGACTTATATACAACTTCTGGACTACGCGGACTCGCAAGGCGAGAACACATTCGCGAGGCGAATAATGCGAACAGTCTTCAGTTAGTGGCGAGCTCGCGAGGCGAGCTTATCTTCGCGAGGCGAAACTCTTCAAATTCCAAACTGCCACCGCCGTGACCTTTAGCATGCATAAACCGTGCTGACTTTTGGTCTTCAGGGTTGGATTACTCGCGACGCGAGTCATGTATTCGCGGGGCGAGACAGAATGGTTGGCAATTTCTGGAACAGTCACCTTCTGGTTCGCGAGACGAACATCCTTCTCGCGGGGCGAGACACTCCAGAATTATTCTTTTTTATTACCTGAAAACAGAAAATAACATAAGTGATTTATTTAACTCTAAATTAACTAAATTAACCTAAAAATACTTTACAGACTCAAAATACTGCTTAAGGACAATCAAGTCTAATTTGGGTGAAAATGATACAAAATTAGCACAAAGCCATGGTTTTTATTAGTTATAAAACCAGTCAACCAGAGGCTCATCAAAATACCCCAAACTTAAACTTTGCTTGTCCCCAAGCAAACTAAAACTTAAACACTTAAAAAGACTAAAGACCTGGCAAGCTCATAGGATTCAATCAACTTTCGCACAAATTTCAAGCACTTCATCAATATAATTTTCTTCAATGTTCCCCCCTTTCAAACAAAGCAACCCCCACATGCATTTATTCTAAACAGTTGAGAATTTCATCATTCAAACAATCATTAATCTAAGCAGGGGATCCAAGTTACACACAAGAGGGAGATCACCAATTCAAACAACTGTCTTCCTCACAAGGGCATTTAGTGTTCACTCTTCGCTCAGTTTGTGTCAGGTTAACAACATTGCACTCAATTTCACTTTTAAGAGCACTTCCCACAAATTTGATTTTCATCTCCCAATGATTCCCACAGAAAACATGCATGCAACATCAAAAGGTCTTTTATGGGTTGTAATGGGGCCTGGCTAAGGGTAGGATATACAAAGGTACTAGGCTGAGGACCCTAGGAACTAAGAGAGCATGAAACACTTCAAAACATTGACATTCCACTCAAGTCCCTTTCTTCATTTTTCTTTAAGCTTTTGGGTGACTACAGCCATTCTTCTAATATTTTTTTTTTCTACAAGCCTTTGGCTCCAACCTTTTTATTGTATTTTTTTTTTCAATCCCAGAATGACATGTCACATCCTTGTAGCCACCCCAAACTTAGTTTCTTGCAACCCAATCTCTTACTAAGATTCCATGCTCTCCTAATCCTAAGATCGGGTTAACATGGTTTTTCAGATTTTAGGCTCATAACATTAGGTTATCAAGAATTAATAGGCTAATCAGGCTCAAAGGGGCTAACTAGGGAACATGCATTAGGAATTGGTTGTTTTAGGCTAAGTAGCTATTTACAAAGAAAATGCCTAAATCATCTGAAGCAAACACATAATCATGCAAACCATAAAGAGATTCAAGCAAATTCAGGAAAGTGCAACTTGAAAGTGATTTCACACAGTTAAAAACATGTTGAAGGCTCAAAACTTCACCTGGACATTTTTTGCAAATTGTTTGATTGAGATCCTATCCCTAGTGTGTGCTTCCCTTCACCCCAAACTTATCATAAATCATGTCATCATAACAAAATCTCAAAGTTCAGTTTTCAATCACATGGGGATCAAATTTTCAAAAATAAAAATTTTTCAGCCTAGGGGGAAAACAGTCAACACTATCATGCAATCAATCTATGCAAAATCAATAAAATCCAATAAACTTGCCAATACCAGACTCAACACAACTCCTGAGCTTCTCAAATTATTCAGGAGCTTTATTGAAAACAAGACAGAAATAAAGCAAGGAAAAGAAAATTGAAAAGAAGCAAGGTTCTGAAAAACTCATTGAGGGTGATTCCACCAGGATCCCATTGCTTGTAACATAAGGCCCAAGTGATAGCCAAAGGGTGGGAGTTCATTCCATGCTTCCATAACTTGCAGCCTTGATATGGAGGTGAGCACTTGACAATTATGATGACTACTTTCAGTGCGGCGGACTTCTCACTCCCTTTTGGGTCAAAGATGACAGCTTTCTCAACAAAATCCTCCCAATAAAATTGGGGTTCAATCCCTTGCACTGGCAATGGTGCAAGATCCAAAGGCTTAAACTCAATCACTGGTGGCTCCTCAGGGGGAAGTGGCAAACAGGTATCTGGGGTTACTGGTGCTGCTTCAACTTCTGCATTTTCTTCATTCACTGCACTAACAAAGTTATCACCTGCTATACATGCAGAAATTTCAGAACACACCACACAAAGGTTAGGGTTAGTAGAGTCAGTACATATATCACAATAAAATGAATCAGTAAAATTCTGAATGTCTGGAAATTCAGCAATTAATTCATCCACCCCATCACTCTCAACACATGCATTTGATTTAATTGAATCATCTACTCCCAAAGGTTCTTCATTATCCTCTGGAACGGTGAAGCAGATGTCCTCCTGATCCTCATTTCCTATGTTTCCTGAAAAGATTAAACCTGCATAACAGTCTATACACAAAGCAGTGCCAGAACAATAACAATCAGCACATGTATTAGAATCAGGGGATTCAACACACAGTTCATCAACAGAAACATTATCAAAATTATCATCAGAAGTGTCTTCAAGAATAACTTGTGACTCTGTATGTTCTTCAAGGGGCTGTGGAGTTAGCAGTGCAGCTGAGTTGGCGACAATCTGATCAATTAGAATGGACAACTTCTGAGATTCAGCTTCTCTCCTCTGGTATTCAAGATTACTTGCCTCCATTCTCTGTTGGAATTCAAGATTTTGTTGTGCCATCTGTTGATTGTTCTCTTCCATTTGTGCAGTTATCTGTTTGAACAGGTCCTCTAGTGAAGGTTCGGAAGGTGCAGAGGTGGTCGCTTAGGGAGGATTCTGGGGTGGTGCCAGTGGTAACATCAGTTGTGAGTCCCCATACCAGGGGTTTGGATGGTTTCCCCAGCTCGGGTGGTACTCATAAGTGTAAGGGTCAGGAATGTTGTGCCTAATTGATGCAGCTCTGAAAACAGGAGAATATCTCCTCAGGAAGGCTTCCTTCAAATCAAACCAGCTGAAGATGGAATTCTCCTCAAGATTATACAACCAATCCCTTGCAGAGCCTTCAAGTGAGAGACGGAAAGCTCCCATCTTGATGTGATCTTCTTTTAGTTCTTAAGGTCTCAACATTATAGAACAAACAGCCTGGAATTTCTTCAGATGCTCCTAGGGATTTTCACCTGCAAGACCACTAAATCTTGGCAACCAGTGCCTTAAAACAGCAAAATCAGGATAAGATATGCATGGTGGTGGTTCATAGTAAACATTAGGCATGTACCCACACATGTAATTCTCCATGGCAGTACTAAAATTCACAACCAGACAAAATAGACAAAACTAATTCAGCAAAGAGATTTTTTTTATTTTTTTTTTATTTATTTTCTGCTAATAACAACAAACAAGAGTCCCCGGCAACGGCGCCAATTTTTGGTCGCGCTGTCGCCACGCGCCAAAAAGAACGAGCGTTTACAAAATAATGCAGATAGGGAGCGACAACTCGAGTATCGTCTCTCAAGGACTCTTAGGTTGTTATTATTAACAGAAAATCAGTTTTGGGGGGTTTGGAGTAATTGAAATAAAATAAAGAAAACAAAGTAATAAAAACAGAGCAGTTAAGAGATTAACAAATATGCTAAGAAACGATCAACCTACTGTTCTCGGTTTCCCACTATCATTGGTTCATATAAATCCAAGCCCTAAGCAAATTCTAATCCCCTTCCGGTTGTAGTAACAATTTACAAGCGAAACCACTACTACGGATATATGTTCCTATTCCCGAATTAAGCAAACGGGGTTAAGCCCTTCGTGAACTAAGCGAACACGAAACGAACACACGCGAATTAAGCAAACGCGATTATATATAGGAACATAACATCACCGAAACAAATCAACACAACACTATACACTCCTGAATTAAGCAAACAGAAACATACATCATAGCATTGAAAAGAGAAAAGTAAGTGAAAACAGGAATTACAGAACCTCAAATGTAAATGGAAACCAATCCCAGTAGATTAATCAAGGAGACTAGCTCTCCATTACAAAAGGAAAACAAAACATATCTAAGAAAAGAAGAAAAACTACTGGCTAAGACTATCTAGCTACTCTGACTAAAACTAGCCAACAACTAGCCTCTCTTCAGTTCTGTCTAAAACAGACTTATATACAACTTCTGGACTACGCGGACTCGCAAGGCGAGAACACATTCGCGAGGCGAATAATGCGAACAGTCTTCAGTTAGCGGCGAGCTCGCGAGGCGAGCTTATCGTCGCGAGGCGAAACTCTTCAAATTCCAAACTGCCACCGCCGTGACCTTTAGCATGCATAAACCGTGCTGACTTTTGGTCTTCAGGGTTGGATTACTCGCGACGCGAGTCATGTATTCGCGGGGCGAGACAGAATGGTTGGCAATTTCTGGAACAGTCACCTTCTGGTTCGCGAGGCGAACATCCTTCTCGCGGGGCGAGACACTCCAGAATTATTCCTTTTTATTACCTGAAAACAGAAAATAACATAAGTGATTTATTTAACTCTAAATTAACTAAATTAACCTAAAAATACTTTACAGACTCAAAATACTGCTTAAGGACAATCAAGTCTAATTTGGGTGAAAATGATATAAAATTAGCACAAAGCCATGGTTTTTATTAGTTATAAAACCAGTCAACCAGAGGCTCATCACTGTGATCTTGATGTTCTAAGTTTTCAATTGATATCAGTTCTTGATCTGTTTAATTTAGTATTACTGCAATCAATATTGAGTTATTAATTGTTCAAAACTGAGTTGATTATAAAATTGTTCTTGATCGCTGAAACTAAAACTGATTTATTGTAACTTCACTTCTTGACTGATTAAGACCTGTATCTAATACTTGTACGACCCTGAACTGAATTTCTTTGTTTGATTCAATCACTGTTTAATTGATAGCTGTGAGCTGTGAACTTGAATCTTATTAGTGATTTATCTTTCAGAATAAATCGTTCGTTCCTCATCACCTTCTATTCAAGATTTCATAAAAATCCCTTTCTTGATTTGTTAAAGATCCTGAGGCAACTCTGATTTAATAAGTAAAGTTTTTTAAAAGGAAGAATTTTTGAAAACTCAATTCACCCCCCCCCCCCCTCTTGAGTCTTGGAGCCAAAACAACAATAAGGAATCAGAACCATCACCCCGGCCATATATTAGGTTATCCTCTAAGAGTAACCTTGTGAAATGTCTAAAATAGAATCAAGATTGAATAAACCCCACCCCGGGATGAAACCATTTTGTCAGAATAAGGTACCCCGACCTACAAACAGACTAATAGTTAGGTAAGTAACCCAACTAAATAAAGGACCCGCCTGACCGAGTATTAGAAGACTTACTCGGGCATTTGGGCAGCTGAGTTACTCATACAGGGACGAGACCCTTCATCACCTATCAGCATCTCAAACACCCCAGGCACTCTTTTCGAATGGACTAAAATATCCTCTGGGGTACGTGTCCCGGACATAAACTAGCAAGCATAACGGCTTCCTTCTAGAAGGACACGCGACACAAGAGCATTGGAGACCCAAAATGATTCCCGCCATCCGCGATACCTGCTAACGGCCTGAGGAGGGGGGGCACATGACGTACGAAATAGACACGCGTGTATATATAGGGCACGACACCCACAAAGAAGGCAGACTATTCACATACTAGACCCTACACAAAAGCCCTGCAAAAACCCTAGCTCTTAATATATTCCTCAAACCTCATCCCGCCATAGGAGTAAACCGTTAACTCAAAGATATCAAAGATGACGAAAGGACTAACTTGTTCCATAGTTGTACTTTTGAGGGACTAGCTTTTTTTTTCAGAACTAAAACCGTCTTCGTATTTTTCTCATGGACTAGTTTTTTGTTATTATGTCATTGATACGAAGTATCAACAGTTATAAACCGTGACCAATCTCTATTAGGGAACCTAGACGATACTTAAGGATTGCCTCTCCCAATCAGATTTTCTCCTAGCCAAAGTCAAACACCTGACCATTGGCCCAAGCCCAATGCCGACCCACTGTGCATCCAAGCCTAAAGTTAAATACAAAATGCCTTTTATAATTAATTGAAATAAAAAGAGGGGCTTAATTTGTAGGAAATGAGAGGCATGTGCTTTAGAAGAAAATAAAGTGATGGTAAGATGAGCAATTTATTTTAATGAAGTGACCTAAAGCCTTTGCTTTAGTGGCTTCCCCCAAGACCGGTCCTGCCAGTCAGACCAACCACATGTTAGTTTTCATGGACTATTTTGAGCTTTTACTAGCTATGTTTGGGAGGATATAGTGGAGTGATTAGTAATGAATTGAGGTTGTGAAAACACTACAAGAAAAATTGGTTTTAGCAAGGGCCAAAGGCAGTCACAAATTGCACGAATCCATCGCAAAACACGTGTTTCTAACGGATTTGCGACGGCCACAAATCTGTCGCAAATAAGTGTTGGTGTAATCCCTAGAGACCAGTGTATTTCTTAGACTTACATTTGTATCTTGCTATTATATATATATGATATGAGGCATTCCAGTTTATTGTGTTACTTGTTTAAACATAATAAAGTCCTTAAAATAGAAATTTCAGTTTAATAGAATATCAAGTATATGACTTGATCGTGAGACACTATTGAACAATGGAATCCTATTCTTAAATATTCGTAGTCAAGTATTTTATTAATAAGGACAATAATAATACAATTGAGACTATTATGTGTGCAGACCGATGACCATATATCACGGGTCATGGATATGAGATATCGAGTCGCCACATAGGTACACATTAGAGTAATGATGTACTGGATTGACCCACCATGAGAACACTACATGGAGCGTTATGTGAGTGTCATAAGTAGTTCTCATAGTGACAATGGTGTATGCAATCCTTCGACCTGAAATCGCTACGATCCCTACATGAGGAGTCGTGTGCTTTAATATCGTCAAACGTCATATGTAATAGGATGATTATAAAGACGGTCATAGGGCATACCACGAGCCATGCAGAGGGATGTGAGTGACCTAGATGGTATTTGTCCATCCTACATAACAGGAGTAATATCTGTGGGCCCCCTGATAGAGTGAGACTGTAAAATGCATGGCCGTGCTGAAATGAGTCAATATGAGATATTGACCTCATTTGTTGTTAAGTCTACTCGGGTATCAGGGAACATGATATTGAACCATACAAGGGTGACACATTCTATGTCTTGTGTTCAATATAGATATATGGACAAAGGGATAATAATGCACATGAATATTTGTCACAAAGGTTTCGTCAAATCACTGACTTTCTCACTACTTAGGTAGCAGTGATGTATTGCTAGATACCGCTCACTGTTTGTAATATTAAATGGGATTAAATATTACTACTAACGTTTTGGGAACCTATAGGGTCACACACATAAGAGCGGATTAAAAGAAGCATTAAAAGGAGAGTTGGACTTTCCTATTAGGCCTAGCGCATAGTACATGGGGCTTAGGTCAAATGCTGCTCACTAACTCACTTAAGGAGGTGCTACTATAAGTAGACCACTTAAGCTATTCTGCCTACACGGTTTTTACCCTAGCCGCACATAGAGAGTGACAATGAGCAGCAGGTCTCGGTTTTCGAAGCTAGCACTGTGAGGCAGAGACGCTTCGTGTTCGTGACGTTGGACGTTCATGGGATCTGCTCGTGTGGATACCTTAGAGACACCGTTCGTGCGGTGTTCGTGATAGACGATTTCAATCAATTCTCATCGCTTCAAGAGGTAAATCTTCTAACCATGAATCATGACCATTCGCAAGGATCCTTCGATGGGAATTTTTTTCCGCTGCGTTATTTTTGTTTTATACGCAAATTCCCAATAGTGGTATCAGAGACGCTTGTGAAACCATGATTCTGTTACGTGGTTTACCTGTTATGTATGATAACATGTTAATAATGTGAATCGTTTTTCTGAAAATTGTTTTCTGAAAATCGTTTGCATCCGTTTTTGCGAAAACTTATTTCTGTAAATTTCGTATGTATATGATATATGCGTCTATAGCACATTTATGTGTATATATGCGATATGTACATTGGTTCTGGAATCCTTATTATGTTCTGCGATGGCGTCAAGTGTTGATGTTAAACATGATCGGTTTCAGTTCTCTGTTGGCGGCGTTTCAGTGTGAAGTGTTCACGGGCCTTGCGGTTTTAGGGTTGAGAGGTTGAAGCCCTAGCCGCCAAGGAAGCGGGAACCCCGTGCTACCTCTGCGTAGTGTGTTATTTCGAAATTCAAATTTTGAAATCTTTTATGTCACCATTTAATAACAACATCAATTACAATAAATGTGATTTATAGTAACATCAATTACAATAAATGTGATTTATAGTAACATCAATTACAATAAATGTGATTTATTATATATATGTCATGTTTTCAAAATTCAGATTTTGAAATCTCTAATTAATAATAATAATAATAATTGTGTATTATTATTGGTTGTTACTATTTATTTGGTAATGTATGGTGAATGGTTATGGCCTTAGTCCTTTAATCTTTTGGTTTATATTTTGAACTACGGCCTGCGTGTCGTGCCTTTCTCTTATATTCCATATGTATATTCTTTTCTCATCTCACTCCCCTCATATGTAAAATGAGGTTTTTGTTTATGTAATGTAATGATGGAGACAAGAAGACGTTATCCTGTGGGAGATCATGCTTGGAGAAGCCTGGACGCTCCTAGGTTTCAGTTTAGATTCTCTCATTGGCTTGGGAGAATCAATGCATTAGGGGCCATAACCATATCACATTTATTTGCCTTATATATGTATTAGATGCATGTATGTATATAGTATGTTAAAAGGGGTTTAACTAATATATGTATGAGATGCATGTATGTAAATAGTAAGTTAAAGAGTTTAACAAATGATGAGATCAAATTTTAATCAAATCCCTCAAAAGGAAATATTAAGTCACATTTAAAGGCCTTCCAATGCATGGCACTCGTCAAGACTATGATCGATTAAGTGTGGGTCCGCCAAAGCGGGGTACCTTTATCTATAATAGTAAGACGCGATGGGACAAATGTAATGTTCAACTGCTATCCATTGGGTCTGACTTAACTAAGCCAACTTCAATAGGATTGAAAGGCTTAGAGGCTTAAAAGTTGGGCTTTAGTCCATGTGATGGATTAGAATAAGAGTTATTCACCCAACTGTCCAAGAGTTGCATGAGATGCAATCGGAAAGTGTTTCCTACCTATATAACCGAATTTTGAGTGATCAGCCAAAGCTGACTTAAAGCTAGGTGAAATATGGATCTTGGCCCACTAGAAAATCTTCCAACAGGATTTTCCGAATCAATGATGAGGGTCATTGTTTTGAGTAAAATAGTGGAAGGCGTATTTATTAAAGACCTTATTAAATAACTTCATTGCATGATACTTATATTTTGCATATTTATCTCTGTAGATTACCATGGCATCAAACACATCAAGTAACCTGTCATTGCGATCCGTCCTTGAGAAGGACGAACTATCCGGAACAAATTTTTTGGAATGGTACAGAAACTTGAGGATTGTCCTCAAACATGAGAAAAAGTTGTATGTTCTTGAGGAGCCTATTCCTGAGGAGCCACCGGCTTCAAGTGCTACTAGGGCTGACAGGGATGCTTATAAGAAGCATCAGGATGACGCCTTAGACGTTGGCTGTCTTATGCTTGCTACCATGACCTCTGAGTTGCAAAAGCAACATGAGACCATGGAGGCGTACGATATGATCGTGCACCTCAAGCTGCTCTACCAAGAGCAAGCAAGGCATGAGCGGTTCGAAGTTTCCAGAGCCCTTTTCCAGTGTAAATTGGCAGAAGGAAGCCCTGTGAGTCCTCATGTACTCCAGATGATGGGGTACATTGAGAATCTCGAGAGACTGGGATTTCCTTTAGGCCAAGAGTTGGCCACCGACTTAGTTCTGCAATCGTTGCCTGAGAGCTATAATCAGTTTGTCATGAACTACAATATGAATGATCTTGACAAACCTTTGCCAGAATTGTTGAGCATGTTGAGAACTGCTGAACAAAATATTAACAAAGGAAAGGGGAAGGCCATTTTGATGGTCCAGGCTGGAAATAGCAAGAAGCAGCCCAAGAAGCCCACGCACAAACAAAAGGGCAAGGGCAAGGGCAAGGCCATCAACAAGATCAATCCCAGTGCTTCTGACTTGAAGCCTGTGGGTGGTGTGGCTAAGGAAGGCAATTGCTTCCATTGTGGTCGGACCGGACATTGGAAGAGGAACTGCCCAAAATACCTGGAACAAATCAAGAAGAAGAAGGGAAGTAAGACTCCACTTCAGGTGTGTTTGTTATAGAAGTCAATTTATCTACTTCTGCATCATGGGTATTAGATACTGGATGTGGTTCTCACATTTGTACAAATGTGCAGGATCTAAACAGGAGTAGACCATTGGCAAAGGGCGAAGTCGACTTATGTATTGACTTTGTACAAATGCTGCTTTAGCTGTAGGGACTTATGTATTGACTTTGCCCACTAGGCTTACTGTTCAGTTAGAGAACTGTTATTTTGTGCCTGCAATTAGCAGGAATATCATTTCCGTTTCTTGTTTGGACAAGATTGGTTTTTCTTTTATAATAAAGAACAAAAGTTGTTCTATTTATTTGGATGATATTTTCTATGCTAGTGCACACATGAATAATGGGCTTTATGTCCTTGATCTTGAAATGCCCATCTATAACATAAATACTAAGAGGTTCAAACCAAATGAGTTGAACCCGTCTTATCTTTGGCATTGTCGTTTAGGCCATATAAATGAGAAGCGCATTTCGAAGCTCCATAAAGATGGACTCTTCGACTCATTTGATTATGAATCATATGAGATATGTGAGTCTTGTTTATTGGGAAAGTTGACTAAAGCTCCATTCACCGGAAAAGGTGAAAGAGCTAACGATCTTATACATAGCGATGTATGCGGACCCCTAAACACATTAGCTAGAGGTGGTTTTCAGTACTTCATCACATTCACTGATGATTTCAGTAGATGTGGATTTGTGTATCTTATGAAACATAAATCGGAATCCTTTGAAAAGTTCAAGGAATTCAAAAATGAGGTACAAAACCAACTTGGTAAAAATATTAAAACTCTTCGATCAGATCGAGGTGGTGAATATTTGAGCCTAGAGTTTGATGATCATCTGAGAGAGTGTGAAATTTTATCTCAACTCACTCCACCTAGAACACCACAATGGAATGGTGTTTCTGAGAGGAGAAATCGAACGTTGTTGGACATGGTTCGGTCTATGATGAGTCATGCAAACCTTCCAAACTCTTTCTGGGGACATGCTCTATTCACAACAGCTTTTACACTTAACCGTGTTCCATCCAAAGCGGTAGAAAAGACACCATATGAGATATGGACTGGTAGACGACCCAGCATGTCTTTTATGAAGATTTGGGGTTGTGAAGCATATGTAAAACGTCAAGTTTCTAATAAGCTTGATCCCAAATCTGATAAATGCTTCTTTGTGGGGTATCCCAAAGAAACCAAGGGGTACTATTTCTATAATCCTTCCGAAGGCAAAGTGTTTGTCGCACGAACTGGTGTATTCCTAGAAAAGGAGTTTATCTCCATAGGAACCAGTGGGAGGAAGATAGAACTTGAAGAAATTCAAGAATCACAGAGTAGTGACCTACCATTGGTGGAACAGGAGCAACCTTCACAAAATGTTGTGGAGGAACAACCTGCTCCAGTAGCACAAGGCCAGCGTAGGTTTAACAGGATACGTCACCAGCCTGAGGGATATGGATTTCTCATGACTCCACAAGGTGATGTATTGCTCATGGATCAAGATGAGCCTGTGACTTACCAGGAGACCATCACTGACCCAGAATCTGAGAAGTGGCTTGAGGCCATGAAATCTGAGATGGATTCCATGTACACCAACCAGGTATGGACCTTGGTAGAGCCACCTGAAGGGGTGAAACCCATAGGGTGCAAGTGGGTTTTCAAAAAGAAAACTGACATGGATGGTAAGGTACACACCTTTAAGGCGCGATTGGTCGCTAAGGGTTTCAAGTAAATTCATAGTGTCGACTATGATGAGACCTTTTCGCCTGTTGCGATGCTTAAATCCGTCCGGATCTTACTTGCTATCGCTGCATACCATGATTATGAGATATGGCAGATGGATGTCAAAACTGCTTTCCTTAATGGAAAGCTTCTTGAGGATGTGTACATGACACAACCTGAAGGCTTTGACATTTCAGAGGATGCCGGACAGGTATGTAAATTGCAGCGATCAATCTATGGATTGAAGCAAGCTTCCAGAAGTTGGAACCTTCGTTTTGATGATGCTGTAAGACAGTACGGATTCATCAAAAATGGAGATGAACCTTGTGTCTACAAGAAGGTTAGTGGGAGCATTGTTATTTTTCTGGTGTTATATGTAGATGACATATTACTCATTGGAAATGACATCCCTACACTACAAAATGTAAAGACATGGTTAGGGAATTGCTTCTCTATGAAAGATTTGGGTGAAGCTACCTATGTATTGGGAATCAGGATCTATAGGGATAGATCGCTAAAATTGCTTGGCCTAAGTCAGAGTACATACATAGACAAAGTGTTGAGATGCTTTAACATGCATGAATCCAAGAAAGGACTCTTGCCTATGTCACATGGTATATGCCTATCAAAGGCACAATCCCCTTCCACTCAAGAAGAAAGGGATCGCATGAGTAAGATTCCATATGCATCCGCAATTGGATCTATCATGTATGCCATGTTATGTACTCGACCAGATGTATCGTATGCTTTAAGCATAACGAGCAGGTACCAGTCTGATCCCGGTGAAAGTCACTGGTCTGCTGTCAAGAACATCCTTAAGTACTTAAGAAGAACTAAGGATTCGTTCTTGGTATATGGAGGCGAGGAAGAGCTTGCTGTAAAAGGTTACACCGATGCTAGCTTCCAAACCGATAAGGATGATTCCAGATCGCAATCTGGTTATGTGTTCTGCCTGAATGGCGGGGCGGTGAGTGGAAGAGTTCAAAGCAAGAGACAGTCGCCGATTCTACTACAGGGTGAGTATATTGCCGCCTCCAATGCAAGAAAGGAGGCTGTTTGGATCAGGAAGTTCATTGCTGAGCTTGGTACAGTTCCTAGTATTTTGGACCCCATTGATCTCTATTGTGATAACAATGGGGCCATTGCACAAGCTAAGGAACCTAGATCTCATCAGCGATCCAAACATATACTTAGGCGCTTCCATCTCATTCGAGAGATTATCGATAGAGGAGATGTGAAAATATGCAGAGTACCAACACTTGATAACGTTGCTGACCCACTTACGAAACCTCTTGCTCAACAGAAGCACGAAGGTCACACTAGATCGATATGCCTGATTGGCTCTAGTGCTAGTGGGAGATTGTTGGTGTAAGCCCTAGAGACCAGTGTATTTCTTAGACTTACATTTGTATCTTGCTATTACATATATATGATATGAGGCATTCCAGTTTATTGTGTTACTTGTTTAAACATAATAAAGTCCTTAGAATAGAAATTTCCGTTTAATAGAATATCAAGTATATGACTTGATCGTGAGACACTATTGAACAATGGAATCCTATTCTTAAATATCCGTAGTCAAGTATTTTATTAATAAGGACAATAATAATACAATTGAGACTATTATGTGTGCAGACTGATGACCATATCTCACGGGTCATGGATATGAGATATCGAGTCGCCACATAGGTACACATTAGAGTAATGATGTACTGGATTGACCCACCATGAGAACACTACATGGAGCGTTATGTGAGTGTCATAAGTAGTTCTCATAGTGACAATGGTGTATGCAATCCTTCGACCTGAAATCTCTACGATCCCTACATGAGGAGTCGTGTGCTTTAATATCGTCAAACGTCGTCTGTAATAGGATGATTATAAAGACGGTCATTGGGCATACCACGAGCCATGCAGAGGGATGTGAGTGACCTAGATGGAATTTGTCCCTCCTACATAATAGGAGTAATATCTGTGGGGCCCCTGATAGAGTGAGACTGTAAAATGCATGGTCGTCTTTGAAATGAGTCAATATGAGATATTGACCTCATTTGTTGTTAAGTCTACTCGGGTATCAGGGAACATGATATTGAACCATACAAGGGTGACACATTCTATGTCTTGTGTTCAATATAGATATATGGACAAAGGGATAATAATGCACATGAATATTTGTCACAGAAAGGTTTCATCAAATCACTGACTTTCTCACTACTTAGGTAGCAGTGATGTATTGCTAGATACCGCTCACTGTTTGTAATATTAATGGGATTTAATATTACTACTAACGTTTTGGGAACCTATAGGGTCACACACATAAGAGCGGATTAAAAGAAGCATTAAAAGGATAGTTGGACTTTCCTATTGGGCCTAGCGCATAGTACATGGGGCTTAGGTCAAATGCTGCTCACTAACTCACTTAAGGAGGTGCTACTATAAGTAGACCACTTAAGCTATTGTGCCTACACGGTTTTTACCCTAGCCGCACATAGAGAGTGACAGTGAGCAGCAGGTCTCGGTTTTCGAAGCTAGCACTGTGAGGCAGAGATGCTTCGTGTTCGTGACGTTGGACGTTCACGGGATCTGCTCGTGTGGATACCTTAGAGACACCGTTCGTGCGGTGTTCGTGATAGACGATTTCAATCAATTCTCATCGCTTCAAGAGGTAAATCTTCTAACCATGAATCATGACCATTCGCAAGGATCCTTCGATGGGAATTTTTTTCCGCTGCGTTATTTTTGTTTTATACGCAAATTCCCAACAATAAGGTCGTTGCAAACCGTTTCTGACGGCTTTTTATAATTGGCCATGACAAATCAGCAGACATTAACGACGGCCTGGCCGTCACAAATCACCAGAAATTAGCGATGGCTTGGCCGTCGCAAATCACCAAACATTAGCGACGGCTAAGCTGTCGCAAATTACAATACATATTTTTAAAAATAAATAATTTAATTAATTCATTTTTTATTAATTAATTATTTAAAATACAAATTATTATATTTTTAATTAATTATTTCTGCTCTTTCTGCAAAAGTGTCACCTAACTCTTCATCTTCCATTGTGTTCATTGGCAACACTTTCATCCTCTATTCCAAGTCTGCCATCAAAGAACAAAGTTCACACTTTTATTATTAGTGTGCAAGAAAATGAACACATAGCAAGAGAGCCACTCCTCTCACAAACCACATATTCAGACCAGTTTCAATTCTAACAACAACAAAAAACAAAACAACACAACACAATTTACAACAAACACAACACAACATCAACTGAGATAATTTAAAGCACAAATAAAAAACAATAAAGTGCAAGTTGGTTCTGAATAATTTAAAACAGAACAACACAACACAATTTACACAATAATGTTAATAACAAATCTGAGGAGAAAAAATCATCAAGAAGAAAGGAGGAGGAGAAATGAGGATAAAGGATGAGAGGTTACTCACAGTGGTGGCAGGACACAGGCGGGAGACTGCGAGGGGAAGTGCAGTGGGGGAAGAGGTGGCCGGCCGGTCATTGACTGACGGAGGGAAGAGATGGACGGTGGTGGCGGCCGATCACTAGTTCACTCAGTGATAAAAAAGGAGGAACAGATTGAGCAAATGGGAGATGAAGAGCTGTTGAGTTGATATATACGGCCTTTACCGACGGCTAGGCAGTCGCAAAATCCCTGTTCTTATTAGCGACGGCCAAGGCCATCACAAACGTTAAAACCTTGGAAACCGGTCCTTCATTTAGCGACGGCCAAGCCATCGCAAAATCCCTGTTCTTATTAGCGACGACCAAGGCCGTCACAAACATTAAAACCTTCGAAACCGGTCCTTCATTTAGAGACGGCTAGGCCATCGCAAAATCCCTGTTCTTATTAGCAACGATCGAGGCCGTCACAAACGTTAAAACCTTGGAAATCGGTCCTTCATTTAGTGACGGCCAAGCCGTCATAAAATCTATATTCTTATTAGCAACGGCTAAGGCCGTCACAAACGTTAAAACCTTGGAAACCGGTCATTCATTTAGCGACGGCCAGGCTGTCGCAAAATCCCTGTTCTTATTAGCGACGGCTGAGGCCGTCACTTACGTTAAAACCTTGGAAACCGGTCCTTCATTTAGCGACGACTAGGCTGTCGCAAAATCCTGTTCTTATCGCAAATCCACTAAATTTCGACTGAAAACCTCGCGAGTGTTTCTGACGGATTTACTAAAGGCCGTCACAAATATGGAAAAATTCAGCCGCCAAATTTTCCGACGGTTTAAGCCGTCGCAAACTCCAAATTTACTGACGGCACCGCAATCGTCACTAAGAGGCCATCACAAATCCTTGAATTTCTTGTAGTGAAATTCATTAACACGTTGTTTGAGATTTCCTTCGTTAATGGAGTGAGATAGTGGATGATGGTAATCCAAACAACTCCACTCAATCCAAACCCTCCTATTTTCATACCTTCAAATTGATGGAGTTTGGAATTTTCTTTCATTCCCATGTTAAACCTTCAAATAATTGAGTGAGATGATTTTAACTTTTAGGAAAATGCTAACGAGTGTCCTTAGGGCACTCGTTAAGGAACCAAGGAAGGAAATTTTATATAGGGAATTATTGTTTTTAATACTTGAAAATATAAAATGCTTAGTTTTGCAGTGAAAACTTGTTTTTTTGGTTTCTTAAAGCATGATGCTTTTAGGAAAATACTAACTTTTAACTTCACTTTATCACTAACCACTTCATTACGAGCAATGATAGTTGTACACAGATTTAATATCTAACATCGTATATATATACTCATTCATACTTATTTATTATTATTTTTTTCTCATCACATGAATTTAACACTTCAAAATAACCGATCCATGTCCACCGTTGGTGTCCTTGTGTACAATTATGATTTCTGTTCATTATTAACCACCCATCCCATTTGGTTGAAAACTTGAAAATTCACCCATCCTTTGTCTCTGAACTCAGCCAGTGAAATTGCGTGTAGTCTCTTCATCCGGCTGAAGATGAAAGCCTCCATACTGTACTGCCCATTCATCCAAACCGCACCCCACCCCACCTAAACCCCCCTCTCTAATTCTCTCCCTCTCCTTCCCTCCCTCGTTCGAATTCGATGGCTTCCATTCCCACACTCTCTCCTTCTCTACCCACAATCTCTTCTCACCCTTCTTCTTATTCCCATTCAAACCCCAACCACTTACCCTTCGCCTTCTTCACTCTCCCTCTCACCTCTCTCTTCGGAACCACCCTCACCCTTCAACGCTCCACCACCTCAATTCCTTTCCTTCCCAACAAGAATCCCCGTCCCCGTGCCACTTCAGCAACGGTGTCGTTTAGCCTCCCCACCACGTACGTTTCTAAAATAAAAAAAAATCCTTAAAACGCAAATGGGTATCTCGATTTTTCTTCTTAAGTGCTTAAAGTTTCTGTCTTTTTGTCGTTTTTTGCAGGAAACCCCAAACGGGCACACCAGAAAAAACCCCAAAGTGAGTTCACTGTTCTTGTCGTTTATCATCATTGTTGTAAATGGGTTTGTGTTGTCTTTGAGAGTTGTTGTTTGGTTGGTTCAGGTGGTCGGCGAGGGCTATAAAGTCGTTTGCAATGGCGGAATTGGAAGCGAGGAAGCTCAAGTATCCAAACACGGGAACCGAAGCGCTTCTTATGGGGATTTTAGTAGAAGGTTTGCTACGATGGGTCTCTTTTCAATTTCAGTAAATATTATCATGATTTAAGTGGTGCATCTGGCATAGAACTTATCTAGTTGCCATGATTTGAATGGCAAAAAAATGTGTCTTTATGTTCCAGTAATTGTTTGCTTAATGCCACTTTACCTTGAATTGAGTGCATGAGGCACTGGATTTATCTGATTGCCATCAATTGGATGTGTTCCATTAGCTTCATTTGTTATCTTCATGGAGAAATAATGACCGAATGAGTTCATTTCCAATCTGAATGTATTCCTGTTTATAGGTAAGAAAGGATGTGAAAAGTTAATACTGTGATGTTTTCTAGCAGCCGTGTAGTTTAACCCATAAATTTTACTGGGGAATACTTATATTAAGGTCGGCATTGTGAACTCGTGTTCTAAGTTATGAGTGGTTGATTTCATATATTTTTAATCTAGGTCAAGGTGTTCAAGAGTTTGGACAAAACTTTACATGATATTTGTGTTTCTTATATTAAATTCTGCACTTGTGCATTAAGCAGTAAAACTGGATATAGATAGACTGGAAAGTGGCAACAGTTATGTCTCAAAGAGTTGGTTCCTTTGTTTGTGCATGGTTTACCAAGTGGTAGTAGGATAATTTAAATTTTTTATGGTGTTTGAAAAAAGAGCCGCATGTCATTCTTTGGATGGATGGACAATCAGTAGTTAAGTTTCCTGGCTGTTGCTAGCAAATATTTTTATAATTGATATGCTATGACTTTTTTATGGTTACATGTAATATTAATTATTATATGATTTTAATTTCCAACAACGATTTTAAACAGCACTCCTAAAATGTGGTTTTAACTTTGAGGCAGAAAGTGTTGAATCATTATTAGAATTGTACTTCTGACCTACCATTTGTTGTTTAAGAGAATTGGTCGCTGTACTATATACCTTTTACATTGCCAATTGGATTCACATTTCTTGTCATATTGGTGTAGAGTCCATAGACATAGGTCAATCATCTCTTATAATGGCTTGTCATATTGTGTACCCTATGTGGAATATCTTCTTGGGATTAGGTACCCTATGTGGCTTGTCATATTGTGTATAGAAAATTACTCATACTGAATATTTTGAAAGGACGTGCATGTTGGCCCAGAAAGTTGAGAAGTATCCCATTCTTCTAAATTTATAAACATTGCTAGATCATATAAGAGTGAAGGGAAAGGAAAATGTTACCTTCTGTTTCATCCTTTCAAATGAGTTATGAGTTCAAGTTTCAACAATAATATATCACGAGGTAGGCATACTCAAGTTTAAATTCATTGAAGTTGATCGTTTATTTGTAGCTTTCTCCTCTACTGTTTGAGGAGTTGTGTACATGCTCCTTTCATTCTGAAAGAAAATGGGTATTGTGAACATGATCATGGTTGGATCCTTTGTCACTATAAATCGGTGGATGCAGTAACCTAGACTGAATTTTCTATTCAAAATGTTTCATTAGAGTCTACTATTATTCTTCATTTCTTCTAGTTAAATAAGTTCTTTTTAAATTTTGTTGGCGAGATCCTTCCATTTAGAATTCTAGAAGCACTTGTGTTAAGAAGCATCATTGTTAAACTCTAAAGTTAACTTTTAAACTCTTGTGAGTTTATGATTTTAGGCCCCAAGAGGCAAGAACGAGTTAACTCGCATGTAAATTCTCATTTTTGGTGAAATCACCTGATTTTTTAAGTAAACCATGACAGAATTGACAAAATAGCAATTGTACTAGTATTAGTGAGTTTACGAGCCTGGATTTATACATTGATTTAACCTCAATATATATTTTTGGTTGATGTTGTTATGTACTTGGGTTGAATTACATATGTTCTGTCTTCTTTGGTTATATCAGGTTTATAAAGCTAATTTTATGTTATCGCCAATTTTTTTTTAATTAAGCTACAAAATAATATAAGCATAGACTAAATATAATATAACAGTTGTCTCAAGTGTTGAGTTATTCTTAGACTTTATTACTTTCATTTGCTTTGTTATGGAATTAGAATCCGACCCCATCTAGTGGGATAAGGCTTGGTTGTTGTTGTTGATGTTGTTGTTATGGAATTAGAATGTTGAATATTAATTATGTATAAACTATTAAACTATGTTTGGGTACTAGAATATGTTTTTAAATAGTATTTTTGAGCTATGTAATTTTTGAGTTTACGAATCAAGTTTACTAGATCTCCACGAGTTTACCTCACATTTGACAACCATGCTAAGAAGTTGAATAAATCTATTCCCTGGGTTTCTGGCTGTGCCTTTTATATACCCCTCTAGCACTTATTCAATTTTTGTTGTCCTTTCAGGAACTAGTAATGCTTCAAAATTCTTAAGAGCTAATGGAATTACACTTTTCAAAGTACGTGATGAAACGGTAGAGCTACTTGGGAAATCTGACATGTATTTCTTTAGTCCTGAGCATCCTCCATTGACTGAACCAGCTCAGAAAGCCCTTGATTGGGCTGTTGATGAGAAATTGAAGTCAGGTATGCATGGTTCCATGATCATGTGTCTATGTATCAGCTTTAGTCTCCTGCCAAAAAATTCTCAATTTGCCAACTAGTTTCATTGTTCAGTTTTGAATGCCCCATTTCTAGTTGTGTGAGTTACTTGATGCATAAAATGGAATCTATTGGTGAGTTTGTAACTTGTAAGGTCAAGTAGAAAGAAGCTTTCAGCTGTCTTGGAATTTGGGTTTAGGCCTAACTCAACCCCAAAAGCTAGCTCGTAAGGTGAGGATTGCCAAGCTCTAAAAGCACTACTTTGGCCCTATCTCTAGGCGATGTGGGACTAAACACACCCTCACATTCAGCACAAACTTGCCGAAATTAAAGCGGCTAGGGGCGAACCGCAATTAAGGCGGCTTTCCAACACATACCCTCACGCTCAAGCCCAATGGGCTTGGAGTGTGGATGATGAGGGCAATCCAACAACGGATCTATGATAAGCTTTGATACCATCTTGGAATTTGGGTTTGGGCCTAACTCAACCCCAAAAGCTAGCTTGTAAGGTGAGGATTGCCCAAGTTTTATAAGCACTACTTTGGCTATATCTTTAGACGATGTGGGACTAAACACATCCCTCACATTCAGCACAATGAAGGTTGCAATGAAGGCAACCCAAACTTGCCGTAATTAAGGTGGCTAGGGGCGAACCGCAATTAAGGCAGCTTTCCAACACATACCCTCACGCCCAAGCCCAATGGGCTTGGAGTGTGGATGATGCGGGCAACCCAACAACGGATCTAGGATAAGCTCTGATACTATCTTGGAATTTGGGTTTGGGCCTAACTCAACCCCAAAAGCTAGCTTGTAAGGTGAGGAATGCCCAAGCTTTATAAACACTACTTTGGCTATATCTCTAAGCGATGTGGGACTAAACACACCCCTCACATTCAGCACAATGAAGGTGCTGGAGGTTGCAATGAAGGCAACCCAAACTTGCCGCAATTAAGGCGGCTAGGGGCGACCCGCAATTAAGGCGGCTTTCCAACAAGCTGTCCTGTGCCTCATCTTTAAGAAAGAGGCTGAAGTATAATAATTGATTGGGATCTTGTTTTCCCCATAAGTTTCTAAAGAGTGAAAATTTGGTAATATGGAGACTTGATCAAATGCGTCCAGCTTATTTGGTAGGTTTATAACTTTTAAGCTTTGGCCATGTCCATAATTTGCTCAAATCCTAATTAAGTTATGGCTCATTTAATTAACCATCTCTTTATCAAAGTATATGCTTATCAATGCACATGCCATTGCCTAATGGATTTGTAATCTGACCATGTATAACCATGTGACGTGGCTTTTGTACAATGTTGATCTTCACATTGCTTCCTCATAATCTTTACTTGCTTTTGTTTTCTCTATTGTATCTACTAAAATTACGACATAAAATGTAGGTGAAGAAGGGGAAATTACAGTGACTCATTTACTTCTAGGAATTTGGTCACAAGAAGAATCAGCAGGTCACAGTATCTTGGCTGCTTTAGGTTTCAATGATGAGAAAGCCAAAGAACTTGCTAAAGAAGTAAGTCTCAAGGTTTCCTGCTTTGGTTGACTTACTCCTCAATGTTAATTTGAATATGGTTTTTCTTTCTTGCAGATTAATGGAGATGTTGATTTGAGCTTTAAGACGCAAATTTAAGAAAAATTCTTGCGATAATGGTTGATTAATACTTTTGATCCTTGGTTTTGCAAGCTCCTAGGGAAAATTAACTATACTTTCCCTTATTGCAAGTTTATCAACAAGTACCTGCGTTAATGTGCTATAGACTTCTTTTGTCAAATTCTGTTGTATCTCAACCTTGTACCGTTATATTTGTACCTTTTTCCCTAACGGCGAAACTTTTATTATAAAATCAATGTTATGGACCTTATGATTTGTGAAGGAAAGGATTATCTGTTTCGTGTATCAGACAAGGGGAAAAAAGAGGCGATTATTGTCTGATCACTGATGAGGTTTTATTCTAAGTTCCTTCGTGCGCCACAGAAATGGTAGAAATGTTTGCATATTTCTCTTTCATACCTCTAAGATTGTAAAGCAAGTAATACACAAATTGTAGAATGTTTATATTTTTTATTGGAAAATTATTACATTGAATTGAATCCAAGACAATGAAGCTGTTGAAAGAAGTTCTAATAAAAGAAATCAATAATACCTTGTGATTGTATCATAGATCATCCATACTAGATTACCTCCCCGATTCCATCCAAAGCCCCTAAACCCTAAACACCATCAAGGGAAGTGAATGGCATGTGGTGGAAATGATAGTAAGAATGGGAATGGAGGAAAGAAAGGTGGTGCGGCGGCAGGGATAGAGGTCACAATCAAGCAGCAAACAAAGTAAAAAATGGGGAAAATGCAGGGGCAAAATTTATTCAAATGACAGATACATTGAGCAAACCCCAAACCCCAAATGAAGTTACAGAATTAAAATTACATAATCAAAGAACAAAATACTCCCAAATCAAAGGGCAAATTACAGAAAAATTATGTGTCGTTGAGGATGAAATTGTAGAAAAGAGTAAAATAAATAAAGTTAACAATTAAAAAAACCACAAAGTCAAGAGTTAACTGAGGCAACAATCATACTATCAAAGACGGAGGACCCAGATTGCTTCCAATTCGTGGCAGAGACGAAGGATGATATCGCCGACATGGAGGCCCACACGGTGGAGGTGGTTGTCACCAGCATATCTGAAGGTTTTGCCTCCTGGAGTCCACGTGCCCGGAGAAATCAACTGAGGGGAACAAGCGACGGTAACAAAAGTGAAGGGCACGACCGAGAAATCAACAAGATTTTGCCTCTTGGTGCACTGGACACGGCAGAGAAGAGAACCAGGACAGTGGGAACAAGCGGGTGAACCCTCAACTGAGGGTTTATAATCTCGAGAATATGTCACCAGTGCCGGTGGGGAAGCTGGTGGCCACCACCATGACTTCTGCCTCCGATCCCTTCTCTCCAGGAAGCCCTAAAACTGTGAGTTCCCCGACAACTGCTGAAACCACCAACACGGCCTCTGACACGGCATAAGGAACCAAAGAAGCACCGTACGAAACCAGTGACTGATGGCGGTACCAACGAGAAAAAAAAAAATCTGATGTGGACATTACATGAGACTGATAAAATTATTTGGGACTCTTGATCCAATGGCATCAAAGATGGTGTATATGAGAGACCAATAGGCCTCTCACCATAGAAGCAGCCTATGCTTGTATACATGTTACATGAGACACCCCGTTGTGCCCCGGTGTTTTATTAGTTCAAAACCTTATTAATTAATTCATTAATCGCGCACTTAGCGTGAAAAGTATGTAAAAATTAAAACTTTATTTAAACAATCATATAACTTCTGCAAATTAAACACACCAAGGTTGTAATATATAAATACACACATGTTTATTTATTACATTACCAAAACACTGTTGAGGGTGTCCTCTCATTAGGATCCCTCACAGGCATATACTTAAACATAAGTTGTGCTTAGCGGAAAATATAAAACGTCTCACGAGACGCACTGGCCATAGACTAACTAGACCCTAATCACCATGGGTCACGATTCGACCTCCAGGCTCTAGGTTCATAGGGAGTTCCATCCAACCCCTCTTCGTTCAGCTCAGCCACAGGGTCTTCAAGTACGATCCCATAAAAGATAAAATAAAACATACCGAAAGATACAGGGGATAAGAAACAGTTCTATCATCAAAAGCGGAACAGAATACATAGCACATAATATAATAATAGCCACAGACACGCATCACTCAAAATCAACAATCATCCTCAATTCACTATATCATCCTCTACCCTCAACCCCTGCAACTAAGACTTTATATTGATGTGGCCATCTTTACTCCTGTCACATTAGTCAGTAGTCCGAAACAGTCCAGTGCCAATAACTTTCGAACGCGTCAACGACTAAGCGAGTATTAGTCCAAAACGGTCCACTACCAAGAATATGCGAACGCGTCAAGGAGTATCAATCCAGAACGGTCCAGTGCCAAGATTATGCGAACGTGTCAAGAACTAAAAGAATATTACGGTAGTCTACCTCGGCATCCACGTCCGTAGGGCACTCACCCACAATATCCGATATCCCAAAATAGGATATCCTGACCTCGTGTGTTCCACTCACACGGCTGTGAATAACAATACATCTATAAATGAATCTCCCTAAATTACATCAATAACAATCTAGTGCCTCAACCTTCCATCAAAGTCTCAACACATTTTTCCTCATAGATAAAACCACTTAATTAGGCTAGGCACCTCTAAATCACCTTTATTCTCTCACCCAAACAATTATCTCCCGAACAACACATATCCTTACTTAAAAATCAGCTAAGCACAATATTAAAAACCAGGCAGATCATGCATAACACAATATCAGAAAATAATTCAAATACCACAAAATATCACATAAGCAATGCAATAATAATAATAAATTCAATAAACCTCAGATAAGATAAAATCATCCTAACGTCGATAAACCTACAATCCCCAAATCACCATTGGTTTTACATAAAAGGTTTCTAATATGATTTTGGTCTTGTCGATTACTCAACTACTAGTAGGGTTTAGGTCGCCCTACACAATTATTATATAATATGCTACTTATCGATTCCGACGGTAGAATGATTCTTTCCCTCACCTGAGTTAGCACCGGAATTCCGACTTCGGCGATCCTCGTTATCACACCACACTTTAACTGTTTCTCCTTCAACCAAACAATACAACTATAATTAATCAACAAAATCACTCTTAACCTAACTAACTAGGTTTCAGCCTCCTAATTCAAAGTAGGGTTAGGATTCTTTTCTCATTCCAAGCTTTTGGATTCTAGTTCCTATAGTCTTAGATAGCTTAGATAAATTATCATAACTTGGAAATATTAACAAAATAATTTAATCTCCTTTTTAATTAAGTTTTGGTCTCACTTGGTAAAATAGGCTAGGAAATTTAGTTGGATTCAAGCTCTTGGATTTAGATCATATAGGTACTAGAGAGCTCAAATCAAGCATTAGATTTCAAAAATGAAAACAAAATCATCAAACCCTCCTTTGGGTGAGATTCGGCCAGTTAAAGAAAATAGGGAAGGAAATTGTTTTTGATTACATGCTCTTGAATAATGGAAGTAGAAGACATCACAAGATCATATAAATTGGTTTCATATTAAAAGGATTTTTCTACAATTTTCTAGAATTATTTGAAGTTCTAGATCTAGGAATGGAAATTTATAAAAACTTGATGATCATGGCTTGATCTTACAAAATAAATGAATGAGAAGACTTAGATGATTAATGAGAAGAGCTTTTACCTCTTGAAGATTGAAGAAATGAAGAAAATGATCAACCTTCACTAAGTTGAAAACTGGACAGCTTGAGGGTGTGATGGTATTGTGAGTGTATCTCACAATATACTCATCCAAAAATCACGAACTTTGTCTTGTTAGAAATATAAGAAGAAAAGGAACAGCTTTGGTGTTGAAGGTTTCATTTGGTTAGGATCATAACATGGGTAAAAAGGGCCCTCTTTCTGCTGTTTCGTGGGTTGCTAAGAATTCTGGGCAGTTTCAGTATTTTGAGACTATCTCCCAATCCACTTATCTAATTTTGATGATATTTAGCTTGTTGTAAAGAAGAGAGAAATAGTAACAACTTTTATGTTGAGAGGTTTCCGAGTTTCATAAAGGATGAGGGTCATATTTTCGGTGGGGATTCGGTGTTCTTATGAGTTTTGCAACTTAGTTGGTGAGGAAGATGAAGAGAATGAAGGTGTGAGTGAAGGGCTGCGGTTTTGTGGTATATATAGGCTATATCTTAGGCCTTTTTTGGTTTATTAGATGTTGGATTAATAGCTTTTGTGATTATTTAATTAATATAAGCTTAACCATAGTTAATAATTAACTTAAGGTTATAATTAACTTAACTAAGGTTATTTTGGCTAACTATGGTTAATAATATGTGGCTCACATTTGATGAAGGTGTGGCTGATTTTGGGCCACACATAGTGACTTACCAATGAGTCACCGATCCTATCCGTTAGCGGTTCCCGGAAATTCCGTATGCAGCTCCGTCATTTACCCGATTTCGGTTTTTGAGAGGAAAATAATGAAACGAAAGCAAAATAAAATAGGTATGATTTATTGGAGGTGGATGCACGAAATTGAAGAGGTGTGGGAGGTTTAAAACCATGTAAAATGAGTGGTTAAGAGTGCGTAGATGTGTCTTGTTAATACTCGCCAAAGCTGGGGGTTTTTTGGTCTTTTTGCCTAAAAGTCATGATTACTTGCATTTAATGCTCATAAATGCTTGGTGAGTCATGGTGGTGACTCATCCCATGACTCAGCTCCTCTGGTGTCCGGTTTTGTCTCTGCACTTCCCTTCTCGACTCCGCCGGTTTCCCGATTAGGGTTTTACGCTAGTATAAAAACGTAATATTTCGTTTTCGAGTGAAAATTTTCAAACTAACCAAACTCGTTGGATATATGATTTAAGTATAAACCATTTCGTTCACGAGTCAAAATTAGATTTTCTGATCATTAAAATCTTACTGTCAGTGAAAACACCGACTGTTTTTCGTCCGAACTTTTACCAAAATTCGTTCGAATAAACATAATATTTTATTTCTGATCAGAAATTTGAAAAGTAGACTTCCTCAAGAACAAAATATAAAAATCTACAAATTTCAATTTTCGGGTCAAATTAGGGTTTTCTGTCAGTATAAAATTATATTGTCAGTAAAAAAAAACGCAGATCGGGCTCCGTCTGAATTTTCAACCCAAAATTTCATTGTAGTCTTCTACCATAGAGAGACTATGAATATGATTTTATTTTATTTAAAATCACTTTCTAACTCCCAGATTAAAATATAATTAATTATATTTTAACCGGTTAAACAGCGTAATTAAAAATCAGGCTGTTACATTACAAACTTATGTTTGACCACCAAATATTTTTCCTACTTTTAGATTTGATGGAATTTATTTTCTTAAAGTGCCATTAAAATGTCTAACATGCAACCAAGATACCCTTAATAAATAACTTGCATTTATAAGAAGGTAAACTTTTTAATTTTCTTTTGTTGGAACCCATCGTAATTAGGATATTTGTCTCTTAAGGATCTACGGAGTATTCCTATAAGCTTAGATTATTTGGACCATTTACGAAACTAATTTTCGCGTAGGTACTTAGTCATATTTAAGGTTCATTGCCCCTCCCCAAGAATGCAATTAAGGTTGTTAAAATTAAAAGGAGAATGCTAACTAGTGTGGCAGTGTCCCTAGGACATTAGTTAAGGATTCAAAATAAGAAGATGGTGCATTCAATTTATTGAAATGTGTTACACTAGTTTCCCAATATAAAGTTTTCTTTTATTTTCCTTAACCAATATGATATTTGTTAGCAAGACACAAATTAAAATTGTACTAACACATTCACAATTTATATTCTACAAATTAACCAATTGAAGTAATTCAGGACAAATTTCTAATTTAGGTTTTAGTATCTATACTATATATAAAAAAAGGTTCATTAGGAACAATTAGGCTGGAATTTTGACAAGTGTCACTATCTCATGAGATAGCTTCTCATAATATTCTAATCCAATCTATTTGTTTAATTTTTTAAATTTCGAAATCCAATTTTTTAATTACTCATTATACACTAAATCATATATATGTATTAATTAGCTCAATCAATTCATATTAGTATATCAACATGTGTTTATTCATATTCATTCATATAATTCAATTTTTATTTGATTTTAATTTATTTTATTTCGAATTTCATTCTTTGATTGTTTTTATTTTAAATTTTCTTAATTTCAAATAAAATAAATTTTTTAATTACTCGAATAATTCAAATAATAATATTGGAAAACGTATTTTTTAAGTCCCCCATTTTTTAAATTTCAAATTTTATTTGCTTAAATTATTCTGGTGAAATACCTTCTCATATACTATTCTAACTCATTCTTTTATTTTAATTTCGAATTCCAATTTTTTAATTACTCATAATACATTAATTCATATTTGTATATCAACATGTGTTTATTCAAATTGATTCATATAATTCAAATTGATATTAACATCTGTTTACTCATAATCATTCATATGAAAACAAAAAGATTTTGATTGATTTTAATATCATATTAATCTGATTTTATTTTGATTGATGAGCATAGAAATCATTCTTTGATTTCCAATATTTAATTTTATTTATTTATTTTATTTCGAATTTCATTCTTCCGTTTTTTTATTTCGGAATTCATTTTTTAAAATAAAATAAAATTTTTAAAATGTTATCAACATTTTATTTTTGACGGGGCGGATTCCAGATTTTTAATTACTCATAATACATTAAATCATATTAATGTATTAGTTAGCTCAATCAATTTTTAATTGAGTATAATTCGAAATCCAATTTTTTAATTGGGAACAATACATTAATTCATATATAGTATCGATTAGCTCAATCAATTTATATTTGTATATCAACATGTAATTATTCAAATTGATTCGTATAATTCAAATTGATATCAAAATCTGTTTACTCATAATCATTCATATAAAACCAAAAAGATTTTGATTGATTTTCAATATCATATTAATCTGCTTTTATTTTGATTGATAAGCATAGAAATTATTCTTTGATTTTTATTTTATTATATTTTTATTATTTCGAATTCCCTTCTTTGATTTTAATATTTTACATTTTAGATATTTTAGATTTTAGATTAGATTTGTAGATTCCCATTCTATTTTCTTTTATTTTAATTTAATTTTATTTATTTATTTATTTTATTTTGGAACTCATTTTTTAAAATGAAATAAAAATTTTAAAATGTTATCAACACATTTTTTTAAAGGCACGTTAATTATCAAATAATTCAAATAAAATTTGGTTATTGAAAAGCAGATTGATATATTGATTATCAATTAAAATAGATATTGATGGCATTGATGGCATATACATTAATATATAAAACACGTGTATAAATTAACGACCAAAATCACTATCACTCTAATTATCTTACTTCTCATACTATAGCAATTGTCAACACTCATATTCTTGTGCTAATTGTTCATCATGGATGCATCCTATGAAATGGTGTTTGGTGTAACAGCTGCAAAGTCAACTTAGAACCTCAAAGTTGAAATCGTCATAATGTGGTCTATTCCAAGTTTAAATGGTTCTAGAATACCATATTCATTGGAGTTGGTTGTCATGGATGAGCAGGTAAATTTTTAGTGTTCTCTATTTAATTTAGTATTAACCATGATTAATCTCAAACTCTAAATGTTATTTATCTATGTTTCGGGGTGAAAAAAATACAAGCATCTATTCGAAAGTCTTTTATCTATAGGTTTCAACGTCTGTTGCCTGAGGGCAAAGTCATTCTTATAACTGCTGTTGGTGTTGGCTCTAATGAAGGTGATTACAGGACCTCAAGACATGACTACAAGTTGAATTTTCTGTATGATACTGAAGTGCAGCTTTTGCAACAGACCCAACATTTTCAAACTCCTTACTCTTTTGTGCCCTTCACCGAAATATTGGATCTCAATTTTAATACATGTTACTTGGTTGGTACGTTTTTTTAGTAATGTACTTGCTATTTCATTTATTAATTTTCAGTGATGTACTTTCCACATTATTTTTTCATTTTTACTTTTCAATGGGATGCTTTTAGATATAATCGGTCTACTTGCTGGTGTTGGCTCCGAAAAGGAATATGTAAAGGATGGGAAAAAATCCACATTGAAGGTTATCGAATTGGATAATGATGGGTTAGTTCTTACTCATCTAAATTATTTTTCCCTATTTTGTGGTTTCATTTCTTATTATATGTCTTTTAACGTGTAATTTATTTAAGCAGCAATAAAATTGAATGTGCTCTATTTGGCAATTTTCTTGATGAGTTCAATAACTTTATTGGTGCTGGTGGTGAAGTCAATTATGTTGTTGTCATACAGTTTGCCAAAGTCAGGACATACAAAGATTTGTTGTATATTTTGGTTTTTTCATGACAGAATAGTTTACATATTTTAGCATCATGTATTTGATATATTCTGTTCTCAGGTGTAAACCGTATTCAAACTATTATGTATTCAACCAATCTGTTTTTCGATCCTGAGATACCAGAGGCTATAGATCAAAACTAAGGTTTTTCATCAACATTCGTAATTCAAAAATTGTTAATCAGCTTTATGATGAAGAATTAAACTAATAGCTTTTGTTCCCTTTTTCCTTGCTAGAATGGTTGACACTATTCAATCTGGTTCTCAAGTCTTCGGCCAAATAACTGAATCTCAAAAAATGAATGTTGAGTGAGACACCCCGTTGTGCCCCATTGTATTATTACATTAAATCCTTAATTAGTTATTTACTTAATGTCGCGCGCTTATCGTTGAAAATACGTAAAAATTAAAAACTTAATTAATAATTAGATAACTTCTACAAATATACAACACACCAACTATTTTACATAAATACACACCTAAGTATCCTTTATCTTACACAACATTCTTATAACTAACGGAAACAAAACATCTTATGTGACTCACTGGCCTTAAACTAACTACACCACATTATTAGGATCAGTAGGTTGTTCTTCAACGTCAACTTCATATGGAACGTCGTTCAACTCTTCAACTATCTCCGTCTCGTATAGGGTTCCATCCATCTCCTCCGTAACATAGTCGTCCATATGGTCTTCTAACGAAACAAAGTAGATATACACCAAAATACAGAAATAGGGAGATAAGAAACAGTTCTATCATCATAAGTGGAAAAGATTCATAGCATATAATACAATAATAGTCACAAACACGCATCATTCAAAATCAACAATCATCCTCAATTCACTATATATCATCCTCTACCCTTCAACTCATGCAACTAGACCTTTATGCTGACGTGGCCACTACTAATCCTGTCACACATCCCTCGTTAGGGATGCCAGTCAGTCGTCCAAGTGACACGTTCCCCACGCCGGTGCACATTCTTATCCATGGTAAGAATGCTCATGCAAAGCAATGACACTATAGCTGCACTGTATCGTCGGTGCACACCCTGATTCTCTCTCTCTCACTCTGTCAAGGGTGCTCATGCAAAGCAATGACACTATAGTTGCACAACTTAAATTCTAATTTGGAACGGTCTACAAGAACTTCGGACCTCGTGTATCTCAAATACACGGTTATGAACAACAATGCAACACATGATTCTCACTGACTTTTATCCATAACAACCTAGTACCTCAAGCTTTTCCTCATCACCTCCACTTGTACTCTATATCACATCACTTCTATAAAATAAAATAATAGTGAGGCACTTCTAATTCATATTCAAAACTCTCACCCAAACAAAATACCTCCGAGCAATATTTATCTTTTCTTAAAATCATCTAAGCATAGAATTAAACCCAGGCAGATCATGTATACACATTAAACAACAGAATATTCAAACATCTCCATATCATATAAAGCAATTTATCACAACCAACTCATAATAGTTCAACCAAATAAATAACAAAGTCAGATTCTGTCACGGCCTGGCCGTGATAGCCATCACGGCCGTGACAGACAACAAAGACAAGAATCCTACAACACAGAATCTGTCACGGCCTGGCCATGACAACCATCACGGCCGTGACAGACAGCAAACATCCTCAATATCATAATTATTCAAACACCAAAACAATACGTCACATGCAGATGGAATACCTCAACCAGCGTATCACAAACAGTCAAAAGTAAATAATTCAAACATCCTCAAATATGAATAATCAACCTAAGGCGATAAACCTACAATTCCCAAATCGTCATTGGTTTTACGGAAAATATTTCAATACGATTTTGGTATTGTCGATTACTCGACCACTAGTAGGGTTTAGGTCGCCCTACACCATTACTATAAATTATGTACTACTTATCGATTCCGACGATGGAATGGTTCTTTCTCCCACCTGAGTTTGCACCGAAAACACGTACACAACGATCCTCGTTATCCCGCCACGAGTTAACACAATCACCTTCAACCAAACAACATAATTATAATTAATCAACTAACACCCATCTATGACACTTTAGGGCTAGGTTCGGCCAAGACTTAGAAATAGGTTTAGGATTATCTTCTTAATGTCATCTTTTGGATCCTAATTACTAGTCTTCACTAACATAGATTACTTATTACAAGACTAAAATTTGAAACAAAATCCTCTAACCTTTAGGGTTAGGGTTTCGGCCAAGGGCTGACTTTTAGGGTTCAAAATCCTTAAAATTCCTAATCATGATTAAGTCATAGATTAATGATCCTTGATTAACCTAAATCATGGATTAGTGACTAAACAACTAAAGTTGAAACTCAAAACTTTCTAACTCTTTTATACATAGATTCGGCCTCAACATAATCTTAGGGTTAGGGTTCTTAGTTTAATAAACCAACTTGGATTTATTAATCATACATACTAATAGCTTGATTAACAAGATCATTAATGAAAACCATGAACAAAAACTCTACCAAACCTACTTTGATAGATTCGGCCAAGGCTAGGTTTTCAAGAAAGAAATTTTTGATTGCTTCATGCTCTTGGATTTAGATAGTAGACATGATATCTAGAAGATAGAAAGTAGTTTCATCATCATTAGATTTTCCTAGGATTTATTATGATTTTTCAAAGTTCTAGGGTTTGAAACTTGAAAATGATGAACCACCATGATATAAATCTTGAATCAAGAAACTATCTAAAGAACATAGGCATGATTAAGAACAAAGATTAGGATTTGCCTCTTGAGAATCAATGATGAAGGAAATCCAAGAACTTGCTTTGAAACTTAGAACTAAGAACTTAGAAACTTTAGAGTTTATAGAAAGCAAATAACCAAAGAACTTTATAAAAGTGAGAGGAGGGTATTTATAGTGTTAGTGGCGCCATCATGGGAAGGTTCTAGATGATGATGAGTTGTCTTGATAAAGGATTCAAATGCAATTAAGTTCTAGGGACCAATTTGCAAAGATTCCACTAGTTGAAGGACTAGTTTGCAAATAGACAATAAAATGTCATGATGATGATTTTTGTCACGTTAAATGCTAGCTTATCTTTGACTTAGTTGGCTGATTTTGGTGTCATAGATATTTTAGAGAAAACCTAACTTGTTGAAGAAGATTTGTTGAAGAAGATTGTTGAAGAAAAATCAAGAATGATGTAGAAAAGTGTGGAACATTCTAGAAAAATCTTGATTCATCCATCAAATGAGAAAGTCATCTTCTCTCATGGGCTTATGTATTTGGGCTTGACACATTTGGGCTTAGTTTCATTTTCTTGTTTGTTGTGGGGCCCACTTGAAGATTTAAGCCTTTAAGCTTAAGATAAGAAACTTAAATGGGCTTTATGGACTCAACTATGAACTAGAAAAGTTTGGGCTTCTAAGCCACGACCATTTAAGGTTAGAAACAAGGATTCTAGCCCAATCCACTTGAAAAAACGAAAAAAACTAATTTAGGGACAAAAGGGTAATTTACAGAAAGTTCAGGGACTTAACCGTAAATTTCGAAATTTTCTATTTAACCTTGAAAAACCTTCTAGACTTAAAAATATGATTCATCCCATTGAATCATCTCAAAATCCTAAGATAAACCCTCTATCCACTCTTGGAAACTCTAATTTCCCTTCCGTCGTCTACCCGATTACGTGTTCCGCCTGAAAAACGTAAATTATTTTATTTTTTTCTGAAAAAAATTCTATCAATACAGAATCGTAGAAAATAAAATACCAAACTTAAGTCTTTCGTTCACGAATTAAAATTTGGTTTTTTCGAAGCAAGAAACTTTTTTGTCACAAAAACACGTAAAAAAAAAGCAAACCGGCTTTCGTCTGAATTTTCAACCAAAAACTTCCCCTTAACCTTATTAAAATAAGTATAACAAGGAAATGACCTTGGTTTATCCAAAATCGTTTTCTAAGTCTCGGATAAAAATATATATTTATATATTTATTACCGATATTACAAAACAGCAAAAATCGGGGTGTTACATTGAGCAAGAACTATTAATGTGTCTGATAAAAAGAATATTCAAGAGATCAATGACTACCTAGAGGTCCATAACTTCGTATCGCTATTTCCTATATTTAATCCTCTATTTTTCAACCCTACGTATTTCATGTATAACCTTAATATTGTTGCTATTTCAGCATCGTTTTTCTGTTGTGTTTGCCACTATTAAACATTCGAATGAGGCTAAAATTTGGTGGTATATGTCATGCAAATGTGGCAAATCTGTTGAGAAAGAAGAATCAGACGAATCAAAGTTTTACTGTGAAAACTGTAATCGTCATGTCACTGATGTTGGAGATAAGTAAAAATTCCTCTAAATTTTATCCCTTACCATGCCTATGTTTTTTGAATTTTTTTATATGCCTAAATTCGATGAATAAATAATACAAATACCGAATAAAGGTTAGGGTCGTTGATGAGTCTGATTCTGCTACCTTTACAATCTTTGACCGTTATGCCACGTATCTCTCAGGCAAGGAATGTCCAGATTTGGTACAACTTTACAGGAAGGTTGCTGTCATAAAAACTAAAAAACATATATCCTAGCTTACTTCAATATAAATCTATTATCATATTACTAATATTGATTCTAATACTAACTATATTAATTATAAATTGGTCAGCAATCTGGCGCTTGCAGCTTTACTGAAGAGATTCGTAACCTGCTCAACAAGGATTTGTTATTCAAGATTGAGGTCAAAAATGTATCGAGCTCTCGGTTTCCGAATTCTTACAGAGTTAGGAGGCTAACTGATGATCCGATCATCATTCAGAAATTCAAAGAATTGAAACCAATTTCTGTGAGATCGTTTTTCTTTTCTGTTAAGCCTTTAAATATTTTTTTTTATTGATATTTGCTTATATATTTGACAACTTGCTATTTTCGTTTGTTTTTAGTTTGATAATGAAGATACGTCCATTACTGGTGTTGATCTTATGACTCGGTTTGACGATGTTGGGGTGAGAACTGAAACTCCGTCAAAGAGGATATCAGATATTGACCTTGAAGATTTGTCAGCTTCGGCAAGCAGTACCACCAACAAAGTATTGAAGAGAATCAAGCAAGAGAATTAATGATTTAAGCAAAGATGTTTCATCTCAGTAGTGTCGCATGCTCTATTTTATTTTAATTTCAAACACTTTTTAAAGTTATGTTTCATCTTTCAATGTTTCCATGTGTTTAGTCTTTTGGGATTATGTAATGGATGTTGGTTTTATCATTTTCAATATATTTGCAACCCTCAAATTGATAATATTTGTTGTTTGTTATTTGTATTACTACTCTTTAAAATTTGGAATGTCAAGTTTTAAATTGTTTTCAAGACATTTTCACTCATATAATTCGAAGTCATTTTCTTAATTACTCATCAAGTTTTAAAATGCTTTCAAGACATTTTCTTAATTTCTAATTCACTACTCATATAATTCAAAAACAAATTTTGTATATTGCAGTTATATTCTCTTTTATTTGAAAGAGTTTCGAATTTCTAATTTTAATTTGTTTAAATTAATCTGGTGAAATAGCTTCTCATATAATATTTTAATCCAATCTTTTATTTTAATTTTATTTAAATTTTGAAATATTTTTTTTAATTACTCAAATAATTCAAAAAAAATTGGAGATTCCCATTCTATTCTCTTTTATTTTAAAGAGCTACAAAGTTCTAAATCATCCTTTTATTTTATTTTATTTATAAATTTCGACATTTCAAGTCTTCAGATGTTGGTATAACTAATTGCTCATTATTTACTCATATACTAATAGCTTCTCATATACTATTCTAACTCATTTTTTATTTTATTTCTTTAAAATTTTTAAATTTCGATTTTCAAATTTTGAAAAGTTAATATATATTAATTGCTCATTAATTACTCATATTAATGTATGCTATCAATGCTATCAAATCAAAAATTATTTTGATTGATTTTCAATATCATATTAATCTGCTTTTATTTTGATTGATTTTTAATATCTATTTAGAGGGTCAATGATTTTATTAGTATATACCTGATTCTCATTCAATTTTCTTTTATTTTAAAGAGTTTCGAATTTCAAAATTTAATGTTTTAATTAATCTGGTGAAATAGCTTCTCATATAATATTTTGATCCAATCTTTCATTTTAATTTTATTTAAATTTCGAAATAATTTTTTTAATTACTCAAATAATTCAAATAAATTTTTTGTAGATTCCCATTCTATTCTATTTTATTCAAAAGAGTTTCAAAGTAAAGGATTTTTATTTATTTAGATTATTCTGGTGCAATAACCCCTCATATACTATTCTAACTCAAAATTTTTTTGGTTAAAATCTAACTTGTAACACCCTAGTTTTTACACTTAGGATTAATTATTTTATTTGGATGTTTAAGTTTATTATGTTATGTGGTTTAGTCTGAGTAATTAAATTACTCTCTTCAAATTATTTTATTGGATGCGTTAGCACTGACTTAGTTCTGTGAATGCACGCTTACTAGACAATAATTACATTATTGTCACTATTAAACCAGTACAGAAAAATATTTTTAATAATATGATTAAGAGAAAAGTATTTTCATATTCCTATTCTATTTAATTTTAGAGTTAAGAATATTTTGGTTTGGCAATTTTCGGAGATTAAATATTGGACTGAGTATTTTCTTAGTGGATCAGTTCAATTATTAATCTTTACTCTAACTTGAATTTCGAAAATATATCCTTATCAATCTTTATTTTTAGATTCTAAAAAGTAAAAACATGTTTATTTTAGGAATAATATTTATCACTCATTTGATACCTGTCACTAAATAATTAGCTTAAAAGCTAAGTTTCCTCACTTTTCTCTCTCTCATTCTCGACGTTCTCTCTCTGTTCCTCCTTTCTTTCTCTGTTTCTTTCTCTTTTCTTCTTTCTTTCTTCCTTTCTTCTCTTTTCTTCTTCTTCCTCCTCACATCATCTTCTTCCTTCCCCTAAACTCACCTTCCTTCCTTCCGTGAAGCAGCCGCGCGACCGCCACCCTGCACCGCCACCCGGAGTCGCGCGACCACCACCTCAGCACAGCCGCGACAGCCGCGACCACGCCGTGCGGCCCAAACGTCCGATCCGCCGTCGCGCGCTCGTCTCCCCGCCGCGGTAAGTCAGATCTGCCGCCTTCCATGGTGGTTTCAAACCCAACTTGTTGGTTAAGCTTCTCTCTTATCTTTTATGCTTTCTTTCAACTCTGTTGCTCTTGTTCACTGTAGAACCGCCACTGCCACTTCGCCGAAGCTGTGCGTCGCCGCCGCTGTACCCATGGCTGTCACTGCGTCCTCTGCCTTCAAGCTTGGGTGAGTCAAAACCCTCTCTAAGTGTCTCAGATTCAAAACCCTCAAATGGATTTTTGAAACCCTAACCCTAACCCTTTAATTTCAGATTTTAATCTTGAAATTTAAGGTTGTTTTATGAGATTGGGACTGTGAAATTGTGTTTCCCTAAACCAGTTTCATTATTTTGAGTTTTCCCTAAATTGTATTAAGGAGCCCTAAAACCCCAATTTAATTTGATTTAAATTTGGGTATGTTTTTATGAAATTAATTATGATTTAGTGCAATTAGGACTCTTAATGGATGATTTCCAAAGTTCTTTTTCAAGATCTTTTAATCAAAACAAAGTTTCCTAAAAGGGTATTAGGAAGCGTGAGCTTCAAACATGATTTTCTTTAAAAATAACCTTGTTTGGTAATTAGAGTAAGTGTTTAGATAAAGTTAGAATATGTGTTTGATCATGTGAAATTGATTTCTTGATTTCTGGTTGTTGCGCGATGTTGGATATACTCTCTGAGACGTTTGGACACGGCTATGCTTGCTTGATGGAGTAGATATGAGCTAACGTGGGCACTAGGACGAGGATCCTTTACTTGTCTTCAAAGGTAAGGGGGGCTGCCTGATGGATTTTTCTCAATAACTATTTGCTTGTTGTGTAGTCTGTATAATTGATGTGGTTGTGGTTATCTGATTATGTGGTTTATGTTGTGTTGTATATCTGAGTATCATTGTCTGATCTGTTTTAAATTATTTGATTATTTGTACATGATATTGCTATAGTACATGATTTGTCTGGAGGTTTGTTGTTGAATGTTGCTTGTGAGTGTTGTTTGAGAAGCCTGACTGTGGTCAGTGCACAACCAAGTAATCAGATAAAAGCTTTAATAAGCTGTGTAAATTATATTTCAGGTTTTATGGGAAACGTTGGAATATAATAGTTGTGGAAAGTATTATTTTGGAAAAATAAGGAGTTTTGATGATGATGATGATTTATTAGTGTAAAAGTAACTCGAGTCACAATGAGAGCGAAATTGTGAAAATGTTTAAGTACTGCTAATTTTTATATAAGAAAGTTTGCAATATCATACAAAGTTATTTTATAAAATTAATTGTTGAAAAGAAGTTAATGATGATTTTAGAAAGTTGTTTCAATGGAAAAGTTAAGTTTTGGCTTAAGAAGCTTTAAAAGTGATAATTGATGAATGATTTGAAAAAGAGTGATGACAGATTTGGAAAAACGTAGAAGGAAAGTATTCTCGAAACGGCAGTACATATTTTAAGGAAGTTAAAACCTCAAGTGACTCACATTTGTGAAAACCAAGTTTTACTATTTAAGGATTTTATTGATGAATTTCCAATTTTGGAAAAGAATTTATGAAAGCAAAACTGATTTAGTGTTAAAAGTGGTGTGGAACTTAGTAACCGAGACGTCGGGGTACTAAGGTTCTGTGTTGTGATGGACTCAGTCATTTGGACTTTGAGGGCCTATGTTGTATACATGAGGTATACTGTGATGAATTGTATACATGAGGTATACTGTGATGACTTGTATACATGAGGTATACTGTGGTGAAACATTGAAGATGTTTCTAGTGCCACGAACCTAAGACTGGTGCACCGGTCGAGAAGTGTCGGGATTGAGCACTCGGACTGTGAGGTCCTATGTTTTGATAAAAGTTTTATGGACAGTGAGGTCCTATGTTTTGGATAAAAGTTTTATGGACAGTGAGGTCCTATGTTTTGATAAATGTTTTATGGACAGTGAGGTCCTGTGTTGTAATGAAAGTTTTAAAAGTGTTTTAAAACTATGTGAGTCGTAAGCCATTTTGAGCTTCGGCAAAAGAAAGATTGAACACAAAGAAAAGAACAAAACAAAAGTGTTTTGCATGCATTTGGCAGACGTGCCTGCGGTTTGTGACACAAATGCATCAATTACCATCGGCGAAAGGTAATTACGACGTGCATTATCTCATGTGCCTAGGGAGGACATGGAGATGTAGACCCCATCTTACTTGCTAATGGTGTGGCCACTGATTGTGGACATTAGCAATGTGTTTGGCCTTGTGTGCCTGGCTATGTATGCCTTTGTTTTTAAGATGGGAAGTGGTTGCACACCTGTTGGCAGTTGGCCAAGTTAGCCTGTGTGGCAATGGAGTCTGATCAACTCATATGATGTTGGGATATCTCATGAGATTAGGACGAAAATTTAGATGATGAATAGAAGTGTCATGCATAATTTTATGGATGAGGTGTGGGGTGTTGAACCCATTGATAGACTGTTAGCTTATAACTGCTCGTGTGGTAAATGTATATGTGTTATGTGGTGTCGCGCTTTTAGTTATTGGGTTAAAACCATATATTGGCGTCTCACCCTTACAAACATTTTCAGGATTCTTCTAAGTTCGATATGGTATCCTGGGTACTCTATCACAGATGGTGCAGGAGTCTTTCTAAGTCATTCCGAGACTTAGATGTAGTTGCTTGATGAGGTATTACTTACGGAATAACTCTTAGAACGACCAGCTTAGGGTTAAGACTTAGATTATTTTGATAGTATGTACGAGTTTTGGCTCAGAGAGCCTTTATTTTAAAAAGGGAATGTCTATAGCTCGGAGAGCATATCTTTTGAATGAAAAAAAATTCAAGCTATTTCTTTTGGTTTTGTAAAGCTTTTGACTATAGTTATTATTTTTATGTATTGATGCCTGATTGAAATTGGTATGACTGGAATTCTGGGGAGAAATTGCAAATATTTTAACAGGTGTTATTTTGTTTGGGATGTCCAAATTACAGAGGAGACTCTGTCAAAATTCTTGTAAAACTACTAGCTTGTATTTAAGTATATTCTTTAAATTAAATAGGCTTGCCAAGCTATGATATTAAATTTGAGTGTCAATTAAGGTTGGGGTGTGAAGTCGTGAAAGAAAAAAAAAATTTATAACCAATTTCATACACTTATGTACTTATCTAAGTTATTTTCCGAAAGCACCAGCAAATTATATTTTAATTTTATTGTCGCACGTGTTACTTAAGTAATGCCCAGGGGAGGGTGTTACAGAGTGGTATCAGAGCTGGTCGAGTCTTTCGGGATCTTTGGGGTATAGGTCTGTTAAGTTTTTGTTGTGTGATCTCTGGTTGGTTCTTGTTTGAATTGTTTCTTGTTGAAGCAATGTGTGTTGACGCACAAGTATATGTTTTGTTGATGGTTTTTCCAAGGATTTTATATCTTGGGAGACCTTAGATCTTGAATTTTACTTGGGTTCGGATATGACATTCGATTATTTTGTGAATCGTGTCAGACATTCGAAACAAGGTGTTTGTGTAAAGGATTTTTCCGGGAGTGTTTCCTGGAAATATTCTAGGTTTATGGTTAGTAAAGGACATTGATTTTGATTGATCTAGTTTCTGGATGCGGTCAGATCTCTGTCCTTTTGTGTAGGATGTTGCCTACAATGTTGAAACGAGTTGGACGACTCGATTCAACTGAAAGATCGGTGGTCTGAATCGTTTGTTAGACCGAGTGTTTTCCTTGTGGAGCACCAATTGTAGTGTGGAGGTTCGTGTCACCGTCTAGATTTTTGACGACTAGGTAAAAGGACGAATGATGTACAAGTATTCTCTGACTTGCGTAGTTGATTTGGTAAATCTATTTCGAGGAGTTGTCATCTATTCAAAGATTGACTTGAAGACAAGGTATTACCAGATTGGAGTGATGACTTATATAAAGTTTCGCATCGTCAACTCAGTTTATGAGGAAAGATCAACCTTTTGTATGTTGAATCGATTGATTAAGTTGTCCGGGATCGTACCCAAATTCAAGGTGGTCATACTAAGCTTGGATAGAAAGACGTGTATGTTGGTTGGAACCAAGATGAATCGAGTGGATTTTCGATCTTGGGTGAGTGTTTCTTGATTAAGGAATTATTCATTGTACTCTTTGATTCTCTTGTGTTTGTCAGTTGACATTTATTTCTCGAATCTTGTGATTGTATTAGATAATCACAATAGTGAAGTTTGTGCAAGTCAGATAAATTTTATGATCTTAATCTGTTGGAACTCATGAATTAATTATGCTGATTCATAAATTTCCAGTTATTCATTTCTTTGTTTGTGAGAAGTTGTACTCACACTTCCAAATGATCCTCGATGTATTAGACATTTGAGTGAATTGGTTTAAAGGAATCGATTGGTCTGGATACTTTCACACTTTGTTGAGAAAAGTGGTTATGACTATTTTTCTTGAGTTATAACCCAGATAATTTCGTGATAATAGAAGTTTCTTTGTGAAACCTAGTTTCGTCACTTCTATTTTTGGATAGAGGTGAAAGTCATCATTTTGTAAATTCTTTGTATTAAGAATAAGAATTAATCCTTTTGGGATTAGACATTATTCACCCCTTGATTCTTTGAATCCGTTGGAAGATTCTTGTGGAAGAATGAACTTTATTAGATTCATGTTTGTAAATGTGTATTGATCATGCATTTTTACATCCACGAACCTGATGGAATGATCTTTTTCCATACTGGATGTTCTGATATCCTTCAAATTAATGAAATTATGTTCTATGCTAATGTGAAAGTGAAATCAAGAAAAATTTCTTTTCTTGAGAAATTCTTTTATGATCATTAAGGTCATGTCTTATTGTCATTCGAAAGTGCTTGTTGTCATTGATCATCTTAATTCTACGTACTTTCCAAATGTTGTTAATGTGTGACTTATTTCATCCGTTGTGAGTTGAAATATATTCCGACATCAAGATGTACAATTGAGACCTTCCTTGTTGAGATGTTGGCATTCCTTCAATCTTTGTTATGAGTTTTCTGAAAACCTGTATGAGTCTTGTTTGAATTCAAGAGATCGTTGATCGACTGGTGAAGTTTACATCTTCTTACAAGTTAAGATCCACAAGCAGATTTAGTAAGCCGAATAGGGTATCAAGTATCGGAGAATTGTTCAGACTTCAAGGAGTATCTTCAAGTGTTGTTTCAGATGAGAAACGGAAGTTTATCAACGTGTGTCGGTTAAGTTTAAGTGTTGAGGACTAAGTTGAGACTAAGTCCAGCTGATCATCCTCCGTGGGATGGATAAGGAATGAGGTGACCTATCTTTAGCAGGTTAGTTGGGAGATAGTGTGGTATCTAATTTTTGTCATCTCTATGGTAGGACGAACCAGAATTGATAGGAGTTTTGTTAATGTATAAAATGTGAATGGTATTAGGAGAACCCTTAAGTTCAACATTTTTGAGTGAGATGATTACAATGGACTTTATGCTCGAGGTAGATATATCATTAAAGGAATTTAGAGTAGTACTCAATATTTATGGTTAATGTTGACTTAGTGAGTCCGAGAATTAATGGAAAAAAAAATATATGGTAGTTGTCCTTAAGCTGAACGAAAATAGTAAAGAGGAGTTCTTGAGTGAAACTAAGTTGTTAGAAAAGTTTAAGAATTATGATTTTGGATAATTCAAATTGAAGTGATTCCTTTTGGTTGTAATTGCATGGAGAAATGTAATTGTATTCTTTAAGATTGAAATGAATGACTATGATATAATTTGGAGTGGTGGAATATGTTCAGAGGAAACTAAGACTACAATTGTGTGCTTTGGGTTGAAAGTTGATATCTGTAGCAAAGTAAAATTAGTGTTGAACTTGATATTCGTTGTGAGGATAAGGTGTGAAAGAAGTTTTGTTAGCAGACTAATTTGGAGGCAAGAAGTGATTAAGCTTTGATTATGTCTTTCGAGTGTGATAAGCTATGATGAAATGTTTATAATCTTTGAGGTCTTATTTTGGTAAAAATGTGGTTGATGATCCATAGTAGAAACTGGACATTTTTTTTTTAAGATTGCCATTGGGGAGCGTTCACCTGGATTTCTTGGCTTTGTTTTGGTGCAACTCTTAGGGGTAATGGTCTTAGAGAAGCTCTATTTTATAATATCTTTTCTCGGTTGCAAATATATAAGATAAGGGCACGTAGGATACAAGCACTTCCTTGTATAAGTGATAGAGTTAAGTCTTCGAATGGAGGAATTGTTAGGAGTTGTGTATTTCCTTGGACAATAGGGTAGATGTGCATGGGAAATTTATTAAACCAGGGATACTAACGGGGCTTGAGAATCAAATTGAAAATGAGAGGCAAATGGAGGATATGAAATCGAAGTAGGCAAGAGATTCAAGTGGAATTAATAAGAGAACGAATTATGATGGATGTGGTAAGATTCAATTTCAATAAGATTGAATTTCTTAGGTTCTTGGAGAAAGTTTATCATGTGCAATTTAGGAATGTATGATGTTTTGATTGGAAACTAGAAAAGTGTAAATTTGATATGACTAGAAGAGTAGACTAAGCCCAATTGGACTAAGACTATGATTGCATCTCTTGAGTAGAATGTTAATTGATGTTATATAAGGTTAGTGTTGGTTTTGATGTTAGCTGTGAAAGTTAGATATTGGAGAAAGTTTGAATTCAAATGGATCTATATTGAGAAGTGAAGAGACTTAGCATTGGTTTTGTTCTTTGAAGTGTAATAGACTAAGATGAAATATCAAAGGTAGTGGAGAGAATGCGGTAATGAAAAGTTTCGAGGATGAATAGGATGGCATAAGAATTGATTCTGTTATAGTGTTAGAGATAAAAGGAATGAAACGATGAAAATACAAAGCTAGATTTTAGAGTTAAGGTATGATTATAACGTCTTGTTTAGTTCTGAGTTACGAAATTTCGAGGACGAAATTTTTTTAAGAGGGGTAGTAATGTAACACCCTAGTTTTTACACTTAGGATTAATTATTTTATTTGGATGTTTAAGTTTATTATGTTATGTGGTTTAGTCTGAGTAATTAAATTACTCTCTTCAAATTATTTTATTGGATGCGTTAGCACTGACTTAGTTCAGTGAATGCACGCTTACTAGACAATAATTACGTTATTGTCACTATTAAACCAGTACAGAAAAATATTTTTAATAATATGATTAAGAGAAAAGTATTTTCATATTCCTATTCTATTTAATTTTAGAGTTAAGAATATTTTGGTTTGACAATTTTCGGAGATTAAATATTGGACTGACTATTTTCTTAGTGGATCAGTTCAATTATTAATCTTTACTCTAACTTGAATTTCGAAAATATATCCTTATCAATCTTTATTTTTAGATTCTAAAAAGTAAAAACATGTTTATTTTAGGAATAATATTTATCACTCATTTGGTACCTGTCACTAAATAATTAGATTAAAAGCTAAGTTTCCTCACTTTTCTCTCTCTCATTCTCGACGTTCTCTCTCTGTTCCTCCTTTCTTTCTCTGTTTCTTTCTCTTTTCTTCTTTCTTTCTTCCTTTCTTCTCTTTTCTTCTTCTTCCTCCTCACATCATCTTCTTCCTTCCCCCAAACTCACCTTCCTTCCTTCCGTGAAGCAGCCGCGCGACCGCCGCCCTGCACCGCCACCCGGAGTCGCACGACCACCACCTCAGCACAGCCGCGACAGCCGCGACCACGCCGTGCGGCCCAAACGTCCGATCCGCCGTCGCGCGCTCGTCTCCCCGCCGCGGTAAGTCGGATCCGCCGCCTTCCATGGTGGTTTCAAACCCAACTTGTTGGTTAAGCTTCTCTCATCTTTTATGCTTTCTTTCAACTCTGTTGCTCTTGTTCACTGTAGAACCGCCACTGCCACTTCGCCGGAGCTGTGCGTCGCCGCCGCTGTACCCATGGCTGTCACTGCGTCCTCTGCCTTCAAGCTTGGGTGAGTCAAAACCCTCTCTAAGTGTCTCGATTCAAAACCCTCAAATGGATTTTTGAAACCCCTAACCCTAACCCTTTAATTTCAGATTTTAATCTTGAAATTTAAGGTTGTTTTATGAGATTGGGACTGTGAAATTGTGTTTCCCTAAACCAGTTTCATTATTTTGAGTTTTCCCTAAATTGTATTAAGGAGCCCTAAAACCCCAATTTAATTTGATTTAAATTTGGGTATGTTTTTATGAAATTAATAATGATTTAGTGCAATTAGGACTCTTAATGGATGATTTCCAAAGTTCTTTTTCAAGATCTTTTAATCAAAACAAAGTTTCCTAAAAGGGTATTAGGAAGCGTGAGCTTCAAACATGATTTTCTTTAAAAATAACCTTGTTTGGTAATTAGAGTAAGTGTTTAAATAAAGTTAGAATATGTGTTTGATCATGTGAAATTGATTTCTTGATTTCTGGTTGTTGCGCGATGTTGGATATACTCTCTGAGACGTTTGGACACGGCTATGCTTGCTTGATGGAGTAGATATGAGCTAACGTGGGCACTAGGACGAGGATCCTTTACTTGTCTTCAAAGGTAAGGGGGGCTGCCTGATGGATTTTTCTCAATAACTATTTGCTTGTTGTGTAGTCTGTATAATTGATGTGGTTGTGGTTATCTGATTATGTGGTTTATGTTGTGTTGTATATCTGAGTATCATTGTCTGATCTGTTTTAAATTATTTGATTATTTGTACATGATATTGCTATAGTACATGATTTGTCTGGAGGTTTGTTGTTGAATATTGCTTGTGAGTGTTGTTTGAGAAGCCTGACTGTGGTCAGTGCACAACCAAGTAATCAGATAAAAGCTTTAATAAGCTGTGTAAATTATATTTCAGGTTTTATGGGAAACGTTGGAATATAATAGTTGTGGAAAGTATTATTTTGGAAAAATAAGGAGTTTTGATGATGATGATGATTTATTAGTGTAAAAGTAACTCGAGTCACAATGAGAGCGAAATTGTGAAAATGTTTAAGTACTGCTAATTTTTATATAAGAAAGTTTGCAATATCATACAAAGTTATTTTATAAAATTAATTGTTGAAAAGAAGTTAATGATGATTTTAGAAAGTTGTTTCAATGGAAAAGTTAAGTTTTGGCTTAAGAAGCTTTAAAAGTGATAATTGATGAATGATTTGAAAAAGAGTGATGACAGATTTGGAAAAACGTAGAAGGAAAGTATTCTGAAACGGCAGTACATATTTTAAGGAAGTTAAAACCTCAAGTGACTCACATTTGTGAAAACCAAGTTTTACTATTTAAGGATTTTATTGATGAATTTCCAATTTTGGAAAAGAATTTATGAAAGCAAAACTGATTTAGTGTTAAAAGTGGTGTGGAACTTAGTAACCGAGACGTCGGGGTACTAAGGTTCTGTGTTGTGATGGACTCAGTCATTTGGACTTTGAGGGCCTATGTTGTATACATGAGGTATACTGTGATGAATTGTATACATGAGGTATACTGTGATGACTTGTATACATGAGGTATACTGTGATGAAACATTGAAGATGTTTCTAGTGCCACGAACCTAAGACTGGTGCACCGGTCGAGAGGTGTCGGGATTGAGCACTCGGACTGTGAGGTCCTATGATTTGATAAAAGTTTTATGGACAGTGAGGTCCTATGTTTTGGATAAAAGTTTTATGGACAGTGAGGTCCTATGTTTTGATAAATGTTTTATGGACAGTGAGGTCATGTGTTGTAATGAAAGTTTTAAAAGTGTTTTAAAACTATGTGAGTCGTAAGCCATTTTGAGCTTCGGCAAAAGAAAGATTGAACACAAAGAAAAGAACAAAACAAAAGTGTTTTGCATGCATTTGGCAGACGTGCCTGCGGTTTGTGACACAAATGCATCAATTACCATCGGCGAAAGGTAATTACGACGTGCATTATCTCATGTGCCTAGGGAGGACATGGAGATGTAGACCCCATCTTACTTGCTAATGGTGTGGCCACTGATTGTGGGCATTAGCAATGTGTTTGGCCTTGTGTGCCTGGCTATGTATGCCTTTGTTTTTAAGATGGGAAGAGGTTGCCTTTGTTGGCGATTGGCCAAGTTAGCCTGTGTGGCAATGGAGTCTGATCAACTCATATGATGTTGGGATATCTCATGAGATTAGGACGAAAATTTAGATGATGAATAGAAGTGTCATGCATAATTTTATGGATGAGGTGTGGGGTGTTGAACCCATTGATAGACTGTTAGCTTATAACTGCTCGTGTGGTAAATGTATATGTGTTATGTGGTGTCGTGCTTTTAGTTATTGGGTTAAAACCATATATTGGCTTCTCACCCTTACAAACATTTTCAGGATTCTTCTAAGTTCGATATGGTACCCTGGGTACTCTATCACAGATGGTGCAGAGGAGTCTTTCTAAGTCATTCCGAGACTTAGATGTAGTTGCTTGATGAGGTATTACTTACGGAATAACTCTTAGAACGACCAGCTTAGGGTTAAGACTTAGATTATTTTGATAGTATGTACGAGTTTTGGCTCAGAGAGCCTTTATTTTAAAAAGGGAATGTCTATAGCTCGGAGAGCATATCTTTTGAATGAAAAAAAATTCAAGCTATTTCTTTTGGTTTTGTAAAGCTTTTGACTATAGTTATTATTTTTATGTATTGATGCCTGATTGAAATTGGTATGACTGGAATTCTGGGGAGAAATTGCAAATATTTTAACAGGTGTTATTTTGTTTGGGATGTCCAAATTACAGAGGAGACTCTGTCAAAATTCTTGTAAAACTAATAGCTTGTATTTTAGTATATTCTTTAAATTAAATAGGCTTGCCAAGCTATGATATTAAATTTGAGTGTCAATTAAGGTTGGGGTGTGAAGTCGTGAAAGAAAAAAAAAATTTATAACCAATTTCAAACACTTATGTACTTATCTAAGTTATTTTCCGAAAGCACCAGCAAATTATATTTTAATTTTATTGTCGCACGTGTTACTTAAGTAATGCCCAGGGGAGGGTGTTACATAACTCATCCTTTTAATTCATTTTATTTCTTAATTTTGAATTTCAAGTCTTAAAATGTTAGTATATATACTAATTGCTCATTATTTACTCATATTAATGTATGCTATCGATATCTGTTTTGAAACCGATTTTCAATATCATATTAATTTGAATTTATTTTGATTGATTTTTAATATCCATTTTGATTTCTATGCTTTTATTAGTATATATGTACTAGATTCCCATTATTCTATTTTATTTTGAAGAGTTTCAAATTTCAAATTTTTATTGGTTTAAATTATTCTTGTGCAATACCTTCTCAGTTTCAAATTTCAAATTTTTATTTATTTAAATTATCCTGGTGCAATAGCTTCTCATATAATATCCTAACACATTACATTAATTTTTATTATTTTATTTTTACAATTTCGAATTTCAAATTTTAAAATTTTATGAAGACAAATTCTTAATTGCTCCTTAATTACTCATACGACATTAATTCACATTTATGTATTAATTAGCTCAATCAATTCATATTTATATATCAACATGTGTTTATTCATATTTATTCATATTTATTATATATCATATCATATCATATTATTTTAATAAAAAATTATATCATATATCAGTATATACTACGAAATAAGTAACAATTAAGGCAATTAAATGGTTTGATTAAATTAAAATATGTTAGTAACGTATTAATGTAATAATTATCATATATGATGAAAAATATAATAAAATATGAGATAAAATACGAAATATGAATATGATACGATACAATATGATTTGATTTGATTTGAAAAAATATATATATACTCTAACTAAGACTACCAACCTACTATCGCTTTAAACAAAAACCAAACAAAATTATTAACTCATTTGTGAGATAAATCAAGTCTTCCTCATTCTACCTTACAGACTAACTATATACAGCAATGGAAACCAACTCAAATAAACGCCCCCCTGCATCTTCCGCTGCTGCAGCAAGGATTCATAGAAAATGAATTATAGACAATAAGAGGCAACAAATGAATGCAGTTAATAATGGTATCCATAGTTCCTATTTATTTATTTTTTCAATTTTATACTTAAAGAATTTAAAATACTACCGATCATTTTTCGTACAGATCGTTTTGCAGTATCTTTTTGTACGATTCTGCTTTTTGCATTTCTTGATTGTACTATGTTTCTTTTACACCAAGGTCAAACATTAAAGAAGATAAAATAAATATGAAGAACAAATATTCTATTGAAATAAATATCAATCATTTGAAATAAATTCAAGAGATTCGGATTGCATTTAATTCATTACAAGGATGGAGCTCGTCTAAAAAAGAACTTCGTCTACTTAGTTATAAGAGAGACTAAGTCTATTCAAAATTTTATTTGCTCGTCTGATGACATGGCATATACTTTTGTCTAACAAGTCTTCGGACTTGCTATTTCTTATTGAGTTATAAAGATCTCCGTCTAGTGACGTAGCAGTTAGAGCTCGTCTACCAAATTACTTTTTGCTTCAGTTCATTTACTTCAACTAATTACTTCCGTCTCCTTAAGTGACAAGATGGACACGCTCATTATCAAGTCTTTGGACTTGCTGTACCTAACAAGTTATTTAGGTATTCATCTAGCAAATATTTATAGCTTCGTCTACTTAAGTAAGCTAGTCTAAAGAAGTAACTTTACCAGTGTTTTTTATCAGCCCGTCTACAGGGGTGGACGCGTATTTTTCAATTAGAACTTATCTCTTGTTTCTTATATGTAAATATTCCTGCATAACTGAAGGCACATGTTAGATCTCAACTAACACTTTGCCAAGCCAATTTAAACCTTTTGTTAGCATCAAAATTTAGAGATTATTAAATTCAAAACCACTTTGGTTCCAACAATCTCCTCCTCTTTGATGATGACAAAAACAATTAAATTTGAAAATCAAAGTCTAAGAGAGCTTGCATGGCTCCCCCTAAGACAGAGCATTCAAAAGATTTAAGTAGATTAAGAATATGAAAATCAACTGCACGCAATATATATATATATATAAGGGAATAAACACAAGTATCAGAGCAGCAAATATCAAAGCAAATAAGCAAACATAAGTGTATCAGAAGAATATGCAAATACAAACAAATAAGAGCTTTTCAAAAACTGACTTTATATATATAATTCTCTTTTCATTCCTTTCTCCCCCTTTTTGTCATCAGCCAAAAAGGTAAAAGGAGAGGACCATCATTGTCAGTACAAAAAAGAATAAAGAAAGATTAAGCAGGAGGAGGTGGTGGAGGAGGAGGGTTCTGAGCTTTACTCTTCTTGAAGTCCATGAGGAATTCAAGCATTTTATTCACAACCTCTAAGGTTGGAGCCATTGAAGTTTGGACTTGCTGATGGACATCCTCCTTGATCTTCTCAGTTAGCTTTTCAACTTTCTTATCAACTAACTTGCCAACCCTTTCATCAACTAGTTTACCAAGAACTTCTTCAATATTTGATGGCAGAGTCTGTTGCCTTGAGCTTTCTGCAGACTCTTGAAAAGTGCTCAGTGTTTTTGAATGATCTTCAGGGTGCATTACAACTAGTGTTAAAGGTTGAGAAGATTGTCTTTCTGATGAGCTTTGTTGGTGACAGGATTCAGCACTATCTTCTAAATTATCAGCAATAAAAATTTGACCATGTTCTTCAGCAACAGGTGCATATGTGATAGGCTTTGGAGTCGGTCGGGGCTTCTTTGAGATCTCCTTTGCCCATTTAATAGGGTAGATAAATTCTACATTCCTACTGTCAATTGGAAGTCCCTAGAAGTCATTATAGACCATATATCTAAAGTGTGAGAGACCACACTTTCCTCTAACCTTGGGAATATCCTTCTTTTCTTCTTCAGACAAACCAGAGGAAGATGCCTCTCTGGTGCAGTGGATAATGTGAGACTTCCAGAATTCAGCAGCTCTGTGCTCATTGATCAACTCAATGGATTCATTATTCAGTAGGAAATCCAACATTGAGTAGTCAAAGGTCTTTTGATCAAGATCAAGCAATGCTAACTCAGCTTCAGGCACCACTCCCTTGAATCTTCTGTTCTTCAAGTCCTTGTCCTTATTAAGATCTAGCATTGGCAATCTTGGACAGATCCTATAGGACTTGATTTCAATCCCGGTTGCTTCATTATGCTTCAGCCAGGATGGAGGGACAAAATTTGCATCTCTATCAGCTCTGATTTGACTGAATTCCCACTTCAGCATATCATAGTAGAGCTGATCCAGAAATAAGTCAGCAGCCCTCCCATAGATTCTGGGATGCTCAAAGGACACCCATTTTGTGTCCCTTGGCATGATCATGGGGACATGCTTAGAAAATCTTGCTGTTTTCTCAAGAATAGTAGGAAGATTTTTCCTTTTGGGGTCAGTCTCCCAGATGGGTATGATATGTCTCTCAACTCCATCAGTGGGTGGTATAAATGGAGGAGTTTTGACAAGGTTTGGGTAAAAAAAAAATTCGGGGGGGGGGGGGGATTTGGTTAAGGGTAGGTGAGTGACTAAAGGCGCTAAGTCATTGTGCATTTGAGAAGGCACAATTTGGATTAATTTACGCTCAGGGTGAGGTATGTAGAGGGGTTCAACAGATGGGCTAACTTCTTCCTCATACTCAGGCAAAGGATACCATCTGTCTGGAATGTGTTCTGGTTCAGGTTGGTGAGAAGGAAACAAAAATTTCCATTCCCTTTTTACCTTGGCCCAATCCTCAGATTTGCCATTGTAAAAGATAGAAGTTGGGGTGAAGGGAAATAAGGTTCTCAAAGGTTTTGGGAAAGGGGCACCAAGAGAAATGCCTTCATCTGGTTGATTTAACCAGCGATCATCGTCATGGATACTAGGTTCAAATTGTGAAATGATTATTTGTGTTGGTTGGGGTGAAAGGGGTGTGGGAATATACACGTCATCTGGAGTCGAGACAGGCATATCATCTATCCTAGTTTCTAAGCTAGACACTAGGGCATCTACTGCTATTTGAACAGGGTCATTAGCAGAGATGGTTACCTTAGGAGTCTTAGTCGATTTGGCCTTTCATGCTGATTGCCTTCTCGGTTTTGTTGGAACAAATGTTGGAACAGGCACAACGGCCTCAGCAGCAGCAGCAGAGGTCTTTTGCTTCTTCAGAATTGAGCTGATAGGAATGCTATCCTCATCGGCTTATTCATCTTCATTGTGAGAGAGGATAAATTTTCTTGGCCTCTTTGCAGTAGGGGCATCAGAAGGCTCCCCGATAACAATGCCACTTGCTGGTCTCTTAGAGGCAGGCTTCCTTGTACCAGTGGTCTTTTGCCTAGTTACCCTTTTAACCCCTAGGACTTCAGCATTATTTTGTTCAACCATCTCTTCTTTAGCCTTCATCAACTCCTTAGTCTTGGACATTGCAGCAACAACATAGGTACTGAGGTTCATGTTGGCTATGTTCATCTTTCCAAAGACTGCAGCAGACATTGGTTTATCAGTCAAAATCCTAGCTTGCTCCTCAGAAGACTTTGCATCAAGAAACTCATGAATTCCTTGAGCCTTGAAAATCTTTGAGAGAAGATGGCAGAAAGGAAGTGCAGAGAGTCTTTTCTTATTCATCACAACGTCTCTGAATCTTCCATACAGGATTCTTGGAAGATTGATTCTTGTTTTTGTGAGAAGATGGCAGAGACAAAATTTGTGAAGAGAGGAGAGGTTGTCCTTGGATCCAACCTTGTGAAGAACCACTTTGTTGAGTAGCTGATGAAGGATGCGAACGATATCCTTCATTTCAACAGCCTTCCAAGTGTGAGTTCTGACTGTGTCCGCTTTCATGAGACATACTTTTATAGTCTCAGAGCCACCCAAGTCTTCTTCCCATGAATCGATGAAAACAAGACCTTCCTGAGCATAGAAGATTGCATTGGCAATAGTCTTCTTCGAGACTGTAATCTTCTTTCATAACACCGTTGAGTAGAAATCAGTTTCAGTCAGTTGGACGTTTCTCCAGAAACCCCGGATTAGGTTGGGAAAGACATAGACTTTCTCCGCGAAGAGTCCTCCCCACCCAGCTGCATTGACATATTTGCTTATTTCAAGATTGTAGTCTTGCAGCACACCAAGGTTGAAATGATGCTCTATAGCTAAGTTGAGCTTGTCCACGTTAAAGGTTGAAGAAGAAGCCATTATTGGTGATCGAAGAGCTTAGGGTTTGAAAGCAGAGAGAGGAAAAGAGAGATAGCTCGAGAGATTATGGAAGCGTAAAGTTTTTTTCAGAGGGAAAAGATTACTTTTAAAGGAATTTTGAATATCAAATAAAACTTTTGACATGACATGTCATTATGATAAAACGCCGTTGGTAACTTGGAACCATAAAAAGGTCTTGATGGGATTGATGGATGTACTGACTCAGCAAATAGAATAAAGGATAAGTTTGTCTTACGACAAAATAAATGCATTTATTAACAACAACAAAAAAAACTTTAATCATAGGCAGATGTGAACTCGCCTGAAACTATTTAATGGACGCGATAACCAGTATCAGTGGACGCGTCATACGGACGTGCAATACATTATGCAATAGACGCACAACTTCAAATATGTATTAGACGAGCATAGGTAATAGACGAAGGATTAACAACACAAATTTTTCTTGAGGCTGGATGCCCGAATTAATCCACACATATCATATTAAGATGCTTCCTAATAAAGATAAATCTGTCCTCTGCAAGAGGTTTAGTAAAGATATCTGCCCTTTGATGGTCAGTATCTACAAATTGAATATCAATCACACATTTTTGCACATAATCCCTAATAAAATAATGTTTAATCTCTATGTGCTTAGCTCTAAAATGCAAAATTGGATTCTTAGATTTATTACAGCGTTATTATCACACATAAGCGGAATACTACTTACAAATACATTTTAGTCCTTCAATTGATGTTTGATCTAGAGAAGTTGTGAGCAGCAACTTGCAGCTGATATATACTCAACTTCAGCAGTTGATAAAGCAATGGTACTTTGTCTTTTGCTTGACCATGAGACAAGATTAGCTCCAATGAAGTGACATCCTCCACTAGTGCTTTTTCTTTCAATTCTATCTTCAGCATAGTCAGCATCACAGAAACCAACTAATATGTAATCTTCATTTTTCTTAAAGCACAAACCAAGATTAGTAGTACCTTTTAAATATCTCAAAATTCTCTTAACTGTTGATAAGTGAGATTCTCTAGGATCAGATTGAAATCAAGCACATAAACAGATACTGAACATAATATCAGGCCTAGACGCAGTAAGATATAAGAGAGATCCTATCATACCTTTTGGTCTACCTTTTTCTCTTTATCATCTTTGTTCAGTATGGAAGTGGGGTGCATAAGAGTATTCATTGGTTTACAGTCATCCATCTTAAACTTCTTCAGAAGTTCTTTTGTAAACTTAGTTTGGTGGATGAGCACCTCGTCCATGGTTTCTTTTACTTGAAGTCCAAGAAAGAATTTGAGTTCTATCATCATGCTCATTTCAAACTCTTTTTGCATTAACACAGAATTCTTTGCATAGAGACTCATTAGTACTACCAAAAATAATATCATCAACATATATTTGTACAACTATGAAATTAGACTTAATGGATTTTCTAAATAAGGTTGTGTCAACCTTTCCTCTATTGAATCCATTTTTCATAAGAAAGGAACTTAGTCTATCATACCAAGCTCTAGGAGCTTGCTTAAGACCGTACAAAGCTTTATGAAGCTTATATACATGTTCAGGATGGGTTTCACACTCAAAACTCGGAGGTTGCATAACATAGACTTCTTCATTAATAAAGCCATTTATAAAAGCGCTCTTAACATCCATCTGAAAAAGTGTAATATTATGATGTGCAGCGAATGAAAGAAGAATTCTAATCGCTTCTACTCTAGCAACAGGTGCAATGGTTTCAGTATAATTTATACCTTCTTCTTGTGAGAAACCTTGAGCAACAAGTGTTGCTTTGTTTCTGATTACCTTACCATATTCATCAAGTTTGTTTCTTTAAACCCACTTAGTTCCAATCACTGATTTGTCTTTGGACAGTGGAACCAGAGTCCAAACATCACTTCTTTCAAACTGATTGAGTTTTTCTTGCATAGCTAGAATCCAACCATCATCTAGTTGAGCTTTGTCTACTGTCTTTGATTCCAACTTAGAGAATGGTGCAGAATTGTCTTGTTCTCTGAAGGTTGATCTGGTTCTTAGCTTGTCATTGGGGTTTCCAATGATCTGATCTTGTGGATGATAATTATTGAAGTACCAAGATTTTTGAACCGTATCATGTTGAGAAGTGGAAGTTTCTGGTTGTTGAGTGGAGTCATCTGCTTGATCATCAACTTTTATCTCTGGTGAGCCTCCTGTAATGTTTAGATCAAGATCTGCAAAAGCTTCATCTAGCTCTGGTAATTTCTTATCAGGCCTTTTGTCATCAAACTTGACATGAAAACTTTCCTCTACTATCAGAGTCCTAGAATTATAAACTCTAAAGCCTTTAGATGTTTCAGAATATCCTAATAGAATACCACTATCTGTTTTAGAATCAAACTTACCAAGTTGATCTTTTGTATTCAGTATATAGCACTTACAACCAAAGGGGTGAAAATAAGATATGTGTGGTTTTCTTCCTTTCCACAGTTCATAAGGAGTCTTATTCAGGATAGGTCTAATGTATATTCTGTTCTGAATGTAACAGGCAGTATTAACAAATTCAGCCCAAAAGTGTCTAGGGACAGAATTGTCATTGAGCATAGTCCTAGCCATCTCTTGAAGAGATCTATTCTTTCTCTCTACCACACCATTTTGCTGTGGTGTTCTAGGTATTGAGAAGTTGTGAAGGATACCACTCTCATCACAGAACTTATAAAATAACTCATTTTCAAACTATCCCCCATGGTCACTTCTGATTGAAGTGATACACATGCATTTTTCATTATGTACACGTTTGCAGAATACAGAAAAGACCTTAAAAGACTCATCCTTGTGAGTTAGGAACATAACCCATGTCCATCTAGAGTAATCGTCTACTATGACAAGACCACATTTCTTACCACTGACAGAGGCAGTCCTTGTTGGACCAAAAAGATCAAGATGTAGCAACTCTAGTGGTCTATTGGTACTAACAACATTCTTAGAATCAAAAGAACCTTTGACTTGTTTTCCCTTTTGACTTGCTTCACAGAGAGCATCAGATTTGAACTTAAGGTTTGGTAGTCCTCTCACGGGGTTATGCTTGTTTAGCTTTGAAATTAATTTCAAGCTTGCATGACCTAGCCTTTTGTGTCAAATCCAACACTCATCTTCAATGGACACTAGACATGAGACACTTTGATTTGAGAGGTCCTCCAAGTCAATCTCATAGAGATTGTTTTACCTTTTTGCAGTGAATAAAAGTGATCCATCATCTTTCTTGACAGTGCACATGTTCTTATCAAAAGACACGGCATATCCACTGTCACATAATTGACTTATTCTAAGTAGATTGTGCTTCAAGCCATTTAGTAAAAGAACATTCTCAATGGAGGGTGGTCGCGCTGTCGCGCACGCGCCAAAAAGGACGAGCGGGTTTTAAAAATGTAGTTTATGGAGACAACTCGGATGTCATTCTCAAGGACTCTTAAAGTGTTATTTTCCGCAAAAATAAATTTTTGGGGGGGTTTGGATTGAGATGCAATCAAAGAAAACAGAATAATAAAAACAGAGCAATTAAAAACAGGCAGTTCAAAGAGATTGTCCAATAGCCAAAAACAGATTAATCTATTGTTCTCAATTTCCTAACTATCATAGGTTCATGCAATTTCCAAGCCCTAAGCAAATTGTAATCCCCTCCCGGTTGTAGCAACAATTTACAAGCGAAACCACTACTACAGATACATGTCCCTATTCCCGAATTAAGCAAACGGGGTTAAGCCCTTCGTGAACTAAGCGAACACGAAACGTACACACGCAAATTAAGCAGATGCGATTAATTATAGGAACATGATATCACCAAAAATAAATCAACACAATACAATATACTCCTGAATTAAGCAAACAGAAATATAAAGCATGGCATTGAAGAGGGAAAAGCATACAAAACAGGGAAGTACAGGAACCTCAAGTGTATGGAAATCAATTACAATAGATCAATCCTAGAAACTTAGTTCTCCATAACAAAAACGAAAACACACACAGAGAAGAAATGTAAAACAGAAAAATGGAGAAGCAAAAGTCTTTACAAACTGTTCAGAACATCAATTTATACTAGTCAGAAATTAAGCCTATTCGCGAGGCGAAGCATCTCTCGCGACGCGATTCTTGTGAACAGTCTGCAACCTTTTGGTATTCTCGCGAGGCTAACAATCCTTCGCGAGGCGAGGAACTGAAGAGTCTTCTTGTCACGCCCGTTATGAACATCAGGGGCCAACCGTGATGCATTCTGACTTCGAGGCTCGCGAGGCGAATGGATGCTCGCGAGGCGAGACTCTTCAACTTCAAAACTGCCACGGCCGTGACCTTCAACACGGGCAAGCCGTGATCGTCTCTGACTTTTCAGGGTTGCAAGACTCGCGGGGCGAGACCTTCTTCGCGGGGCGAACCAGAGACCTTGCATTTTCTTGGAACAGTCAGGCTTCGGGGTCGCGTGGCGAGCATAGCTTTCGCGGGGCGAACCCCCTGTTTCTTTATTCTCTTGCCTTCCAACTTATCCTGAAAACAAAGACACAACTATAAGTGTATTATTTGACTCAGAACTAGCTAAATTAACCTAAAACTACTCTAGAGACTCAAAACCTTGCTTGAGGACAATCTAATCTAATTTGGGTGAAAATAGGATATAATTTGCATAAAACCCTGGTCATACTAGCCATAAAACTAGATGAGCCAGAGGCTTATCAGAGGGAAAAGGATGGTTACCAATTTTACCTCTACCAATGATTTTCCCTTTCTGATTTCCTCCAAATATGACACAGTCACCATCTTTGGGCTTAAGGTTTTGGAAATAGACTTTTCTCCCGTCATGTGTCGTGAGCAGCCACTATACAAGTACCAAGACATCTATTTTCTTCATGTTGTTAAGCAGATCTGTAATAGGTATTATCTTATCTTTAGGTACCCAAACTGACTTGGGTCCTTTCTTGTTAGTTGTCACTGGACGAGTATGCTTAGCATGTTTATCTTATCTCTAGATGCGTCTTGCTTCTCTTTGTCATAACCAAGACCAGATTTATCATAAGGTAACCTAGAGTACCTTAAAATGAGGATAAGCTTATCTGAGCCTCCTACAAGCTTTGATAGATAATCAGTTAGATATGTTACATCTTGTTTCAGTTTTGAAACTTCACAAGAAACATCAGGTTCACACACCATTTTGTCAGCTAGACTGACATTCATTGATTTTAGTATGTCGTTATCATTTTTGAGGTTTTGTTTCTCAATGCAGACCCTATCATATTCTTTAGATAGTTTAGAAAACTTCTTTTTGAGACTATTATATTCTGGTGATAGTATAGATGACTCATGCAACAATTCATCAAAAGTATTTTGAAGAGTGGACGGGTCAGAGTCCATTACCTCAGCATCAGTGTATTCACTTTCTGATGCAGTGTCTGCCATGACACAGATATTTGCCTCTTCCTCAGCTTCACTTTCTTCATCTGAAGAAGACAGATCAAGATCCTCCCATATGGCCTTTAAGCCTTTCTGCTATTTGAAGAATTTCTTTTTGTCCTTTAGCTCAGGGCAGTCAGCTTTGAAGTGACCATGTTTCTTGCATTCAAAACACAAGGGTCGACCTTTTTCCTTGGAGTCTGACTTCTCCTTGGAAAACTTTTTATTGAATTGATTCCTTCTGAAACCACCTTTCTTTCTCCACATATGTTGAATCTTCCTGGAGATAAAGGATAATTCATCCTCATCTGATTCTTCATTATCATCAAAAGATTCAGACTCATTAGATGACTCAGCAGCTTTGAGAACTTTTGATGAACTTGCTTTCCTTACCTTCAGGGCAATAGATTTTCCTTTTCTGGAATTTTCTTCTTCATTGAGTTCAAGTTCATGAACCTTGAGAGATCCAAGAAGCTCTTCCAGAGAGAGTGTATTCAGGTTTTTTGCTTCCTGAATAGCAGTTACTTTGGGTCTCCATTGCTTGGATAGACTTCTCAGGATTTTTCTGACATGATCTCTATTTTCATAGATTTTTTCAGGAGATCTGAGACTGTTGGTGATGGTTTGGAATCTTCCAAACATTTGATCTATTGTTTCATGTTCACCCATCTTGAACAGCTTATACTGATGAACCAATATGCCGATCTTGGATTCCTTAACTTGTGAGGAACCCTCATGAGCAAGGGCAAGAGTATCCCAGATTTCTTTAGTAGTATTGCAGCTGTGAACTTTGTCATACTCAGATCTGGTGATGGCACACATCAAATAATCCTTAGCTTTAAGATTGAGTTGATGCTTTGCCTTTTGATATATTGTCCAGTCTGCTCTAGCAACAGCAGCTCCATCTTCATTTCTGGGTTCGGTATAACCAGTTTCTCTGAGCTCCCAGATGTCTAGACTTTGTGCATCCAAAAAGGCCACCATCCTCTTCTTCCAGTAGTCTTAATCAGAACCATCAAAGAGATGGGGTTTGTTGATAGCTTGTCCTTCTGCATCCATGGTTGTTGGATCGTACTCCCTCAACACTTGTTAGATGCTCAACCCTTTCGAGGCTGAGCTCTGATACCAACTGAAGTTGACACTGGCAAACACAAGAAGGGGGGTTGAATTGTTAAAAGAATTTAACAAAAGCAATATCAAAACCCCACAGTTAGTACAAGCAAATAAAACTAAAGAGTTTAGGGATAGAAGACTCATGCAAGAGATTTTATCCTGGTTCACTCTCTTCCAACCAAGAGCTACGTCCAGACCCTTCAACTTGAAGGATTTATCCACTATTTCTCCAAATAGATTACAACCAAGTATTTAACATCTCTCCAGGCTACAAGTATTCATTTCTTACCAAGCCTCTTCATGCTCTAACTCTAACTCTAACAAAGATATTTAATGTTTGATCTTCTTAACTCCCTGTGTGTGAGAGTATGACATTTTAAGATCAGTTGAATATTACAACAATATTCAAACTAAAGAATACAAACACTTGCTCTTGAAAGAATATTAGACTGAGTGATTATCGATTGGCAAAAATTTCAGCTAGCAAGATTGTGCAGGCAATAGAGTTATTCTTCAATATCTGAGGTCTTCAATTTATAGTGACCTTCTTCTTCACTTATATTTCTTCAATGGCTACTTTGAATAATCTCGTTTAGAGATAGCATTTAATGCATGATATCTGAGACACCCCGCTGTGCCCCATTGTATTATTACATTAAATCCTTAATTATATATTTACTTAATCGCGCGCTTAACGTTGAAAATACGTAAAAATTAAAACTTAATTAATAATTATGTAACTTATGCAGATATAAAACACACCAAACTATTTTACATAAATACACACATGAGTATCCTTTATTTTACACAACCTGCTTTTAACCAACTGAAACAAAACATCTTATGTGACTCACTGGCCTTACACTAACTACGCCACATTATTAGTATCAGTAGGTTGTTCGTCAGCGTCAACTTCATCCGGAACATCGTTCAACTCTTCAACAATCTCCGTCTCGTATGGGTTTCCATCCATCTCCTCTGTAACATAGTCGCCCATATGGTCTTCTAACGTAACAAAGTAGACATACACCAAAAATACAGAAATAGGGAGATTAGAAACAGTTCTATCATCATAAGTGGAAAAGATTCATAGCATATAATACAATAACGGTCACAGACATGCATCACTCACAATTTACAATCATCCATACTTTATAACATCATCCTCTACCCTTCAACTCATGCAACTAGACCTTTATGCTGATGTGGCCCCTACTACTCCTGTCACACATCCCTCGTTAGGGATGCCAGTCAGTCGTCCAAGTGACACGTTCCCCACACCGGTTCACATTCACATCCATGGTGTACATCCATGGTGAGAATGCTCATGCAAAGCAATGACACTATAGCTGCACAGTACCGTCGGTGCACACCCTGGTTATCTCTCTCAACTCTATCAAGGGTTCTCATGCAAAGCAATGACACTATAGTTGCACAACTTAAATTCTAATTTGGAACGGTCTACAAGAACTTCGGACCTCGTGTATCTCAAATACACGGTTATGAACAACAATGCAACACATGATTCTCACTGACTTTTATCAATAACAACCTAGTACCTCAAGCTTTTCCTCATAACCTCCATTTACACTTTATATCACATCACTTCTATAAAATAATAGCGAGGCACTTCTAATTCATATTCAAAACTCTAACCCAAACAAAATACCTCCAAGCAATATATATCTTTCCTTAAAATTATCTAAACATAGAATTAAACCCAGGCAGATCATGCATAACACATTAATCAACAGAATATTCAAACATCCTCAATATCATAATATTCAAACACCGAAACAATACGTCACATGCAGATGGAATACCTCAACCAGCGTATCACAAACAGTCAAAAGTAAATAATTCAAGCATCCTCAAATATGAATAATCAACCTAAAGCGATAAACCTACAATTCCCAAATCGTCATTGGTTTTACGGAAAAGTTTCCAATACGATTTTGGTATTGTCGATTACTCGACCACTAGTAGGGTTTAGGTCGCCTTACACCATTATTATAAATTATATACTACTTATCGATTCCGACGATGGAATGGTTCTTTCTCCCACCTGAGTTTGCACCAGAAACACGTACACGACGATCCTCGTTATCCCGCCACGAGTTAACCCAACCACCTTCAACTAAACAACATGATTATAATTAATCAACTAACACCCATCTATGACACTTTAGAGCTAGGTTCGGCCAAGACTTAGAAAATAGGTTTAGGGTTATCTTCTTAATGCCATCTTTTGGATCCTTGTTAATAGAATCTTAACTAACATATATTACTTATTACAAGACTAAAATTTGAAACAAAATCCTCTAACCTTTAGGGTTAGGGTTTCGTCTTCAACCAATTATCTAGGTTAGTAAGTTGAAAATTCGATTAACTTAAGGATTAATGATCCATAAGTTACTTAAGCATGATTAATCACTTAAACCATGATTATGAACCAAGAACATGAATTAAACTCATCTAGTTCTAAGAACTAGGGTTCGGTTTTCTCAAGATTTTTAGGCTAGAAATTTTAAAATTTCCTCAACTCTTGGATTTAAGCAACATACAAAGTTTAGAGTTGGATTCAAGGATTACAAACAACTTTTGAATCACAAAACCATTAAGTACTCAAACCTAGGGTTTCGGTTTTTGAAGAAACAAATAGGCTCAAGTTTTATTTTTTTGATCTTCTATATACTTGAATACAAGAACTAGCAAGATACAAAAGGATTGAATCATGAATCAAGTCATGAAATTGAAACAAAACCTAAGAACACAACTTTAACCTAGGTTCGGCCCAGTCCAGATTTTAATGAAAGAAATTTCTCATGATCTTATGCTTCTAGATGATGAAAATAGATATGATTATAAGATCATAGCAATTGGTTTCATGTCAAAAGGATTTTTCTAGAATTTATTATGACTTTTCAAAGTTCTAGGGTTAGAAACTTTAAAGTGATGAACAACTATAATATAAACCTTGAATCAAGAAACTTGCTAAAGAACATAGGCATGATTAAGGAAGAAGATTAGGATTTACCTCTTGAAGATCAATGATAAAGGAAATCCAAGAAACTTGCTTCACAAATCTACACTAGAAGACTTATAAACTTAGGGTTTTTGAACAAATGGCCAAAAGAAGCTAAGTGAAAAGTGAGAGTATGGTATTTATAGAGGTAGTGGCGCCATCTTAGGAAGGATCTAGATGATGATGAGTTGTCTTGATAAAGGATTCAAATGCAATTAAGTTCTAAGGACCAATTTGCAAAGATTCCAAAAGTTGAAGGACTAGTTTGCAAATTGTCAATAAAGTGCCATGATGATGATTTTGCCACATTTAATGCAAGCTTATCTTGACCAAAGTTGGCTGATTTTGTGAGTCAAAGATAGGTTAAGAAGAATCAAGAAACTTGAAGAAGATTTGAGAACATTGGAGAAGAAGATGAACATGATGAGGGTTTAGAACAGTTTTAGTAATTTGGGTATATCTCTCAACATACTTGTCCGTTTTGGATGATCTTTATGTATTTGGAAAGAAGAGAGAAAGATGAACAACTTTCATGTTGAAAGTTTTTCGAGATTCAGAGCATAAACTGGTCAGAATTTCGTGGCAGTTTCGGGTGATTGATGAGAGAATGACTTTGCCTTATAACTCATCCACTTAACATAAATGTTATTTATGGCTTAGGAAAAGTGATGTCCAAGTGATTGGAATGGAGGAAGGATCCGTGAATTTAGGGTTGGATTTGGTCAAATTTTCCAATGGCATGGCTTGTAATTGTCATAAAAAGACAAGGGTAAAATGGTCATTTCATAGCAAAAATTCACTTTGTCATAAATGCGTCATTATGGCCATTATAACTCGGATAAGCTCATCAAGTCGGTCAAATCCATTATCTCAGCTACGTTGCCGACTCCGGGTTCCATCTGGCGCAGGTTTTTCCTACAGATAATCTCGACGTATACGCCCGCAACAAATATAATATTTTAATTTTTTACGAAAATTTTCAAAACTTCCAGTATCGTAGAAAATACGATAAAAACATTTTTCATCTCGTTCACGAATTAAAATTATGTTTTTTGAGCAGTATAATTATACTGTCAATGGAATTCGCAGACCGGGTTTCGCCTGACTTTCCAACCTAAATTTTAATCGTAGCTTCCTAAATTCAAGTAGGATTCAGTAGTAAATTCTGTTTAATTAAAATAATTTTTTAAAACTCAAATAAATTTATAAACATATTTATATTTATTACTGTTATTTCAAACAACGAAATACAGGGTGTTACAATATCCGTTGTGACTGATAGCTTGATTGTAGCAATGCTGAATAGTACTTTGGTTATCGAGGTAGCATGAAATAGGAGGCTTACACCGTTGAGTATTGCAGTTTGAGCACTTGTTGTTCCCTTTTTGTGTATAATCCAGCTTTTTCAATCATAGAGTTGTCATCGTACAGATCGTTTTGCAGTATCTTTTTGTACGATTCTACTTTTTGCATTTCTTGATTGTACTATGTTTCTTTTACACCAAGGTGAAACATTAAAGCAGATAAAACAAATATGAAGAACAAATATTCTATTGAAATTAATATCAATCATTTGAAATAAATTCAAGAGATTCAGATTCCATTTAATTCATTACAAGGATGGAGCTCATCTAAAAAGAACTCCGTCTACTTAGTTATAAGAGAGACTAAGTCTGTTCAAAATTTTATTTGCTCGTCTGATGACGTGGCATAACCTTTTGTCTAACAAGTCTTCGAACTTGCTATTTCTTAATGAGTTATAAATATCTCCGTCTAGTGACGTGGCGGTTAGAGCTTGTCTACCGGATTACTTTATGTTTCAATTCATTTAGTTCAACTAATTACTTCCGTCTGCTTACATGGCAAGATGGACGCGCTCATTATCAAGTCTTTGGACTTGCTGTACCTAACAAGTTATTTAGGTATTCATCTAGCAAATATTTAGAGCTTCGTCTACTTAAGTAAGCTACTCTAAAGAAGTAACTTTACCAATGTTTTTTATCAGCCTGTTTACAGGGGTGGACGCGTATTTTTCAATTAGAACTTATCGCTTGTTTCTTATATGTAAATATTCATGCATAACCAACGGCACATGTTAGATCTCAACTAACACTTTGTCAAGCAAATTTAATCCTTTTGTTAGCATCAAAACTTAGAGATTATTAAATCCAAAACCACTTTGGTTCCAACAAACCTTTGTCTACACTATCATCTTCCAATCACATTCTATCAGGAGAAAGAAGTAATTCCACACCATCACAATCCAACATGATGGATACAACACCCAATCAATCGTGTATGAACTTCAATTATTATTGCCGTTTTGATAACATGTCAGGTATATTTAATTTAAAATATTTAACCTGATAGTCTAACTTATTTTAGGTATTTTATTTTTTCAACTAATGGCTGAATAGTTTTGGTTCTGCTGTTTTTTGAATTTAGTATAATTCATTGTTAATTCTTAATCCATCGATCAATTCAATCATAATTTAAAAACAAATTCGTAACTTTAAAGTTTCAAAAATATACGTTACTTTAAAGTCATTCTACATATTTTAAAATTGTTTATCACTGTATGAGAATTTTGGGTCATCTGGTTTTAAAGTGGTGTAAATGTGTATTAAAGTTGTTTGTTATTTCCAAATTATATGATTCATTTATATAAATCAATTCCTTCCTATAATTTTGGAGCAAAACACATACACAATGATTTTTCTATCAACTTAATTTTGATCAATATTATATTAAAATTTAATGATTCCAATTACTAAATTCTTTAACAATAATTATTCTCAGTAAGTAAATATTTGACACAATAATTTTTTAAACTTCCTTATTTGTTTCTTCTGTATCATATTAATTATCATTAACAAACAATTACAATCATTTATTCATTAGTCAAATTTGATTCATTCATTTATCAATTAATAAAATTCATTAATAGAAATCAAGTATATTATATGCCTATGGAGTTTTGGTTCTGCTGTTTTTTGCATTTTGAATTTTGAATTGTATATATTTTATTCTTAATTCATAATTCTTAATCCAATGTTAATATCTTATTTGATCTTCTTTTTATGTAGCGTTGCATTTGCAAGATGATAAAATTAAGAATCTTTGTTTGATTGAATAGAGAACTTACTTCAATTAAATGGAAGAAGTCTTAAAGATTTTCCCTCTTTGCCATTTCCACAAATGCATGAAACTCATCAATATAGTAACAAATTTGTTGCTGATGAACTCAACTATGACAAACAACAACTAAAACAGCAACATGAATCATTACTTTTGTCAATGACGGAAGAGCAAAGGAATGTGTATGAAGAGATCTTGAAAGCAGTTTCAACAGATTCCGGAGGTTTCTTTTTCCTTAATGGATATGGGGGAACAGGAAAGACTTTTATATGAAATACTCTTTCAGCATCTCTTGGATCAGAAGGCAGCATTGTCCTGAATGTAGCGTCCAATGATATTGCATCGTTACTTTTGCCAGTAGGAAGAACCGCTCATTCTAAATTTAATATTCCCTTAGTCATCAATGAAATGTCTAATTGCAACATAAGGCAGGGTAGTCAGAAGGAGGAACTTCTCCAGTATGCCAAATTGATTATTTGGGATGAAGCTCCAATGTTAAACAAATTATGTTTTGAAGCTGTTGACGGGACTTTGAGAGATATTATAAGACACAAAAATCCCAATAGCTTAGAACAACCATTTGGAGGGAAAGTTCTGGTACTAGGCGGTGACTTTCGTCAAATTTTGCCGGTTATTAGAAATGGTTGCAAACAGGACATCATTGGTGCTACAATAAACTCATCTTATTTGTGGAAGTTTTGTAGAGTGTTAAAATTGACTCTGAACATGAGCTTGAAGACTTCCTTAACAGAACAAGATAATGGACTAATAAAAGAGTTTGATGAATGGATTCTAAAAGTAGGGGATGGTTCTGTTAATGGTAAAGATGATGAGGAATGTGAAATAGAGATTCCATATGACCTTCTAATTGAAGACATAGACAATCCTTTGCTACACTTGGTAAACTTTTCTTATCCTGATTTGTTAAATAATATAACTGATGCAGCTTTCTTTCAAGACAGAGCAATGTTGGCACCCACATTGGAAGCAGTTGAGAAGGTCAACAATTACATTCTTTCCCTGATACCAGGAGATGAAAAGGAATATCTCAGTTCTGACTCACCTTGCCAGTCAGATGAAGATTCCGAACTTCAGAGTGAGTGGTTTACGACAGAATTTTTAAACAATATCAAAACATATGGAATTCCAAATCATAGATTGGTTTTTAAGATTGGAGTTCCAGTCATGTTACTCAGAAATATTGATCCAAGTTGGGGTTTATGCATTGGTACCAGACTAATCGTCAATGAGCTGGGAAGGAATATTATTGGAGCTACAATTGTTTCTGGAACAAATATTGGAGAGAAGATTTACATTCCAAGGATGAATCTAATACCTTCAGATATTGGAATGCCTTTCAAGTTTCAAAGAAGACAATTTCCTATATCCATCTGTTTTGCCATGACAATAAACAAAAGTCAAGGACAATCTTTATCTCATGTTGGATTGTTTCTTCCTAAACCAGTTTTCTCTCACGGACAACTTTATGTTGCACTTTCTAGAGTCAGATCGAGGAAGGAGTTGAAGATACTAATTTTGGATGAAGATGAAAATATGTCTGGTGTTACACAAAATGTTGTATAGAAAGAAGTTTTTGAAAATATGTAGAAGTTACATTTAATGAAGTCGACACTCCAAAAGCTTTTGTCTTGAATAATTCGATATATCATTTTCACTTTTAAACTGTTATTTAACCTTTTCTATTTTATATATTTTAATATTTTAATGTATTTATACAAACAATAAAAACACAAAGGCTTAACTAAGTTGTTTTTGGTTCAAAATTTGGTTCATTCCGTACTTTTTAATTGCCAGAAAATTAGGAACTTATTCCGATAAAAATATTAAATCAATCATTCAAATCTGATTAAACCATTAAATCTCTTTATTAGATATAAAAATCTTAAATGATTATTTATTGAGGTAAAATCAAGTAATCATTCACCTTTGTTCGTAGTTACTAACTTTCATACAAGGATCAATCTCAACGTTAATAGATTTTTCATTTATTAATTGATGTTGTAATTTCCATAGATAATTATATTAAATTTCCTTTAAAAAATTTATATTATAGACATTTTTCATGTTTATTTCGTAGAATTTTATGTTATGCGTTTATCAACCACTTACTGTTCTAAATTTTATTAACTATTTCTATATAGTAGATATTAAAAGCACCTATATCAATGTAATTAAAACTGGACCGGACCGGTTTGGCCGTAAACCGGACCCATGGCCAGTCCAGTCAACATGTCGGACCGTTTAAGCTATCGAACCGGTACTAACGTCATCGACTCGCGATCGAACCTGCTTGACACGACTGAACCGGCCGGATGAACCGCATATCCACTCGGTCGGTTTGCATGCGTGCTTGCGGGACCAAAAATTCAGCTAACACTACACTACAAAAAAAACCTATTGAGCGACCGAAGATTTCGGTCGCTAAACATGATAATTCGGTTGCTATATTGTGTAGCGACCGAATTAAGGGGGTAGCAGAAACCTTGGTGGCTAAATGTTTAGCGACCGAATTTGTATTTCGGTCGCAAATTTGCGACCGATATTTCGGTCACAAAATTATATATTTCAATCTCCGTATAGTTGGTCGCATGCTCAGATAACCAAATTTGGTGACTAATATTCGGTCGCTATTTCAGTCGCAAATTTTGAAAAAATTTTTTATAAAATTTTTCCTATAACTTAATCCTACCGACCAAATTTTGTTTTTCAACTATTACCCCATTGATTTTTAATTTCTGATATAAACAAAATACACCAATATTTTTTTTGAATAAATAGAAAACGTAAATATGATGTACTAACGATCCAAAACACCACAATCAATATGATCAAGAAAACACACACATTAATTAACGCAAGTTTAATAATTGTTTATAAAAAAATGTTTAATAACGTACTAATTAACGATCAAAACATAAAAGCACACCGCAGTCAATAAGTACTAATCAAAACATCAAAAGTCATCAATCTTCCAAAGGGATGAACATGTAGAAGCGAGAACCCCCAAGGTACTTAAACTTTGTCAATGCACCAGTGGACAACAAATACAACTCCCTGATACCATTTGTATCTGTTGCAAAATATGGGCGATCCTCGTTGATTACTATATTCCCATTGAACAGATTTCTGCATCTGTCTTCAATAGTCACAACACACGGTATTTCTTTTCCCCAACGACGGTAGAATGATCGCGGGATTGAAATCAAATCCTGCAAATACACAAGAATAATTTAGTAATGATTAGTTTATGCCTTAACCATCATTACGTGAATCCGATCGTTATTCTTTAGTTGATGAGATACTGTATCTGGTCTAAATGGATGGTTGTCTCAAAACATTTAGTCGGATCCATTTTCTGATAAAACGATAAGGAAAACAAGTCATATGTCTAAACTTCATCAAGTGATAATAAGAAAAGATGGAAAGATCCATGTAGCATACTAGCATGTTAAAATAGAACAAAGAAATGCAACTTCACATGCAACTTTACAGATTAGCAAACATAGTAGTTTTCAGGAAAGAAGATGCTTTTACGTCATTTTGAAGGATGGTCATAGAGAGGACTTTTTCTACTGGAAATGCCTAGATAACCTAGTAAGGATGATCATCAACAACTATTTCTGGAAAGCTCAATTGCCTAGTGAAACAAATGAGTAGAAAACCAGAGTTGCTTTCATAATATTGTGTACAGAGCTGCTTTCTAATGTGAATAATGTTTGAATGATGACGGCACGTCATGTGCCTGGCAAATTGTGCCCCAGCCTTCATTTTATCTAACCCTATACTTAATCCTTCATTATCTAAGACCTTGGACTTAAGGCAGAATTAAAGAAAAACCTCAAACTTCAAGAATCCTTCAAGCACATCCAAAATATTGAATGAGCATGCGTGCCTTGAGAAGGTACGCATGCTCATTAATATTGAATCTCAAATAGGAAACTAAGGCTTTCGTAGCTTAATAATTAACTCTAGCAGAAAATAAAACCATTGACTTATAAGGATTGCAGCATACTTCAACAAATATATATTGAAGCATATTTCAATACAAACTTAGATAAAATATAGTAGCAAACATCCTATTGAGCTCCGCTCTCCACTAACAAGGAACACATAATTGTCAAACACATGCATAACTTCTAAATTAGCAACACACAACAAGCATCCCGCCTTTTTGACAGGATCACATCCTATTGAGCTCTGCTCTCCACTAACAAACAACACATAATTGTAAATACATGCATAAATATTAAATTATCAGCACACAATCAGTATCTTGCCTTTCAGGCAGGATACCTTCCTATTGAGCTCAGCTCTCCACTAACAAACAACAAGATATATAATTCACATAACACATTACAAGCACCACACAATCAGAACCTTTTAGACAAAGCAAAACCTTAAAAGAGAGTATTGAGAGAACTTACCTATGCGACAAAATGCAAAAACAAGTAAGGATAAGGGGAGGAGCCGCAGATAAGAAGATCGGGAACTGATAAATATAATAAGACAATATGAAAGCAAATCAATATCCTTAGATCCAACTTAATTGTATTCAAGTTAGTAATATAAAAGTTCAACAAATTGCCATTACGACCAATTGATTACCTGTGGAGATGGAGAGGGGACGAAGGGACTCGGTTTCAACTCACAATAAATAGAGCAATGACCTATAATGCATAAATAAAATTAATCCTGTAAAATATTAACATTTAAGAAACTAACATTTAAGAGTTTGTTGAAAGCCATTAGGCCTTTTACTTTTGTCCTCTCTTTCTGTGTTTTTTAAATCATTGCTATATTGGGTCTTGAACTCTTTGAATTTCTTAAGGATATACACATGAATAACAGATTTGAACAGAGATAGAGTTGTACAGAAAGCAATGCAAAATAGTTGATTAAATGAACCTTTAGCAAACTTCATGCAAATGAATCTATTTCTGTATTCATGACATGAATAGAACAGAAATGAATTAGATAACCATGTATAAAATAATCTATCATCAATGATTTAATGCACCACTTATAATATTTAAGTCGTGAAATATATACCACTTGGGTGTGGAGCATAAGGCTTGGTGAAACATCCTTACTTCCTAGCAAGTTGGTTTGTTTATACAATACAATATATATCAAACAAGCTCAATGTAGAGTTTACCATTCAAGTGCAGACCGTTTGATAATCAGGCTTCAGATTATAACTATTTAATACAAAAATAGTGACTTGATAACCTACCAACAACTAACATGTCAAATACTAACATTTCAACAAACTGACAAATATTTGGTCATTGGTGGGTGTCTGCTTGTTCCTTGAATGCTTGTTATTGTAGTTATAGCTCACAAGCATCTAAGTCAATACTTATATTTATAATAATCTATTCTAATATCTAATTTCTTATCAATTTGTCATTGACTTGGTCTTCAAACTCATATTAAAATAGTCTTCCTTATGTCTAATACAATGTGCCTGTAATTTACTAATTACATTCTTGGCTTCATATTTACTTATTTTATATAGGGATGGCCATGAAACTTATAGTAGTCCTACTTCCAAGCATTACAGTCGAAGAGATAGTGAATCAAGAGGAAGCTAACTTATATTATCTATCCAATAAGTTATTTAAATCAATATACCCCTACTGTTAAAATTTCTCTACTCTGGATTTCACTAGAACAACATCAATGATTAATTTGACAACATAAATACCCATACTGACAGAACTTCCCTAAACCCTAACCTGAGACAGAACTGATCAAAGGAGACTATGGGGGTGGTGGTTGCACAAACAGAACCCCTTGAGATGGTGGTGGTGGCCGGAGGAGGAAGTGACAACACCTGATAGAGACATTGAAAGAAACTGAGACAAAGAGAACCGAGCAAGACAGAGAGAGTGAGCGAGATACAGAGAGAGAGAAGAGGAGACCTAACCAAAGAAGGAGGTCACGGTGCTACAGTGGTGGTCGTGGTGGCGGTGGTGGCACGGTGCTGATGGGAGGAGGAAGAGAGACTGAGAGACAGAGAAGGAGAAACACAAAATGAGAAGGATAAGGGGAGAACCTTACCAAGTGGTGGCCGGAGGAGGACGAGATGCTGAGAGGTGGCGATGCGCGGTCGGAACAGGGAAGGGGCGGAGCTGTGCGTGAGAGAAAAGAGAAGAAAAGAGAGAAATGGGGGAAGAGAGGAAGGAAATCGTGATTTAGGGATTTTATTTTTAGGGTGCAAAATCGGTCGCTAACTGGGTTAATTTGAAATTCGAATTCATAAATTTAGCGACCGATTTTTAAATTGGTCGCTAACACGCTCTATTTTAATTTTTTGCGCGCCGTTTAGCGACCGAATTAATATCGATCGCAAATATAAATAAAACTTAACCGTTGCATTTAACTCGGTCGCCAGTTCGGTCGCTAAAAAGTCAGCAAGTTTTGACTTTTACTTTCCTTTATTTAGCGACCGAAATAGCGACCGATAACTCAGCTACGCTCTATTTCGGTCGCAGTATCAACTATAACCAGTGTTTCATGTAGATCCTACAATCGATCGCAATTTCGGTCGCAAACAGCAACCAAAAAATTCGGTCACTATTCTCGACCGCTAAATAACCTTTTTTTGTAGTGCTAGTGCAAAATATGCATTTAACATCGGAGTTTTAACAAAACCGATGTGAAAAAGGAGGCGGGGGCATTTTTGAAATTAAACTGAAATATTTTAACATCGGTTATAATAAAATCCGATGTAATAAAAATATTCAACATCGGTTTTTATAAAAACCGATGTGGAAAAGTGAAACCAAAAATATTTTTTTTATCAGACATAAGATTAGACATCGGTTTTAGTATAACCGATGTAGAATATGAATTTTAGACATCGGTTTTATGATAGCCGATGTGGCAAAGGGAAACAAAAACAAAAAAATTTTAATCAGTCATAAGATTACACATCGATTTTCTTATAACCGATGTGGGAGATTGAACAAAAAAATTGAATTTTTTTTAAGCAGCAACATTTTTAACTTCGGTTTTTGTTGTTAATCGATGTGTAAAAGTAATATAACACATCGGTTTTGGATATAACCAACGTGTATTTTCATTTTGTTTCATTTATTCATCCCTCCTATTCATCTCTCTTGCACGCTACCCTCCAATTTCATTTTCTTCATTTTCATTTATTCTCTGTTGCAGCACGCTCCATAACACTCACACCCTACACCTCCATTGTTCTTGCTCGCTCCGCCGCGTCCTCCGCTGTCACCTCAGCCTCGAAGTCCCTCCGCTTGCTCCGCCGCTTCGTGTCGTTACCCAGTAGCCTCCGCTTGTTCTGCCGCTTCGTCTCGTGACCCAGTAGCCTCCGCTTGTTCCGTGTGAGGCAGTGGGTTTGGGTTTTCTTCTCCTCCCATTGCCCCAACAACCCTAACACCTTCAAAAGCTCAAAAAGATATGGAAACCATAATGCTTGCTCTGGCTTGTAAGGTACTGCTTTTTTTGTTTTACCTTTCACGTTAAGATTATCATCTATCTCTGTTTTTTTTAATGTGATTGAAGAACAAGTGTTGAAAAAATTAGAACGCATTTTTTTCCAGCAAATTTGACTTAGTTTATTATGTGGTTATAGTGCTCTTATCTTACATGTGCTAACATGAGACTACTTATTGAGAGATAGTGAGTGAGAGATGTGATTGAATAATCGAGTAAATAGGAAAATGCCTATTTTCATCGAAAGATGTTTTTACATTCAAAGCATGACATCTGCATGGCTTATTATTTACTTCTATCATGCTAAGAAAAAATAACATGCATAAATTTTTGCACTGCACATATAGGCCATGATTCTTTACCTTTCTTTTTTGGTGCTCTGATTCTTTGCCTTTATTTTTTGGTGCCGTGACTTATCATTCTACCTGCTAAATCATTTATATGTGTAGCCTTATATGTGTTCATCAACTTAGATTTTCTACTGTAAGCTCGGCTATTTCTTATATGTATGTGTGTGCTTTATCTCTGTCATCATAGTTCTTCTGTATTTATGCTTATATACTGATCAAGCTACATAATTATTGTTGTGAACTTGTTATTATGGTCTTGTTATGAAAATATTCACAAAGTGCTTCTGTTTTTGTATAAGTACACTTGCTGTTATTAAAACTATTATTGTACAGGTTCTGAGAAGAATATTAAGCAGAATATTCATTATTCATTACGGTTTCCGGCTGAGTGTTCTTCCCACACCCGGTAAGCTTTCTCCACTCCATTTTTCTCGTTTGGTTTTTGTTTGCATTGTACTTGGGGATTGGAGTGTTTTATTATTTTTCTTAATGTTAATTAATTAGTAAAGCCTTAGTTTCCTGTTTGAGATGCAATACTAATGAGCACACGTGTACGTGCTTAAGGTACCGCTCATTGTATTGGATCTTGAATTGTCCAAAGTTGGACAGTTTGGGAAAAAACTTTTTCTTCATTCAGTTAAAATAGTTATTCATTGATTCTCATGTTATATACTTGATGAAAGTTCAGATTAATACATTTCCTTTTGTTCTCCGGGTGCATACTTTATCGTGGTGGATGTCATCGCGTTCAAGTCGTGTACGTCGGAGACCGAAGGGAAATGCTGCCAAAATTTCGTCGAATATGAGCATGAGACTTAAGGACTAACTGTTAACCGAATGTTGAAAAAATTTCTTCTCGATGGGATAGGGCCATACCCTGTCATAAGAAGTAATTGATGAAGATCTTGGACTAAGTACGAAGTTATTGGTTTTAGTCATGGATCGCGGTTGGATGAATGCTAGATGGACAAGTGATGAGTATGAGAATAGAGTGGAAGATTTTCTACAATTTGCAAAAACAATGCTCCTGATAGTGGTAACGGAATGAGAGACAACTAGAAGCTGAGGAGATACGAGAGCATCTTATTTGTGAGGGGATTTACAAGAGTTATACAATATGGATATGTCATGGTGAATTGTTAGACAGGCCGAGGGTGTCGTATAGAGTGGAAGTTGATGACGTGGATATGGACGATGGACTAGAGGACATGATCCGTGATGTTGGGCAAGAGTCTTTTCGGCGAACACATGTGTATGATACTTTGTGCAGTGATGCGGAAGTGGCTTTGTATCCGGGGTGCACTAATTTAACACGGTTGTCAGCGGTGTTAAGATTGTTCAATGTGAAGGCGAGAAATGGGTGGAGCGATAAAAGCTTTACCGAATTGCTTGAATTGTTGAAAGACATGCTTCCAGAAGGTAACACATTACCGTCCCGAAACTATGAGGCGAAGAAGATATTGTGTCCGATGGGTATGGAGTATAAGAAAATACACGCTTGCCCCAATGATTGCATATTGTACAGGAAAGAGTTTGAAGAGATGCACGAGTGCCCTATGTGTGAGGTATCACGCTACAAAGTGAAGGATGGTGATTCTAGTTGTGATGCGGTCACCAAGGTTCCTCCTGCGAAGGTGTTATGGTATCTTCCAGTAATTCCACGGTTCAAGCGATTGTTTGCTAATGAAAAGGATGCAAAGAATATTAGATGACTTGCCGATGAGAGGAAATGTGATGGACAACTTCGTCATCCGGCTGATTCTTTGCAATGGAAGAGAATTGATAGTTTGTTTCCGGAGTTTGTCAATGAGCCCAGAAACCTCAGGCTCGGACTTGCTACCGATGGAATGAATCCATATGGAAAATTAAGTAGTATTCATAGTTCATGGCATGTTCTCCTGGTAATTTACAACCTGTCTCCTTGGTTGTGCATGAAGTGTAAATACATTATGTTAAGTATGATGATTTCGGGTCCAAAACAGCCAGGAAATGATATTGACGTTTATCTGAGTCCCTTGATTGAAGACTTGAGAATGTTGTGGGATGAAGGCATTGATGTGATTGACGGGTATTGCCGTGAGACTTTCAAATTACGTGCCATGTTATTTTGCACCATCAATGACTTTCCAGCATATAGGAACCTGTGCGGGTATAGTGTTAAGGGGCATAAAGCATGTCCAATATGTGAAGAAGGTACATGTCACCATCCACTGCAACATGGAAGGAAGACAGTTTACCTTGGGCATCGGAGATCCCTCCAGCGTAATCATCCTTATCGTAGATTGAGGAAAGCTTTCAATGGATTTCCGGAGAATGAAATTGCTCCGGTGGCCTTGACTGGAGACCAAGTTAATGAACGGGTGAAGAACACTAATGTTATCTATGGGAAGACCCGGAAGAAGGCTACTGAGAATAATATATGGAAGAAGAGGCCGATCTTCTTTGATCATCCATACTGATGCAAGCTTGATGTAAGACATTGTATTGATGTGATGCATGTGGAGAAGAATGTGTGTGACAGTTTAATCGGAACACTTCTCAACATTCAAGGCAAGACAAAGGATGGTGTGAGTACTCGTTCGGATCTAGTTGCGATGGGTATACGAAAGCAGTTAGCTCCACATAAAGTGGGGGATAAGAAGACTTATTTGCCCCCAGCATGTCATACTTTATCAAAAAAAGAGAAAAGAAGTTTCTGTGAATATCTACGGGGAGTCAAAGTGCCACAGGGTTACTCTTCAAATATCAAGAGACTTGTCTCAAAGAAAGATCTCAAATTAGTTGACTTAAAGTCTCATGATTGTCATGTCTTGATGCAACAACTATTACCGGTGGCTATTCGTGACATCTTGCCTAAAAAAATCAGACATGCCATTACTAGGTTACGCTTATTCTTCAATGCTATATGTAGCAAGGTCATTGACACTAAAAAGTTGGATGACTTGGAAAATGAGGCACCTATTATCTTGTGCCAATTAGAGATGTATTTTATACCTTCATTTTTTGACATCATGGTTCATTTGATTGTTCATCTAGTGAGAGAGATTAGATTGTGTGGCACCGTTTATTTAATGCGGATGTACCCGGTTGAGCGATACATGAAGATCTTGAAAGAATATATGAAGAATCCACACCGTCCAGAAGCATCTATTGTTGAAAGGTATGTTGCAGAAGAAGCTATTGAGTTTTGTACATACTACATGTCAGAAGCGGAACCTGTAGGGCTTTCGAAGTCTCGTCACGAAGGAAGATATGATGGTAAGGGTACACGAGGTATCACTGTTAAGAGCATGGATCAAGAGGAAGTGCTTCCAGCACATTTGTATATATTGAATAACACTGATGAGGTTGAGCCATACTTATGTGAGCACAAAAGCATCATCAATGAAACTTACCCTATAATGAATGAAAAATGGTGTTTGAACAAGCATAATAAGACTTTCTTGAACTGGTTTAAAGAAAAAATTGCAACGGATGGTACTGCTTCTGATACATTAATATGGCTAGCACAAGGGCCTAACTTTGATGTCATATGCTGGAGTGAGTACGATATCAATAAGTTTTCCTTCTATATAAAGTCCCAGGATGACAAAAGTACTATGCAAAATAGTGGGGTTATGGTCGTCGTTGAGTCCATGCATTTCTCTAGTTCGAAAGATAAAAACCCTGTTATGGCATCCGTTTCATACTTTGGAATCATTGAAGAGATCTGGGAGGTTGATTACACGAAGTTTAGAGTGCCTGTTTTTAAATGTCAGTGGGTCGACAGTAACAACGGTGTGGAAACCGATGAATTAGGATTCAAATTGGTGGACCTTAATAAGGTAGGTAATAAAGAAGAGCCTTTCATCATGACATCCCAAGCAAAACAAGCATTTTATATCCGTGATCCTTCTAACAAAAGGTGGTCAGTGGTTCTCCAGGGAAAAACATTGTATAATGGTAGTGAGGGAAATAAAGATTCAACTCTTGATATTTCTGATACTCCTTCTTTCTCAACATGGGTGCCTAATTTCAATGAGGAAAATGAAGTGGACGATGTACATGCTACTCGTAATGATCACCAAGAAGGGTTATGGGAGAACTTTACTACTTGACCACAGTGTAAGTTTAGTTTGAGTTATGTTTAAAGTCGTATTATATGTTTACGTTGATATTTATAAGTTATGCTTACGTTGATCAATATTTATAAGTTATGTTTGATATTTATCCAAACATACTGACAATTTTTTTTGTCTAAACAAGTATACATGGCTGATCTTGAGGATAACCCTCCTTCATGCAGCAGGTTGGAGACCCCGTCTACCGGTAGAAAGGGTAGACGTGCCACACGAATGATGAATTTGATTGCCAACCGTGGTTAAAATCAAAGGATAAGAATCGAATTTGATGCTAATATCAATCCTATTGGGCCAATGGCATAGCAGTTTATCAGTTTTGGGGGGACCCTTGCTCGAAGCAAGTCTAGTATACTTATTGAGCGTTGGAAAGATGTACCGCAGGGCGTGGAGGATCAAATATGGGAGAGTATTCTGGTATCTATACTTTTACGTCCCGTGTTTGTATCTACTTTATTTTAATCTTATTAATATCATACAGGAATTCGTTGATTCTTTTGGTGTTAATGTAGCTCACCTTTGACCTGCCGGATACGACGGATATGAAGAAGTGTTTGATAAAGTATGCTGGTGAGCGTTAGAGGGCTTTTAAGGTGGACCTGGGCAGATACTATGTATTCAAGCCAAGCTGTGAAAAAAACCCACTTGAGGTGTACCCGATTCTTGACTAGGCGACGTGGGATCGCTTTGCTCAGAGCCGACATGATCACATCTTTCAGGTTAACTTATCTGAGTTGTCTCTAAATTTATGTAATTTCATTAATTTTTTTAATTTACTTATGTAATTTAATTGTCTTCTATTTATAACAGGAGAAGAGGAAAAAGGGGCAGGAAAACCAAAGCAAGAATGTCTACCCCCATATACTGTCTCGTGGGGGATATAAAAAGCTTGACCCGACAATGGTGGAAGAGGAAAAGAAAAGACTTCAGCAAGAAACATCTCTGGCAGATCCTACAGCTGATAATCGTCCAGAAGTTGTTGATCCACCTCCACCCCCACGCCATCGTAAATGGAAGAGGGCTCGACAAAGAAGTACGGGATAATATACTTCTGAGGAGGCCCGCCAAGTAGTTGAGAAGATTGTAAGTATAATTTGAATTCTAATTGTGATTTTAACAATGTTACCAAATTGTAATGTGACCTAAAATTTTTTATGTTGTAGGATGCCTTGGATGAGCAGGCCACTCAAGGAACCTTTGTTCCTAGAGGACGCGAGGATATATTAGCTGCTGCCATCGGTAAACCAGACCACCCGGGCCGTGTCATTGGTGTTGGATGGGGCGTTGGCATTCGCCAATACCATGGTTCATCTTCACACCAACGACACAGGGATGTTGATGTAGATAGAGAACGGCTAAAACGGGAGATTGCAGATGAGCTTAGACAGGAGATGGCCCAACAATTTTCCCAGCAGCCAGCAATAATGGCTGCTATGTCCCAGCAAAACATAGGTGTCCAACCCTCTGTCCATGTGAGCACTAAGGGCTCATGTGATCCTCCTCATCAGCCTGAAAATGATGATGATGATGATGATGATGATGATGATGATGATGACGACGACCCTGATAAGTGTGAGCTGTATGTTGTTGATCATCATGATCGCCGCTTAGTGGCATTGGGGAGGGCACATAACTTAGGTAATACCATACACCACCGTTTATTACTGGATGATCAGGTGAGGGTCGTGGTTGAGATTATTCGAGAAGTTGATGCTCGAGTCCCTGTGCCCACTGAGGAGGTTCAAACAGTGGGTCAGATCACTGGTAACTTCATCCTCTGGCCAAGAAGACTGGTCAGGTTTCTTGTTGCATCTGAGGTATTCAATTAGTTGTGTTTTTCTATATTTATAGTTGAAATTATTTATTATTGTTTAAAGATAATGTTTTTTTAGGATGTTGGAAATGATATTCTGTCTAAAAGGTCGGATCCAGGAAGACCAGAGAAGTCTGCTCCTGCCAAGGTATTAATTTGACCATTCAATTAATTACGAATGAAATAACTTAACTGTGATTACTAATGTATATCTTTGTTGTTTAGGGGATTGACAAAGGGGATCCTGGTGGTGTTTTTACACATCTGGCTATACAGGTTATGAACATGGAGGCTGACGCAGCTTTGGTAAGGTTGGAACATGATGTCAGGCCAGGTGACGATCTGTATATCCTAGAGAAGGAGCTTATGGAGATGGTGCTCGATCGTGAAATGGCTAGTGCTGCACACATCTCGTTATGGTGCACATAAGTACATTTTATTTGTAAGTTAAGTAATTAAATTTTAAATACTATGATAATTAACATGTTTTATCAATATATTAGGTATCTGCATCGCATGTTAGTTGATCAGGGAAACCTCACCCTTTATGGGTTCGTTGGCCCCATGCTCATTCAGGGTGATGTTCTCCAAACATCAGAAGACCCGATCGCCACCATACGTGATATAATTACCCGAGATGATCATCAGTTCTACCTTGCGCCTTATCTCAATAAGTAAGTACAAGTTATTTAATTATAACGTACTGTATATGACTTAGTTACTAATTGTTCCACAAATGCAGTAAACATTGGCAATTGTTGATCTTGTGCCCTCGGTTGAATGTCGTGGTCTTCTTCTGCTCGATGGGAAATAAGCCGGCGAAGCAACTGAAGATCATCATGAAAACGTAAGCATTAAAATAATTTATAATCAGTAATGAAGTTGTTTTAATCATCCGAAATCTATAAGATATACTTTAATTAATGTTTATTTTCTTATGATAGTTCTATTGATGCAATCCACATGCTGCATGGTGAAAGGCGTCAGGCTATTAGATGGATTATTCCTAACGTAAGATATTTATTACAAATACTTCAAGCGCAGTGGGTATAATTATTGATTTCTATTTAATTCCTTATATTCTAATTAGGTTTCATTTGTACGTAGTTTCGTAGACAACGTGGATCATGGGAATGTGGATATTATGTGATGAAGTGTATGGTCGAAATTATCTCCCCCGGTATCACTGAAAAATGGCATGAGGTAAATGCTAATTGGTAACACAATTAGTTGTAACAGTTATAGACTCATTATATGTTTTATTTTAGTTTATCACTTAAAAGATATAATCTTATGTCCAATTAAACTTGAAGATATTCAACAATCCGACTCCACTCTCTGATGCCGACATCAATTACATAAGGATGCGTTGGGCAACTTTCTTTCTTGAAGTGTACCAATTACCATAGTTTGTATGTAGTTAGTTTATAATAAACGCATCATGTACTAGCTATAGTGTACTTTTGACTGATATATGTTTTGACATGAAATCTATAATATATCATATGTAGCTTTTTGGTTTCTAATTATCTTTGTTGTCTGAATGTAATTGAATATATTTATTGTTTGTAATCTTTTAATTTAGTGTGTTTTGGTTGTACAAAAGTGATTGTGTTGAGAATATTTAGATTATGTATTGATATGGATTACTGGATTACCGAAACAGGGGAAAGGACTGTTACTACTGTAAAGGGGTGCTTTAAAAAAAAAACTTTCACATCAGTTTCTGAAAAGTGGGGTTACCACATCAGTTTTTTAAGAAACCGATGTGAAAAGTGTTGAACAGGATCTATTGTCTTGCTGAAATAGAATTTTTGACATCGGTTTTAAAACCGATGTGAAAAGTGGCAATAAACCACATCGACCGTTTCAACATCAGTTTAAAAATTGATGTAAAAAGCAAAAAAAAACCGATGTGAAATCCCTTTTCTGCACTAGTGTGAAATTTGTAAAGATACTTCTAGTGGAGATTCGAACTCTGCCCAAGTTGAAAGTAGCACATGCGAAGTACCACCAGGCTAGCACATGTCGGACCGTTTAAGCTGTAGAACCGGTACTGATGTCATCGACTCGCGATCGAACCGTCTTGACTCTACTGAACCGGTCTGACGAACCGCATCTCCACTCAGCCGGTTTGTCTGCGAGTTTGCGGGACTAGAAATTCAGTTGAAGTTTGCAAAAATACTTCTAGTGGAGCGGCTGCAAGGATTCGAACTCTGCCTAAGTTGAAAGTAGCACATGCGGAGTATCACCAGGCAGCCAAGCTGTTTGGTTAATGCTTCAAAAATATAATATATATACAAGTTTTATGGTAATGATTTGAATTTAGAGTATGAATATGTTGAATTATGCTGTCATATATATGAATATTTTAGAATTTTTTAATGTATGTCGGTTCAAACCGAGTCAACTAGTGACCTCCGGTTGAACCTAATTGAACCAGTGACCCGTTAACCCAGTACCCTAACCGAGTCGATCACCGGTTCGGTTTCAATAACATTGACCTATATAACTAATTTTCACTTTTATAAAAATTATTCCCGTGCGTTGCACGGGTTCAGTTACTAGTATCTATATTAAAATACAATTCTTTCCTCATTCTAAGGAAAGTTTGGACAGTGTCACAACCACATTTAATCCTACAACAATTCTACAATAAGTATCTTCTAAAGAGGAAAGTTTTCAATAGATTTCAAAGGTTAACGGATGACAAATAATAACAATTCATTATTTTATTTTAAATTTTATTTCAATTTTCGAATTTCTCTCCATCTCCCTTCCCAATAGTATAATTAATGATATGTAGAATTCCAATATTCCTTATAGCAAAAATATATATATATATATATATATATATATATATATAATTCAAATATTTTAGTAAATGAAAAGTCATCTAATCCTTCCTCCTTCATTTAGAATCTGAAATCTGAAGTATTTAATATAAATAAATGGTTTTCAATGCACCCTATTTTCAATTCATTTCTCTCTCTCTCTTTTCTCATTTCAAACTCCTTCATCCCATGACTCTTCCCCATCATCTCTATCTTCCCATTTAATTTCTCTCTTCCTTCACAGGTTTCTCTCTATTAAGGTCTTCCTACCACCACAAGACTGTCGTTGATGACAGGAGATTGTCGTCGCTATAAGGAGACCGTCTTCCGTCTTTTCTGTACATTGTGACCACCCAACCATGTGCGCAATGGTGAGTTTTTGATCTCCTTTTCTCATTAATTTTTATGAACTTTCTTACATATATTTTCTTGGATTTCATTTTTTTTATGTCACAGAATTGGAGAAGCTTTCTTCTTCATTTAGTTCGTGGCATAGGGGTATCATTCTCCTTAAAATCATTTATGAGTATGTGTTTGTTTATCCTTTTGTGTATCTTTCTTTTGAATTTCTTCCTATTTTTCTTTTTTTAATTGATTATTTTTATGAAAAATGATATGTTTGATTTATGTTGATTGTGTTTTTTAGGCTTTGTTTCGTTGTTTCTTCATTTCTTTTCCTTCTTCCTTTATTTTCTCCATCCCTTTTATTTCTGTCATATTTTTCTCTCCACCACTCAACCTTTCCTTTTTTTTTCCCTTGCTTGATATATATGATGGACAAACACAGAAATAAAAGGATATCCATGGAGAAAATTTGAAAGCACTTGAACCACATGTAAGGAGTCCATTTTTATCATTTTCAATTTATTCTTCCTCTTTCTCTACTTTTATTTTTAATTTAATTTGTCAATCATACTCCTCAACTATATCTTAAAGTGATACAAGTTTAGGGATTAATACATGAAGACTCCAATGAAGATGATGAAGAAAAACTCATGGGGTGACATCCATCTTCTCGGGACAAACGCAAGCCTACCAATTCATCTTTTATTCTTTTTTTTTTCTCCTTTTTTTTTACCTATTTTAGTATTGGGATTTTTATTTGGTTTTTTCATATTGCTTATTGTCATTGTATATTTTGCAGCAACTGAATTGTCATGGGTAGAGATATTTAGGATTTACGGGTGAGAAGGTTCAAGACAACCAGGGATGGCAATTTTATTCGTACCCGCGGATACCCGTGGATAAAATCCGCAATGGGCACGGGGCGGATAGTTAAACGGGTGCCTGCGGGTAAAATAAATGGGTAATTTAAATACCCGCTTATTAACGGGGCGGGGGCGGGTATTGCACTATCCATGCCCGCGGGTACCCGCACCCGTTACTAAACTTACTATAGTACCCTATATATATATATATATGTGTATGTATATATGTACTAATGCCAAACCCTAATTTCCCGTGACCCATCCTTCCTTATCAGAACATGAGTTACACGACCGCGGGTAAATAGAGACCCAGCTATAGAGTCCTACAAGTCCTCTATCGGTTTGTTTGTGTTATCTGTCTTCTGTCATGTGACTAAGTGGTCCCCTGTCGTATGAGATTTTGCAAGAAAAAGAAAAACCCAAAAGAAGCACCTCATTTATAATTTCAATATGTAGTAATCAATAAAGATATACATATCATATAGTAAAATCATGATGTTTAATGGTTCATATTGATTTGTAATAACTGAAACTTACTCTCAAATGTCAACCACACAGTATACTATATATACATGGTGATTAATAGTGGAAGATATTAATGTGGTGGTTTGTTTATGTTTTCCGTGTGATTTTTTTTAATTGAAAAACATATTTATTTGTTGTTCTTAACTATCCATGAATATCCGTGGATACCCGTGAAAACCCGTGAATCCGTTAAGAACCCGTTAAGCCGGTACCCGTGCGGGTACGGGGCGGGTAAGGGTGGATTTTTTATCCAACGGGACGGATATCGGGTAACCAGTATCCGTGCCCGCCCCGCCCCGTTGACATCCCTAAAGACAACATAGACTTTGTTAAGATTGTTTGATATTCGGAAAAAGACTGTCTATTTTCCTTTTAGAGAACTACTCGATGAATAGAAGAAAAGGAACATAAATGTTGTCAGCATTGTTTTCGTTTTTATTTTTCTTAACACTTATCTTTTAACTAGAATGATATCTTTATCAATTTTGGAAGTTCTCTTAAACAGAGAACAAATCACTTTTTTTTTGCTAAGCCTATTTTTTTTAAAAATTATTATTATTATATGTTGTTGTTGCCATTATACTTCTTTGACTAAACCCCCAATTTGGTCCCTGAGAAAAACACTCGGGTCTGAAATAGTCCCTATCCAAAAAAAACTATCCATTTAGTCCTTAAGAATGTGTTTATCGGGACAGATTAGTCCTTCTGTCAGTTGACCACCTTTGACCGCAGGTTAATTGCTGACGTGTCAGTATCCATTTCTCAGAAACCAAAACGCATGTCGTTTATTTTCTTCTTCTTCCTCCAGCAGCTTCTTCTTCTTCTTCTTCCAATCACTTTGAGAGAGATGATAAGGGGGTGGCGCTGTGGCAGGTACAAATGAGTGTCTCCAGCGCTGGAACTTCCTTCGAGTAATTTCCCTTCAATTCATCCTCTTTTCTCGCTTCTGATTTCCCTTCAAACTTAAACTCTCTCTCTCTTTCTCTCTTTTTCTTTCTCTCTCTCTACTTTTCCAATTTTACTTTGCACCGTAACCACCACATACGACGCTCACCTTTGGATTTTGCGCTTCCAAGCTGCTGTACCGGTGCCATCCCCACTTCCTCAAAAGCCCTTTTTGTCTCAGGCGACACCGTTTTTGGTGACACCTTAAGCTTATGGCTTCTTTTCGCGCCAACTTGTCCTTCAATCACTTCCAGGATTCCTTCCTTTCATTCATCTCTAACCTCTGAATTTTTTACTTCTTCGATTGTTGTTTTCCTCTCTCTTAAAAGGGGTGTTAAAAGTTCAAATTTTTACCTTCTGGGTTGCTTCACTTTTCTTATATGTACTTTACTTTAGCTTGTTTTTTTCCCAAAAAAAAACATTTTTGACTAAATTTTTTGAAATGAGTTAACTGTCAAATTGCATAATTTTCTTCTTCTTCTTCCAGATTTATCAGACGAACTTTAGAGAATATTTAAACAAAAATGCAAAGTGAAAAGGAAAAGGAAAAGGAAAAATCAACATTAAGCATCCAACATCAAGGGTGGTGTGAGTGAGAAGATATGTTCGCTGATGATGTTGAAGCTTCTTGAAGAAGAAGAAGAAGCTGAAGGAAGAAGAAGGAAATTCAGTTCCCAAACGGCATGCGTTTTGGTTTCTGAGAAATGGATACTGACACGTCAGCAATTAACCTGCGGTCAAAGGTGGTCAACTGACAGAAGGACCAATCTGTCCCGGTAAACACATTCTTAAGGACTAAATGGATAGTTTTTTTTGGATAGGGACTATTTCAGACTCGAGTGTTTTTCTCAGGGACCAAATTGGGGGTTTAGTCTACTTTATTTTTTATTATATATTTTTGTCCTAGATTAGTCTTCATGGAAAAATCTTACTATTTTTTTATTTAAAATTTAAAATTTTAATTAAAATTTCGATTTTCAATTTTGTTAGTGATTTTCAAGACATTTTATTAATTGCTTATACAATATAAATTTTGAAATTCAATTTTTTTAATTGTTTTCAAGACATTTTATTAAGAGTTTAATTGTTCATATTAATTGCCCATCTAATTCCAATACAAACTTTGCAGATTCTCATATGATATTTCTCCTTTTAAAACACGATCAATTATCTTACACCCCACCCCATGACTCTTCCTTTTCATTCTTTTATTATTTTCAATTTTCAGTTTTAATTCAAATTTTATTTGAAATTTAGAATTTTAATTGTTTCCTAGAAATATTTATTATAATTAAAATGTGTATTTATTAATTTATGTCTTGGAATGTGTAAGTGTGCCAATTCTCTTTCTTTCCATGTTACTTCCCAAAAGTATAATTAATGACAAGTAGAATTTCAATATTATTTATTCAAATATTTCTTTTATTTTAATTTTTATTTTGAAATTTGAATTTTATATATATATATATATATATATATATATATATATATATATATATATATATATATATATATAACTCATTCTAGAGCGTTTGAATGAAGGATTTTAATCTTGACAATGTCTTACCTATGATGCATGACCTTTTTCTAAATTGTATTTTTTTTAGAAAATCTCTTGCCTCATTTTCATTCTTTTTTTCTCAATTTACTATATTACTATCATTGTGTGATTCGGAGAAGACTACTTATCAAATTTAACTTTTGCTTTGGGAATGATTATGCCTTTTTTTTTAGAGAAATAATTGATGAATGATAAATTCATAATTAATATTGATAAGCATCGATAAGTATTTATATTCAATCAATGAATTTCCTGTTTCTATTTGGAAATATTCGATGAATCAATTTTAAATAATAATGATAAATGATAAACAAATTAAATTAGATAATAGTAATAATTTGCTTTATTTTCCAATATTTTCGGTTTTCAAAAAAATTATTGACACCACCGCCCAATTCAACTTATTCAATGTGATTCTCTACTTCTTGCCTTTTCTTCTTAGTTGTTTCCAAGGCATATTTATTATAATTAAAATGTGTATTTATTAATTTATGTCTTGGAATGTGTAAGTGTGTCATTTCTCTTTCTTTCCAGGTTACTTCCCAGGAGTATAATTAATGGCAAGTAGAATTTTAATATTTCTTATTCCAATAATTTTTTTATTTTAATTTTGAATTCTTTCAAAACATGGTTAATTATCTTTCACCCCACCCCATGACTCTTCCTTTTCATTCTTTTATTTTTAATTTTAATTCAAAATTTATTTCAAATTTCGAATTTTAGTTATTTCCAAGACATATTTATTATAATTAAAATATGTATTTATTGATTTATGTATTGGAATGTGTAAGTGTGTCATTTCTCTTTCTCAAGAGTGTAATTAATGACAATTATAATTCTAATATTTATTTTATTTTAATTTTCATTTCAAAATTCAAATTTTTAACTATATATATCTACAACTCATTCTGGAGGAATGTTTTGACATCTAATAATAACTCATTCTTTTATTTTAAATTTTAATTAATATAGAAATTATTTGATTGGATGTCATGATAGGTTGAAATTAAATTAAACTTATGATTTTTTGGAAGTAGAAATAAATCAATCCAAACATTTTAAAAGACATAAGTTAAGGAAATCAATGTATTGAAAATAGTCATAATTTGAATTTGAACAATAAAACAATTTGAATTTAAACATTTAAATCAAAAAAAGATATTTTAGACATTTAAATACGGGGGTTTCTGTTCTGTGCAGTTTTAAAAATTAGATATTTTAAATAAACAAAAAAAAAAGATAGTAAGTATAGAAATAAAATAAATTATTTTTGTACTATCTGTTTATTGTGATTTGTGTTATTTTTGTTCAAGAGTTTTTTATACTCCAATTTATCTTATAGACATATTTTATATTCCATATTTTATATTTATTTTTTAAAAATTATAAATTTCATTTATCTTATACAATGATGTAACCCGGTGCAGTGCACGAGCAAAAACTCTACTATAATATATACAGACTATGTATTAAGATTTTAAAATTGTTCAAAAAAAAAAAAAAAAGATTTTAAAAAACAAAATTTTCTTAAAAAATAAAATTTTAATCACTGATTGGTTCAATAGATTAAGCTGCACAAGTCCGGTCCGATCCGGTTCACAAGACAGAAGACTCCCTGACCTGCTGCTACTGCTACTGCTACTGCTACACTGCTGAGTGTTGAGTGTCCACAACCCTCTCTCACTCCCTCGAAACCCTAATTTAGGGTTTAAGCTCTCACTCTCTCAAATTCCATTCTCGTTCTTCTCTCCCTGCAATCTTCACGATGAGCTTCGCGGCATACAAGATGATGCACTGCCCAACCGGCATCGACAACTGCGCCTCCGCCTTCCTCACCCATTCCCCCGCCGACTTCGTCCCCCGCATCCCCATTCTCCCCTCCGACGACCTCGACTCCGACTGGTCCCCCCGCGGCCCCCACATCGGCCCCGTTCCCAACCTCGTCGTCACCGCTGCCAATGTCCTCGAAGTCTATGCCGTCCGGCTCCAAGAGGAAGGCGCTAAGGGCGGCAATGCCGAGCCCAGCCGCGGTGGAATTGTCGATGGCGTCGCCGGGGTTTCGCTTGAGCTCGTTTGCCATTACAGGTTTGTAGTTTAATCTTGCTGTGCTGGAATTTAGAATGTAAAATTGAGTTTTTAAATTTTTTTTTTGTGCAATTAATGGGGCACATTGTGGATTGAGCTATGGCAATGAACATTATCTAGCTGCGCTGGAATTTAGAAAAGTTTTGGTTTTGACTTTTGCCTTATTTTACAATTAATGGTACATTGTGCATTGAGCCATGGTAATTTAGTTAGTGATAATCGTCTATAGTGTGTAGTTTTGGTTATTATCAGCTTCTTTTAGTCTGTTGAATTCACTAATTGGTCGAGTCAGGCATGATGAGAATTTAGAGTGTCAAGTTCAGAGAAGTTTATATATAGTATTTTGACAAGTAATGGGTAGTACTTTGTCGATTGGACTATGGAAATTTTGCTAGTTATCATTATATATATGGGTTTCCTTAGGCTATGTTTGAGAGTTTTGAAGGAGATGGAGTGGTTAGTAATAGAGCAGAGTGAAAATCGCTCCATTATTTGGAAGTTTAATGAGAGAATGAAGTAAGATCCTAAACCCTCCAAATGGAGAGTATGAAAATTGGAGGGTTTGAGTGGGATACAGCGGTTTGGGCTACCATCCTTAACCGTTTCACTCCATCACTTAAGGAACTCCCAAACAATGGATTAATGCTTTTTTACCACTCTGCTCCATTACTAATCAGTCCACTCCATCCATCCAGACATAGCCTAGCCTTAACGATATTGGGATATGTCTTTGATTTGATGGACTTCTTTCTGTCAAATTTACTGATTGACTTGGGCATTTACTGGTCTATCCGACTCCATCTCTTACATTTGTGATTCAGGTTGCATGGTAATGTTGAATCCATGGCCGTGTTGAGCATTGGAGGTGGTGATGGTTCCAGGATGAGGGATTCTATCATCCTGACTTTTAAAGATGCAAAGATTTCGGTTCTAGAGTATGATGATTCTATTCATGGACTTCGCACAAGGTGAGCGGGGACTTTTAAAATCAGTGCTTGAATGAATATGTTTTTTATTCCGTTAAATTTTGTTCTTGATAGTGCATTTTTGGCTTAGCACTTCTGCGAACTAAAACATAGAAGGATCTTTTATGGAAATAGGGAGAGATAACTCCTGTAAAAATGCACCTTCAAATTCGTTGTGGATGATGAGTGGTTTTATCCAACTCTTCTTTCATGCATTCCTTATTCTCTTGGTCAATATTGAAACGAGTGGATAAATTGTAGAGGGATTCTATTTGAAATGATAACGGTAGGGACATTCTAATTCAACTTGGTAGGATAGGACAAGGTTTTTTGCCGCATCAACATGTTGCATTAGAAATTTATAATTGAAACCTTTTAATGTGGCCTGTTTAGGGAAATGGCTTTGGCATTTTGTTGAAGAAGATTGATTTATGAAGGCAGTGAAGTTAAAATGCACTGAAGGTAGATAATTGTGTCTTGTAGTGATTGATTTTATTGGGTTTCTTTGACAGTCATGTTCTGGGATTGGAGGGCTTTATGGTGTTAAAAACTTGAAATTGTCTTTTTCATATGCCAATTCTTTCTAATATTTTTATGTTGTCACATGAACCTCTTATCCTCACCTGTTGTTATTTTCTCAAATATTTGGTTAATAAAATTCTTTTATATATCAAAAGGAAAGGAAAATGATGGTAGAGGTGGTTATATCAAATGGTAGCATCGGAGTTGTGTTAATGTTGATCTTATCACATAATTTTGGAGTTTGGAAGTTTATTAGGTGCTGTTCAGTGTAGGTTGGAATATTTTGTGGAGTTTGTTTTGCTTGAAGGTGTTAAAGATATAACTATTTTGATTTGGGTGATAATTGAACGCTGTGATAAGCATGATTTTGATGTCCTTTGAAGGGTTGGTGTTTGGAAGTTGTGCAGGATTAAATAGAGCAAGCTGTTTCTATTTCTTTTCATTTGTTGTCTAGGCCCATGTGCATTGAATATAACTTACAACAGTTGCTGCATTGACTTATATTGGGAAAACTCAAGTCCCACATTGATTAGAGATAGTATCTAATAAGAGCTTATAAGTAGTGGGCAATCCTCATCCTATGAGCTAGCTTTTGGGATTGAGTTAGGCCCAAAATTTAATATGGTATCAGAGCTAACCTAGATCCATTGTTGGGGCCACCCACCATGTTATCCACGCACCAAGCCCAATAATGCTGGGCGTGAGGGGGTGTATTGGGAAAACTCAAGTCCCACATTGACTAGAGATAGTATCTAATAAGAGCTTATAAGTAGTGGCAATCCTCATCCTATGAGCTAGCTTTTGGGATTGAGTTAGGCCCAAAATCTAATAACTTATTGCATTGTCAGTTGAGAATGAAGAGTAATTTCATTTATCTCCCACCTTATAGTTGGACGTGATATAATTATCCTGTGGTGTCAATAAGGAACGACTAACCTATTGATTTATGCGGTCTCTTTTGTCAATTGAGAATGATGTCCGGGCTGGTCATAATGATTCATACTCGTTGATGTGGAGCAAGTCTTGGGTGGACACAACCCTACCACCTCATTCTTGAGCACAACCAATAAAATTATGCCAACACAATTAATTGGTGGGACCCATTAAACTAATTAACAAAATAATAAAACATAAAAAACACTCTGACAGCTGGTGCCTTCCCTCTACGGCTCTACCCTCATCCCGTCCCTCCTCCCACAAGGGCCAAGGCCTCCTCCCATCCATGTCCATCGAGGAAGCCACTGGCACAAAATCTCCAACCTGGTTTTCCAAACTCAAATTTCTCCTAAAGAGTGGATGCCTCAAATCAATCCAGGTAATCATGGGTGAGCCACTTTCCAACAGAATCTTGGCCATTGTTAAGCATCATTTAAATTCAAAAGACAACAACCATTCGACCAGAATATTATGGAATTTTCTCTATATATTACTTATATATATGAACCAGTGGAAAAGAAATTTGAGCTCAAGTTAAAGTCATAAAAAAGAAACACAAATTACAACAAATCCAATATTGACAGAGATCCTTAATGCTGGAAAAGTGCTTGACATGCTTCGAAGCATGCCAGCTTTGCCGCCGCCATTACCGGAGGAACTGAGCACCACAGGTTGGGGTGTTGAGTCATGACTCGGTAGGTGGGTTTGTGACTTATTGCGGATGGAACTCGGTGGTGGAGGCTATTTTTTGGGATGTTCCTATGGTGGCGTGGCCTCTATATATGAAGGAGAGGATGAATAGAGTGTTAATGTTGGAGGAGATGAAGGTGGCATTGCTGCTTAAGGATAAAGACGGGATTGTGAAGGCCACTGAGTTGGATGAACCGAGGAAAGAGTTAGAGAGCACTTATTGAGAGGAAGTGATATATGAGAGAGGGAAATGAGTTTTATTTTTAATTATTATTATTTTAAAATAGATATGTTAAAGTTTTATGTGTTGTCAACTTATCATTGGTTGTGCCCAATGATGACTTGTTGGGTTTGTGTCTATAGAAGAGTTTCTCCATTAATGTGTCTGTCAACATAAGTGCTTCTCAAATTCTCCAGTAAGGATATTTATATATTTGCAACTGGATTGCGATCATAATCATTCTTTAAGCAATTCTTGCCTCCCCCCTATCTCTGTATCCACATATGTATGTGTGGGCAACTTCAGAAATGTTATTTAGTGGCAGTGCTTGCTATGCAGCATAGAATTTCTTATTAATCCTGTTGCTTGATGTCTTCTATTCTATGGATGCCTTACTTTTCTTTATCAATATTTTATTTGTATAAAGGAGAAAACTTAGTTAAAGTTATTTGGGTGCTTGTGGTGCCGTTCTCCAACAAACACATAACATGTGTATTATTTTCTTACAGCCCATCAATGAAAACATGAAAAAAAGTGATTAGGTGGCTAAAAAAATAAGACACATGTTATATTTTTTATTAGAGAATTGCACCACAAACAGTTAAAAAACTCTATGTATGTATGGAAGCTAGAATTTATCTCTTGTATTTCTTAAGGATGAGGCTTATCTGTAGTCTTTTACTCTTTCTGTAGTTCTTTGCATTGTTTTGAGGGTCCAGAGTGGTTTCATTTGAAAAGAGGCAGAGAACAATTTGCAAGAGGTCCATTGGTGAAGGTTGATCCCCAGGGCAGGTGTGGTGGAGTTCTTATCTATGATTTGCAAATGACAATACTAAAGGCTACTCAGGTATATTATCCTCTATGCTTTCTCAATCTAAAAATATTTGCAGTGTCTTATGGTTTCTTATTTCCATCGTACCTGATTATGTGGAAAAACAATTATTATTCTTAAATTTGGGCTTTAGGCTTAACTCAACCCCACAAAACCGCCTTGTAAGGTGAGGATTGCCCAAGCCTTATAAGCACTACTTAGGCCATATTTCTAGTCGATGTGGGACTCTCAGCACACCCCCTCACGCTCAGGACTGGACATTTGAAGTACGGACTAATACGAGTGGAATAACAAGGATCTCAACACACCCCCTCACACCCAGGACTGAACATCTGGAGCGTGGACAAATGCGGGTGGAATAACAGAGATATTGGCCCAATAACAAATTTAAGATAGACTCTGATACCATCTTAGAATTTAGGCTTTGGACCTAACTCGACTCCACAAAACCGGCTTGTAAGGTGAATATTTCCCAAGCCTTATAAGCACTACTTAGGCCATATCTCTAGTCGATGTGGGACTCTCAACAATTAGAAAGAAAGGAGGGAATGTAGTACAACTAAACAGAGGATAAGAGATCCTCTTAAACGGATAGAACAAAGAATACCTAGTGACAAAAAGTAAAAATGCAGCCTAACCTTCCTAATCTCTATACATGCCTTAAAAGGGAACTCCCTTGAAACAACCATTCGTTCCCTAAGTGCTGATTCACTCTTATAATCCAACTTCTTCAGTGGAAGTAGGATTTGGACTTGAGATTCCTATGGAGTCTATTCTTGCAGTTGGAGGATCTATTTTTTAATGCGTTACCCATAATTCATACAGGGATAACTCTGTTCTTGCTTAACAATTTTGAAAGCTCTTGGTTCTGTCAAAGGTGAAAATTTTCATTTGGACTGCTCTCTTGACAAGATTAATACAAATGATTTGTTGCAGATTTGTAAACTACACTAAACTTTCTCTCCTAATGATTGTGTTTTGTGCTGTTCCAGTCAATCATATGTTGTACAGCATTGAGACATTTGTTAATGCAGACTTTTTTAGTTTTAGCATAAATTGGGAAAACTGAATCCTTCTTGAGGGTTTAGAGCAAGTTCTCACATGCCATTCTAGGGGTTTTTGTAGGATTAAAGATGACAAGGTCTCTTTGCTGTGTGCTATGTATGTAGTGATTTGGTGCCTTTGGTTAGAGAGAAATGTCATAATTTTTAATGATAGTATCTTACCGTTACTGCTCCTTTAGGATAGAACGAGAACAGGAACCAAGCGACATTACCAGGCTACCTAAATTATCATTAATAATTTTCATTAACTAAGCTTTGAGGCAAACAAACATAATTCTACCAGTACAAGCTATGACTCAAGAAATCTTAATATATAATGGGACACTGTTAGTGAGTATGAATAGATCAGTTAGTAGATTGTTAGAGGTAGTTAGGATTCAGTTAGACTCTGCTGAGTCAGCTAGAATCAGTTACTGATACCAAGCTATTATAAATAGTTTCTTTCTCTGTGTTGCTTCACTTGGTTAATCACATAATACAAATCAAGATTTTCTCTCCCTCTCGATTCTCTCTTTCTCTTCTTCACTCTCTGTATCTGTTTCTATTATGGTATCTAGAGCTTCAAAGTTCTAGGCCATGGCTTTCGCAACTGCAACTGATCCACCGCCCCCACCGCCACCGGCGCCATCGCAATCTTCTCTACCTAACTTCGCTTTGATTGTTACAGTGAAACTCACTGATAACAATTTTCTTCATTGGAAACAAGTCGTCGAAGCTGTAATTCGAGCAAATCACCTTGAACGCTTCTGTGCGTGCCCTAGAATTCCACTGCGGTATCTCTCCGATGAAGATCGTGTTTCCGATCGTGTCAATCCCGAGTACTCGGCTTGGGAGGCACAGGATCAACACCTGTTCATATGGATGCTGAACACTCTTTCCGATTCGATGCATGCATGAGTGATTGGTTGCGCTCACGCTTGGGAACTCTGGGACGAGATTCATAATCATTTCAGGGCTCGTTTGGTGGTCAGGATAAGAGAGACAGGATATGATAAACTATCATATCCTGTCTGAAACTATTGTTTGGTGAGCCAGCAGGATAGGATAAACCAATCCTGTCTTTTATCTTATCATGTCCATCTAGTTAAAATTTTATCCTGAGTGGAGCTGGGTTAGAACTCAACAAGATAGGATAAGATGATTTAAATATAATAAAGTATAAAAATATTTTATACATAAAATAGTTAAAGTATAATAAAATATAATATGGTTACCAAAAAAGGTATAATGAAACATAAAATAATAAAAATATTAATAATTAATTTTAAAAATTATTATTTTTCTCTCAAGGCTAATTTTGTTACTTTATATTACTTTAAAAAACTGAACAACAACAACAACAACCAAGCCTTATCCCACTAGGTGGGGTCGGCTACATGGATCATACGGCGCCATAATGTTCTATCATGAATCATGTTAACAGTTAAATCATTGGCCTCCAAATCTTTCTTAATAGTTTCTCCTATAGTTTTTCTTGGCCTACCTCTACCTCTAGCTATTGGATTGCCCTCCACTTGATCTACTCTCCTTACTACAGAATCTAAAGGTCTCCATACATGCCCAAACCACCTAAGTCGAGATTCAACCATCTTTTCTACAATAGGTGCTACCCCAACTCTCTCTCTAATGCTATCATTCCTAATCCTATCACGTCTAGTTTTTCCGCTCATCCAGCGCAACATTCTCATCTCTGCTACATTGATTTTACTCTCGTGTTGATTTTTTACCGCCCAACACTCCGTCCCATACAACATCGCTGGTCTAATAGCTGTACGGTAAAATTTTCCCTTTAGCTTAAGAGGTACCTTTTTATCACACAAAAAACCCGAAGCCTTCCTCCATTTTGACCACCCTGATTGAATCCGATGGTTTACATCTCCCTCAATTTCTCCGTCATTTTGTATAATAGACCCAAGATATATAAACCGAGTGACTTGTGGTATGTTGTGGTCTCCAACTTTCACCTCTAAGCTAGAGGTGTTTCGCCTTTTGCTAAACTTACATTCCATATACTCCGTCTTGCTTCTACTCAAGCGGAAGCCATGTGCTTCTAAAGCTTGTCTCCAAGTCTCCAACCTTCCATTTATATCATCTCTCGACTCTCCAACTAGGACTATATCGTTTGCGAAAAGCATGCATCGCGGTCTTTGGCTCTTGAATGTGCTCCGTAAGTACATCCAAGACCAAGGTAAAAAGATAGGGGCTTAAAGTCGACCCCAGTGCGGACCTATGGTTATTGGGAAATCTTCTGTGGCTCCACCCTGTGTTCTCACACTAGTCGTGGCCCCCTCATACATATCCTTGATAGCTTGAATATAGGCAATCCGAACACCTTTCTTTTCTAGGGCTTTCCACAAAACCTCTCTTGGCACCCTATCATACGCTTTCTCCAAATCAATGAAAGCCATGTGTAAATCTTTTTGATCCCTTCGATATTGTTCCATCACTCGTCAGTAGCAAGTAAATTGCTTCCATGGTCGACCTCCGGGCATAAAACCAAATTGGTTGTCGGTGATTTTGGTTTCTTTTCTTAGTCTTCGTTCAAGCACCCTTTCCCATAGCTTCATAGTATGACTCATAAGCTTAATCCCCCTATAATTTGCGCAATTTTGTATATCTCCCTTGTTCTTGTAAATCGGAACTAAAGTGCTTCTCCTCCATTCGTCCGACATTTTCTTTGACCTCATAATCTCGTTAAAAAACTTCGTGAGCCAACTAATGCCTCTATTTCCTAGACTCTTCCATACCTCCACGGTATATTGTCCTATCCAAACTGCCTTGCCATTATCCATCCTTCTCAGAGCTTCTTTTATCTCATGCTCTTGGATTCTACGATAAAAAGTGTAATTTTGGTCCTCCTCTCTGATGTCAAGCACCTGTGAGCATGATAAAACTTCAAATCCTTCATTAAATAACTTGTGGAAATAATTCTTTCATCTATCTTTAATATCTTGTTCCTTAACCAAAACTTTACCTTCTTCATCCTTAATACACTTCACTTGGTCCAAGTCTCTTGTCTTTCTTTCCCTATTTTTAGCAAGCCTATAAATAGATTTCTCACCATCTTTGGTGCCTAAGGATTGGTACAACCCGTCAAAAGCTTTAGTTCTAGCTTCGCTCCTTTGCCTTCTTGGTCTCTTTTTGGCCACCTTATAACTTTCCCAATTTTCAGCATTTCTACATAAAGACCAAGCTTTAAAACATTCCCTTTTAACCCGAACCTTAGCTTGCACGCTTTCATCCCACCACCAGGATTCTTTACCCTTAGGTCCGAATCCTCTTGATTCACCAAGCGTCTCTATAGCTACCTTCCTAATCCCCTTGGCCATCTTGTCCCACATATCATTTGCACTTCCGTTTGCCTCCCAAAACCCTCCCTCCAAAACCTTGTGTTGGAAGATCCTTTGTTTTTCACCCTTCAGTTGCCACCACTTGATCCTTGAAACCTTTTCGTGGCCTCTTCTCTTCACACTCCTTTTAACTCTTACATCCATGACCAAGACTCTATGTTGGGTAGTTAAGCTCTCTCCAGGTATGACTTTACAGTCCAAGCAAATCTTTCTATCCGATCTCCTAATAAGAAAGAAATCTATTTGAGAGCTTGTCACCCCACTTTTGTACGTGATAAGATGCTCCTCACGTTTCCTAAAACACGTATTGGCTATAGTAAGATCGAAGGAAGATGAAAAGTCCAAAATAGACTTGCCCTCACCATTTACCTCCCCTAGGCCATATCCCCCATGAAACCGTCGTAACCTCTAGGTGCCCTCCCTACATGCCCATTTAGATCACCTCCTAAGAAAATCTTTTCACCTAGCGGTATTTCCTGAATTAGGCCTTCTAAATCCTCCCAAAATTTTACCTTGAAGTGTTCTTCTAACCCTACCTGAGGTGCGTAAGCACTAATCACATTAAAGGTGTCTTGTTCCACTACAAATTTTAGGGCAATGATCCTATCTCCAACCCTTTTTACATCCACAATATCATTCTTCCAATATTTATCCACAATTATGCCCACCCCATTTCTCGATTTTACTTTGCCGGTGTACCAAAGCTTAAAACCCGAAGAGTCTAATTCCTTTGCCTTTTCTCCCACCCACTTAGTTTCTTGTAGGCACATGAAATTGATCCTCCTCCTAATCATAGTGTCAACTATTTCCATTGATTTACCTGTAAGTGTGCCTATATTCCAAGTTCCAAAGCGAATCCTACTCTCGTGAGCTAGCTTCTTTACCCACACTCGTTCACAAAAATGTGGGAACCCTTGCTTATTTTTCACTACATCCAGGCGGCGATGCAGCGGCCCTTGCTCTTTTGACACTTGTACACAGAGCTATCTGTAGCGTTTTTCCGGGCAACGACCTAGCATTAGAATTATTATGTCGTTGATCCATGTCATAGAGAGTCGACTAAGTTTTACGTTGGCTGTCGATGGCCTAACACAACCCTCTCCTTTTATCCGGGCTTGGGACCGGCTATGTTTAGCTTTGTCACAAAGCACAACATTGGCAGGATTATTTTAAAAAACTGAAAAATAAATAAAAATATTCTAATAATTTAACTATATGTAAAGTAAAAACTAAAAATAAATATTTAAATTTATAAAAAATTTAATTTAAGTTAAACAATATTTTAAAAAATTTAAATATTATATGTAATTTTATCACAAGGACAATTTTGTCTTTTTTTATAATATTAAAAAATGAAAATTATAAAAAACTAAAATCTAATAAAATATGAAAACATTAAGAACAAAAACGAAAATTTTAAAATTCATACTAAAATTACAATGTTATCCAGTTGGTTATCTGGTGGACACCAAACGTCGAATAGGATAACAGCTTATCCTGCTTGTATCTTATCATACTCCTATCATGCTCTCTTATCCTATCCGCCCCTATCCTATCCTGACCACCAAACGAGCCCTCAATGCGCTGATGAAAGCTCGTAGTGCGCAACTGAGATCTGAGTTGCGACACATCACAAAAGCCGATCGCAAGATCAATGAATATTTGTTGAGGATCAAAGCAATTGTTGATTGTTTGGCTTCGATCGGGAGCCCTATCACTCTTCAAGAGCACATCGATGCAATCCTTGAAGGACTTCCAGAAGATTATCATCTCCTGTTCCCTACGATTGAATCGCATCTAGGTCAATACTCGGTTGTAGAGATTGAAGCACTTTTGCTCTCTCATGAATCTCGTCTGGAACGGTTGAAGGCTAATACTGTGATTGACACCTTTTCTGTCAATGTAGCTCATACTGCTACTCAATCACCTCACAATTCCAACAATTTGCCACATCAGGTGATCAATTCTCAGCCTCAATCCTCCTCCAATCCATTCCAACATAATAATCAATATTCTAATCCTAATTCCACTTTTCCATCATTTGGTAATGGCTATCGTGGTGGCCTCTATGGCCATCGTGGCAGAGGTCTAGGAGGAAGATACTATAATCGTAGAGGTCGAGGAGGAAGATACTATAATCGTGGAGGAATTGAGTGCCAAATTTGCCATCGCACTAATCACACTGCAGATAATTGCTACTATCGGTTTGATCAGCAATACACAACTCAAGGGGATCCACCTTATCAGTCCCAGTCACAGTACTATGCACCACCTCCTCAGTCTCAGAACTCTTCTCAGTATTATGCACCACCTCCTCAATCTCAGAACTCAAATTTTGTTCAGTATCCTCATCAACCGATAAAGAATAGCAGTTCCATCAAGCAAGCTTCCAACTCACCTAATCGCCACCTCTGTTGCCACTACCTTGGCATAACTCTCGGCCTTCTCGGGCCTCTCGGTCTGGTGGTCCTATGGTTATGGTTCTTTGCTGGTCAAAGTCCTATGACTATGGTTGCCTCTGGATCCGGATCAGATTCTAACATGTGGTTGTTGATAGTGGTGCCACACATCATGTTACCTCTGATATGGCTAATCTTCAGCAACATTCTAACACTAGTGGCCTAGATCAAGTTTTCATGGGTAATGGACTTGGCCTGTCAATTAATTCAATTGGTTCACGCTTATTTCATTTCACCTTTTGATACCACAATCACATTGACACTCAAAGATATTCTATATGTGCCTAAAATCCCCAAAAATCTCCTTAGTGTCAGTAAGTTCTCACAAGATAACAATGTTTTCTTTCAATTCTATTCTCATGAGTGTTATGTCATTTCTCAAGTCACTAAGCAAGTTCTCCTTGTTGGCCAAGTCAATCCTCAAGGTCTATATGTCTTTCCAAGTCTTACAGTAGCTGCCAAGACTTCCTCACTGTCACCACAATGTCTCAGTGTATCTAGATCTAGTCCTTTGAGTTGTAATCTCTTAGGTTCATATGTAAATAAAGAAGTTTCTTGTAACTCTGTTTCTAGCAATAATAGTAGCATCACTCATACTAATGTGTCTAATTCCTATTACATTTGGCATTGTAGGTTAGGGCATGCCAATGATGCTGCCTTGAAAACTGTTTCTCTGACATTGTAACCTACCATATATGAATAAAACAGTTCTTGATTTCTCGTACCGCTTGTTGTTTTGGTAAATCACACAGATTGCTCTCTAATCCTCTACTTACGTGTATAAGAAACCATTTGAACTGCTTTTCCTTGATCTTTGGGGACCATCACAGTTCATTCAACCACTTGGACACTCATATTATTTGTCCATTGTTGATGTTCATTCCAAGTTTACTTGGTCTGTTTCTCTTAAAACAAAAGTCGAAACATTAAGCATCTTTAAACAATTCTTAGTGTTTGTCAAAACTCGAGTTTCAAAGCGTGATTCGATCTGTCCAAACAGATGGGGTGGGAATTTCACCCCTTTGACAAGTTTCTCCTTGAATTAGGCATTGTTCTCAGGATCATTTGTCCTCACACTCACCATCAAAATGGGAGTGTTGAGAGAAAGCATGAACACATTGTTGAAACAGGGCTTGCTCTTCTTTCTCAAGCCTCACTTCCAATGAAATTCTGGGATTATGCTTTCTATCTTGCCACATATCTCATCAATAGGTTGCCTACCCCAACTCTTTCAAATACAACTCCCTTTGCTGTCCTATACAACAAAGACCCTGATTATTCCTTCCCAAGGGTCTTTGGATGTGCATGCTATCCATGTTTAAGACCATACAACAAAAACAAACTGCAGTTCAGATCTAGTGAGTGCACCTTCTTGGATTATTCTCCTTCTCACAGAGGATATAGGTGTCTCTCTAAAGAGGGCAGGCGGTACATTTCAAAAGATGTGCAATTCAATGAATACAAATTTCCTTTTCACATTCGTTCAAGCCCAACTTCTGGTCCTGACACCACTGTTGAGTCAGTTTGTCCCATACCTCTCACGGTTATTCCCTTTTCCTTCACTCCCAGTTCACCCGAACTTGGTCTAGCCGTACCTAGTCCTCCACCTGAAAGTGTCCCTGCTCCTTCACCTACTCTCTCTCCATTATCTCCAAACAATGGGTCTCCTAGCTCTCCTACATCTAGTCACTCCTCATTACCTTCTTTGCACTCAAGCCTCACGCCACAATATCCAACCTCTCCAACTCCCTCTCCTAGTCTGTCCAACACTTCTCACAGTCCATCTCCACCCTCTTTACAGCCTTCAAACACTCATAATATGGTTACAAGATCAAAGGCTAGAATGTCCACTGTCCTACTTACACAAGTTGAACCTCATTCACCTAAGGAGGCCTTGACCTTACCCCATTGGAAAGAAGCCATGATACTGGAACATGATGCTTTGGTGCATAATAACACTTGGACCCTAGTAGATTTACCACCACATAGACAGACCATTGGATGCAAATGGGTGTTCCGTATCAAGGAGAATCCGGATGGGTCAATTAACAAATATAAGGCTAGGTTGGTGGCAAAAGGGTTTCACCAAAAACATGGCTTTGACTACACAAACTTTCTCACCAGTAGTCAAACCAGTAATAGTAAGGGTGATACTCACTTTAGCAGTCACTCATGGTTGGGAAATTCAGCAACTTGATGTGAATAACACGTTTCTCAATGGACAGCTCACTGAAGAAGTGTACATGGAGCAACCAGTTGGGTTTATAAGCTCTAATCCTAGCCAAGTTTGCAGGCTGAACAAGGCCATCTATGGTCTCAAACAGGCACCTAGGGCCTGGTTTGAGAGACTTACTAAAGCCCTCTTGGGGTTCGGTTCCTCCCTATTCATCCACTCCCGAGATGGTCACTGCAGATATATTTTAATCTATGTTGATGACATTATTGTCACCATTTCCTCATCTAGCCGAATTACACAGCTTATTACCAAACTCAGTGTTGAATTTGCACTCAAACAGCTAGGGGAATTGGATTACTTTCTGGGTGTTGAGGTTAAAAGGTTAACTACTGGGGGTCTCTTGTTGTCTCAGACAAAGTATATAAAAGACCTTCTACATAGAGCACACGTGGCTGAGGCTAAGCCCCTTCCAACTCCCATGACCAGCAGTTGCAAACTGACCAAGTATGGTGCGAATTACCTTCCAGATCCATCCCTATACAGATCAATAGTGGGTGCACTTCAATATGCAACCATTACAAGGCTAGAAATCTGCTACAGTGTTGGGAAAGTGTGCCAATTCCTTTCCCAACCCTCAGAGGAAAGCTGTCAAACGCATCTTAAAATACCTGCAAGGCACTCTCACCTATGGTCTGCTACTCAAACCAGCCTTCAAACCAATGTTATCGATGGTGGATGGCGGAACATAGCAGAAGGCTAAAAATCCGCCATTTCAAGCCGCCATAAAACGCCATGGCCGCCATCCTTCACAAATTGGCCATGGCGGTTGGGCAAAAATCCGCCACCGCAATCCGCCATGGCGCCGCCGTGGCCGCTATTTGATAACACTGCTTCAAACACAGTCCTCTCAGCCTGCAGGCGTTCAGTGATGCTGACTGGGCAGCTGACATTGATGATAGGCGCTCAGTTTCAGGGTCATGTGTGTACCTTGGACCAAACTTAGTGTCGTGGTGGTCTAGAAAGAAAACTCTTGTGGCTCGGTCAAGCACAGAAGCAGAGTACAAAAGCTTAGCTGCAACCACAGCTGGAGTGATTTGGCTGCAATCACACCTCAAAGAGCTAAAGTGCCTACTCTAAGTCTAGTGCTCTATTGTGATAACTTAAGTACAGTTTCTCTTTCCCGTAACCCTGTACTTCACTCCAGGACTAAGCACATGGAGCTAGACCTTTTCTTTGTAAGAGAAAAGGTGCTAGACAAGACTCTAGCAGTCTGTCACATACCTGGAATAGACCAAGTTGCTGATTTACTGACAAAGCCTTTAACACAGAACAGATTTGAAGAGTTAAGAAGGAACCTTGGCATTGTTGATAGGTTCACCTGTGTAAACACCCCCCCTACACCCCCATGATTATAAGGGGGTATGTTAGTGAGTATGAATAGATCAGTTAGTAGATTGTTAGAGGTAGTTAGGATTCAGTTAGACTCTGTTTAGTCAGCTAGAATCAGTTACTGATACCAAGCTATTATAAATAGTTTCTTTCTTTGTATTGCTTCACTTGGTTAATCACATAATACAAATCAAGATTTTCTCTCCCTTTTGATTCTCTCTTTCTCTTCTTCACTCTCTGTATCTGTTTCTATTAGACACAAAGCCCTAATTCAACTAGTTGTTGGAAATTTTTAGACCCAAGCAACTAAAATGTGAATTGTCAAAATACTATTACAGCATAAATCAATACAGTAATCATAAATGTTACCCCTCAAGATACTGCAGATGCATTTCACATGCTACTGGAGCTATTCTTTATTTGATTGACCTTGAAACTAAAAATCAGTGAGAAAGACGTTTTTGAGGCATTTCAATCTATTGTCCTAATTCTTGACTGTACAGATCTGTAGCATGTCTTTCTTTGAATTGTCAACTATGGAAAGATTTGTTACATGTATGTCCATTGCTGAAGTAACTCCATAACTAGAATCCACTTAATTGCAAGTGTTATAACTTAGTGTTGCATTACCTAATTCGTAGAATCTGATAGGACAATAATTTATTGTGATTCATTTTATTAGTGTATTTTCTCATGAGAAATTTTCTTTGTTAAGTGTTTTTTTATTGCTTTAATTTCTTTTTTCCATGTATTGTTGCCATCAGGCTGGTTCTGGTTTAGTTGGGGAGGATGATGCTTTGGGTTCTGGAGGTTCGGTTGCTGCTCGTATCGAGTCTTCTTATATGATAAGTCTACGTGACTTGGATATGAGGCATATAAAAGATTTTACATTTGTTCATGGTGAGTGTCACAAGTATCGTTATATATGTTTTCGAGCAATTAAAGAATCTTGGCCCTGCTATTGTTGCTAGACTCCTGTTTTGTCACTGAAGTATGTATTTATAAATAGTACTGATAAAATAAAAATGCTAGTTTTCAGGAGACAATATGGATTAAGTTTTTGATAAAATGGAATCATGGTTGTTGCAAATAACGTTAATATCTATGAAGCACCGACTCTGACACGGACACTGCGACACGACACCGACACCGCGAAGCGGCTAACGTCAAAAACATAGGATACCGGGACACCGCTTATATATATATATTATATTGTTAAGCTTTACAATTTTCATAATGACCCTCACAAAGAATACTAAGACTAAGGGGTCATTTCACAATGCAATTTTTACAAAAATAATATCAAGATAAGAAAATGAATCATGTTTTATAAAACAACTAGTTAGGTCCTATGGTAACGAGCCTCACAAAAAATGCTAAGAGGCATCATTTTGTTTTATGTCTCAAAAAGTAAAATATCTAATTTGGGGTTGGTGACCCATGACCTTTTTAGTAAATATTTGTTTAAAAACTATTTAGGTTTGTGACCCATGATCTCAAAATTCTAAGTTGACTTTTTTAAAAAAATTATTTTTTTTATGATAGGAGTGTCCGAGTCGTGTCTGAGAGGTGTCCGAGCAGAAAAAAATTATTTTTTAATTGAGACACTGCAGAGGGGTGTCCGACATGTGTCGGAGGCGTGTCCGTGAAGTGTTGGTGTCGGAGGCGTGTCCGACACGCGATACGGCACTTTTGAAGAGGTGTCCGTGCTTCATAGGTTAATATTAATTCTTTTAAGCACAAGTTTCTACGAATGTAAGGGTGTATTTTTTTTTTTTGTGTGGGGGAGGGGGTGTTTCTTGAAAGAAAACGAGGCCTATGCCCAACTCAACAAAGTGAAAGTAAAATAGGAACCTTCGGAGGCAAAGGTGCCTACACCATATCAGCAGTAAATAAGCATGGAGATCTCACTAGAAGGTATAGGAATCTCGAGAAACCAAGGAGAAAGTTGCAGGCTCCAATTGGTGAGCCAATCTGCAGACATATTTCCTTCATGGAATGTGTGACTTAAATTAAGCTCCCAACTTTAATCCAGCCATAACAAAATGTGACAAGTGATGATGGGCTTCTGAACTTAAGTTTGCCTTGTTACATAGCATAGAAGTTTCATTTCTTCAAGTTTGACAGGTCAAGATGGCATATTATTTTTTAAAAATGCAAATTAATTGTATGCTTTACTAATTCTATTGGTAATGTTGTTTCTGAAGCAAAATCTGAATTGACTAATATTATACTCTATGATGCACATATATGATATAGGTATCAGATACGATATGTATCCAATACGATATGTATCCAATACCGACGACAATTCTTGAAAAATATAGTATATGATACATTTAGGATTAACATATAAATATGCATAAAAATTTCATAAAACATAATATATTAATTATTGCAATTCCAAAAATTCAAACTAATAACATACTTCTTAGAAAAAATACTAAGTAAATAAATACCGTCGTCCAATAATTTAATAAGGAATGAGTGGATAAATGAAACCCATAAAAACAAGTCTCAAGAAAAACACCCACATCTAAGAGCTGCAAGAGCTGCTGAACGAGTGAAGAGAGAAATACATTTTCAGAGGATCAAGATGATGAGAGTGAGAGTGAGAGAGTGAGAGTAAGCTACTGGGCTTTTTGTTAGCCCCTACTCTCGAAAATAGTCGCATCAGAGAGAAAAAAGTTTTGCATTTGTTGCATTCTATAGGCACTTGCAGAGAAGATATTGAGTTAACCCAGCTGTGTTGAGTTGCCGTTTAGGAATCTGAGAAGACAGGTATTGAACCGTATTGGAGACACTCCTCCAATTTATCGGTGACATATTGGAGTGTATCGGTATCGAGTATCTGATACTGGGAGGAGAAGCACGCATATGTGCTTCAGAGATTATATTGTACTGTGTAACCGTAAGTCCATAATCAATATAACAGATTCAGGTGCTTTTATTTTGATTCTTGTTTGTCTATTTTCTTTGGCTGCACACATATTAATGTACATAATTTGTATTTGTATTATTTTGGTTTACTTATCTTTTGAAGATTCTTTTTAACTTATTGTATAGGCTATATTGAACCTGTAATGGTGATCCTGCATGAACGCGAGCTTACTTGGGCTGGGCGTGTCTCATGGAAGCACCATACTTGCATGATATCAGCACTTAGTATCAGCACAACTTTGAAGCAGCATCCACTGATTTGGTCAGCTGTTGTGAGTTCAATGCAGATGCCTAGTTGGCACTTTGATTGACATTTTGTTAAAAAGTGACTGGCAAAATGGAAGATTTTGATAGTATCTCTTTATTTTTTTATTGCTTTTCTAAAAAAGCTGGAGTATTTTGAGTTATGGCTGGTTTACTTAACTTGCCCATTGGTGACTACTATTTTTGTATGCAGCCTTTTCTTTTTATATTCTAATAACTTCTGGTTTTGCTTGCTATTAACTTGTGGGCAAACAAAATGGTATGCCGGTAGTGTTTACTATGTTATCTTTTTTGTTTACAATTTACTGCCTCTTGCGTGTGAGATCTTAATCAATGTGGTCACAAAATTTATAATATTTTGAAGGATTAAAGTAGTATGCACTGTCAGTGTAAAAAAGTTTTACATTGACATCCACTGGCATTTTGACATGTGTGCATTTATTCTAATAACTAAGAGAGAGAAATAACAATCATGCTGATTTATCAAGATATTATTGGATGTCAGTGTAAAAATCATTTACACTGACACTGCATGGAAATTAAACTCTATTTTGAATGGTATATTTGAATGGACATACATATCTCTCCAGAGTCCAGTATCCTTTTACTTCTGCTGATCCCCCTCCTCACTTTAAGATTTAAACTATTTTGTTAAAATTGTTTTTTCATATTAATTTTGTCAGAATCTCCCGCATGATGCCTACAAGCTTCTCGCAGTGCCCTCACCTATAGGTGGTGTTCTAGTAATTGGTGCTAACACTATTCATTATCACACTCAGGTAGATATTTTGCTTTGGTATAATTATGCAGTAGCCTCTCAATTTCTATAAATTGGAAACATATTTGAATAGAAATTTATTTTTATATGTGTGTGTGCGTAGTTTATTCCTGCATTTTATTGTTTTTGGTTTAGAAAAGAGATAGGCAAAAATCTAATGATATAGGTCGTTTTTGCAGTCTGCTTCATGTGCATTGGCCTTGAACAGCTATGCTGTTTCACTTGATAGTAGGTGATGATTCTTTCTATGTCTTGTTCTCCTCATAAAGAAAATAAAATTCTAGGATTTTGACTGTTTATCCAGCATATCTTTAATACCAAGAGGCACTATGGATTTTCACATTTATTTGACATTACTTCTCTCTTTTCATCCAATGTGTTTAACTTTTTGATCCAAATGTCGTGTCTGGTTTTTTCGAAAATTGATGATGACGATCCTGGTGTGCAGGTGTGCAACGTTTCTTGTGCCCTTTGGTTCATCTGTGATTGTATGTTTATTTTCAAACTCCATTCATTGTTATTTCATTTCAGTCAGGAGATGCCAAGATCAAGCTTCAATGTGGAACTTGATGCTGCCAATGCAACTTGGTTGTTGAGTGATGTGGCCTTGTTGTCAACAAAAACTGGTGAACTGCTATTGCTTACTCTTGTTTATGATGGAAGGTATGCCACTCTTCTCTGTTCTCCTCTTTTTTCACATTCTTTATGTTGTGGGTCATATGTTCATTTTAGCTGATTGTCAGGGAAATGATTTATTTTAGGATTACACTCCAACTGACATAGGAATATGGCTTTTACTTGGGAAAGGAGAATCTTCTTATTGTCAGTACTTCAGATATTTATTTTCAACATTACAAATATTTCGATGTTTTGTTCTTGCATTTATGTCTCTCTATTTCTTCTTTTCTTTTGTCATTCTATCATCTGATGCTACTTGTATGAAAGTAGAAGGAATTGCAACTTAAGGCCTCATCCAGTTTCAGTTTCTACACCACAGTTTTAAATTTATTTTGCATCAACAGTGAAACAATTTTAGTTTGAGTTTTTAACTTATTGCCTATGGTAGACGGGTAGAGGGAAGTCAATTTTAAGAATTCTAGCATAGACAAAATAGTGGAAAAAGATAGTGGGAGAGTTGCTGTTTTTGCCTCTTCAACTTTTACAGTGAAGTGTGCTTAAAACATGATGGAACACTTTGAACCTGCTATATACAAAAGCCAACATATATTTCTTCATTTTCAGGGTTGTTCAGAGACTCGATCTTTCCAAGTCAAAAGCTTCAGTTCTTTCATCTGTAAGTCTGAAAAGTCTTACATATTACAGATACATATTTGAATCTAGCCTTTCAGATAAGTTTTCGGATTGAGTTTAGTTTTTTGAATATCTGCAAACTTTTTTTAGGGAATTACGACAGTTGGAAATTTTATGTTTTTTTCTCGCCAGTCGATTAGGAGACAGTATGCTGGTGCAATATTCTTGTGGATCTGGTGTTTCGATGTTGTCATCCAATCTAAAAGAAGAGGTGCATATTGAAAGTTTTCAACTTGTCTGCTACCTTCATTTGATTTTTCACATTCTTTACTGAGATTTCTTTCTGTACGATGCAAATTTTCTATTCAAATTGAAGTTTGTTCTTATCTTTTGTTTCATAAATTTTTTCAAGCAAACTCACTGCTATCATTATTTGTTACTTTTGTTCTCTCTATCTGTGGAGTCATTTATAAAATATCTTCCTGCAACTTTTATAGGTTGGTGATATTGAAGTAGATGCTCCTTCAGCAAAGAGATTGCGAAGGTCATCTTCTGATGCTTTGCAAGATTTAGTTAGTGGCGAGGAGCTCTCGTTGTATGGATCTGCTCCAAACAGAGCAGAATCAACACAGGTAGTGTTTCATTATTCTTATGCTTAGAGGAAGGTCACAGACTCACAGTGGAGATTAAGTAGGCATTTAACATCTTTCATCTGTTCAACACATTCCCATTGACTTTATGATATAAACCTGGATCCTTGTGTTAGTAGGGACTGTGGGCTAGTAATTAAGTGTTTTCTAAGAGAAACAAAAAATAAAATGTAATCACGTGGGTAGTTACCAATCGTAGTGGTAGATATGTGTAGGTGTAATGGTGTATTTGTTTTTTGTGTATTTATTAAATAGTGGGAATAAGGTAGTTGTTGTTGATCTTGTTCAATTCTGGCAGAGAAGAAATTCTCTGAAGGAGCAGTGCTCTGGGACAAGAGTCACTCTCATGTATTTGTGTTTTTCTACTATTAATCTACCAAATTTCATACCTATGATTCTCGGCTTCTATTATCTGGTCTGACCTCCCGGATTCAAACCTTTGGTGTATTAAACTTACTGAATTAGTTATATATTGGCTGCAGAAAACCTTTTCATTTGCAGTGAGGGATTCATTGATTAATGTTGGTCCGTTGAAAGATTTCTCTTACGGTGTAAGGATAAATGCTGATGCAAATGCTACAGGGATAGCCAAACAGAGTAACTATGAATTGGTCAGTTTTTTTTCCATGCTTTGTTACTTTATTTAATTTAATCCAACCACTATTATGTTGCTTAGATTGGGCAAAGAGGAAAGGGATGGGCTGATGGGGGAGTGAAAGTGGCTATTATAGCACCTGATTTCATATAAACATGTATATATATTATATATATATGTATACATTTAAATATTTATTATTATTATTATTAATATTTCTTAGACCATGATCAATAGCCCATTGCCTTTATCGTGCCGTTTTACTATTCAATATTTTTGTCGTGTCTCATGTCTGGAGCCACTATTGCAGGTGTGCTGTTCTGGTCATGGAAAGAATGGTTCTTTGTGTGTTCTTCGGCAGTCAGTTCGCCCAGAAGTGATAACTGAGGTTTGTCCATAGTTTTTATCTGTGAGATATGTTTTTAATATATTATGTATTTCTAGTCTTGGTGGCTATTATGTTAATGAAATAATTTTTGAATTCCTCTGTACATCCGTGTACCAAAACTACTGGCACTTTTATTTTTGATACTACATCAATAAGATGGTGAAGTAAATCCATTATTATCAGATACATCAAATATTTGATTATGATAATATGATGTACTACTTTCACCTGTCCAGTTGTTTTAGCCGTTTGCTGAATGATATGTAGGTTCTCTTATGAATCATTTGACAAAAACTTGTGAAGTGATATGGAACAGTCACCAATTTTTTTGTGTGCATAATGCATACTTTCAGGTTGAACTCCCTGGTTGCAAAGGAATTTGGACTGTTTATCACAAGAACACACGCTCTCATAATGCTGATTCTTCTAAGCTGGCTGATGATGACGATGAGTATCATGCATACCTTATTATAAGTTTGGAGGCTCGAACTATGGTAATTTTTGTTTTTCGTGAGTGATTTTGGAAGGAATGGTTCATAACATGCATAATAAATTTCTATTTTCATGCTATTTGTGGATGAAATTTTTAACCAAATGGATTGGGGGTAATGAATTCAAGTATTAAACCAGTGCTTAAATAGGAAAGTTCTTTGTATGTGTTTGATGGCCTTCCCTATTGCTGGGTAAGGGGTTTATGGTTGCCAATCACATGTGACATATTAGTAACATTCCTTATCAATGCAGCACTTAAAATATATTTCTATATTTTTTATACATAAACATAATCTCAAATATTTAAAAACCTGTGTTTAGTAATGAATTTCTAGTATTATTGAGGTTTATTTGAAATTTTCGTAATTTATTATTAATTTTCTTAAAAGGATATTGAAGATTGGTATTCATAGCTTGAGTTACATGTCTTTCTTGGAATTTGAGTTTGGTCCTAGCTCAATCCTACAAAACCGGCTTGGAAGGTGAGGACTGCCCAAGTCTTACACTTACAAGCACTTAGGTGATATCGTCAGACGATGTGAGACAAATTACATCCCCTCAAACCCAACACGATGAAGGTGCTGGATTGGAGGCTGCAATAAAGACAGCCCAAAGTTGCCGCAATTAAGGCGGCTAGGGGCGGATCGCACTTAAGGTTGCTTTTACAACCCCCCCCCCCCCGCCCGTCCAGGGCTATGCGTTTGGAGCTTGGACGATGTAGACGACCCAACGACAGATCTAGGATAGGCTGTAATACCATATTTGGGTTTGGGGTCTTACTTAACCCTACAAAACCGTCTTGTAAGATGAGGACTTCCCATGCCTTATAAGTACTACTTAGACCATATCTTTAGGCGATTTGAGACTAAACACCCCATCAACCCCAACACAATGAAGGTGCTGGAGACTGCAATGAAGGCAGCCCAAAGTTACGGCAATTAAGGCGGTTAGGGGCGGACCACAATTAAGGTTGCTTTTACAACAATCTTACTCTGTGAGCAATGTGACATCAAATCCTAGCTTCGTTTTCTATGTTTTCACTCAAAATATTTGTCATATAATTCTTTCTCCACTGGCTGATGCCTGTTCTGCTTTCTTCACCCTGTGCACTTTGTGATGTAGGATAACTGATTGGCTAGGATTTAATAATGAATATTTGGCTTTTCGTGACTGAATTAAGTGTTGGAAGATTGAGAATTAAAGGTTCACTTATGTATTTCTAGGGAAGATCAGTTTTCTAGCAATACGAGAGGTATTAAAGGTTCGGTCAACGGCTATTGGCTAGTGCCTGTGAAATTAGAATTTTAGAGTTGATGGATTCTAGGGAAAACTCAATCATAGGCACAACCTAACTTTTGGACCACAACAATATTAATAAAATAATCCTGTGTTTTGATCTGTAATAGTGGCAGAACGAGCTCCAATGTCAAATTTAAACCAAACCCGAGCACCTGGACTTTAAAACTTAACACCCCCCCTCACGTACAGTAGTGGACATCTGGAGCATGAGTTTGCAGGATTGAACATCTGCGCATGACCCAACATCGTAATAGACTTTGATACCATAATAGAATAATTGAGCCTAATTCTTTCCTAAAAGCTAGTTCTTAGGGGGAGGGTTGCTCAAGTCATTATAAATAGTTCTTTGCTCATATACTCAACCGCTATGGAACTTTATTACTTAAAAATGGTGTTAAGGTTGCTTTACCTATTAAACATTGAAGGCGGTGCATGTACGAAGACTCTACCTGTGGATGGAAGCCTAGTTTGCAAAGTTTGGTTTTACAAAATTATTTAGTGACTGGCTTCATTCGAGTTTTGACTGCCTAAAATTTTAGCAAGCATATGGTTTTTTGGGGTGGTGGTGCGAAATGGGTAAGAAGGGAGGAAAGTCATTTTGCTATCTTTGAAGTTGTTGCTCAACAATTGAAGTTTTTTCACATAGTTTTTGATTTGTGGGTATGTTTGATCAAGTTTAAACTACGACTCTTGTTGGAGCAAGGGTCTAGAAAGGAAAATGATATATTTTTGTAAGACTGCTTGAAATTGCTTTGTTTGTTTTGCTTAGAATGGCGTGTTGGTTAAGGATCACTGAATGAAGTCGAGTTTTTCAAAAAGTTGGTTAGATTGGGTTTCTTCTTACCTTGGTTCTTACTAAGCAGCATCTTTTATCTTTATGTATTCTCTCCCCCCATTTAATTTTCTTCATTCTTTTATCCTTTTCTTTTTCTTGTTTCCATGCTACTGTCCTTTGTTAGCATTTTATTTTATGTGCTAGAGTTCTGCGTTCTGGCACTTTAATGTGTTAGAGATAGTTCAGTTTCAGTTGATTGTTAGTTGTGCACATTCTGTTAGTTAGTTGTGCACATTCTGTTAGTTATTAGTTTAGCTCAGCAGTGCAATTTGTTATTCAGTTGCAACTGCCTCATTTGTTATCTTGGCTCAGTCTCTGCTATATATATATATAGCAGTAGCTTCTCTGTTATTGTAATTCAGTTTTCTCAATAATGAAAGTTATCTTTCTTCTATTCTTTCTTTCAATACTCTTGAACTTCTAATATGGTATCAAAGCGCTTCTAGATCCTGGAGCTATGGCTTCTGTCAATCCTTTTGCAAACCCTAGCGCACCCCAATTTACTCCCTCACATCCAATCTCGTTGAAACTCGATGATAACAACTTTCGACAATGGAAACAACAGATTGAAGGAGTGATTCGTGGTCACAAACTTCAGAAATTTGTCACTGATCCTCGAATTCCACCAAGGTTCCTCACTGATTCAGATCAAGAAAATGCTGAAGAAAACCCTGCGTACAACGATTGGGAACAGCAAGATGCACTGATCTCCACTTGGCTCCTAGCTTCGATTTCTAATGTTCTTCTTCCCCGCGTGGTTAATTGTGGTCATTCATGGCAAATTTGGGACAAAATCCATAAGCATTTTCACACACTCTTGAGTACGAAAGCTAGGAAGCTCCGTTCTGAGTTGCGAAGTCTATCCAAAGGTAATCGTTCTGTCTCGGAGTTCATTCTTTATGTTCGCTCTCTCTCTGACTCGCTTCTTTCAATCGGAGATCCCATTCCGCATCGCAATCTTTTGGAAGTTACGCTTGATGCGCTTCCTGAGGATTATGATCCCATCGTAGCCGCGATCAACAGCAAGACAGAATTTGTTTCTCTTGATGAACTGGAGTCGATTCTTCTAGCTCATGAAGCTCGCCTTGAAAAGAACAAAAAGAATGTTCTTCCTGATTCAATCTCTATCAATCTCACTCAATCCTCTACTCAAAGTTCGAATAATGGCAATTTCGGTGGCACCTTTCATCCTTCGAACCCCCTTGGTAACAGTTCTTTTCAAGATTCTCAATTCCCAGAAAGTGTCTCTCATGTTACTGGAGGAGAGTCCGGCAACAGAGGCGAAGTCTATCGCGGAAACCGTGGTGGCGGTCGCTATGGTGGTGGCAGGACCAGAGGTCGTGGTGGTGGACGATCTGGTGGTCGCTCCAATATTCAATGCCAAATTTGCAAAAAGTTTGGGCATGATGCTAGTATTTGCTACTATCGGCATTCTAACAGTGACCAATATTATCAAGGACCTCCACAGCATCAGAACTGGAATCCGTTTGTGTACCAGAGACCTCCATTTCCAATAATTCAACAATCGCCCAGGCCTCATCACTTTGCTCAATCCTCTGCTACACCACCTAGACCACAGCAGCCACAGGCTTATCTCACAGGCACCGAGTCTCAGTTTGGCAGCTCCTGGTACCCTGATTCTGGGGCTACTCATCATGTCACTCCTGATCCTTCCAATATGACTGAGACTACCTCTCTGGCACACCCTGATCAGGTCTTCTTGGGCAATGGCCAAGGTTTGTCTATTAACAAAGTTGGTTCTATGGATTTTAGCACTCCTGCCTATCCCTACACCAAATTCACCTTACACAATCTTCTTCTTGTTCCCTCAATTACCAAAAATCTAATTAGTGTTAGTCAATTTGCTCGAGATAACCATGTCTATTTTGAATTTCACCCCTCCTTTTGTCTTGTCAAATCACAGGGCTCTTCTTAAATTCTGCTTAGTGGTAGTGTTGGTCCAGATGGCCTTTACAAGTTTGATCATATCTCTCCTTCAGTCATGTCTTCCTCTCCTAGCCGCAATTCTGTTACTACTCATACGCATAATGTACCTGCTTGTAATTCCCTTTCTATTTTCAATGTAAATTCCACTCCCAATGTACATGTATCACCAATTACTATGAATAAAAATGCTTCTGTTTCTGATATGACTCATTGCTCCTACAAATTGTGGCACTCTCGCTTAGGTCATCCACACCATGATGCACTTAGAGAAGCGCTTAAATCTTCCAATATTCCTGTTCCACATAAAAATCCAATGGAATTTTGTGCTGCATGCTACTTGGGCAAGGCACATCGTCTCCCAGCACCTTCTTCTAACACTACTTACAATTTTCCCTTTGAACTTGTTGTTTGTGGTTTGTGATTTGTGGGGACCTGCCCCAATTCAATCCTCTACTGGATGTTCTTACTTTCTAACTTGTGTGGATGCCTTTAGTCGTTTCACTTGGGTCTTTCCTTTAAAATGAAAGTTTGATACTCTTTCTCAATTTGTTCAATTCAAAGCTATGGTTGAGTTACAATTTAACACAAAATCAAAATTGTTCAAAGTGATTGGGGTGGGGAATTTCGTCCTCTGTTCAAGTATCTGTCTGCCTTTGGCATTGTCCATAGGCTTGCTTGTCCTCACACCCATCACCAAAATGGTCTTGTAGAATGCAAACACAGGCATGTAGTTGAGACTGGCCTCACTCTCTTAGCTCATGCATCCATACCCTTCCAGTTTTGGGATCATGCCTTTCTAACAGCTACTTACTTGATCAACAGAATGCCTTCACCTGTTCTCAACCATAAATCTCCTTACTCCACTTTGTCACAACAGGAACCTAACCTTCAGTTCCTCAAGTCCTTTGGTTGTGCATGCTATCCTTTCATACGCCCTTATCAGCAGCACAAGCTCTCTTATCACTCCAAAGAGTGTGTTTTTCTGGGATATTCCTCCTCCCATAAAGGCTACAAATGCCTTAGTCCTGATGGCAAACTGATTATTTCCAAAGATGTTGTGTTTAATGAAATTCGTTTTCCATACTCGGATTTGTTTCCTTCAGAAGCTGTTCAGCCTGCATCTCAGTCTACAACTCTCCCAATTTCTTCCATACCACCCACCTTGTCTCCAACAACACCCTCTGTTGCTCCCACTTCTTCTCCAAGTCCTCATGTCAGTTCTTCTCCTCTTGCATATACCACCCAAAGACATCTCGCCTCCGCAACCTCTTTTGCCTCACCTGCTCAGTCACCTCAGTCTCTGGCTCAGTCTCCTAGTCCTTCCAGTTCTTTGGGTCAGTCTTCTCCTTCTTCTGGAAATTTGCCTGAGGCCTCACCAAGTCCCTCCACCTCACCACCTCACCACCTCACTCTTCTTCCTCACCTGAGTCCTCTCATCCTCCATCTCTCCCTCACAACACACATCCTATGCAAACAAGATCCAAATCAGGTATTGTTATGCCTAGACTTGACCTACCCTTCTTCTAACCTCCACGAACCAACTTGTTAAATGTGCCTTAGCTGTTTCCCCATTGGGCAAAAGACCATGAAAACCGAATATGATGCCTTACTCAACAATCACACTTGGACTTTGGTTCCTTCTCCACCACACAGAACTCTTATTGGTTGCAAATGGGTGTTCAGGGTCAAAGAGAACCCTGATGGCAGTGTTAATAAGTACAAGGCCCGACTTGTTGCCAAGGGTTTTCATCAAAAAGCTGGCACTGACTTTACAGAAACCTTTTCCCCTGTTGTTAAATCAGTCACTGTTAGGACTGTGCTGACAATTGCAGTATCTTGTAGCTGGCCTATACAGCAGTTAGATGTGAACAATGCCGTTTTAAATGGCTCCCTACATGAGGAAGTCTACATGCAACAACCTCCTGGGTTTGAGGTGGAAGACAAAACACTAGTCTGCAGATTACACAAGGCCCTATATGGCCTCAAACAGGCACCTAGGGCCTGGTTTGAAAGATCGAAATCGCTTTCTTCTACTTAAAGGCTTTGTGGCAAGCAAATGTGACCCTTCACTCTTCTTCCCGCACACCGCCACCTACCGCATCCTAATTTCGGTATATGTTGATGACATACTTGTCACAGGAAACCCTCTTTCTCACATTCAGAGTCTCATTGAAGCCCTGAATTCAGAATTTGCCCTGAAACAACTAGGTAACTTGGACTATTTTCTGGGCATAGAGGTTACTCATCTACCCAATGGTGCTCTACTTCTTTCTCAAACAAAGTACATTCGTGATTTGCTGTCCAAAGCCAAGATGGAGTCTGCAAAGAGCATTAATACGCCTATGGTTGCTAATCTAAAACTTTCTAAACTAGGGGCTGACTATGTCCCTGATCCTTCTTTGTTTCGATCAGTTGTTGGAGCCTTGCAGTATGCAACACTTACAAGGCCAGAGCTATCCTACTCGGTGAATAAAGTTTGCCAGTTCTTATCTCAACCATTGGAGGAGCATTGGAAAGTCTGTCAAACGCATTTTAATGTACCACTCAGTGAATAAAGTTTGCCATTTCTTATCTCAACCATTGGAGGAGCATTGGAAAGTCACAACGCATTTTAAGGTACCTAAAGGGTACCTTGCATCATGGACTTATCATTCAGCCTGCCGCCATTCATGCCTCCTTAACTCTAACCGGTTCTTTGATGTTGATTGGGCATCCGATCCAGATGATAGGCGATCTACTCGGTGCCTGTGTGTACCTTGGTCCCAATCTCATTTCTTGGTGGTCTAAGAAACAGACTCTTGTTGCTAGGTCCAGTCTTGAGGCCGAGACATGTGAAGTATGGCAGCCTTGAGTGCTGAAATCCTTTGGATACAGTCTCTCCTTTCAGAACTGAAGATTAAAATTCACACTCCTAGAATCCTATGTGATAATCTAAGCACTGTATCACTGGCTCACAATCCTGTTCTGCATTCCAGAACCAAACATATGGAGCTACACATCTTCTTTGTTCGAGAAAAAGTGTTAAATCACATCTTAAGTGTCACTCATGTTCCGGCTCAAGATCAGTGGGCTGATGTGCTCACCAAACCTCTCTCATCCTCAAGATTCAGCATACTCAGAGATACACTTAGAGTGTTTGATAAGCACTCCTTTGGAAAACCTCCCTGAACTTATATGGGGGAATGTTAGAGATAGTTCAGTTGATTGTTAGTTGTGCACATTCTGTTAGTTAGTTGTGCACATTCTGTTAGTTATTAGTTTAGCTCAGCAGTGCAATCTGTTATTCAGTTGCAACTGCCTCATTTGTTATCTTGGCTCAGTCTCTGCTATATATATATAGCAGTAGCTTCTCTGTTATTGTAATTCAGTTTTCTCAATAATGAAAGTTATCTTTCTTCTATTCTTTCTTTCAATACTCTTGAACTTCTAATATAATGGAATTTCTTACAGCCCAAATATTACAAAATAATTGGTGGTAATACATGTTTTGTTTAATTAAATTACTCTTGTATATTTTCCTGTTATGATTAGGTTCTAGAAACGGCCGATCTTCTGAGTGAGGTTACTGAAAGTGTTGACTATTATGTTCAAGGGAAAACGCTTGCTGCAGGGAATTTATTTGGAAGGTGGGACTACAGTTGAACTTTGATTTTGCTTATTGCTTTTGTGGATCTCTATTATGCCTGGCTGTTATTTGTTTTTGGTTAGTTATTGATGTTTCTGTAGGATGGAATTTATTTAGAAGATGGTTCTTTATCTAAACTTGCTTTTTTGCTTTCTGCTTTTGGATCTTTACCATTTGACTGTGATCTGTTTCTTCTCAGTTATTGAATTTTCCGTTAGCTTGTCTGTCACCACTTTATGGAGAAATAGAAAGTGTGTCCCATTTATTTTCTGTATATCTTTGTTTAATATGTTGATTTTTATGTTTCCTATATGACATATTAGATTTTGGGCATACTCAATCCCAAAAGCTACCTCATTGGATGAGGATTGCCCACTATTTATAAGCTCTTATTAGACACCATCTCTAGTCAATGTGGGACTTGGGTTTTTCCCAATACACCCCCTCACGCCCAGCACTATTGGGCTTGGTGCGTGGATAACATGGTGGGTGGCCCAACAATGGATCTAGGATAGCTCTGATACCATATTAGATTTTGGGCCTAACTCAATCCCAAAAGCTAGCTCATAGGATGAGGGTTGCCCACTATTTATAAGCTCTTATTAGACACCATCTCTAGTCAATATGGGACTTGGGTTTTTCCCAATATGACATACTGTAACCAATATATTGTTGTGATTATTTTCCATTCTTCTGAATTCAAATCAAGATTGTATGGATATAACTGTTGCAATCCTGGTTTTGTTCATAGGCGTCGAGTTATCCAAGTTTTTGAACGTGGTGCTCGAATTCTAGATGGTTCTTTTATGACTCAGGAAGTAAGCTTCGGAGCTTCTAATTCTGAATCTAGTTCTGGATCTGAGAGTGCTATAGCGCTCTCTGTTTCTATAGCAGATCCATATGTCTTACTCAGAATGAGTGATGGAAGTATTCGACTTTTGATTGGAGGTAAATTTTGGTTCTCAACCAAGAGTTTCTTTTAATAATTTTTCTTATGATCAATTTGTTCTTATTTATTTATTGTTGTTATTATATACTTTATAGTTATATTACTTGTTTTTATAATTATTTTAGACTCTTAGTAATGTACTGAGAACATAGTGCAAGCATCTTTAGATACTGCTGAGAAGCAGTCTGATTGCAGTGGTTTTCTTTTTTAAATATTATTCTGTGATGCCTTTTTTCCCCCTATTTCTTTCAATTTACAGATCCTATTAGCTGCAATATTTCTGTCACTTCTCCGGCTTCACTTGAGAGCTCAAAGGGATCCGTATGTGCATGTACACTGTACCATGATAAAGGACCTGAGCCATGGTTAAGGAAGACAAGTACTGATGCATGGCTTTCTACTGGTGTTAGCGAGGCTATTGATGGCACTGATGGTGCAGCTCAGGATCACGGGGATATCTATTGTGTTGTTTGTTTTGAAAATGGTAGCCTTGAAATATTTGATGTGCCCAATTTCAGTTGTGTTTTTCAGTGGAAAATTTTATGTCTGGAAAGAGCCACCTTGTTGATGCTCTGATGAAAGAGGTGCCAAAAGATTCTCAAAAAGGGGATAGAGATTCTGATGGAGTGGTCAGCCAAAGCAGGAAGGAAAATGTACCGAATATGAAGGTTGTAGAGTTGGCCATGCAGAGATGGTTGGGCCAGCACAGCCGTCCATTTCTTTTTGGAATTTTGAGTGATGGAACAATTCTTTGTTACCATGCTTACCTTTATGAAAGTCCAGATGGGACTTCTAAAGTTGACGATTCAGTATCTACGGGAGTACCTATTGGCCTTAACAGTGCTAGTGTTTCGAGGCTTAGAAATTTGAGATTTGTTCGTGTGCCCTTGGATGCATATGCCAGGGAGGAGACATCAAATGGATCCCTTTGTCAGCACATTACTATTTTTAAGAATATTGGTGGTTATCAAGGATTCTTCCTGTCTGGTTCAAGACCAGCTTGGGTTATGATGTTGAGAGAACGACTTCGTGTTCATCCACAGGTCAGAACAAATTCACCACTGTGTAATTATATTTATTAGCTATTTGATTTAATTGTGATATACTGGCCTTTTACCTATGTTCTTGGATGTTTCCTGTCAATGTGATATTTTTAAATTTACATCACCTTTCCTCATTGTAAAAAGCATATAAAAGTCAATTTAGCAAGAAAAGCATATAAAAGTCATGCTTTCAACAATGGTTCAGTGTTCTTAAATTGTGACCTGTTAGGAATTGAGATAACTGAGTGATATGGAACGATAAAAATGGAGCTTAGCTCCTTACAACAGAGGAAAACACCAGAAAAAGCAAGAAGTCCTTTTTCTTATGGAACAACATTTTGTCTGAGGATTTCAGAATCATCTGTAAAAAATTATTTCTGAAGCTCCTTTTTATCGTTTTAGAAGCTTTTGTAAGGAGAAATGATATTTGTACAAAAAAAATGGGACAACTTTGGGATGACGATTAATGATGTTCAAAATTGTGGTTAATGGTGTGTTGAACTTGGTTAATGGATACACATGTTGATGGGTAACTCGATAACTGATAACTTGGTTAATGATGTACAGAAGCTTGGCTAATGTAGCTCAGCGATGGTTAATTCAGCTCAGTGGACGGTTAATGAGTTACCCATCTCGGTGATAACGACTATTGACGTTCAAAATTATGGTTAATATAGCTTAGTGGATGTTTAATAAGTTGCACATCTCGGTGACAACGGTTAATGACATTCAAAATTGTACTTAATGTTGTGTTGAACTTGGTTAATGGGTATATCGAGATGGGTGACTTATTAACCATCCACTGAACTGCATTAACCACAATTTTGAACGTCATTAACCGTTGTCGAAAGTTGTCCCAAAGTTGTCCCATCTTTGTTGCTCAAATAACATAATTTTTTGCATGTTAGCATCCTAGGCCACGAGTTTTTTTGTTTTGGTTTGGAACCCACCGTAATTAAAGCCTTTGGCTCCCAATGGGTCCACGGAGTATCCCACAAGCTTAAATCCTTTGGACCCGCTATGAGACTAATCTCCGCTTGAGTGCTTAGTCACAGTTAAGGTTCTTCGCCCCTCCCGAAGAATGTGTTGTGCGGGAATCAAAGTCAAATCCTACCCCACAAGCTCTAGGCCAAGAATTTTAAAGTCTAAAAGAACATTGCAAGAGGTCGGTCAATGATCTCTCTCTCTCTCACACATGCACACACAATTCTAATCTTTCTTTCTTCCCACCTCTACATTACTGGGTTGTAACAAAAAGTAGCCGAGGACAAGATGCTTGCAAATCATACCGCTCAAATCAATTATCTTAATCTTTTCTTAGAATGTTATTATTTTTTTGTTTTTGAACTGAAGTATAAGAGCAGCTTGCATTTTTGCCAACTGAAGTATTGAAAAAGGATTAGGATTCGAATGTGGGTCTTCTACCTTTGTCGTATTACCTTGGACCAAGTGTGCTCTCTTATATGTGTGTGTGTGAGTAGGGGATGTATCAAGTGGGAGGGGCAAATCTAGGCCGTTAAACCGTACATGGATGGTCAAGATTAGAAGTTAGTTAGTGGTCACGCAATCATTTGAAAAGTCACACGACTTTATGTTCTCTCACTCTTATATAATAAAATTAGCCCTCTCACTCGATACTTCCCCTATGTGTGCTTGCATATCAGAAACAGAGAGTAGGGAGAAAGGGAGAGAAAGAGGGAAAGAGAAAGGCAAGTGTAATTCTCATTTCTTGATGTAATCAGCACATTGAGTTAGCTATTTATAATAGCAAGTGGGGGTTCCTACCTGCTCCTAACAGATTCTGCTGACTCAGCAGAGAGTTATAACAAACTCTAACCATATACTATCACATACACTAACATACCCACCTATAATTTGAGGGTATGGTTTACAAGTGAGAACCTATCAACTATCCCTAGGTTACTCCCGTGTTCTTCAATCCTGGTTTGAGTCAGAGGTTTACTGAGCAGGTCTGCCACTTGATCCTGTCCAGGGATATGACAGACTGTTAATGATTTGTCTAGGACCCTTTCCCTCACAAAGAACAAATCCAACTCCATGTGCTTTGTTCAAGCATACAGCACTGGGTTATGAGAGAGGGAAACGGTACTGAGGTTGTCACACTAGACAATTGGAGATTGTGTCAACATGTAGCTCTTTAAGCAAAGATTGTAGCCATATGACCTCTATTGTAGTTGCTGCCAGGGATCTATACTTAGCCTCTGTGCTAGATCTGGCCACAAGGGTCTGTTTTCTAGACCACCACTACACCAAGTTAGGTCCAAAGTACACACAAGAACCTGAAATGGATCTCCTGTCATCCTGGTCAGCAGCCCAGTCTGCATCATCAAGGCCTGCGGACTAAAGGGTTTACCTCGAGCTGTTGGTTTGAGCAGTAAACCATGAGTGAGAGTGCCCTTCAAATACCTTAGGATTCGTTTAAGCGCTTTCCAATGTTGCTCCAAGGGTTGGGATAGGAATTGACAAACCTTCCCAACACTATAACAGATATCGTGCCTTGTGATAGTTGCATATTGCAAGGCTCCAACTATGGAACGATAATGGGATGGATCGGGAGGTAATTACCTCCAGACTTTGTCAGCTTGCAGCTGCTAGTCATAGGTGTGGGAAGAGCTTTTGCTTCAGCCATATGAGCTCTTTCCAGCAAGTCCTTGATGTATTTAGTTTGTAAAAGTAAAAGGGCACCTAAGGGCAGCTTCTTGACTTGAACTCCCAGGAAATAGTCCAAATCTCCTAGCTGCTTGAGAGCAAACTCTGAATTGAGCTTGTGAATGAGTTGGGTGATGCGAGCAGCAGAGGATCCAGTGACTATTATGTCATCAACATAGATTAGGACATAGGTGCAGTGACCTCCAGCAGTATGAATAAAAAGGGAGGGGTCACATCTACTGGATTTAAACCCTGTTAAATATAATTAATATATGTGGACGGTGGAGTCTCATCCATTGTATATTTCTCCTAGGACTTAGCATAGATAGTTATTGTTCTCTAGGAATCAGGTTTCCTATCTCATAGTCAAGTGTATATATATTGTCATATTGGAATGGAAATATACAGAACAAATATTCAGTTCATATATTCAAGTTGGTACCAGAGCTCTCTTCGTTCCTGGTTGTGTGTTGTTTGGGTTTAAGCCTTTGTCAGTGCTTACCCATTTTTTTTAGTTGTCCGGTGACCGGAGTAACATCGGCAACCACCTCAGACGTCGCCGACTGGAAGTCCCACCAAGATCGTCGCCATATTCACCTCCACTCTCTCTCACGCGCCGCCGCCAAAATCTCCACTTTCCGGCGCGTGAGATCCATTCGCCACCTTCCCGACCGTCTTTTTCACCGCCGATTGCACTGCCGTGTTTGCCGTCTCCTCCCGGTTTTGTTTTGCCCCTGTTTGGTTTCTGGGTCTACTATTGTGCTACTCCTCCTTTGGATTGTGTGCTCTGTTCTTTGCTTTTTCAGTTTTTCAGTGAGTATTTTTTGTCTTCTTTTGGTTTGTTCACTGAAACTCTTCCATGGCAGCAAAGAAAAGTTTGGTTTCTTTGCTTTTTCTGGGTCCCCCACCATTACTTCCGAGAAGTTGAATGGTAAGAATTATGTGAGTTGGTGTGATGCTGTTGAGGTATGGTTTTTGGGTCAGGGTTTGTCTGATCATCTCACCAAAAAGGCTGCTGATATTGCCGTAATCGAGAAAGAAAGAAGAATGGCAACGGGCAGATTATCAACTTGTATCATTGTTGTGGCAGTCCATTGAACCAAGGTAAATGGTGCATTTCCATCCTTACAAGACATGTTGCGAGATTTGGAAGAAGACTGAAACTGTTTATGCTAATGACATACAACGGCTATATGAGACAATTCATAATTTGGCAACAACGCAGATGTCTGATCTTGACTTGCCCTCCTATCTGAATAAGGCACAATCCATTTGTGAGGAGGTCAAATTGATGCTAGTTAATGATGATGTAAAAAAAATGTTGGATAAGCTGGATAACATGCTTATGGTTTTTGTTCTTCATGGCCTTCACAAAGACTTTGAATCTGTTCGGAATCAGACTTTGACCACTCCAGATATTCCTACTGTGGAGGACCTCATTGATCGATTGCTTCGAGTTCCTTCTCCAGTAGCTTCCATTGGAGTGTCCTTTTAATTTAATTTCTATTAGCCAAACTACTCGTACTTTAAACTGTTCCATTACCTTTAATTCGAATTCCTTTCTTATAAAGGACCGGAGCACGGGAGCGACGGTTGGAGCTGGATCTGAATCATGAGGTCTCTACTACCTCCAACCTTCCTCTTCCACCATATGCACTGTTTCAGATTCTATTGATCTCGTTCATCGTCATCTAGGTCATCCAAGTTTGGACAAGTTAAAACAGATGGTCCCTCATCTCTCACATTTGAAAACCATGAACTGCGGGTCATGTCAGCTTGGAAAACATGATAGAGCCTCTTTTCTTAGTAGTGTCAATAATCGAACTAGAGCCCTTTTTGATCTTATCCATTTTGATGTTTGGGGTCCCAGTCGTGTTACTTCTGTTTCAGGATATAGGTACCATGTTACTTTCATTGATGATTTTTCAAGATGTACTTGGTTATTTTTGATGAAAGATTGTTCTCAGTTATTTGATGTTTTTCAAACCTTTTGTTCCACAGTAAAGAACCAGTTTGGAAAAACAATTCATATTTTGCGCAGTGATAATGCAAAAGAATATTTCTCTATATCTTTTAAATCCTTTGAGTTCTCATGGCATCATACATCAGTCCAGTTGTCCTCACACATCACAACAAAATGGTGTCGCTGAACGCAAACATCGTCGTCTTGTTGATACAGGCCGAACTCTTTTAATAAATGCCAATGCACCCTTGAAGTTTTGGGGTGATGCTGTTCTTACAGCCTGTTATTTGATAAATCGCATGCCATCCTCTGTTTTGGGTAATAAAATTTCTCACTCTCTTTTCTTTCCCAAGGATCCCCTCTATAATGTTCCCCCTCGTGTGTTTGGTTCCACCTGTTTTGTCCATGATCTCTCTCCAGGTAGTGATAAATTGTCTGCACGTGCTATTAAATGCATCTTTCTTGGGTATTCTCGAGTGCAGAAGGGATATCGATGTTATTCCCCCTCCACACATCACTTTTATGTATCTGCAGATGTTACATTCTTTGAGGATACTTCCTTCTTTGACACATCAGCTACATCCGACTCCACTCCATCTCAGGTCCTGCCCCTTCCTCTTTGATGATCCATCACCATAGGATGACCGTCCATTGTGTCGATATGGTAGATTTTGTGAGCGTCGGGTTCCTACAGCTCTGGAGGACATACCTACTATTGATCCTCATGATTCAGCTCCTACTCCAATCGCTTATCCCACTGTGGTCCAACCTGACACTTCCGCTGACTTACCTATTGCCCTTCGTAAAGGTACACGCTCTACTCTTAATCCTCATCTCATTAACAATTTTTCGAGTTACCATCAATTACCTCCTTCCCATTATGCATTTGTTTGTCTTGTCATTTGTTACCATTTCTAAGAATGTTCACGAAGCACTATCTCATCCAGGTTGGCGACAGGCAATGATTGATGAGATGACGGCTTTGGAATCTAATCATACATGGACCCGGACCCTTGTTTCCCTTCCTGTTGGCAAGGTTGTCAAACTCGAGATCCTACATAGGATCGTTCGAAGGATGAAAGATCGTAACTCGTGGGATCGTAACACGGATCGTAAGATCCCACCAGAAAGACAAAATTATATTTAATATATATTATATATTATTCATATAACATAAATAAGAAAAAGTATCCTTAAAAACCAAAATAACCTTAATATAAAAATGTCATACATGAATCATAAGTCACAATCTTCACATATGAAAGATCAAAACATCAAACTAAAAACATCAAAACATCACAAAAACACCACAACACCACCAAAACACTGTACCATAAAAACAGAGACCATAACACCACAAAAACATCAAAATAAAAGAGAAGAGAGAAGCAGAGAAGAACTCAGTAACTTGAGAATAGAGAAGCAGAGAAGAACTCAGTAACTCACATGACACAACAAGAAGCAGAGAACGACAAAGCCGCTCAATTCCAGTGAAGGATGAAGAACTTAGCCTCAGACTCCCAGCTACTGTTTCTCAGTGAAGAACGAAGGAACGGGAATAGTCAAAAGTGAAGAATGACAGTAGAATAGTCAAAAGCGAAATAAGGGTGAAATCGGGTCAAACCCGAAAACGGGTCGAAACATGCAGATCGAGAACGCGTGTAGAGATCGGCGCTCCCACCGCTTTTCCGCTTTTCCTCGACGATCTCACCGCGCCGGCCGCCTTCAGAGCTTCGACGCCGATCTGCCTCGTTGTAGGAAGTAAAACGCGTAGGATCGTACGATCCTACGATCTGACGCGCGCGTTTGACAACCTTGCCTGTTGGGAAATCAGTTGTTGGTTATCGATGGGTGTTTACTTTTAAAGTTGTTCCTAATGGGCAGGTGGATCGCTTGAAAGCTTGACTGGTAGCAAATGGGTACACTCAGATCTATGGTCTGGATTACGATGATACTTTTTCTCCTGTTGCTAAGACGGCATCTGTTCGCTTGTTCTTGTCTATGGCTGCCATGAGACACTGGCCTTTATATCAGCTGGATATTAAAAATGCATTCTTACATGGTGATATGGAGGAGGAGATTTATATGGAGCAACCACCTAGGTTTGTTGCTCAGGGGGAATTGGATCTTGTTTGCAGATTACAAAAGTCCTTGTATGGCTTAAAACAGTCACCTCGCGCTTGGTTTGGGAAATTCAATAAAGTTATCCAGGAGTTTGGCATGATTCGTTGCGAGGCTGACCATTCTGTGTTCTTTAAATGCTCATCCTTGAATAAACGTATTTATCTCGTGGTGTATGTGGATGATATTGTTATTTGATGATCAAGAAGGCATTAAGGAATTGAAGCAACACTTATTTAAACATTTTCAAACCAAAGATCTTGGACGATTATGTTACTTTCTTGGGATTGAAGTAGCCCAATCAAGAACAGGTGTTGTTATTTCTCAGAGGAAATATGCCCTTGACATTCTAGAAGAAACAAGGATGCTAGATTGTAAACCTGTTGATACTCCTATGGACCCAAATGTAAAGCTTCTACCTAATGAGGGGGATCCCTATTCTCAGCTATGCAGATATAGAAGATTAGTTGGGAAGTTAAATTATCTCACCATGATAATCATTGGAATGCAGTTGTCCGGATCCTAAGATATATCAAGGGATCTCCTGGAAAAGGGATTGTTTATATGGACAGGGGTCATACTAATATCATTGGGTATACAGATGCATACTGGGCAGGCGATGCTGGTGATAGGAGGTCCACTTCAGGCTACTGTGTGCTTATTGGAGGTAACTTGATTTCATGGAAAAGTAAGAAGCAGACTGTTGTTGCAAGATCAAGCACAGAAGCAGAGTATCGTGCTATGGCTAATACTACTTGAAAACTCCTATGGCTAAAATATTTGCTCCAAGAATTGAAGTTTTGTGAGATAGGTCCCATGGAACTTGCTTCTGATAACCAATCAGTTTTGTATCTTTCTTTGAATCCTATCTTCCATGAAAGGACCAAGCATATAGAAGTTAATTGTCACTTCATTCAGGAAAAGATCCTCTCGGGCATCATTAAGACTTCCTTTGTGGGTACTAGAGATCAACTTGCAGATATAATGACCAAGTCTTTACGGGGTCCTAGAATAGCATATATATGTGACAAGCTGGTTGCATCAAACATATATGCTCCAGCTTGAGGGGGCACTTAAATATAATTAATATATGTGGACGGTGCATTTATGTGGACGGTGGAGTCTCATCCATTGTATCTTCATGTTCATTGTATATTTCTCCTAGGACTTAGCATAGATTGTTATTGTTCTCTAGGAATCAGGTTTCCTATCTCATAGTCTGTTAGAGTATAGGAAATATATATGTATATATGGGCCTATTGTAAGCCCATTGTAACTAAGCCTAGGCCCATTGATTAGAGCTGTTAAGCTTAGGCTACAGCTATAAAAACATGCACAGTGTACAGTTCTTCTTAGAAAATGAAATATATCAATTCTGCAATTAAGATTTTTTCATCTCCTCTATTCTCTCGATTCATCTCTCGATTCTTTCATGGTATCATGAGCTCCTTTTCTGGGGCCTCACTCTGAGTCCGAATTCATGGCGGCGACAACCAATCCCTTCGACAATGCAGCTAACGGCGCCTCCACTCAGGCCGCCGGAGCTGTTTCTTCCTCCTCCTCCTTCAATCCACCTCTTTCTGTAAAGCTTGATGATCAGAACTTCCTCCCGTGGAAGCAACAGGTCGAAGCTGTCATCATTGCGCACAAGCTTCATCGCTATGTCGTAAGCCCTAGTATTCCACCAATGTACAACAACGAGCAAGATCGAGCCCTAGATATTCAGTCCGAAGCTTATCAGTTATGGCTGGTGCAAGATCAGATGCTTTTTACGTGGCTCCTAAGCTCAATTTCGCCTTCTGTACTTCCGCGCTTCATCAACTGCAAGCAATCGTGGCAGATTTGGGACAAGGTGCACAAATTCTTCCACTCGCATCTGTGCGCCAAAATTCGCCAATTTCGCTCCGAGTTGAAAAGTACAAGGAAAGGATCGCGTTCGATTACCGAATATCTCATGCGTATTCGAGCCCTCGTTGATTCGTTGCAAGCAATCGGTGATCCTGTTTCAGAGCAAGACCACATCGATACAATTCTTGAAGGCTTGCCTGAAGAATTCAACTCGTTCATCATGATGATTTATGCTCGTGTAGATCCTGTATCCGTGGATGACGTTGAAGCCTTGTTAATCGTTCAGAATGCTCAATTTGAGAGGTACAAGCAAGATCTCTCCTCGTCTTCTTCAGTTTCTCTCAATTTGGCTCACACTGATTCGATTAACACGTCTATTCATTCTCAACCTGGTTCTGAGGTGAATTCGAGCCGCGGTGGCTACTCTAACCGAAGCAGAGGGCGTGGTGACCGTAGCCGTGGCGGTCGTGGCCACGGAGGCCGAAGCAATGGTGGTAGTGCCAGACCTACTTGTCAGATTTGCCATAAATATGGCCACGATGCCTATAATTGCTGGCACAGATTTGAACATGACTTTGTTCCTCGGCCTCCTCCACTTTCCTCAACACCTCAGGCTGCGTACAATTTTCCTCAAGGAGCTCCTAGACCTCAGACTCAGTTCCCTGTGTCGCTGCCTCCCAGACCACCTCAGGTTCATCATGATCAACCATCTGCATGTGTGGCTGCTCAATCCTATCAGTGTCCTCAGACTCAGTATGGTTCCCCTACTCAGGAATTTTCAGTCAATCAATTGTGGTATCCAGATTCGGGAGCTTCTCATCACCTCACTGCGGATCCTCAGAACATGACTCATGGCACTATTTTTGGAGGCCAGGACCAAGTTCTCATGGGGAACGGGCAAGGTCTTCCCATTCATTCCATTGGCTACTCTAAAGTCACCTCTTCTAGTCACCCACACACCATCTTGTCTTTAAATAATTTACTCTTAGTTCCTAGCATAACCAAAAATCTGGTCTCAGTGTCTAAGTTTGCTAGGGACAACAATGTCTTTTTTGAATTCCATCCTTACACTTGTTTTGTTAAATCACAGGGATCTAACACAGTCATTCTTGAAGGCACTCTAGGCAATGATGGGCTGTATTGTTTCAAGCACATCAATGTACTCAAGGAGTCCTCCTCACCTGTCTCAACAAGTAGTTCCTACTGCAACACAAATAATGTCAATACTTCTAATCTTTCAGCAAATATGTACACAAATACTGTTTCCAATTCCTTTGTGACATGGCACAATGGGTTAGGCCATGCTCACCCCGCTGCTGTAAAAATGGTTATGAAACTTTGTAATGTTCCCTATTCAAACAAAATAAATACTGAACTTTGTTCTGCTTGTTGTTTGGGTAAGTCTCACAGACTTTTTGCCCCTCCCTTTCCCACTATACATGCCACAGCTTTTGAGTTAATTCACTCGGACCTGTGGGGTCCAGCACCTGTAACATCTTCAAATGGCTACTCCTACTATATAGCCTTTGTTGATGCTCATACTAGATATTCTTGGATTTACTTCTTAAAGAAGAAGTCAGACTCCCTCACTGCTTTTAAACAATTTCATGCCTTAGTGAAAACTCAGCACTCTGCCAACATTAAGGCTCTCCAATCTGATTGGGGAGGTGAATTTAGATCATTCACCAATCACCTAGCTGATCTGGGTATTGTTCATAGACTTACTTGTCCACACACTTCCCACCAAAATGGGACTGTTGAAAGAAAGCATCGACAAATTGTTGAAATGGGGTTGGCTTTACTCTCTCATGCCTCCCTCCCTATGACCTATTGGGATCACAGCTTCACCATGGCTGTTCATTTAATAAACAGGCTACCCACTGCTGCCTTTTCAACCTTCTCCTCTCCTTATCATGCTCTGCACAACACTATCCCTGACTATTCTACTCTTAGAACTTTTGGTTGTGCATGTTTTCCCTTCCTCAGACCTTACAACAAACACAAGTTGCAGTATAGGTCCAGTGAGTGTGTTTATTTGGGAATCTCCCCTCAGCATAAAGGCCACAAATGCCTTGATCCCTCTGGTCGCATCTATGTGTCCAAAGATGTATTGTTCAATGAAAATCACTTCCCTTATCTAGCATTATTTCCCAGTTCCCATTCTTCCTCTCACTCTACTAACACCACCTTTTCTTCCACCATTCCTATCCTTCTGACCCCTCCTTTGAATCCTGTCCCTCCTAATCAATTTCCTCCTCAGTCATCTAATTCTAATGTACCTTCAGCCTCCCCTGTTAACTCTGTTCAGTCTTCATCTTCGAGTTCTTTTCAGTCCCAAGGTCAATCTGTTAGTCCTGTGGCCTCTCCAGGACAGTTTGTTAGCCCTGTACCCTCTCCTTCTCCCATCTCAGAAGGTACTGCCCCTCACTCCCCTGCAGAATCTCATTCTGCTTCCTCCGGATCACTCAGTCCTGTTCCTGAGCTCCCCTCTCATCCCATGCTCACTAGGTCCAAGACAGGATGTCTCCCTCCTAGACTCTATCTCACTCACATGGAACCCCACTCTGTCAAGCAGGCCTTGTCCAGCCTCGAATGGCTGTCTGCCATGAAAAATGAGCACTCGGCCCTTTTGAAAAATCAAACTTGGTCCCTGGTGCCTCTCCCTCCTAACAGACAGGCGATTGGGTGCAAATGGGTCTTCCGGATTAAAGAAAATCCTGATGGCACCATCAACAAATATAAGGCAAGACTTGTTGCCAAAGGGTTCCATCAGCAACATGGCTTTGACTTTCATGAAACTTTCTCCCCTGTCATCAAGCCAGTCACTATCCGGATCATTCTCACCATGGCCTTAACATCACAGTGGGTTATTCAGCAGATAGATGTTAATAATGCCTTCCTTAATGGCCTGTTGAATGAGGAGGTGTACATGACACAACCTCCTGGCTTTGAATCTGAGGACAAATCTCTAGTGTGCAAGCTTCACAAAGCCCTCTATGGCCTCAAACAGGCCCCAAGGGCATGGTATGAGAGGCTCACTAACACACTGCTGAACTTTGGGTTTATGATTAGTAAATGTGATCCATCACTCTTTGTTTACAATAAGGGAGCACTCTGTCTGTATGTTTTGGTTTATGTGGATGATATCATCCTCACAGGATCTTCACCTTCTCTTATTCTTTGAGTTAATCAGAAACCGAATGCAACCTTTGCTCTCAAAGAGCTTGGCGACTGGACTATTTCCTAGGGGTAGAAGTGAAGCACCTTCCCAATGGCCCTTCTTCTCACTCAATCCAAGTACATCGAGACCTTCATCCCAAAGCAAACATCTTTGAGTCGAAAGGAATCTCTTCTCCCATGATCAAAGAATCGTAAGATGAGTAAATTTGCACTTGATTCCATGGCGGATCCTACCCTCTACAGTCAATTGTGGGAGCTCTGCAAGATGCAACTCTCACCGGACCAGAAATTGCTTTTAGTGTCAATAAGGTGCGTCAATTCATGTCTCATCCTTTGGACTCCCAGCGCGTGCAAAGTGAAGAGGATATTGAGATATTTGAAGGGCTCTCTACACTATGGGCTTCTTCTAAAACCTGCGGTCCGAGCCACACCCTTCTCAATCACCGCCTCTTGTGATGTCTGATTGGGCGGTGACCCGGATGATAGGAGATCCTTACGGTTCATGCATCTATCTAGGTCCCAATCGATTTCCTGGTGTTCCCATGCAAAGAATCGGTTGCTAGGTCAAATCTGAGGCTGAATACCGCATCATGGCCAACACCCACGGTGAGGTTTTGTGGATCATGTCCTTACTCACTGAACTGAAAGTCCCTTTTCTCACTCCCAGGCTTCTGTGTGACAACCTAAGCACTGTTTCTATTGCTCATAACCCTGTATTGCATGCCAGAACCAAGCACATTGAGTTGGACATCCACTTTCTGCGTGAAAAGGTGTTGTCTAAAGCTCTAACAGTTGTTCATGTGCCAGCATCCGAACAGTTAGCTGACTGCTTTACTAAGCCACTTCGTTCCTCCAGATTCACTGACATCAGAACCAATCTCAATGTTGTTGCTGCTCCTCAACCATCTTGAGATTGCAGGGAGGATGTTAGAGTATAGGAAATATATATGTATATATGGGCCTATTGTAAGCCCATTGTAACTAAGCCTAGGCCCATTGATTAGAGCTGTTAAGCTTAGGCTACAGCTATAAAAACATGCACAGTGTACAGTTCTTCTTAGAAAATGAAATATATCAATTCTGCAATTAAGATTTTTTCATCTCCTCTATTCTCTCAATTCATCTCTCGATTCTTTCATAGTCAAGTGTATATATATTGTCATATTGGAATGGAAATATACAGAACAAATATTCAGTTCATATATTCAAGTAACCTAAACAACAGTAAGGCTTTAGTAAGCCTCTTATACCAAGCCTGAGGGACTTGCTTCAAGACATAAATTGCTTTGTTGAGCTTGCATACCTTCCCCGTGTGAGGACTAATAAGCCCAGCTGGCTGCTGCATGTATACTTCCTCAGCAAGCAAGCCATTGAGGAAGGCATTATTTACATCTAGTTGTTGAATAGTCCAGCCTTGGGTGATGGCCAAAGTGAGCATGACCCGAACTGTAACAGGCTTTACCACTGGAGGAAAGGTCTGTGTAATCAAAGCCATGTTTTTGGTGGAACCCTTTTGCTACTAAACATGCCTTGTATTTGTTAATCGAACCAGCAGGGTTTTCTTTTACTCGAAAAACCCACTTGCACCCAATCGTCCGCCTATGAGGAGGTAAATCCACCAAGGTCCATGTTAGAGTATATACGCTTGGTCTAACTAAGCTTAGGCTAATTGTAACTCAACCGACTGCCGAGTCAAGTGATCGAGTTGAGAGTTAGTTACAGAGCAGTTAAGCTCACAGCTATATCAGGCTACAACTATATATACCATGTACTGTGTACACTCAATTCATAATGAAAAATCCTAATTCAGTTATTCAGTTTTACCTTTCTCTCTTCTCTCAACTCTAATATGGTATCATGAGCTCCTTTTCTGGGGCCTCACTCTGAATCTGAATCCATGGCAGAAACCGGCAATCCCTTCAACACTGCGGCCACCGGAGCCTATATTCCGGCCACCGGAGTTGCTCCCTCCTCCTCCTCCTTCAATCCACCTCTTTCTGTAAAACTCGATGATCAGAACTTCCTCTTATGGAAGCAACAGGTGGAAGCTGTAATCATTGCACATAAACTCCATCGCTTGTAAGCCCTAATATTCCACCGATGTACAACAATGAGCAAGATCGAGCCCTAGACATTCAATCCGAAGCTTATCAGCTATGGCTGGTGCAAGATCAGATGCTGTTTACTTGGCTCCTAAGCTCGATTTCGCCTTCTGTACTTCCGCACTTCATCAATTGCAAGCAATCATGGCAGATATGGGACAAGGTGCACAAATTCTTCCACTCGCACCTGCGCGCCAAGATTCATCAATTTCGATCGGAGTTGAAGAACACGAGAAAAGGATCGCGTTCGATTACCGAATACCTCATGCGTATTCGAGCCCTAGTTGATTCGTTGCAAGCGATCGGTGATCTTGTTTCAGAGCAAGAACACATCGACACAATCCTTGAAGGCTTGCCTGAAGAATTCAATTCGTTTATCATGATGATCTATGCTCGTGTAGATCCTGTATCAGTGGATGACATTGAAGCACTGTTAATTATTCAAAATGCTCAATTCGAGAGGTACAAGCAAGATCTCTCTTCGTCATCTTCGGTTTCTCTCAATCTAGCTCAAGCTGATTCGATTAACACGTCTACTCATTCTCAACCTGGTTCTGAGGTGAATTCGAGCCGCGGTGGCTACTCTAACCGGAGCAGAGGACGTGGTGGTGGTCGTGGCCGTGGCGGCCGTGGCCGCGGAGGCCGAAGTAATGGTGGTGGTGACAGACCTACATGTCAGCTTTGCTATAAATATGGCCACGATGCCTATAACTGCTGGCACAGATTCGAGCATGATTTTGTTCCCATTCAGCCTCCTCCACCTCCCTCAACAGCTCAGGTTGCTTACAATTTTCCTCCTCAAGGAGCTTCTAGGCCTCAGACTCAGTTCCTTATGTCTCTGCCTCCTAGACCACCTCCGGTTCACCATGATCAACCATCAGCGTTTATGGCTGCTCAATCCTATCAGTGCCCTCAGACTCAGTATAGCTCCCCTACTTAAGAGTTCTCAGTCAATCAAATGTGGTATCCAGACTCGAGAGCGTCTCATCACATCACTACAGATCCTCAGAACATGACTTATGGCACTATCTTTGGAGGCCAAGACCAAGTTCTCATGGGCAACGGGCAAGGTCTTCCTATTCACTCCATTGGCTACTCTAAAATCACCTCTTCTAGTCACCCACACACCACCTTGTCTTTAAATAATTTACTCTTAGTTCCTAGCATAACCAAAAATCTGGTCTCAGTGTCCAAATTTGCTAGGGACAACAATGTCTTTTTTGAATTCCATCCTTACGCTTGTTTTGTCAAATCACAGGGATCTAACAAAGTCATTCTTGAAGGCTCTCTAGGCAGTGATGGGTTGTATTGTTTCAAGCACATCAATATACTCAAGGAGCCTTCCTCCCCTGTCTTAAGTTTTCTGCCTTCAACTACTAGTTCTTACTGCAGCTCAAATAATGTCAATGTTTCTACTCTTTCAGCTAATATGTACACAAATAGTGTTTCCAATTCCTATGTGACATGGCACAAAAGGCTAGGCCATGCTCACCCTACTGCTGTAAAAACTGTTATGCAATTGTGTAATGTTCCCTGTTCAAACAAAATAAATACTGAACTTTGTTCTGCTTGTTGTTTGGGTAAGTCTCAAAGACTTTTTGCCCCTCCCTCTTCCACTGTACATGCCACAACTTTTGAGTTGATTCACTCAGACCTATGGGGTCCAGCACCCATAACATCCTCAAATGGCTACTCCTACTATATAGCCTTTGTTGATACTCACACTAGATATTCTTGGATTTACTTCCTAAAGAAGAAATCAGACTCCCCCACTGCTTTCAAACAATTCCATGCCTTGGTTAAAACTCAGCATTCGGCAAATGTTAAGGCTCTCCAATCTGATTGGGGAGGTGAATTTAGGACATTCACCAATCACCTTCTTTGAAATTTGGGCATTGTCCATAGACTCACTTGCCCACACACTTCCCACCAAAATGGGACTGTTGAAAGAAAGCATAGACAAATTGTTGAGATGGGATTGGCTTTACTCTCTCATGCCTCCCTACCTATGTCCTATTGGGACCACAGCTTCACCATGGCTGTTCATTTAATAAACAGGTTACCTACTGCAGCCATTTCAAACTTTTCCTCTCCTTATCATGCTCTGCACAACACTATCCCTGACTATTATATTCTTAGAACCTTTGGTTGTTCATGTTTCCCTTTCCTTAGACCTTACAACAAGCACAAGTTGCAGTACAGGTCCAGTGAGTGTGTTTATTTGGGAATCTCCCCTCAGCATAAAGGCCATAAATGCCTTGATCCCTCTGGTCGCATCTATGTGTCCAAAGATGTGCTTTTCAATGAAAACCGCTTTCCTTATCCAGTTTTGTTTCAGAGTTCCCAATCCTCCTCTCAGTCTCCTAACACCACTTTCTCATCCACCGTTCCTATCCTTCAGTCACCTCCATTAAATCCCGTCCCTCTTAATCAATTTCCTCCCCAGGCTTCTAATTTCAGTGTTCATTCAGAGTCATCCAGCCAGCATAATTCACCTTCAAACTCTCCCTCCACAAATCACCCACCTGTTCTGTCACCTGTCCATTCTGTTCAGTCACCATCTTTGGGTCACTCTCAGTCTCAATCTCAGTCTGTTAACTCTGCAGCCTCTCACTCTCCCATCTTAGAAGATGCTGCACCTAACTCACCTGCACACTCTCAGTTTGATCACTCAGGTTCATCCAGTCCTGTTCCTGAGCTCCCTTCTCATCCCATGCTCACTAGGTCCAAAACAGGGTGTCTCCCTCCTAGACTCTATCTCACTCATATGGAACCCCACTCTGTCAAGCAGGCCTTGTCCAGCCCCGAATGGCTATCTGCCATGAGAGATGAACATGCAACCCTTTTGAGAAATCAAACTTGGTCGTTGGTACCTCTCCCTCCCAACAGGAAAACAATTGGGTGTAAATGGGTCTTTAGGGTCAAAGAGAACCCTGATGGCACCATTAACAAATATAAGGCAAGACTTGTTGCCAAAGGGTTCCATCAGCAGCATGGCTTTGATTTTCATGAAACTTTCTCACCTGTCATCAAGCCAGTCACTATCCGGATCATTCTCACCATGGCCTTAACTTCCAAGTGGATTATTCAACAGATAGATGTTAACAACGCCTTCCTCAATGGCTTGTTGACTGAGGAAGTGTATATGACACAACCTCCTGGCTTTGAATCCGAGGACAAATCTCTGGTGTGCAGGCTTCACAAAGCCCTCTATGGCCTTAAACAGGCCCCAAGGGCATGGTATGAGAAGCTCTATTTACATTGCTAAAGAGAGGATTACAACTCAAAACACTAATACATAGGGGAGACTTCATGGATGATTTTCTTGGCACGGTGAGCTGAGAAAAGACAGAGACCTTGATAGTTGACTTGCCCAGTTAAGAGAACCTGTTTAGTGTCCTGAGATATGACATAACAGCCATGAGAATGAAATTCAAAAATAACATGATTGTCACGACAAAATTTACCAACACCGAGAAGATTTTTAGTTATTTTAGGGATGTTGGAATTAGTAACAATTAGTATTGAGAGTTGTAGTAATTATATTTGTTAGAAAATCAGAGAAATATCTGATAATATATTTTCATATCTTAGAATATTTTAGAGTATCCTAGATGATCTCTTAGGATTTATTTCTTATTTATATTTTATGATTTGATTCTCTATTTGATCAAGACTAGGATTCTACTTTTAGTATAATCACATCATCACCGCATCAAATCAATATTAGTCTTATTATTTGTTAACTTGTTTCTCTCTTTTACTCCTTCCCTATCTAAAACCTTCCAATGCAACATGGTATCAGAGCGGTACCATCCTCCGTGACCTGTTCCGTCACTATTCCGCTGCGGAGTTCCGCTAAGTATGAAGGAATTCTAATTATCTTCTCAACCATACAAAAAAAAAAATTCCTTTTTTTTGTTTGCCGTGCCTTCTTTTCTCACTAATGGATCATATTAGTGGTGACTTCGGTTCCCACCGACGATCATTCAGTGGTGACTCTTTTCCCACATATGAATCAGATTAGTGGTGACTTCTATTTCCGTCGATGATTGACTTATGTTAGCTATAACTCACACTTGCCCAACTCATCGTCCCAGATGCTCTGGCTTGGCTCTTTTTCCTAGATGCACTGGCCCGTCTTTCTCCGAGATGCACTAGCCTTGGCCCTTTGTCCCAGATGCGCTGGTCTCGTCTCAGTCCCGGAAGTAGTTGTTTGTTTACCTTAATTTCAATTTTAAATAATTTTGGTCATCGTTATTGTTGTTGAAGCTTCTAAATTTGAGAAGTTCGGACCTTGCTTCTCGATTGCTTGTCAAGAAATTTCTGTCAGATTGATGATCATTCCAGCTATCTTGCTAAGTTATCTTTCTAGCAATTCTCTTGGGTCTCTCCAACATCCTTGAGTTGCCTTCCAACCATTATTTTCGTGGAGCTCAATTTATGGTTTTTTTATTTTAAATTTTAATTTGAGGGGGAATCCATTGTTTTCGTGTAACAAGCTTAAAGCTTAGTAAGCTTTATTTTGAGGGGGAGTGTTAGGAAATCAGAGAAATATCTGATAATATATTTTCATATCTTAGAATATTTTAGAGTATCTTAGATGATCTCTTAGGATTTTTTTCTTATTTATATTTTATGATTTGACTCTCTATTTGATCAAGACTAGGATTCTACTTTTAGTATAATTACATCATCACCACATCAAATCAATATTAGTCTTATTATTTGTTAACTTGTTTCTCTTTTTTACTCCTTCCCTATCTAAAACTTTCCAATTCAACAATATTCATATTCATGTACCTAGTTAGTCATGTATCTAGGGAATATCATGCATGCACCTAGGAAGTAGCTTTATTATTATTCTCCTTGTAAATGTAAATTGTATTTATTCCTAGGAGTGTATATAAATAGAAAATCAGTCGGGTGCTTTTCACTCAAGCATTTCATAAACTTTAGACTCTTCAATACATAGAGAATATCATTAAGAGCTAGAGTAATAGTGGGATTACGGGGAGAGGAAAGGCATGCATAACCCATTGAAATAATAGGGAGACCTAGACCATTACCCATGTACAGCAAGTTTGCTGTTGAAGATTGTTCACATCAGAGGTGACATGATGAGTAGCACCACTGTCTACATATTGTTAGAGTACACGGTAAGAGGGTATAGTGTTGCACACTGTACCACTGCCCTTGGCTGTTAGAGTAGTTGTTAGAGTGCCTAACTGAATCAGTTACTCAGTTAGTGCAACTAGTGTTAATAGTGAATTGTATATGTAGCTATTGTGTACTCACAGAAGTAAGCAATGAATGAAAACCACAGAATCTAAAGATTCTCTCTGCCTTTTTATTCTCTGCACTATATTTTTCTTAACATGGTATCATCGAGCTAGGTGAAGCATCCATGGCTTCCCCTCAGTCTTCTTCCTCTCCTCCTCCTCCGTCGCTGCTGCCGCCAACTCCTCCTCCGACGCCGGTTTCTTCATTTTCCCCACCGTCGTTTTCCCTATCGATCTCGGAGAAGCTGACAGAAGATAACTTCCTGTTATGGAAGCAGCAGATCGAGCCTCTCATCAAGGCGCACCAACTCCATCGCTTTCTGTGTCGCCGCAGATTCCGATCATGTACCTCTCCGAGGCCGATCGACTCGCCGGAAAACCTAATCCCGATTACACTAGCTGGGAACTTCAAGATTCGCTTCTTCTCTCATGTCTTCAGTCCTCAGTCACAGCGCCTATTCTCACGTGCCTGATTGGTTGTGTTCATTCCTGGCAGCTTTAGGAGAAGCTGCACAACCAAGAAAGATGACAGATCAATTTCTGAGTTCATACTTAATGTAAAAGCCCTAGTGGATACGCTCTACTCTATTGGCGATCCTGTGTCAGATCAAGAACAATTGGATGTGATTTTGGAGGGATTACCAGAGGAATATGATTCTTTGATTAACCTAGTAAGCACTCGCTATGATTCGTCAGATCTTGTTGAGCTTGAAGCTCTTCTCCTTGCTCAGGAAGTGCGATTGGAACGCTACAAGCAAACTGCTCGACAAAGTGCCTCCGTCAATGTTGCAAATGCAGCATTTTCTGCAGCGTCTTCCAACACTGACACTCAACCGCAAGCTAACCTTGCTCAGAATCAGCAGTTGTATGCAGCTCCGTCTTCACAGTACTTTCGCGGTGGTCGTGGCGATTGTGGCAGAGGCCATGGCGGCCGAGGGTCCATCCAATGCCAAGTATGTAGAAAGTTTGGCCATGATGCCTATGCGTGTTGGCATCGTTTTGATCAGCAGTATGTCCCTAATCAACCTCAACCACCATCAAACTACAACAACCATAACCAGCCTTCCCAGCCCTCACCACCACCTTGGCAGCAATAGTACCAAAATCCTGGACCCCAACCCAATGCTGCACCTCAAGCCATGTTAGCTGCATCATCTCAGCCAAATTTCTCTAGCCAATGGTACCCGGATTCTGGGGCCTCCCACCATGTCACAGCTGACATGCAGAATATTCAAAATCCTATGCCCTATGGAGGCTCAGATCACATTCTAGTTGGTAACGGTCAAGGTCTACCCATTTCCTCTTTTGGTTCTTCGTATTTCAAGTCACCACTCAATTCTAATGTTAGTTTAGTTTTCCATAACTTGTTACATGTTCCTAACATTACCAAGAACCTTGTGAGTGTAAGTCAATTTGCTAAAGATAATCGTGTTTTCTTCGAGTTTCATCCTATTGTTTGTCTTGTGAAATCACAGGGTTCCAATGAGGTCTTACTCCAAGGACATGTTGGAGCTGATGGACTATACAAGTTCACCAACCTTCAGCTTTTCTCCAAGTCCGCATCTTCACATTCTGGTTCTGTTTTTCATTCAAATAATTGTAATTCAAATGTCAATTGTAATGTTCTTGTTCCCACTATTAATACCGTTGCACATGTATCACCCAACACACGGCACCTTAGGCTAGGTCATCCTAACAAGGATACTCTACAGCATGAGTGAATTTTGTTCTTGCTGTCTTGGAAAGGCTCACCGTCTACCCTCTCATCATTCTACTACTGTGTATGCCAACCCCTTTTAACTCATATATAGTGATTTGTGGGGTCCTGCCCCCATTGATTCCTTTACTGGCTTCACTTATTACATCTCTTTTATTGATGCTAATACTCGGTTCACATGGTTATTCTTGCTCAAAAAGAAATATGAAGCCATACAAACATTCCTAACCTTTAAAAACATGGTTGAACTCCAATTTAACACCAAAATTAAATCCATTCAAACTGATTGGGGTGGTGAGTTTCGTTCCTTCCCCTAGATTCTTCAAGAATTTGGCATCACACATAGAGTGATTTGCCCTCATACACACCATCAAAATGGTGTTGTAGAGCGTAAGCATAGACACATTGTTGAATTAGGCCTTACTCTCCTTGCTCATGCTTCCCTACCCTTTAAATTCCGGGATCAAGCTTTCTTGACAGCATTTTACTTGATAAACAGGCTGCCCTCCTCTTCAATTGGCAAAGAAGTGCCTCACACAAAGCTTTTCAAACAGCCACCTGATTATAGCTTCCTCAAGTTGTTTGCATGTGCCTGTTTTCCACTCGTAAGGCCATACAACAGTCATAAACTTGAATTTAGGTCCCTTGAATGTCTCTTTTTAGGCTATTCCTCCACTCACAAGGGTTATAAGTGTCTCTCTCCAATTGGTCGTATGTTTATCTCTAATGATGTGGTCTTCAATGAGCTTCGGTTCCCTTACCATTATCTCTTTGCCACTTCAAATTCATCCCCAAATTCCACCTCTCACACTCTGTCTCCAATTCCCTTGATCCAACCACCTTCCCTTGGAACCCAAAACCAACCCCTGCATCCCTTTACCTCTCCTTCCACCTTGCCTAATCCTACACCAAGTCACCCTATCTCACCCTCACCCTCACCCAACTTCCCTGCCCACCCTACCTCACCCCATACCTCATCACACTCCTCGGGTCCTAGCAGTGCTGCACCACAGACCTCGGGTTCCAGCAGTGGTGCACCACCTGTTATTGCTGTTCCCAGCACCCCATGCCCATTTCCAACCTCTTCTTCCACTGTAGGGCCCCACCTGCATCCCATGATAACCCGAGCCAAAGCTGGCATTGTCAGTCCGAGACTCCACCCCACCTTATTTCTTAGCCACACTGAACCTAAATCAGTGAAATCTGCCCTTGCTGATCAGAATTGGTTCACTGCCATGATAGCTGGATATATTGCTTCACTTAAAAATGGAACATGGTCCCTCTTTGCCCTTCCACCTCACAGACAAGCAATCGGTTGTAAATGGGTTTTCCGGGTCAAGGAAAATCCGGATGGTTCCATCAACAAGTACACGGCTAGGTTAGTAGCCAAGGGGTTTCACCTGCAGCCCGGATTTGACTACACAAACTTTCTCCCCGGTTGTGAAGCCTACAACTATCAGGATCATCTTAACTCTAGCCTTGTCCCATAACTTGTCACGTCAACAACTGGACGTTAATAATGCGTTCCTTAATGGTGATCTTGATGAAGAAGTCTACATGGAGCAACCTCCGGGCTTCATTTCTAAGGACCCTAGCATGGTGTGCAGGCTGCACAAGGCCTTGTATGGCCTCAAACGGGCCCCTATGGCCTGGTTTGACAAGTTGAAAGCTGCTCTTATCACTCTCGGGTTCACAAGTAGTAAATGTGATCCCTCACTCTTTGTCTATAATCATGGAGCTCATATCATCTACATGCTTGTATATGTAGATGACATCATTGTTATAGGGAGCTCTCCTTCATTAATTCAGTAACTTATCACCAAACTTCACTCTACTTTTGCTCTTAAGCAACTTGGTGAGTTAGACTACTTTCTGGGAATTCAAGTGCACAGGGCTCACAATGGACTTCTTCTAAATCAAACAAAGTACCTCAAGGACTTATTAGAAAGGGCTAAAATGGCAGATGCAAAGGCCGTTTCCCCTCCTATGGTTGGTGGCAACAAACTCTCCAAAGAGGGGGCTGATTACTTCTCGGATGCCTCCCTTTATAGGTCCATTGTAGGTGCCCTCCAATATGCGACCATTACAAGACCCGAAATATCCTATGCAGTTAATAAAGTCTGCCAATTTATGGCTCAGCCTCTTGAAACACACTGGACCGCGGTCAAGAGAATTCTCAGGTACCTAAAGGGTACCCTTTATCATGGTTTACACCTGCAGCCCACATCTACTGCCTATCCGTTGATAATTACAGGTTTTTCTGATGCTGATTGGGCATCGGATCCTGATGATAGACGTTCTACATCAGGATCCTGCATCTTCCTAGGCCCAAATCTGGTCTCTTGGTGGGCAAAGAAACGAACAGTCGTTGCTTGGTCAAGCACGGAGGCTGAATATCGCAGCCTAGTTGCCACTGCTGCTAAAGTTGTTTGGGTCCAATCTCTTCTCCATAAGCTGCATGTAAAACTCCCCTCTCCAGTCATTTACTGTGATAATATGAGCACGGTTACTCTCTCTCACAACCCCATCCTTCATGCTCGCACCAAACACATGGAGCTGGACTTGTTTTTTGTTTGGGAAAAGGTGTTCAGTAAACAGCTCCAAGTTCTGCACATTCCTTCTGAAGAGCAAAGTGCTGATATTCTTACCAAAGCCCTGTCCCCTACCAGGTTTTTGTATCTAAGGGACAAGCTCAAGGTGCTTGACCTTCATTCACTGGCTCAACCACCTTGAGCTTGAGGGGGGTGTGTTAGAGTACACGGTAGGCAGTGTGGTGTTGCACACTGTACCACTGTAGTTGTTAGAGTGCCTAACTGAATCAGTTACTCAGTTAGTGCAACTAGTGATAGTAGTGAATTGTATATATAGCTATTGTGTACTCACAGAAGTAAGCAATGAATGAAAACCACAGAATCTAAAGATTCTCTCTGCCTTTCTATTCTCTACCAAGCATTAGGATTAGAACCAGAGCCAGAAGCTACCATGGTCATAGGATCTGCACCAGCAACAACCATAGCCATAGGACCACCTTGCTGGACATTAGGAGCCTGATTGGGAAGTTGCCAAGGAAAAGGCAATAGAGGTGGTTGATTGGCTGATGAAGGCTCTTTGCCGAGTGGTGAAGGTTGAATAAGTGCATAGAGGGATCTTCTTTGAGAGTACCGAGCTGAGCTGTGGAAAGGAGACATGATGCTGAGATGGTTGTTGGCCTCTGCCATGGTTAACTTGCTGAGTTATAGGGGCAAAATATGTCTGATCAAATCTATAGTAGCAATTAAGAGCATTATGATTGTTGCGGCCATAGATCTGACATTCAACACCTCCACAACCATAATATCGGCCACTTCTTCCTCTGCCACGGTGGCCATAGCAGCCACGACGCCCACCTCGGAAACCATTACCAGAAGGAGGATATGCAGAATTAGGATTCTGATACTGAGTGTTTGGATGAAATGAATTGGAAGAGGAGGAAGGTTGAGAGTTTTGCACCTGATTGTGACTTAGCTGAGTAGTGGAGGTTTGAGCTAGGTTGATAGAGAAGTGATCCACAACAGTTTTGGCCTTTAGGCGCTCCAATCGCGACTCATGCGAGAGCAAGAGAGCTTCAATCTCTGCAACAGAATGTGGATCCAAATGGCTCTCAACTGTAGGGAAAAGAATGTGGTATTCTTCAGATAAACCTTCAAGGATTGCATCAACGTGTTCTTGAATTGTCACAGGGTTCCCAATCGAGATCAAAGCATCAACTAGGGCTTTGATCCGAAGCTAATATTCACCAATTTTCCTATCACCTTTCGTGAAGTGCCTTAATTCTGATCGCAACTGTGCGCTCCTAGCTTTGGTCTGAGAATTTAAGTGATTATGGAGCTAATCCCATAGCTTCCAAGCATGTGTGCATCCAATGACACGAGCATGAATAGAATCCGATAGAGTGTTCAACAACCAGATGAACAAATGCTGATCCTGCGCCTCCTAAGCCAGAAATTCAGGATTCGTACGATCGGCAACACGATCATCATCAGAAAGATAACATGGAGGGATGCGAGGACATGCAACGAACCTCTCGAATATGTGAATGTTGTGTGTCAATATGGCCACACATGTATGCTATTTATAATCTCATATTAGGGTCCAAGAGAATCAATAATAAATACAAAGGAATCAAATCAAATCTCTAATTAGTAACGGACCCCTAATTACTAGCACCTATTTATGTACATATTAAGCACATGTTAAATATGCTTTCTAACACTCCCCCTCAAGCTGGAGCATATATGTCATATGAGCCAAGCTTGTTACAAATGTAGTCCACACGAGAGCCTCTAAGGGACTTAGTGAAAATGTCAGCCAACTGGTCACTGGAGTTGACAAAGTCAGTTGTGATCTCCCCTGAAAGCACCTTCTCTCTTACGAAGTGACAATCTATTTCTATCTTGGATATCTCCTAATTTTAGCTGTTGGAGTAGTTGCCTAAACCATGTAAGCTCACACACAGCTGCTGCCATAGCACGGTATTCAGCTTCTGCACTGGATCTGGCAACAATGTTCTGCTTCTTGCTCCTCCATGAGATCATATTTCCTCCAATAAGAACACAATATCCAGAAGTGGACCTCCTATCTGATGGTGATCCTGCCCAGTCAGCATCAGAGTAACAAGTGATTTGGCATTGCCTTTATCTTCATATAACAATCCTCGTCCTGGTGCATTTCTGATGTACCGAAGAATACGCATGACAGCATCCCAATGGCTATCACATGGGACATTCAGGAACTGGCTTACCACACTAACTGCAAAGGTGATATCAGGTCTGGTGACTGTGAGATAGTTGAGTCTGCCCACAAGACGACGATATCTTCCTGGGTTTTTCAATGGCTCCCCCCGACCCGGAAGAAGCTTGACATTGGGATCCATGGGAGTATCAGTTGGACGACAATCAAGCATACCTGTCTCAGTAAGAATATCCAGAGCATACATCCGTTGGTTCATTGAAATTCCTGAAGTGGACTGGGCAACTTCAATCCCTAAAAAGTACTTGAGAGGACCCAAGTCTTTTGTCTGAAAATGTTTGAAGAGGTGTGCTTTGAGCCGCCGGACACCATCTGTGTCATCACCGGTAATGACGATATCATCGACATAGACAACAAGATAGCTGTGCCCACCAGAAGGAGAATGGATAGAGAAAACAGAGTGGTCAGCCTCACATCGGGTCATGCCAAACTGTAATAAAGCAGAGCTAAACCGACCAAACCAGGCACGAGGAGACTGCTTCAATGCATAAAGAGAACGGCGAAGCCGACAAACAAGTCTAGAATCACCGAAAGCTGATGAAATCTCGGGGCTGGTCCATATAAACTTCTTCCTGTAATTCGCCATGCAAGAAGGCATTTTTAATATCCAGCTGGTGAAGAGGCCAATGATGAATGGCAGCCATGGCTATAAAAAGACGAACAAAACTGATTTTGGCCACAGGGGAAAAAGTATCCCCGTAATCTAGACCAAAAATCGGCGTATAACCTTTAGCCACCAAACGAGCTTTGAAGCGATCAATATGACCATCGGGTCCAATCTTCACCGTATAGACCCAACGACAACCCACACTAGTCTTGTCAGGAGGCAAGGGAACAATCTCCCAAGTACCATTAGAATGCAACGCTGCCATCTCTTCCAACATTGCCTTGCGCCAGTTGCGATCAGCCATGGCTTCACCTGTAGACTTAGGAATAGACACAGAATCCAAAGCAGAAATAAAGGAAACATTGGAAGGAGATAAATGGCCATAATTTAAAGTACAAACATAGATGGGATTAGGATTGCGAGAGGATCGAGTACCTTTCCGTAATGCAATGGGAAGTTTAGGTGCAGGAGGCGTAGATGGAGGGGCGGTTGGAGTCGGAGATAAGACCGAAGGATCCCCGGAAGGAGGCACCGCAGAAGCCTGTGTTCGTCGCTGGTAGGTACGCAAAGGAGGTGGAGTGGGAGCAACAATAGGTGCCAGAACAACTGGTGGAATATTTGGAAGGTCCTGAGTGAAGTTGACATCAAGGACGGCGGAGGTGGAGAAGAATGGGACAGCTTCAAAAAAGGTGACATCAGCACATACAAGATATCGTTGAAGTTGTGGACAAAAACAACGATAGCCCTTTTGCAAACGTGAGTAACGCAGAAAAATACATTTGAGAGATTTGGCTGAGAGTTTGTCTTTTCCTGGAGTTAGATCATGGACAAAACATGTGCAACCAAAGACACGTAGAGGGATAGGATAGAGTTCTTCTTGTGGATACAAGAGAGAGTAGGGAACCTGATTATTAAGAACGGAGGAAGGCATGCGGTTGATAAGATAGCAAGCCGTGAGAGGCGCATCACCCCAAAAGCGAAGAGGAACATTATTGTGGAGGAGTAGCGTACGAGCTGTTTCAACCAAGTGCCTATTTTTCCTTTCGGCAACACCGTTTTGTTGTGGTGTGTGAGCACATGATGTTTGATGAATAATTCCCTGTGAAGTCAAAAAGGATTGAAACTGGGAGGACAAATATTCACGAGCATTATCAGTGCGCAAAATTTTAATTGAAGAACCAAATTGATTTTTAATTTCAACGCAGAAACCTTGAAATATATTAAAAACATCAGAACGATTCTTCATTAAAAATAACCAAGTACACCGGGAAAAATCATCAATGAAAGTGACAAAATAATAGTAACCGAAGGTTGAGTAGACACGACTAGGACCCCAAATATCAGAATGAACTAAAACAAAAGGTGACGCAGCACTTTTATTGACTCGCTGGCTATAAGTATGACGAGTATGTTTTCCTAATTGACACGACTGACATTCAAAAAAAGAAACTTCAGAAAAGCTTGGAACCATGAGTCGCATTTTATCAAGACTAGGGTGACCCAAACGTTGATGTTCCAGGGTTTGAGAAGCAGTGGAGACATAGGCCACTGGCGGTGAAAGTTGATATAATCCTTGAGACTCATGTCCTACTCCAATCGTCCGTCCCGTACGCCGAACCTGGACATAAACAGAGTTGTTAACAAAAAGAACAGAGTAATCAAGGGTGCGAGTGAGTTTGCTGATTGACACTAAATTAAAAGGACAACCAGGAACATACAACACAGAATCTAAGGAATGGTTAGGAAGGGGATGTGTTTGACCAATGCCCTGAACTTGTATTTGAGAGCCATCAGCTAAGGTGACACTAGGCAAAGAATCCAAGTAAGACAGTTTAGAGAAAAGAGATTTGTTACCAGTCATATGATCGAAGCACCGAGTCAAGTATCCAAGGTCCAAGAGAAGTGGGTCGTGAAACAAAGGCTACGAGGTTTACGTGACCGAGCCCACAACAATGTAGGTGAGATGGGCTGTTGGGCTGCCTTGAACTGGAGAAAATCATTATAATCAGCAGCAGAAATAGTAACTTCCTCAGTAATATTTGGACTGTTCCCCGGCCTTGGTGCGACATTCAGCTTCAATATGGCCATAGCGGTTGCAATAAGTGCAGCGAGGACGGCGATTGCCACCACCACGTCCTCCTCCACTCCGTCCACCACGATGATGAGAGTGGGAGACAAGAGCGGAGGAATCAGTATGAGGAATGGAGGAGTGGCCGAAAGAATGAGGGGTTGAAAGACGCATCAATTGTTCACTAACCAGGTCATAGGAGGGAACAGTGGTACTCGATAGTATTTGATTACGTACCGAGTCAAGTTCAGAAGGTAGACCGGCAAGTGCAAGAACCATAAAAAACTTGCTGCGTTGCTCAGCATGAGCTGTTGCATCATTAGCAAATGGCATTAGTTTCTCAAAATCAGCAATTAAATGATCAAGCTTACAAATGTATGTCTGCATATCCATGTTCTCCAACTTCATAGAAATCAGGTTGAGAACAACACTGTAGAGGCTATGAACATCATTAGAATAGACTTTCTTAACCTTTGTCCAAACATCATAGCAAGTGGTAAAGGCCTGGTATTGCGGTTGGAGTTTGGGAGCAATTGAAAACCATAGGACACTACACAGAGAGACGTCGATTTGCTTCCATCGGGCTCCTTCCTTGTCGGGAATGTCCTTAGCTTGTTTGGTCAAGTGGTCCTCACGGCCTTGTCCTTGAAACCATAATTGGACAGCAACAGCCCAGGTACTGTAGTTGGCAGTCCCGACTAATTTTTCACACGTGATGAGTGGAACATTAGTAAAGGTCACTGCTGCGCTTGAATCGGAAGAGGAATCGTTGGAAGCCATGAGAAATGGATCTGAAACACGGGCAGAGAGGGTCGCCGGAGTGAAGGGAAGGTGGCGGAATAGTCGCCGGACAGTGGGTCATGCCGGAGAGCAGCAGAAAAGCTGTTTGGTGTCGGGCGCGTGAAACGCACGCGCCGGAGAACAGCCGCGCGTGGAGGCGCGTGCAGCGGCGGTTGGTGGTGTGGTGCCGGCGCAGTGGTCGCCGGAGGATGCCGGAGAGGATGGTGGGGTCACACCGGAGGATGGAGGCATGGTGGAACGGAAAACGGACCACACAGTGGTTGCGGGTACTGTTCACCCGAAAAATAGGACATCACTCAGCAGAAAAAATAACCTAAACTACTGATAGCATGTAAGAATAGAATGTGAATGTTGTGTGTCAATATGGCCACACATGTATGCTATTTATAATCTCATATTAGGGTACAAGAGAATCAATAATAAATACAAAGGAATCAAATCAAATCTCTAATTAGTAACGGACCCCTAATTACTAGCACCTATTTATGTACATATTAAGCACATGTTAAATATGCTTTCTAACATTGTTCATATTTTTGACATGGAGTCATGGAATAAATTTGACGAATTATCTTATTATTTTCTTGTGTCAGCTATGTGATGGGTCTATTGTTGCTTTTACTGTCCTTCACAATGTGAACTGCAATCACGGACTTATATATGTTACATCACAGGTACAGGGCAACACTTTCCTTTTATAGATAATTTATCACAAACTAGATCTATAACTGTGGCTGACCCTTTTTTTTGTGTGTGTATCTTTATAGGGTGTTTTAAAGATATGCCAGTTGCCTTCTGGCTCAAACTATGACAGCTACTGGCCTGTACAGAAAGTGAGATTCCCCCCCCAAGTTTATGTCCCCATTTCATATGACAGTCTTAATTTTATACCTGATTTGATTTCACCTTTTCTAATTTGTTATATCATCCTTAGATTCCACTAAAAGCCACTCCCCATCAAGTAACTTACTTTGCAGACAAGAATTTGTATCCGCTTATTGTTTCAGTTCCTGTAAGTATACATATCCCCCCACCCCCAAATTTTTTCTTTATTTGCTTGCAATATGCAAGAGTGTAATTGATATGCTTACAAGGTTATATCTATTAACATTTATTAATAATTACGAGTATTCCTTGTGGTTTGAATCTTGGGCATACAAAAACGTTTCATGAGTCAGCCATTTGTAAAAGCATACACGTAGTACATTTATGAATTATGAGTCATTTCCAACTTTTAAGCTAAGAATTAGACTGAATTAACTAGTCCTGCTCTAAAGGTTTTTTTCCATTAGCTTGTGTCTTGATTAGTAAAGTTTTAGTCTGTCTTGTTCATATATTCCTTATTATAGAAAAATGTATATTTAGGATTTACCTCTGAAGTAGTCACTAGTTTATTAATTTGCTTTTGTATTTTCAGTTGTTTAACTAAGTGATTTGCTGTTACCCTTTCAGCAATTCATTTGAATATTTATGTGATCAAGAATTGCTGATTATCTATGTTATTTTGATGGCTTGGTTTTAAATGTTTTTTCTACTCAATTATATGACTTTTGCTTTTGTTTGTTGTTATTATAATTTGGATGGAACAACTCCCTGTTCTTCTTTTGCTTTTAATTCCCCAGTGTCTCAGGTTTTATATTCAGAAAGTAATGCAATTTTTTTGTCATGCTCATAGGTTCTTAAGCCATTAAATCAAGTTGTTTCTCTGGTTGACCAAGATGTTAACCATCAGTCTGAGAGTCAGAATTTGAATTCTGATGATCAAAACCGCTTTTATACGATGGATGAATTTGAGGTTCGAATTATGGAGCCAGAAAAGTCTGGTGGCCCTTGGCAAACAAAGGCAACAATACCTATGCATAGTTCTGAAAATGCCCTCACTGTGAGAATGGTTACTCTGCTGGTAATATTTTTTTTATTCTTTGGTTTTCAAATCAAGCTGACTTCTGATTATGGTGATACGCTTAAGGATGCTGGTTGATGCTTGACCTGAAACATGTCTTCCTTGTAGAATACAACCTCAAAAGAAAATGAAACACTTTTAGCCATTGGTTCTGCTTATGTACAAGGAGAGGATGTTGCTGCAAGAGGACGTATCCTCCTGTTTTCTTTGGGGAAAAATAATGATAATCCTCAAACTCTGGTATCCTTAGTATTGCTTTCTTCAAAAAGTGGCCAAATTTTGTCTCTTTCCTCTAATTTTTGGTGATGTCTTCATAAGGACATTATTGAATTTTCATCTTTGTTATAGGTTTCCGAGGTGTACTCGAAGGAATTAAAAGGTGCTATATCTGCCTTGGCCTCACTTCAGGGCCATCTATTATTAGCATCTGGGCCAAAAATTATTCTGCACAAGTGGACTGGCACGGAGTTGAATGGTATAGCATTCTTTGATGCGCCACCGTTACATGTTGTGAGCTTAAATATTGTAAGTGATATTTCTTTATATCTTCTATCATTTTGATAAAATTGTCAATGAAAAAATGGCATGCAAAGTTTAGTCGTTTTCGCTTTAATCTCCACGATTTTATCTTATTGAATTTAAAATTTAATAGTGTCATTTTAAAATGTGTTTCTTGTTGTTTTCAAGAGCAATAATACAAACTCAGATAACTGGATGTTGTCAAATGTTTTTGTTCTCTTTAATATCTATTAACATTTTTCAGGTGAAAAACTTCATCCTTATCGGGGACATCCATAAAAGCATATACTTCCTTAGTTGGAAAGAGCAGGGTGCTCAACTCAGCTTATTAGCCAAGGATTTCGGCTCTCTTGATTGTTTTGCAACAGAATTTTTGATTGATGGAAGTACTCTGAGTCTCATGGTTTCAGATGATCAAAAGAACATCCAGGTTTGTCTTAAGATTGTGTGGTAATATTTTGTTTCTATTTATTTTTTGTGATGTGCATTTATCTTTTTAAAGATAAGTGGTATAAAATGTGAAGTTCTTTGAATTGAAAGGTTATGTTTTCCATCATGATATGGGGTATAATCTGCATATTTATTTTGCTTATGTCTAATAATTTTTTGTTGGTTTGTTTTGGGAGATTAGATATGGATTATTTCCGGCCTAAGTTAAATTGGAAGGTGCAGCTTGGCTAAAGACTAAGCTGTGTCCCTCATGTGGGTGGTTTTTATTTTGTCCTGTTAGTTATCTAATTTGAATTGGCTTCCTTCTTGGCTGGGTTGGCATATATGAAGTTTTAGCAACGGAAAAGAATAGGTGATACCAAGGACACATGGAATACTTTTCTCTGGTAATTATGGAATAATGAATGTAATTTAATAATTGTATACGAGCAAGAAAGTTTAATGTACGTTGCACTCATGCACAATATTTTGAAAAAAAATGGATATGAGAAGATGGGCGGTTTTCTTTCGAAATGGTCAAGTTGGCATTGGGCAACTATCAGTCAGACAACTTGGATTGATTGGGAATTTCTCAAATGAGCATTCTGCTAGTGCTAGTGTTCTTTGTTCCTTGTTTTTTATTTTTGTTTAACTAGGTCCCTTTTTTTTTTTTAAGTTAATTCATCTTCAAAATCCTTAGTATATTAAATTGTAACAAATTTTACCTGATTCTTATAGAAACTTGCTTTCATTACGTAGACATAAAAGCTCAAACATTAATGTGGGGGATTGGGCAAGAAATTGTAGAAATCATGCGCCAAGTGTGTTAAGTTCATGAATTTTATGTCTGCCGGGATGCTTCCTTTTTTAAAAGTAATTCTTTATTTATGTTTTGGTCTTGGTCCATTTACCTTTTTTTCTAGATTGTAATTATGAGTCATGAATGTTCAATGAGACTTTTATGCCCCCTGCCCTACATACTTCCTGTACTTTCTTTCTATTAGTACATTATTTATCCAAAAATAAGAAAAAATGTTGCTTCTGACTGAAAACCTGAAAGCTGTAGCCTAAAGTTAAGTCATATCATTGTTGAGTTTTTCTTTTAAAAAAAAATGTTTGGCCTTTTCGGTAAGACATGTTTCCTTTGTAATGTCTGGAAGCAGATTTTTACTATGCACCAAAGATGTCTGAGAGTTGGAAAGGACAGAAACTTCTTTCAAGAGCCGAGTTTCATGTTGGTGCCCATGTGACTAAATTCATAAGGTTGCAGATGCTTTCCACTTCTGATCGAACTGGTTCTGCTCCAGGCTCAGATAAAACCAATCGTTTTGCCTTATTATTTGGTACCTTGGATGGCAGTATTGATTGCATTGCACCTCTTGATGAAATCACATTTCGTAGACTGCAATCTTTACAGAGAAAGCTTGTTGATGCTGTACCCCATGTTGCTGGCCTAAATCCAAGAGCATTCAGACAGTTTCGTTCAAATGGAAAGGCTCATCGGCCCGGCCCTGACAGTATAGTTGACTGTGAGCTACTATGCGAGTAAGTTTTATCTTCACACAAACAATATTTTATGTATATGCTATTGCGAAAAGGATTACTTCACACAAACATTGTTGTATGTATCTTCACACAAACTAGTCTTAATAAAAATGTATGAAAAACAAAGTAATAATTATTCAATATATGTTGAAGATTTGTGTTTTGCAACAAAAAAATGAACGGCCAGCCATATAACTTGAATAACGTCTATGCATGAAACTTGCACTCTTCAAAATAGAAATGTAAGAGGTTAATACCAACAGATAACAAAGCAAGAAATTCGAGATATTTTTTCTTCACTTGCTTAATCAATCAATGGTTGCCAATCGGGTAAAAATCTATATCTTGGGAGAGTTACAAACGCGACCTGTTTCAGATATTTACCACTTTATTTTGTATATTTCATTAATGTGCTGATTCCTAGTTTTGAAATCTAAAATCTGTCTTGGTCTTCTTTGTTACAGTTATGAAATGCTTCCATTGGAAGAACAACTTGAAATTGCTCACCAGGTTGGAACAACTCGATCACAGATTCTTTCAAATCTAAGTGACCTATCTCTTGGAACAAGCTTCTTGTGAATAGTCATTTTTTGTACATCAAGGAACAGGGCTGCCCATGTCATTCCAAGTTTGTGGCTCTTAATCTCGCTTTAGTTTTGATCTGATTTCATCTTATTATCACAACAAGTGCTTTACCATGTTTAACTCTTGGGTAAGTCATCAGATCATAGCCAAACTATCTTACTGTCCTTGCTAACAGTGAATGGAGACAATCCAAGATCGTTTCTACTGTAAGTTCCAATGTCAAAGTGTCTTATCCTTCAACTTGGGGTCAACTAGTTATGTTTTTCTGGAGTTGGAAATAGCAGACTAGTCTGTCTAACGCCAAAATGGGACGAGGTGTGTTAATGTAACATGATGATGACCTTTGTTCACCCAAAGAAGCAAGTCAAGCAAAACTTGCCGCTAATAGCTAATATATTCTTCTGTATGGACGCATTGATAATTCTGTAACAATATGTAATTATTTGTTTCATTCACATGGTTTCATTTCAATATAACTGCTAAATATGCGCACTCATACAATTACATTGAAATTAATTAAATTACTAGAAGTGATTCTGCCTCTTAAAATGTCTTGCATTGGTATCGTTTCAACAATTGTTAGAGATTTTATGTTGGATTATTCTACACTTTTTGTCATTCATGCCTTGTGGAGGTGTAATCAAATACTCTCTCCTCTCCTTATTATAAAAAACAAAACCTTAAAACACACATATCAAGGAAATATATTTAAATAAAGTAATTGTAATTAATGTTCATATAAATTTATAAAAATACTCCTTCTAATCTTAATTAATGTTCCACTTATATAAAAAGTTGATATTATCTCGTAAATATAAATCCTATAATAAATGAGGGTAAATTGGAAATTAGCATTTAATGTGTCAAAATTGATGTATGTTTCTTATATTTTAGACAAAAAAAAGTAATCATTTGTTTCTTATAATATTTATATAAATTTACAAAAATACCTCTTCCAATCTTAATTAATGTTTCACTTGTATGGAAAGTTGATACTACCTCGTAAATATAAATCCTATAATAAATGAGGGTAAAATTGAAAATTAGTATTTAATGTGTCAAAATTGATGCATGTTTCTTATATTTTGGATAAAAAAAAGTATTCATTTGTTTCTTATAATAAGGATCGGAGGGAGTACAAAATTGCTCCTGATTTATATAAAAAAATATACAATAAATATTACATTCAGAAGATATTTTAAAATCACTTATTTTTTATAAGGTTAAACAAACGTGATGTTAATCTTTGGTAGACACTTGTAACTCATTGGAGCTTAAAAAAACACTTTTCAATATGCGACACCAAACACTTTTTTATCAGATATGTATGTCACTGAAAGTCATATATTAACATCTGTTAATTTAGATTGTTATTATCCAAACCTTCTGCATAGGATTGTGAGGACACTTGAGCCAAACAATAAAATGACACCATAACCATAAAACCTACCCTTGTTAAGTGTAATTAATTTAAATAAACAAAAATATCTTCAAATGGCCAAGCAATAGCTGTAAGCTGCCCAATTACAATAGTATCGTGCGTGATTTTGCACTGGGAAGCGATTCTCTCCCATGAATTTTTCTCTTAATGATGAAGATTTTAACTACAGAGAAATCAAGTGGAAATCTCACTGGAGAGGATCCACCCCCCTCTGCACGTGGGTCTTATTAAATAATTTGGTGTCTCACGTATATTGAATGATGATGAGACACGTTCACATTATGTTCCTCAGTGGGGGGCAAAGATGGGGAAAAAAAAGAGAAGAGGGAGATTGAAGGTTGGGAAGAGAATTATGTATCTCATTTGCCATGTTTCTTCATTTAGTCTTTGACTCTTTGCTAATTGATTTTTACTTTAATTTGGGTGCCATTTTCTCAAATGAATGTCTACCCAAAGTGGACAGAAACCAGATGATGGGCAGAATGATATATTACCGAGCGAAAAATTGAGTGATAGTGAATCGGTTGAGACAGTCTACGAGGAACCTTCATCCCCTAATCATGTCTCAAATTCCATTCCACAGAACTCATCTTCGGTTGCAAGAAATGCTGTCAATGGCTCTACGGAGAAGTTCTCAACTTTTGCTGAAACTAATGTGGACTTTACAGCCAAGGATACTCTGGTGGCCAAGCATTCCATTTCGAAGGGTACTCCGACTCTGCCCGTGCATTCCAAGCTACATGTGATTTAACAATTAATGGTAAGAATCTTGAAACTCCTGATATTTCCTCGAGTCCCGTTTATGTTCAAGATATTATCGCTTTTCCAACTGTTGTTCAAAATGATATTAAGGTTTTATCTGCTTGGTTGGGAAAGCAAAAAGATGCAAGTACTTCTAAGGAAGAAGAGCAGAATAATGATAATGTTGCTGACGATGGTTTCACGGCGGTTACGTCCAAATCTCAGAAGAAGTATAACCTGAGACTGAATAAAAAACATACTTCTAGGTATGCTTGATTCTCGTTTATTTTATATGGGTTTTGGTTTATATCCCCATGTTCTTGTTTTCTTTTTTATTTTATTAAATTTATGGTGACCTTACTTTAAAAAAAAAAGAAAAAAGTGGAGCATAACTCCTCCAATTCTGATCAATGAGAGGCCATAATTCATAACCTGTTTCCCTGGCTTCTCAACGTGGTCCTGCATATCCTTAATCCCCTGACAAAATATACCATATAATAAAAAAATAAAAGTCAACTTTCATCATGTTATCTTTGTTTTATAATAAATTCGCTCATGACGTAACATAGCATACTGCTTTGGTCATTTTGAACCAAAATTTCTAAAGGCATTTATACATAGTGGAATCTTAATAAGGCACACTCGAGTCACCATCACACACACATGTAGAGAGAGAGAGAGATGAGTGTTTGGTTTGAGATGCAAAGAGAACCTTTCATTTCGTCAAAACGCTTTTTATCATATGGGTCCATTCTATAAAACCATTGCTACCAGTGGATTCCAATTTCACATCACTTACATGGTAGATTTCAATTTGACCCATAAATCAAAGTGAAAGTATCATTATTGATTCATTTCATATAAAAGCATCAGTCTTGCATAGATTAACCCTGTATTTATTATGAATGAAACCTTTTACTAGTAAGCTGCCAAAGCAATATGAACAAACAGTTCAAATCCAAGATGAAATACAATAAATCATTTTTATTAGATTCCTTTTTTTTTTTTATAAGCCATAAATTTTTATTTATAACGGGTACAAAGGATATCCAAACCAATATACAAAAGAAATAGGAACTTAAGGAACATAAGATACATGATCAACCTAGCTCAAAAGACTTTATAAAAAAAAAAAAAAAACCTAACTCAAAAGACTATCACTAGGATGAGAATATACCTAAGAACCCAAAGCAACCCCAAAGAAGAGCCAATATTATACACCCCAAAGCATCCCCAAAAAAGAAGCACTATTGTAGACCCCAAAATAGTAAACCCAAAGTTAAGGAAAACCTTTCTTCACCCAAAAGCCAACAGCCACAAAACCAAAAAATAAGCTGAAGTAGTAGAGCTTCCAACCAAAAGGACTAGCCGCCTCACAATCTATGCCCACTTCTAGCAAACCTTTTCATCCAAATCAACTTGAAACCTTCCAAATTTTTAAAAGCCCCCACCAAAAAATCAGCTGTTGAGACCTCATAAGTCTGAAACACATTAAATGTGTAAATTATCTAAGTTTTGATGATTCCAAATAGATTAAGTAAGGTAATATTGAACCTTATGAAATTACTGACAAATCTGATAAGTGTGCAGAAAATCAGATTTAAGGTCACTCGTCTACTTTCTGACTCTCGCCTCGCTTTTAGTAGAGCTCGGTTTATAAGACCTGTCTCGAAAACCACTTGTCCGCTTTTAGTCAAAGACCAAGTCAACGCGCTATCAAGATATAAGTTTACTTAATGACATGGCAAGAAGCATCAGTCTGAAACAGACTGCATGATCACCCGTCTAGTTTTGGACTGCACGATCACCCGTCTAGTTTTGGACTGCATGATCACCCGTCTAGTTTTTGGACTACTTGAACACTCGTCTGATTTCTGATTACTTCATACCCGTCTGATTTTCCAACTCTGGTGTAATGTCAGTCTGTCAAAAATGAAGTCCAAGTCATCTTATTCATATTAAATGCCTTCCTTAAGTATCTCGAAGACCTCTGGACAATAGCTCAAAGGATAAAGAATAAAGAACATTTGTTTCGAGGTTTTAAGGATAAACATGCAATCTCCGTACGACAGCAGTAACTTTTTAGCTGTTTTAGTACCAAGTAATAGTGCTTTCTGGAAAGTGAACTGACCGTTGCACTTAAAGAGGAAAGCTCTTTGCTGCAAGTACAAGAAGCCTATTGCTGCATACTCTGATATAACAGCTGATTCAGATTAAAATGTACTCTTGGACAACCTTGTCAAAGCTAAATGTTCCCAAGTATTTAATGTTTATACAGAACGACCCTTTGGCATTAATGGTGTCTCAGAAGCTCAAATCAAAAGAACACATTTTCTGAAGCTGTGTCTAAACGGATCTCTTGATTGAAGCCTTTAAATAGATCAAACAATGAAGATGGAAAAAAAAGAAGTTGAATATCATTAAGAACACTGTGCAGAAGCATTTACTCTCCTTATTAACTTCTTCATCCTTTCATTGAATACACCTTAAATCATTTGATATTAATTCGCAGTCTTTCATACTTCATATTTATTTCACTCCTTGAGTGTGATCTGAAAGACTTGTTAGTTGTATTAATTACACAAAACCTTTATATTCCTTATGTGTTGAGCCTGAAGAGGCTAGGTGTGCAAAGAATACTTGTTTGAGTGTTGAGCCAGGAGAGGCTAGGTGTGCAAAGAATACTTGTACTGTAATTTACTCAGTTATAGTGGAAACTTGGTGCTGCCAAAAAAATGGACGTAGCCCTGTGGATTTTGGGGTGAACCGGTATAAAACTCTTGAGTGATATTCCTCTTCCTTTATCTCTTTATTTTGCTTAAGTATTATTTTGTCTAAGCTTTTAACTTGGGGAGTTAATATTGTGAATATCAAACTCTGTTTTACTCTTCTCTGTTTGCTTCGTTTTGTTCTGCAATATTAGACGTATCACTCGTCTGATTTTCTCTAATCTAAGTTCTGCTTGTTATGCCTGCGAAAATCTTTTTAAGTAACCGAAAAAGTTGGTAAACACAATTCAAACCCCCCTTCTTGTGTTAACTTTGGTTATTTCAGTTGGTATCAGAGCTCAGCCTATGGGTTGAGCACTTAACAGTGTAGAGGAAAAGATCTTGGAGATGGCAGGAGAAGCTAGCTCAAGCAAGTACCATGCTGGAGAAGGATCCTCAATGTCGAGACCTCCTTACTTCAATGGGGAGGACTACATTTACTGGAAAGAAAAGATGAAGTGGTTCTTACAGTCCACTAACTCTGATCTTTGGGATCTCATTGAAGAAGACCCCTTTGTCCCTAAAGATGACAATGGAGATGAAGTTCCTAAAGCTAACATGACCTCTGAGCAAAAGACAAAGTGGCAGTCAAATGCCAAGGCTAGATATGCAATCATGTGCGACTTGAGCAGAGAAGAATTTGAAAAAATGTGTGCTTGTGAATCTGCAAAAGAAATATGAGATTCACTAGCGGTTGCTCATGAAGGAACCAGCAAAGTCAAAGAGACCAAAGTCAGCATGTTGGTAAGAAAGTATGGGCTATTTAAAATGGAGGAAGGAGAAACTAGTGGCCAAATGTATGGAAGATTTCAAGCCATAACCAATGGACTGAAATCACTGGGAAAAGTTTACAAGACTGAGGAACATATTCAAAAGATTCTCAGAAGTCTTCCAAAGCAATGGAGACCACTTGTGAATCGACGTATCTCGTGCCAAAGACTTAACAATAATGAAGCTAGATGAGCTTCTTGGCACTCTCCAAATCCATGAACAAGAGCTGATTGAAGAAAACAATGGAAAGAAAAACAAATCCATTGCCCTCAAAGCTGATAAGAAATCATCTAGAGGAACCTCATCAAAAGCTCTCAAAGCTGATGAATCTTCAGACGAATCTGAGGAATCCAATGAAGATGATTCAGATAATGAACTCTCTCTTTTCACTAGAAAAATGAAAAAGCTTTGGAAGAAAATAAACTTCAGAAAGGACAAACTTTTCAGGCGCTTCAACAAAGAGGAAAACAAAGATGGTGGGTCTCATGACAAGAACGCCATTGTGTGTTATGAATGTAAGAAGCCTGGTCATATCAAAGCAGAATGCCCTCATCTCAAAAAGCAATCTCCCAAGAAGTTCTTCAACAAAAAGAAGAAATGAATGATGGCCACTTGGGAAGATCTTGATGAAAGCTCCACTGAAAGTGAAAGAGAGGAGCTTGAAGCAAATCTGTCTTATGGCAGATACTGACTCTGAATCAGACACTGAGGTACATTCTGAACTTAAGAAATTGAATGATGCATTTGATGAACTATTGGAAGAATCCAACTATATGTCTAAAGTTTTCAAATCCCTTAAGAGACAGTATGTTAAACTCTCAAATGAGTATACACATAAATCTCAAGAGGTGAAAAGTTAGCTGAAGAAAATAGTTTGCTTAAGACTGGAAAGTCTAAAGCTGATATCTTAGTTGAAACTCTACCTTCTGAAGAAATTAGTAAACTTCAATAGAAAGTAGAAGAGCTCACCTTAGATCTTGCCAAATTTGTTAATGGTAGAGATAATATGACTAAACTTTTGGGAAGTCAAAGGCACTCCCTTAGCAAAGAAGGAATAGGATATTCCAGTCAAGAACATTGTAAAGGATTAACAAAGTTCTCAAAAATAATTGTGAAAACTGTATCAAATAAACCTATATGCATATACTGTGGAAAAACTGGACATATCACGTCTAAGTGTATCCACAAAAAGAGAAAGAAGTCTTCACAGACTCCTTATACTAACAGAAAAGGACCCAAGAAAGTGTGGGTACCTAAGTCCATGATCATTTCTGTTGCAGACCTACTTAACAGGACAAAAGAAACACCTGTCATGGTACCTGGATAGTGGATGCTCGTGACACATGACAGGAGAAAGGTCTATGTTCCTAGACCTCCAACCTAAGAAAGGTGGACATGTGACTTTTGGTGGCAATTAGAAAGGAAAAGTTGTTGGTGTAGGTAAAATTGGTGGTAAACCTCCCTTGCCCATTATCTGTGATGTTTTATATGTGAAAGGGCTGAAACATAATCTGCTTAGCATAAGTCAATTGTGTGATAGTGGATTTTCTGTATCTTTTTCTAAAGATGCATGCATAGTCAATAACAATAGTGAAAAGACCCTCTTTTCTGTTAAAAGGCAAAATAATCTGTATAAGATTGACATGTCTAAACTTTCAGATCAAAGTGTAACATGCTTTATGTCTAAAGAGGATGAAAAGTGGCTATGGCATAAAAAACTAGGACATGCTAGTATGAAACAAATTTCTAAATTGAAAAGCATAACCTTGTGAGAGGATTGCCTGATATTTCATTTAAGAAAGATATTCTATGTGATGCATGTCAGAGAGGTAAACAAGTAAAATCAAGTTTCAAATCTAAGAAAGAAGTCACTTCCTCTATACCTTTGCAACTGTTACACATGGATCTGTTTGGACCAGTCAGTGTAGCTAGCCTAGGTGGAAAGAAATGTGGTTTTGTCATAGTTGATGACCATTCTAGATTTACATGGGTACTCTTCTTAACCCACAAGGATGAGTCTTATAAGGTCTTTATAGTATTCAGTAAGAGAGTACAGAATGAGCAAGGTTTCTGTATTTCTGCTATAAGAAGTGATCATGGAGGAGAATTTGAAAATGAGCAGTTCAAACTGTTCTGTGAGGAAAATGGTATTTCTCACAATTTCTTTGCACCTAGAACTCCACAACAAAATGGAGTGGTTGAGAGAAAGAACAGATCTCTTCAGGGGATGGGAAGAACAATGCTAAATAAAAATAATCTTCCTAAGTACTTATGGGCAGAAGCCATTAACACTGCTAGTTATGTACAAAACAGAATACTGATTAGACCTATCCTAAATAAGACTCCTTATGAATTGTGGAAAGGTAGAAAACCCAACATATCATATTTTCATGCATTTGGATGTGAATGTTATATTCTTAATACAAAAGATCATCTTGGCAAATTTGACTCAAAAGTAGATAAAGACATATTCATTGGATATTCTGAAATGTCTAAAGCTTTTAGAATATTTAACTTTAGAACTTCTGTTGTAGAAGAATCAATTCATGTAAAGTTTAATGATGGTTTGAAGACTGGTAGAGAACTATCATATCTAGAAGAGGATGTTGCAGGTATTGAACTTAATCCTGCAGTGGAAGAATCTTCAGACAAGCCAAAAGTAGAAGTGTCTGAAATTCAGACAAATGATGATGCGTCTGAAACTTAGAATTTAAAGAAAGATTGGAAATTCAAGACCTATCATCCAGAAGATCTTATTATTGGAAGTCCATATCAAGGAGTTAGAACCAGATCTGCTTTCAACGAAAACAACAACATGGCCTTCATATCAGATTTGGAACCCAAAAAGATTGAAGAAGCCTTGCAAGATGAAAGTTGGATTCTAGCCATGCAAGAAGAACTAAATCAGTTCAAGAGAAATGATGTATGGACTCTAGTTTCTAAACCCAAGGAGAAATCTGTTATTGGAACCAGATGGGTATTTAGAAACTAACTGGATGAAGATGGAAAAGTGGTAAGAAACAAAGCAAGATTAGTTGCTCAAGGTTATAATCAACAAGAAGGTATTGATTTTAATGAAACTTTTGCACCTGTAGCTAGATTAGAAGCAATTAGAATTCTCATGTCATATGCTGCTCAACATGATATAACTCTTTATCAAATGGATGTTAAAAGTGTATTCCTAAATGGAATAACTGAGGAAGAAGTGTATGTGAAGCAACCTCCTGGTTTTGAGGACACTGAAAATCCTCACCGTGTCTATAAGCTTAAGAAAGCTTTATATGGACTCAAACAAGCTCCAAGAGCTTGGTATGGTAGGCTAAGCACATATCCAATGGAAAATAATTTCATTAGAGGAAAAGTAGACACTATACTTTTTAAGAAATGCTCAAAGAAAGACTTAATAGTAGTACATATTTATGTTGATGATATTATATTTGGTGCTACTAATGAAAAGCTCTGCAAAGAGTTCTCTGAGTTGATGCATAATGAATTTGAAATGAGCATGATGGGAGAGCTGAAGTTCTTCCTTGGTCTTCAAATAAAACAGACAAGTGATGGAATATATATTCATCAACAGAAGTACACCAAGGAACTTCTGAAAAAGTACAAAATGGAAAATTCAAAGCCTATGAGTACTCCTATGCATCCATCAATTGTTCTAAACAAGGATGAGGAAGGTAAAAAGGTAGACCAAACTGTCTACAGAGGTATGATTGTATCTCTTCTTTATTTAACTGCTAGCAGACCTGATATTCAATTCAGTGTTTGTCTTTGTGCTAGATTTCAATCAGACCCTAAAAAATCTCACCATAAGGCTAATAAAAGAATTTTCAGATATTTGATTGGAACCACTAACCTTGGTCTATTATATAAGAAAACTGAAGATTTCAGGTTAGCTGGATTTTGTGATGCTGATGTTGCTAGAGATAGAATTGATAGAAAAAGCACCAGTGGAGGATGTCACTTCATTGGAGCAAATATGATCTCCTGGTCAAGCAAAAGGCAAAGTACCATTGCTCTATCAACTGCTGAAGCTGAGTATACATCTGCAGTCAGTTGTTGTTCACAACTACTTTGGGTAAAATATCAACTTGAGGATTATTCAATGTTTGAGCATAATATACCTGTTTGGTGTGATAATACTATTGCTATTAATCTGTCTAAGAATCCCATACAGCATTCTAGAGCAAAACATATAGAAATTAAGCATCATTTTATTAGAGATTATGTTCAAAAGGGTGTTTTTGAAATTAAGTTTGTAACCACTGAATATCAGTGGGCATATATCTTTACAAAACCCTTAAGTGAAGATAGAATTGTTTTTATCAGAAGGAATCTTAATATGCATAATGTGTCTGAATGAGTGCTTGCTGATATGTCTGAAAATTTTACTTGTCTAAGTTTTATATCTGTTTGACTCGTCTATTTTAAGCTAAGCGTCTGATGACGTGGCTAAAAGCACTCAGTTCTAAACCCTGACCGAGACACGTGTACATTGCAATTTTTCCCTTCTTTTCTGAAAAACATTTCATTTAATTGACAACTGTCTTTTCAAAATTTATTGATGTTTATAGCAATAATCTCTCTCTCCTCATTCCCAACGCAAAAAACACTCAAGTGTTTTAACAAAAGGAATTCGTGTCGTTTCAAAACTACCCACTCAAAGTCTTTTTCTGACAATCTCTCTCTGAACTCTCTTCGTCTTCATCTCTTCCAAACCCTTCCTTTCCAAACCCTAAAAATATTCTCCTCTGAAACAATGGCACCCAAAAGTTTTCTTGAAGATATTGATGAAAGATCCAGACTTTCTTTAAAAAAACTAAAGAAAGTACATCCTTGAAGGATCCCTAACTTCTCTGAGTTGAGGAATAAATTACTAGATGTCAAGTCAGAAATCGCGCATGCTGGGTGGCTACCATTCTTCCAGATTATGGAAGATGTCTATCCTTCTTTGGTTAGGGACTTCTGGAAAAACTCTAAAGTCACCAAGGACAACACAACTTTCATGATCTCTGGTGATGTTGATGAAGACCATGTCTTCATCACCCATGAGTCACACGCTGACGTGACTAAGTGCCCTAGAGAAGGAGAGGGCTACGACAAAAGCTGGGTGAAGAATCAAGGTGGCGAGGCAGCTGTGAACCTTGTACTGTATGGAGTTCCCAAGCCAAAGAACTTTGATTCAATGTTCCTAACTCCAAAGGCAAGATTTCTTCATGTTCTTCTAATTAACTATGTGATACCTAAAACTGGTTCTAGGGATCATGTGAGTAAGATTGAAAAATTTGCTATCTACCACTTAGTCCAAAGAATCAAGATAGATATCATATATTTAATTTTTGGACACATACTGAAAACTGTTAAAGGGAAGTGCAAGGGTAGGTATCCCTATGGCATGCTTTTGACAAGAATCTTCAGAGCCAACTCTTTGAACAATATGTCACAAGCTTTCCATGCTGATCTCTGCACAGAGAAAACTTCAAAGACCCTGTCTTTGATGAAAATTCAACTTCAACCAATTGCAGAACCTTCTAACTGTTGAAGCATCTTCCTCTACTGCACCTGCTAGTGAAAGACCGAGCATTCCAGTAGTTAAGGCTGAACCTTTTGAGGAACCTGTTGAAGAAGAAAGGTCTCAACTTCAAAGGAAGAAGAGGAAAGTTACTCTCCCAACTGCTGAAACTTATGTGTTTAAAGATGCCGCTGATGTCTCTTAGGTTGTTGAGCCTGTTGCCGAATCTTCTGAGCAAGTTGCTGCTTCTACTCCTACTGCACCTAGTATAACAAAAGTCTTCAAGAGGGGAGAGAGCAGTGCAAGCAGAGGAGGAGTCTCAACCAGAAGAGACAGTGATCCTTAAGAAAAAAAAGGACCACTGTGACAAGAAGGAAATTGGTATTACCTTCTACTCCATCACCATCACCCTCACCTCAAAGAGAATCCTCCATTCAACCTCAACCAACAGCCACAACAACCTCCATTCCACAACTATGATCACCATTACCATTGTCTCCATAAAGAGCACCAACACCACCACTACAAAGAACACCATCACCTCAACCACAACAAAACACCCCTACTCCACCATCTTCACCAAAAATTCCAACTCCTTCACACACATCACCCATCAATCACTCTTATGAACCCAATCCTACCATATCATAAACTCACATGTCTGATACTTCCACACCACAAACATCTCATCATTCTGACATTCTTCTCGTTAAGGATGTCAATGACTTTGATTATTTTGACAATCCCACTCCTCCACCTTCACCCAAAACACAAACCCTTGATTACATCAGAAACTAGAACCAAGTCCCTATGAGAATAATCTTTCTAGATTTATTCTCTAAAACCAGACACAACCCTCTGCCTGTAGCCTCTCTACCTCCATATCACCTATCTTCCAGAACCACTCCCTTCTCTGTCACAGATGAGTCTTGCTCAAATTTTCTAAGCAGCAAAGACTTGGATGTCATTGCTTCACTTGAAGCTGAAAGGCGCTTGTTAAGCTTGCCAGAAAACAAAAACCAGTAAACAAATGGCTCTTCAATCCTCAAATCTTCATGAGACCCTCTACTGAGCTCAAAGTAATGCCTGACTCCATGGCCTTGAAAGGAAAGCAAAAGGTCATTGACTTGCCTGGAGATCAACAATTCTATCTGATCAAGCTCAATGATAACAAATGAAAATCCAAACTGAGGCTGTTCACTACGGAGACCCATCACAAGTTTCTGAAAGTCAGAGACATCTACTGGATATGTGGCTCTGGCTCTGGAGTGTCTGAAGAAGAGAAGAAAACCATTCCAACCCGAAGTAGCCAAGCCTATGCTCTTTATCCTTTTTCACCTTCCATTTTCACAATCAATGTTCTTCCAGACCCTCAGCCTGAGGACCACATTATTATTGAAGAGTTACCTCATACTCCTCCTCCTAATCCACCTCCTCCATCCGCATCCGCAATCGCAATGGCTACAACAGATTCTACTGTTGTAGTTGCTTATGATCCTGCTGCCCATCAGAGGCTAGATGAAATGTCTTCTAGTTTGCAGACTGTCATTCAAATACAGGATGAAGCACTTGCTCAGCAAGATGCATTTCAAGCTCAGATGTTAGCTCAGTGAAAGCTATGCAGAAGATGATGGAAGCTTTCTTCAAAATCCAAGGAGGCCATAGTTCTTAGATCTTAGGACTTAGTCTTTTTTATTTCCTCTTGAGTCATGCAATGTACTAGTCAGTGATGTCTATCACTTATAACACTTTTGACTCTGATGATATGAGATGAATTGATTTTGGTATTGCTTTTGGCTATCTGTCTTAATATATCCGTTTTACTTACTTTTTGATTGATGCCAAAAGGGGGAGGAAATATAATAGAAAAATAAGAAAATTATTTCTGACTTTGTGTTTTTCTTTTCCAAAAGTTATGGTTACTCTGATACAATTAGTTTAAAAATATTTATCTGTTATGATACCCTGTTTTTTGCTCTAAATATTTGTTTATCTGATGCATAAACTAAGGGGGAGCATTAAAAATTATATCTTCTGAAATTTCTCTTATTGCTTTTTGATGTTCAATAAAATCAGAAAAATTATTTGTCATCATCAAAAAGGGGGAGAATGTTGAGACCTCATAAGTCTGAAACACATTAAATATGTAAATTCTCTAAGTTTTAAGGATTCCAAATAGATTATGTATGGTAATTGTAACACCTGGATGCCGACGAGGGCGGGGAGTGGTCGCCGGTGCAAGAAGGCACGTACAAGGAACGGCTCCTAGCAGGCTTCTAGGCAGAGGGACACATGAATGAACCGATTACACACCCGAATGAGAGGGATCCTGAGACTGTGTAGGTATGGGACTATACAGTTGAGGAAGGCTTATATGAATTGATTGATACTACCTATACTAGCAAGATGCATCTTCTTTTCGGGAGACCATCACTTAAGAACTCCATAGTTAAGCGTGCTTGACTTGGAGTAATTCTGGGATGGGTGACCTCCTGGGAAAACGTGAATGAGGACAAAGCATGCTGAAAAGACCCGTGTTGGTTTGTGGGGACAGTCGTCAATCCATAAAGCAACCACGGATGTTACAGTAATATTGAACCTTATGAAATTACTGACAAATCTGATAAGTGTGCAGAAAATTAGATTTAAGGTCACTCGTCTACTTTCTGACTCGTTTGCATTTTAGTAGAGCTCGAGTTTATAAGACTGTCTAAAAACCACTACCTGCTTTTTAGTCAAAGACCAAGTCAAGTGCTATCAAGATCTGAGTTTACTTAATGACATGGCAAGAAGCATCTGTCTGAAACAGACTACATGATCACCCGTCTAGTTTTGGACTGCATGATCATCCGTCTAGTTTTGGACTGCATGATTGATGAGTGTGATTTCACCTCATATTCCATTGTCATTTTGCATGCATTTTCATATAGCTTAGGCATATTTAATTTGATTTTTGTTAGTTTTTGCTTTGGAACGGGTAAGACGGTTTTATGGTGTGGTTTTGCAGAAATTAAGGATTAAATGCTCAAGATCAACCATGATGGAGATTGGATGAAGATGGGGCTTGAAAAGTGAAGAAAATGAGCCAAATAGACCCCGTCACGGCCTAGCCGTGATGACCATCACGGCCATAATCAAGCAGAGATAAAAAGAAAGAAGACTGAAGTCAGAACTGGTCACGGCCTAGCCGTGATGCCCATCACAGTCGTGACATGTCAGCTGAACCAGACCCTCACAGGCAGAACTGATCACGGCCTAGCCGTGATGAGCATCACGGCCGTGGCAGACCAAAAATTGAAGAAACGCCCAAGGCAGAATCCGTCACGGCTTGGCCGTGATGGCCATCACGGCCGTGACGTGCATTGCTTGGATCTGAAGCAACCGATTTTGATATGAATTTGTGTTAGATTGGGATTCTTACTTCCCTAATCTATAAATAAGGCATCTGGGCAGAGGCAAAAAGAAGACTTTTGGTTGCTACACTTAGGCTATAATTTAGGATCTCTCTTCTTCATCTTCTTCTTCTCCTCTTCTCTTATTTTTATTTTCATGTTGTTGTTAACCAAGCTTGTCATCACCATGGCAAGGCTTGAGAAGTAGTTTAATTTCTAGGGATTGGGGCTATGCCCAAGGTTTGTTTATGGTAATGAATTGATGTTATATCTTTGTTAATTGCGATTTTGCTTTAGATCTGATTTCTAGTATTTTAATTACTCGTAAATTTGGCGGCCGCTTATTTGCATGATGTAGATACCCTAAGGAGGAACCTAGCAGTGAACTTAGGTATCGGATCTATAGAATCAAACTTTGGAATTAAATCACGAGAGTTAGAAGCGGTCCTTCGAGGATTAACGAATTGTCACAAAGCGTAAAGGGTCCAATCTAAATTCGACTACCACGAGAGTAGGGGTTGGTTTAATTCGGCACGGTTTTTGTAACCCGAGAGGGAGCATTAACTATTTGAGGATAAATTCGCCTTCAAGGCAATTTCAATAATTAACAAGGGTTAGTCAGTTTAGTAACATAAACGATCTTGTTGGTAACCCAATTCCTAGGAATCCATTTAGATCTGAAAAACCATAAATTGATTTACTTTCTGTTTTACTTGATTACATTCCTTATCTGATTTTCTAAGTTATCTCTTATTTCAAATATCAAAAACCTTTTTAAAAATCCTTTTCTATAGTCCAGTTTAGTCGATTTGATAATTAGTTACGATTTGAGATCACGGTCTCTGTGGGATTGATATCTTTTTATTACTTGACGACGAATCTGGTACACTTGCCGGATCGCACGTGCACTCGCACGACATCAATGATCACCCGTCTAGTTTTTGGACTGCTTGAGAACTCGTCTGATTTCTGATTACTTCTCACGTGTCTGATTTTCCAACTCTGGTATAATGTCAGTTTGTCAGAAATGAAGTCCAAGTCATCTTATTCATATTAAATACCTTCCTTAAGGATCTCGAAGACCTCTGGACAATAGCTCAAAGGATAAAGAATAAAGAACGTTTGTTTCAAGGTTTTTAGGAATAAACACGCAATCTCAGTACCACATCAGTAAGTTTTTAGCTGTTTTAGTACAAAGTAATAGTGCTTTCTGGAAAGTGAACTGACTGTTGCACTAAAAGAGGAAAGCTCTCTGCTACAAGTACAAGAAGCTTGCTGCTGCATACTCTGATATAACAGCTGATTCAGATTAAAATGTACTCTTGGACAACCTTGTCAAAGCTAAATGTTCCCAAGCATTTAATGTTTATACAGAACGACTCTTTGGCATTAATGGTGTCTCAGAAGCTCAAATCAAAAGAACACATTTTCTGATGCTGTGTCTAAACGGATCTCTTGATCGAAGCCTTTAAATAGATCAAACAATGAAGATGAAAAAAAGAAGTTGAATATCATTAAGAACACTGTGCAGAAGCATTTACTCTCCTCATTAACTTCTTCATCCTTTCATTGAATACACCTTAAATCATTTGATATTAATTCGCAGTCTTTCACACTTCATATTTATTTCACACCTTGAGTGTGATCTGAAAGACTTGTAAGTTGTATTAATTACACAAAACCTTTATATTCCTTGTGTGTTGAGCCTGAAGAGGCTTGATGTGCAAAGAATACTTGTTTGAGTGTTGAGCCTGGAGAGGGTAGGTGTGTAAAGAATACTTGTAATGCAATTTACTCAGTTATAGTGGAAACTTGGTGCTGCCAAGAAACTGGACGTAGCCCTGTGGAATTTGGGGTGAACTAGTATAAAACTCTCGGGTGATATTCCTCTTTCCTTATCTCTTTATTTTGCTTAAGTATTATTTTGTCTAAGCTTTTAACTTGGGTAGTTAATATTGTGAATATCAAACTTTGTTTTACTCTTATCTGTTTCTTGCGTATTCTGCCTGAATACTAGACGTATCACTCATCTGATTTTCTCTAATCTAAGTTTTGCTTGTTGTGCCTGCGAAAATCTTTTTAAGTAACCGAAAAAGTTGGTAAACACAATTCAACCCCCCTTCTTGTGTTAACTTTTGTTATTTCACTAGCCAGCCTCGAAAGAGAAATAAACTAGAGGCACACACCATCAATGTTAAATGCACCTGAGAGATAATGTCAAATATTTATACAACTATAGAGAGATACCTGTACCCGTTGAAACACTACACAAATAATTCCATAATACCAATATAAACCATAATTTTCATCAACCAACAGCCACCAAAAAAGGCAAGGTACAGAATACTTTCACAACAATTCCAAGACCCCAAATCAACCAATGACCATAACTGTGACCAAAATCAAACTCAAACCTCACCATCAACTCTAGGGATCACACCCCATTTCCCCTCACATTTTGGTTCCACTCCCCCACCTTTTAAGTCCCTGTCAAAGCCCAAATATAGCAAAACACCCCACTCATGATATGCTCACCCCTTTTCCCTCACAATAAAATCTCACTCTCTTTGAGAAGCCCAACCCAAGCACTTCAAACTGTCTTTAATATAAAAAAAACTTGCAAAAACTCAGAAGAGAACATTTGTATATTTAGTTAGAAAAAACATCCTCCCTGCTGTTCAAGTGGAACAACTTTTCTTATCCCTCGAATTTGTGTTCACTCCCTCACCACAACTCAAACTGTCCAAGTATACTCACATGCTCCACCTTTGAGCCTCTCACAAGATTATTTGTTCTCCATCAGACACCAAAGTCATTCCTCTTTTTTCCTTAAAATGCCTATGAAGGCTCACCTGCAACAAGAAAACCATAGCTCTTCCAAGCAAAGTATCAAACCAGAAAATGTGTAGCCAAGCAAACCAATGATGACAAAAACATGAACCAACCAAACAAAGAGCAGAAAAGGAAAAGGATAATTAAACCCAGTGGAGCAAAACACCAAAAAGGAACAAAACATCCTATCCTCATACTAATCCTTATATTTTAAGCAAACTAAAGGATTTATACACCACCCTATGTATTGAATCTTCCATGCCTTATTCACTGCCAACCAAAACCAAGATCTGCATTTTATCAATTCCATAATTTTCCTCTTATCAAACTTTCCGTTGTTAAACAGGATCACATTTTTTTCTAGCCATAAAGACCATACCACTGTGTGCCACAAAATCAAACCTCTTTTTTTCACCTTTTTCCCAACAAACAAACCTTTATGTTGAATGTAAAGAGCTCTTATGCTTTCTGGTAATATTACTTCAAAACCCAGCCATTCGTAGAATTTCATCCAAACCGAGTAGGCTTTGTTGCATAGAACAAAAAGATGATCCACCGACTCTACCCCAAGATCACATAACCCACACAACAGTTGTTGGTCAAAAATTATATTCCTATAGGCCAGATTACCTTTGGTTGGGATTCTGTCTTTGAGAACTCTCCAATAGAAAGCTAGAACTTTTGATGGAGCTCTAACCTTCCAGAACTGTTTAATAATCAAAATTTCCATCTCCCCATGAACCACTCGATTCTGACAAGGCTGTTATAACCAATTATAAGCAGACTTGACTGATTATATCTTTGAGGTCTCTAAACTCCATTCCCAAATATCCACCCCCTCTTTCCTTGGTGATGTTGGAAAGATAATTTCTGCAAACTCAGCCCACATCTGTTGTTCTAAAGCAAACAAAGGCCTTATCCAGTTCAAATTCCAGATCCATCTCTCACCCATCCATACCCCTAGGTTTGCTATCAATTTATTTTTATCCTCTGAAACCAAATATAACCTAGGGAACAAATCCTTAAAACTCATCAGACCATTCCAAACATCCTCCCAAAACCTTATTTTGTTTCCAACTCCGAGCTTTCTATTTAAACCCATGTAGAACCAACCTTCCATGTGATTTAATTTTCCCAGTTTACATATTCCTTTCCACCAGGCCGAACCTTTTCTTAACCCAAACCCTATGTCTAACTGTACAGGGCCCTCACAAGCCACTCCATACCTAGCTAACAGAATTTGTCTCCAAAGACCCTGATCTTCCTTAAGCAGTCTCCATCTCCATTTAGCTAACAAAGCTAGATTAAACCAATTTAGGTTTTTAATCCCCAAACCACCCTCCTCTCTAAACTTACAGACCACCTCCCATCATACCCATGTTATCTTCCTCTTCTCACAGTTACCACCCCACAAAAAGTCTCTTTGAATTTGAGTCAAGATTTTAAGAACTTTCCTCGGGATTATGTGAAAAGATAAAAAAAATAAACAGGGTTGCTATTCAAAACATAATTTATTAGAGTTAACCTTCCCCCAAAAGACAAATTTCTAGCTTTCCAGACTGCTAATTTCTTATTCGGAGACTCTATAATCGGTTCCCAAGTAGAAGAATTTTTAGGATTAGCTCCCACTGGCTGGCCTAGGTAATTGAAGGGTAATTGTCCCCCTTTACAGTTTAAAAATTCCTCTGCCTGCCTAGAAAACCCATCCTCCACATTTATTCCAATCAGTTTGGTTTTTTTAACATTGACCTTGAGTCCGGATACCAATTCAAAGTTTCTCAACACCGATTTCATGGTCCACAGATTGTCCCAGGATACCTCCCCTATCAGAAGTGTATCATCTGCATACTACAAAATAGACACTTCAGGCCCCTCATTACCTATTTCTATTCCTTTAAATAGTCCTTTTGAAACAACATTTCGCATCAGCCCACTTAGACCCTCAGCCACTAAAAGATACAAAAAAGGGGTTAGCAGATCTCCTTGTTTCAACCCCCTATGAATTGAAAATTCCTCTGTTGGGCTTCCATTTACCAACACAGCACCTTCCTGAAAAAAATACACATTCTAATCCATCTTCTCCACTTTTCACAGAAATCGAATCTTCTCAACATGTAGTCAAGAAACTCCCAACTTACAGAGTCATTTGTTCTCTCAAATTCTATTTTCAGAATCCAACACCTTTTTTTTTTTTTTGTCTTTTTAATGTAATCCACTACCTCATTAATCACCACGATCCCATCCAAAACATTTCTATTAGTTAGAAAAGCAGACTGATTTTCAGAGATAATGCTTGGAAGAACCCTTTTTAACCTATTTGCCAACATTTTGGAGATTATTTTATAGAGGCAACCCAAAAGAGAGATAGGCCTGAATTTATTCAAACTCTGTGGATTCTTAATTTTAGTTATCAAAGTCACAAAGTAAGATGAAAAGCCCATAGGGAGTTTATCTATGTCAAAAAAATCATTCATCATTCCCCACACCTCTTCCTTAATTAGGCCCCAGAAAGATTGTATGAAATTAAAATTGAACCCATCAGGTCCAGGGCTCTTGTTTTTACAAAACGGTGGACTACTTCTTCAATCTCCTCACGGGAAAAGCACTCAACTAAATTCCTTCCATCAGAATCAGATATTCTCCGAAACTGAATGCCATTCAAAAGGGGTCTCACCCCTCCATCAAATAAGAAAATTTGTGAAAAATGTTTGTTGACCTCTAGTCTAATTTGATGAACCTCTTCCACCCACAGATTATCTACCAGAAGTGCAACCACCTGATTCCTCCTTCTTCTAATGGCTAAACTTACATGGAAGAAGGACGAATTTGAATCTCCCTCCCTTATCCACTGCATTCTAGCTAGATTTCTGCCTTAATAGGCTTTCTTTTGCATTCAGAGCACCCCACAGCTCAACAAATTTTTTTCTTCTAGTTGACACCTCTTCCTTATTTAAACCATCTAATTCTGCCTTCTTATCCAATCTGCTAATTTCTACCTCTACATTTTTAATCCTGTAGTCCACATTACCAAAAACTTCCCAGTTCCAACTCTTTAAAATAACTTTCATTTTTTTAAGTTTTTCCAGTAGCACATATGCATGCCACCCACCCACCCTAAGGTCCCTCCAAGTATCTTCTACAAATTTTCTAAAACCATGATGATCCAGCGAGCAATTATTCAAACTTTTAGTTTTGGACCCCAATTCTGAACTTCCATTTTTAAGATAATCGGACAGTGGTCCGACACATCCCTATTTAGAACCCATTGAGCCACAACTCCCCATGTTTGAATCCAATCTTCAGACACCAAAAACCCGTCCAATCTACTCATTGCTGTTCCATCAAACCTATACCATGTGAATTTCCTACCCAAAAGAGGAGAATCAACAAGCTCAAGGGAGTTAATACAATTCCTAAAATCTAATACTCCAATCCACAGGCCACAGCTAATTTTTCAATGTTCATTACTCTTCTACAAATCGAAGAACAACGTATATGATAAGAACATAAAGAATTAATACAGCTAAACGTTTCTTAGGTCAACTTATTTTAATACTATTTTGTCAATATATCTTAACAATATTCAAAAATTAAAGATGTAAAAGGGGAAAATCACATAATAATATCTACACATAAGAGCTCACCCATAGTTAGGGCCAGAGACAATAAAGTTACATAAGTCAACTTCAACATATGGATATAAATTCTTTTTGTTCGGTGGAAATTTAACATTCAGTTTACTCTCAATATGTCCTTGGCCTACAATTTTTTATTTTTTATTATGAATATGCTTAATTGATGTGCATAATAATAGCGGGCGATCATTCAAGATTAGTATATAAAATATAGTTTAATTGGTATTGTCAGTGTAAAGTTTTTTTCACTGTTATTCAATCATAAATTATGGAATGAATGACTTTTAAGTGATTTGGATAAGAATAAAAGATTTTCCTATGATGTGACAATTTAATATTGATTGACAATATAAAAATATTTACACTCACAATATATACCAATTAAACTCTATAAAATAAGCCTAAAATAAATCCCCTCCCCCTCATCATTTTAGTAAACGGTCAATAATATATTGCTCCCAATATATATTCATGTAATCATGTCTGCCAAAAAAATTGTTGAATTGTTAATTTGCTATATTGTTATCAAGAATGACTATTCCCAACCAACTATATAATTAATAAACCAAATTTGATATGGAGCATACTAGCATGAAGAGAGACAATCATCAATGAGATTTCCTAGAGCGCGCCGAAAGTTTGGTTTAAATGCTTAAAAACCTCCCTGCTAGGTATTGTTATTTTTTCACATCGCTCAAATCATATGAGCTTTGACTTATGTATGAATTTCTCTAACAGTACTGCAGATCCAAGACCCGAGTTAGTGGGGGCAATCTATTTCAATTTTTTTATATTAATTATTATCATACATATGAAGATAAAGACATAAATGTTAAAATTATAAAATTTTAAGGATTTAATTAGTATGCAGTATTAGTGTAAAGATATTTTATACTGTCAAATGTCGATCAATAAAAATTGATACATCATAAAAATGTTTGACTCTTATCCTAATTATCATAAAAGTCACACATGACATTAGGGTTGATCATCAACCCGCGACCTGTCCGAAACCGAATTAACCGATTGATACTTTTGTGAAGTGGGTGGGTTCGGTCGGGTTGGAGGGTTTGGCGGACGAAAAATTAAGTTAAGAATGGTTATGGTCGGGCGGGTTCGGTTTCGCATAATTCAACCCATCGATAACCGAACCCGACCGAACACATTAACAACAAATGGTTTTTTTAAGTGCCTAGGTGTCTCCCACTCCCACACATAGCTCGAAAGCTCCTATCCTACTCACTCACTTCATTAGTGCTTCTGTGCTCCTCGCCTCCTCCGTCACGAACCAGGGATAATCCGGCCACCCTCCGTCGCCTCATCCGCTCCTCCGGCCACCTTTCATCTCTTCCGGATCTCGTCTCACCCTTTTGTTAGTCTCAAATCTCGTCTTCTCTCTGCAAACCACGACAACTATGTCCTCTCTTCCAGATCTCCGAGCTTCGACCACCCTTTCCTCTTCCAGATCTCCTCTGAGCTCTGACCACCCTTTCCTCTCTCCCAGATCTTGTCCTCTCCTGTCTTCTCAGCAAGCTGTCGCGACCACGCCTTTAGACATGCCGCCCGCCACACGATCCACACTGCCCGAGTCCAGACACTCCACCCCTTGCCGTTCTAGCTCCGTACACATGGTGCCATGGTGGAGAAGCTTCCAGATCTTAAGGGGACATGGCTCTCAAGTCAGTGTAGGGTGCCCCACGGCAGTTTGATGTGGCGATACGTGGCGGCGGCCTATGGACGATGGGCGACTGGGTCTTCTTCCTCATCCTCAGTCGGCTTTTGGTTTCCTTTCTTCCTGACTTCCTCAGCCGAAAGTCTTTTTCTTCTTTTCATCATTTTTTTAAAGGGAAATATTTAGTAAAAGGGAAATAGATAGCACTCCCATGGAAAAGTGTTATTTATTTACTTACCTATGATAGCGTTTCTTGAGAAAGCACTATCTATTCTCTTACTTATAATAGCGCTTTCTCAAGAAAACGCTATCTATTCTTATCAATCAACATTCAATAGCGTTTCCTTGAAGGAGCGCTGTCTTAGAATAATGAATAGATAGCGCTCCCTTGAGGAAGTGTTATTAAAAACCTTTCGCCTATTTTTAAGTAGCGTTTTTGATTGAAGTGCTATTGAAAATGCGCTACTAAAACCTTTTTTCTGTAGTAGTGTCTTTTTTTATGATATAATACATAAAACAATAAGAAACTATGGACCCGTATGAATCCGACCGCCAACCCCCCCCACCCGCCACCCGACCAACCCGCTGTATATAACGGGCGGAAATGGATTTCATTTTTCTTGCATCGAACCCGCCTGAACCCGTCAATCCCAGTCCGAACCTGCCTGATGCTCACCCTTACCTGACATGAGTGACAATGTAAAAAAAAATTATAATTGACAATATATAGCCATTAAACTCGAATTTTAATATATCTAATCAAATAAACTATATACTTTGTAATTGTCTTCTACGTAATTTCATGTTTTGAAATCGTTGAATGATCAATTTATTGTCAATATTATTTGAATACATCTATCTCAATATAAATAATTAGACTATGAATACAAATATATAAAACTCAGGATGGCAAAATTACTCACTGGATGCATATGCACACCCTGAGCTCTAGCCAATGGTCCTCACTAACATCATCTATTGCTCTTTTAACTTCTGGGGAAAATAGTGTAATCAAGAGAGATGCTATGTTCTTAGAACCTAAAGTTAACATTATCACTATCCACTTACAATTATGATAGCAGACTTTTCACATTTCTCACCCATTATAGAAACACATGCTTTGCATAGCATAACCGGAGACTTATATTACATGCTTTGACATCATTAGGGGTGCTGATACGTTTTCTATTTTTATATTTAGTGAATATATTTTTTATTTCATAAAATATTATATTTTTTATATAATTTTAAAACTTATAAAAATAGTGAAAACATAATCTTTTAATTGGTGGTCTTCGTGGCAGCGTGCAAGCAAGCCAGCATGCATGCTTGCTATAGTCTCATCACGCATGGAATCAGGTTATATTAATAGGATGGATTTATGTTATTTGAACACAAATTTTAGATATCGTATATGGTATCGTATATATTTATCTCTAACTCTCACTTATTTTTTATCTTTTTTATATACATGCTTGTCGAAAATATACTAAAAAAACAAAAGGGACGCCTGAATTTGTGTAAAAGATCATTCCTCTAATAGCATGGTGCAATATATGTTAGAAATTTTTGGGTCACACTTATAATGTTTAAATGTGTTAGGGCCATTATTTTTAATTAGTCAAATTAAAGTGATCTAATTCAAGTAAGGTTTATGGCTATGAACATAATTGTTATGAAAATTATTGTGTAGATACCAGAAGGTCTTATTTCTATTTTTATGAAGGACAAAATTAGAGATAAGAAATGTGTGGATAGTCATGACTCTTCATGAAAGAGTTTGAATTCGAAGGGACATCACTCTTCATGAAAGGACATGCAATTCTTATAAATAAAGGGTTATGGTCCCCAATTGTAGACATAAAAAAAAAAGAGAAAGGAATTTCAATTCTCTTCATCCCATTAGAGGAGGAACTAAGGCTAAGGAGAATCTACAATTGGAAGATCACTACTCTATCAAGAACATCATTTCCATCAAGACTTCATGGATCCTCCGGGTACGCTTCCGCATTCATTAGTCATCTTGAATTGGCATGAGATTATTGGTTTTGGATTTGTGCTTGATGAAGAACATGTTTCTTGTTAATATTGACTTTGTCTACATGATGTTTAAGGAATTAGAAACATGTCTAGGCATAAATAATTAAGTCTAACAAGTGGTATCAGAGACACCCATGATCACTTCATGTATGATTTAAGGTATTCTGAGGTTTAGTTTGATTAATGGAGTTTTCAAGTTTTTCTGAAATTTTATTTGTGATCTTCCATGATGAAAATTTTCATGATTCTGGTATTTTAATGTGTCTATAAAGATGCATGATTACGTGTTAGTTTAAGTACTTGTCCATGCGCAAGAGAGTTACATGTTAAACTATGTTTACGTAATGTCAATGTGTCACTGTGATAATTGATATCACTCTTCTTTCAATAATTATTGCAACATACGTGGTGCACTATCATGTATATACGGTCCCTGAATATGTGGTTTGAAATTAATCATGTAACACTTTTGATTTAACAATTTCTATTTCCTGTATTGCAATTCTGGTTTAATTTTGGGGCCTGGGTCTATCATATTAATTACTGAATATTGCATATTTAAAAGTAACTTGGTTTCCTGTTGTTATAATATGTGGATATTGTTGTGTTGCAAGTTTTATTTGTTTAAAGTTGCAATCTCTGATTGTGATGGTGTGACTTCTTTCCGTTTTGTTTCTGTATGTATGAAACAACTGAGTTTAAATTTAATCTTTAAAGTTCGTTGTATTAAGCAGCGCGTCCCTTGGTCTAGTGGTTGAATCGTTGCATTGTTCTGTGAGTGGGAAGGGATCGATTCCCATCTGGTAGTGTTTTTTGTCCGTTTTGCTTTAAAAAAAAGGAACTATTTTCTGAAATATTGGACAAAACAGTTAAATTTGCCACCACATGGGAATCGAACCTGAGACATCAAACCTGAGATATCATGCAACATTGACCGCTGGACTACAATTTTGGTTATGTAAATATTTGTTCAAACATTTAAAATAAAGCAATCAGATTGAATTCAAATATATGGTTATAATTGTTTAACATTTTAAGTGAGCCAATTGAAACAAGAAGTCGCCAAAGTGACATCTCTTGTGTAGATTTCTCATGAGAGATGTTAAATGCTAGTGTGTATATGTATCCATGCGAGTATTAATTGGCCCAAAGGAAGGTTAATATTTTGGCCGGATTATATGTACACCCGTGACGGTAAACATGTGATAATTATAAGGTTGTATATGTGAATGATAAATCAGTCCAAAGAATGGTTTATTATTTGACATGCATTATTATCAGTGTTTGATCATTGCAATAAGAGTACCACTAGCAATTAATATTACTGTCCAAAGACTTGATATTGATGTTGCACTAGGTATCTTGAGATAAGTTATGCCATTATTTGAATTTGTTTATGTTTGAATTTAAAATATGATGTGAGTATATTTATGTTGTTTGTTTTGTTCTCTTTCCAGCTAATATTGCTACTGTATTTGCTAACATGAATTCGGTTCCGGTCCTTAATGGTACCAACTTTAAGGACTGGAAAGAGAACATTTTAATTGTTCTGGGCTGCATGGATCTTGAGCTTGCACTAAGGATGGAGCAACCCTCTTCTCTTACGGACTCCAGTACCTCTGACGAGAGGAAAACTTATGAGAAGTGGGAACGCTCCAATTGTATGAGTCTCATGATCATTAACGCGGCATTCCGGAGGCATTTAGGGGTGCTATATCTGAAAAGATAACAAGTGCCAAAGAATTCCTTGCCGAAATTGAGAAACGCTTTGCCAAAAGTGATAAGGCAGAAACAAGCACACTCCTTCAAAGCTTGATTTCTATGAAGTATAAGGGCAAAGGAAATGTAAGGGTGTACATAATGGAAATGTCTAATATTGCTTCCAAGCTTAAGGCTCTAAAGCTCGAGTTATCAGATGACTTACTCGCACATTTGGTGCTAATATCTCTTCCTGCACAATTCAGTCAATTTAAGATCAGTTATAACTGTCAGAAGGAGAAATGGTCTCTTAACGAGCTCATTTCATATTGTGTGCAAGAGGAAGAGAGGATGAAGCAAGAAAGGACAGAAAGTGCTCACCTAGCAAGCACCTCTAAAGACAAGGGCAAAAAGAGGAAACATAAGGATACTAAGAATGAAGCTGCTAAGGGTCCAACACAAAAGAAGCAAAATAAGGGTGACAACGGTTGCTTCTTTTGTGGCATGACTGGACATGTCAAGAAGGAATGTACCAAGTATCATGCCTGGCGTGAAAAGAAAGGTATGTTCCTTACTTTGGTCTGTTCTGAGGTAAATTTAGCTTCAGTACCTAGAAACACTTGGTGGTTAGATTTTGGGGCTACTACTAACATCAGTGTTTCAATGCAGGGTTGCCTGAGTTACCGAAGGCCAAGCGATCTTTGAAAGACGCATTTATGTGGGAGATGGCAAGTCGGTAGAAGTAGAGGCAATAGGGCATTTTAGGTTGTTATTAAGTACTGGTTATTATTTGGATTTAATGGATACTTTTGTTGTACCGTCCTTTAGACGGAATTTAGTTTCTGTTTCTTGTTTGGACAAATTTGGTTATCATTGTTCATTTGGAAACAATCAATTCAGTTTATCTATTAATTCAAATGTTGTTGGAACTGGTACTCTTATGGTGTATGACAATCTATATTTGCTTGACACTATTTCTTCCTATAATGAAAACTTGAATGTGGAATCATGTGGTACTAAGCGCAAAGTTGACAATGCAAATTCAGGAGCGTTGTGGCACAAGCGTCTAGGTCACATCTCTAGAAATAGAGTTGAACGACTTGTGTCAAATGGGATCCTTGATTCCATTGACTTTACAGACTTTAATGTCTGTGTTGAGTGCATTAAGGGCAAACAGACCAAACAAAAGAAATTGGGAGCATATAAAGCTACAGATGTCTTAGAATTGATACATACGGACATTTGTGGGCCATTTCCAACACCATCTTGGAATGGTCAACAATACTTTATATCATTCATAGACGATTATTCCAGATATGCGTACCTATTTCTTATACATGAAAAGTCTCAATCTTTGGACGTGTTCAAATCATTTAAGGCTGAAGTTGAAAATCAACTCGATAAAAGAATTAAGAGTGTCAAATCTGACCGTGGAGGTGAATATTACGGTAGGTATGACGATTCAGGTGAACAACGTCCGAGACCATTTGCCAAATACCTTCAGGAATGTGGGATCGTCCCACAGTACACCATGCCGGGGTCACCTAGCATGAATGGTGTAGCTGAAAGACGAAACCGGACTCTTAAGGATATGGTAAGGAGTATGCTATGTCATTCTACTTTATCGGAGTCACTCTGGGGAGAGGCATTGAAGACCGCAGCTTACATTTTGAACAGAGTGCCAACTAAGGCAGCTGCCAAAACACCCTATGAGCTTTGGACAGGTAGAAAGCCTAGTCTAAATCACCTTCATGTATGGGGATGTCCAGCTGAGGCAAGACCTTATAGGCCAAATGAAAAGAAAATTGGATCCCCGAACAGTGAGCAGCTACTTTATTGGCTATTCTGAACGATCCAGGGGCTATAAGTTTTACGATCCCAAATTAAAGACAATTTTTGAGACGGGAACTACCACGTTCTTTGAGGATATTGAGTTTGGCGGGAGCAATAAGGTTAGAGACTTTGTCTTTGAGGAAGAATCAGTTTCAATTCCAGGACCGATTCATACAGTTGCTTCTGATGAAGCAAGTACGAAACCTCTCCAAGACATTGTTGTTCAAACTCCCATTCAAGATGAATTAGTTGTCCCAGAAGAACAAACTCAAGATCCTCAAGAACCAGTGCTTCAAGAACAGTGCCGTTGCGACGATCCACTAGAGAAAGAAGAAATGCTATTCCGGATGATTACATAGTATTTCTCCAAGAACATGAGGAAAATGATGGTATGATGGAAAATGATCCAATCAATTTCCGTGAAGCCATGCAAGATTCCAACTCGAAAAAATGGATTGAAGCAATGAATGAGGAGTATAAGTCCATGCAAGACAATAAGGTTTGGGATCTTGTCCCATTACCAGAAGGTGCGAAACCCATTGGTTGCAAATGGATATTTAAGACCAAAAGGGATTCCAAAGGTAATGTGGAAAGGTATAAGGCTCGTCTTGTAGCCAAGGGCTATACTCAAAAGGAAGGGATTGACTTTAAAGAGACCTTCTCTCCGGTTTCATCGAAGGACTCTTTTAGGACAATCATGGCTCTTGTTGCACATTATGATTTGGAGCTTCATCAGATGGATGTTAAGACGGCGTTTCTCAATGGCAACATTGATGAAACAATCTATATGGTGCAACCAGAAAACTTTGTGTCGGGAGACCCAAAGAAAATGGTTTGCAAATTGACAAAATCCATCTATGGACTAAAACAGGCGTCTCGTCAGTGGTACCACAAGTTTCATCAGGTAGTTCTCTCATTTGGTTTTGAGATGAATGCGGTTGACGATTGTGTGTATCACAAATTCAGTGGGAGTAAGTATATTTTCCTGGTATTGTATGTTGATGACATACTGCTTGCCACTAACAATATAAGCATGTTGCACGAAACCAAGAGATTTCTATCAAGAAATTTCAAGATGAAAGATCTTGGTGACGCCTCCTTTGTATTAGGGATCCAGATACATCGAGATCGATCTCGAGGTATTCTAGGATTATCACAAAGCATCTATATCGATAAGGTGCTCAAAAGATTTGGCATGCAGGACTGCAAACCAGGTGATACCCCGGTCGCTAAGGGAGACAAATTTAGTCTCAGTCAATGCCCAAAAGGAAATATTGAGATTCAGGAGATGCAGAAGATTCCCTATGCATCAGCTGTAGGGAGTCTAATGTAGGCCCAGGTTTGTACGCGTCTGGACATAGCGTACATTGTTGGAGTTTTAGGCAGGTACTTAAGCAATCCAGGAATGGATCATTGGAAAGCAGCCAAAAGAGTTATGAGGTATTTGAAGAGAACAAAAGATCATATGCTCACATATAGGAGATCAGACTCTTTGGAGATCATTGGGTATTCTGACTCCGATTTTTCCGGATGCCAAGATAGTAGAAGATCCACTTCGGGCTATATCTATCTGTTGGCTGGTGGTGCAGTTTCTTGGCGCAGTGCCAAGCAAACGCTTATTGCTTCATCCACCATGGCAGCAGAGTTTGTAGCATGTTATGAGGCATCAAATCATGGGATTTGGCTGAGGAATTTTGTCACTGGGCTGCGAATTTTGGAAGGGATTGAAAGACCACTTAAGTTATCTTTGTGACAACAAATCAGCCGTCTTATACTCCAATAACAATAGGAGCTTGACAAAGTCGAAACACATCGACATCAAGTTCCTAGTTGTCAAGGAGAGAGTACAGAGTGGACAGATTTCCATAGAACACTTAGGGACAAACTCCATGATAGCAGACCCTTTAACAAAGGGCCTTCCACACAAGGTCTTTCATGAGCACACTGCTCACATGGGTGTCATACAGTTTGAGGATTCTTTGGTTTAGTGGGAGTTAGTCATTGATGTAATTCATGTTCTATATTTGAAATTATGTATGCATACTATTATATTTGGATACTTGTTTCGATCGAAATAAATTTTGGTATTTAGTTTATTACACTTTGTACGATAATGTCTTTAATGATCTCACTAAAGTAAAGTAGGACCAGTTGAAAATCGACATGTACAGACCACCTTCATGTGATTTTCATGCTGCACATTTCATGATTAATCTATGTCATTTGGTTGTGTTAATATTAGTGATCATTGATGGATTTAGTTATGATTGATATAACGAAAGCCGCTTTGGTTCTATATATTGATATAACTAATGGACGGGATAGGGATATGTCCAAGGTTTATTATGGCAAAATTGGAGCTCATAAAGTATAACACATTTATAAGCATACATATGTGACCAGTGGGAGATTGTTAGAAATTTTTGGGTCACACTTGTAATGTTTAAATGTGTTAGAGCCATTATTTTTAATTAGTCAAATTAAAGTGATCTAATTCAAGTAAGGTTTATGGCTATGGACATAATTGTTATGAAAATTATTGTGTAGATACCATAAGGTCTTATTTCTATTTTTATGATGGGCAAAATTAGAGATAAGAAATGTGTGGATAGTCATGAGTCTTCATGAAAGAGTTTGAATTCGAAGGGACATCACTCTTCATGAAAGGGCATGCAATTCTTATAAATAAATGGTTATGGTCCCCAATTGTAGACATCAAAAAAAAAAGAAAGGAATTTCAATTCTCTTCATCCCATTAGAGGAAGAACTAAGGCTAAGGAGAATCTACAATTGGAAGATCACTACTCTATCAAGAACATCAACATTTCCATCAAGACTTCATGGATCCTCCGGGTACGCTTCCGCATTCATTAATCATCTTGAATTGGCATGAGATTATTGGTTTTGGATTTGTGCTTGGTGAAGAACATGTTTCTTGTTAATATTGACTTTGTCTACATGATGTTTAAGGAATTAGAAATATCTCTAGGCATAAATAATTAAGTCTAACAATATACACTCTTTTGTGTGATTATGAATTTGCACCTGCAGCGCACACGCACACGCACACCTGTTTTAAAAATGTCGGTTTGCGTCATCGTTATGCGCTTAAAAATGTGGGTTTTAATTGCAAAGCATAAAGCCCCCAAAACATAATGTAAAACACAGAAACCACCAGCAATAAAGGTGATTTAACATCAAAATGGATGGTATAACATTTATATCTGTCGTTGAAATTAGGTTTGAATTACTCTTCAAAGAACATTTATACACTAACATTATTGTTCATTGTTTTAGGCGTATGTATGTATATATATATATATATATATATATATATACACGCGCGCGCACGTGTACTGATGTAAAAATGAGAGTTTAGTATTACCAAAAAAAATGATAGAACATTCTCACAAAGTCATACAATGTTGAAGGTGGCTATTGATAATTAAGGAGGATAAAAAGGGAAACAAGAGAAAAAAAAAATACTGGATGAAATTATAATTCTGTGAACATGTTACATGTGAAGCTTCTTCTTTTTCTTTGAGAATAATATAACTGAAAATATATTATATCTCATATCTATGTAAATTATTATAGATTTGGATTTTCTTAATTTATTCTATATTTTTTCCTCTAAGTCAAAAAAGGATATAAAATAAAATTTATTTTTGTGTGTGGAATTCACCCAATCTTATTTTTGCATCTTTATCTCTTATAATATGAGAGAAAAAAGGGAGAAGAACCTTCATAACTTTTGGTAGGGCTTCCTACCCACAATTCATAAATAACCCAAGAAAACAAATTAAAGTTCTCCTAATTAATATGACCTAGCATGACTTCCATGTAAATGTACTCATTTCAAAGATGGCTCAACACATTCCGTTTTCTTTAAAACAAATATATAAAGGGTTAACATAAGTACCTTTTAATTTTCATATCTGTTAGATTCCCAAAACTATTAACATTCCTCATATTCTTTTTTACATCTATTCTATAATCATTGATAATTTATTAATTATTGTTTTCAAAATAAATTTTTTAATCAATTGTTATAAAGTAGTTTTAGCATGAGAGAGAGAGTTAGAGAGAGATTCTCTAGGAGGGGTTGGGTTTATGATACTGGAAAACAAAACCAACATAGACGAGGCTTTGTCAGTCATAACAAGGGACCGGTGTCCTACTTCTTCACCAATTTTCCGGAATCCTTAGTGGAGATGGATTTCTGGAACATATTCTTGAAGCGGGGGAGAGTAATAGATATATTTATCCCACCCAAAAAGGATAAAATAGGTAACAAGTTTGGGTTCGTTCGTTTCTTGGATGTCCATCAACCAAAGGTTCTTGAGGAGAAGCTGGACTCAAACTGGTTGGAACGTTCGTTTCATTGGACGATTCCACCAGGGACAAAGTCAGGCTGGATTCACTACTGGAAATAATGTAATATACGGGAACGTTTTACGTCAGTTAACCAAAAGCTAGACGTTAAAAAGGAAGCGGTGACAGTTTTGTAAATATCAGACTTCATTAATTCAATTTTAACGCCAGTTGTTGTAAGGACTGACGTTAAAAGTTAAGTGACTCACTTTTAACGTCAGTTCAATAAACAACTGACGTTAAAAGTGAACATTTTAACATCAGTTGTTTATTGAATGGACGTTAAAAGGAGTCACTTAACTTTTAACGTCTGTTCTTTCATCAACAGACGTTAAAGGTTATTTTAATATTTTTTTTTAGCTAGTATACGTACCCTTCCGCATTGGCTTCCTCAAAGTTTCAGTTTCACTTGCTTTTATGTTTTGTGTTTCTGTTTTGAAAACTAAAATATATGTGCGAAGTAAAAATGTTATAAGTTGAATCAATAACCCAAACCGGATCTCATTCATGAAGTGTATCAATAATACAATTACAAGATACATTCAAAATTTTAAAATCCTATAAAAAGTTACATTGAAAGGGTTTAAAATCCTAAACATTTGTTGAGGCTTCGTTCCCTTTGTGAACACCTAATTTTGTCTGGGTATCTTCTTTTTAATTAATATTTTGAAAAAAATTAAAAATAAAAGATTGAAAAAAAAATCAAAAATAAATAATTTGTTAATTCTCTAGGCCCAATTACATGACCAGACCTAATCCACTTTTGTTACAAGGTTTGAGCCCAACCATCCAAGCCCAAGTAAAAAAAAAAATTAAAAGCAGAATGAGTAAGCTTTCTGCTAGTTAATAATAAGAAAATAAAAAAATACAACAAACTCTGAAAGGAACGTTTCACTCCCACCATAGCTCCCTATCTTCCATTTCAAGTAAACACCAGAAGACTTTCTTTCATCTTGTTTCAGGCTCTTTCATTTTTTTGACAAAACAACAATACACTGGTCCCTATTCTTTGTACCACCCAAGCATAAAGTTGTTTTGCAGCAACATCCCAACAGTGTTGTCCCCCTCCACACAGCTGGCAACAGAAATTTTGTCATCTTCTTCCCTTGATAGTCAATATATGTCACAGAACAGAAACAAAAGGGGGGGGGGGGGGGGGGGGGCGTAAAACAAAGAAAGCACAGAGTTTTGCTCAAAAAATCTCTCACTCTCCTTCAGAAACTACCATCCTTTCCATCTTTCTTCCACAATGTTCAAACCGTTATGATCCACATCCTCTTCAATGTATCATAACCATCACCATTTTTCATAACCAAAACCCAAAGAGATAACAGAAACTGACCAGAATTTCATCCCAAGGCTCCTCCGCCTTGCTCCGCCGTCTTGCTTCATACGCAATAGCAGGACAGCACCCCAAGCTCCGTCCAGTTACTCGTCTCCGTCATCCCTCGGGTGCAAGCACAGTCGTGCGTCGTCACCTCCGCCGTATCCAGGTCCCATACGCATCACAGTCTCGGATCTGTTGCTCCTCTTGCTAGCATCCTCTCCTGTAACCCGGATCCAGATTGGTTGTCATCTTCTCCGCTCGAAGCCACCAACCGCTGCTAGTCAAACCCACCGCTCCGGCACCAAACTCGCCATCTCCGCCGCGCCTCCACCTTCGTAACCCTCACACCAGGCAGAAGCTCCGCACGAACAGATCCGCCGCTGCACGACCGCCGGTCCGCCACATCAGGTCGCAGGTCCTCACCTCGGCTCCATACATAGATCCGCATCCCTCAGACCGCCGTGCGCCACCGCAAGACCATCATCGATCTGCCGCCGCGTGAGGAGATCGTCCTCCATCGCCGTCATCCCCTCCATCTGCAGCTCCTTGGTCCTTTGTTGGTAAGGTGGAAGAAGACCAAGGTAGAAGAAGACTACCTTCTGATGTTGTTGTGTTTTTCTTAACTTTATTTTTCCTTTTTTATGAGAGTTTCTAGCCTGTTGGGTCTGTTTGTGTTTGTCTGGGCCAGTTAGTTTGTTATTAGGCCATGTTTCTTTCCCATTGGTTAAGTTATAAAATGCACCAAAAAAAATATTTGAAATCACAAAACATAAAAATATAAAAATCCATTTTAAAACAAAAAATCAAAGATCAAATATTTATAAAAAAAATTAAAAAAATCAACCAACCAATCAAACATTTTTTAAAGAACTACGTGGCTTTGAGTTTCCCATCGCACCCGGGAATACGTAGGAGCAAGATAAACCATCTTGTCGGGCCAAAACTAATTTTTCCTTTTTTTTGTCTCTTTTTATGTTAAAATAATTAATCAAAATAATTAAACTTTTCTCTTTCCAGGGATGCGCTATGGACACGGTGCCATGTTTAATCCCTTAGATTTGAGGTTGCCCTATGGACTCATGTGCCATGTTCAACCTCATTTAGTTTTTATAAACCATAAAGTTAAAAATATAATTTTTTTTAATAAAAGTCAAAAATTAAAATTTAAAATAATCCTTTCTTGTAAATAATTTTTGAGGTAAAATAAATATTTAAAAGATTATTAAAATGTTTTTTGCACAATCAACTTGAGGTACCGTTTTTTAAACGGGCGATGTGGGGTGCTAATACCTTCCCTACTCGTAACCGACTCCCGGACTCATATCTCTCTTTTCTAAAAGACCAGTTTACCTCTAAATAATTGGGTTTTCTAAGATTTTCCCAATAAAAATCTTAGTGGCGACTCCTCTGTTTTTTATCCCTTTTTCGCGGCTCCCGGACGGGACGGTCGCGACAGCTGGCGACTCCACTGGGGACTTTTGAGATTCAGGCCTATCATAGTTGGTTGTGCATTTTTTTTTACCCTTTTAACAGCTTTGAAAATATTTGTTTTACCCTTTTTGTTTTATTTCTTTTTTTTTAATGCTTTCATAACTGCTTTTGTATATTCTTGCAACCTTAGGGTAGAGAATTTTTGTATTGGTATTTGTTTGTTCCTTTTGCAGGTTTGGGGTAGTTTTATTTTAGTAGGTTTTTGTGTGCTCCCATCACACACATCACTACACAACTTGCACACACTTTTGGCTCTATACCCGAGCTTGCTCAAAACTCAAGGATTAGGCGGTGTCTCGACATTGTCATTGAAGAGGTCTCGTACCTCCCTGATATTTGTTGATTCACCACTCAGGTTGTACCTGATATCATGGGATGGTCATATTGAGAGGGTTTATCCCTACTTGTGACTAGATTCATGAACGGATCCTTATCTTTAGAGATAGGGGCAATCTGGGAACCATGGCTTTTAGAAGTCTAGACCCTACCCAATTTTCACTGATAGAGCAAGCTTAAGGGTCAGTGAGTTAAAATCATAACTTTAGGTGTGTCAATCCCTAAGTCTTGTCCGTCTTAGGACACAAGGGGGCATTTTTTTCTTTTACTCATCTTCATGTTTTTTCTTTCATTTTGTCAAAAAAAAAAAAGATCCAATTTTTTTTTTTAGTTTTTTCTAAAAAAAATGATTTACACAAGTTCTTTGTTTTTAACAAAAAAATAGAACAAAATTTTTTTTCCCGTATTTTGTAACTCGTGCATTTCTGTGAATAAAAAATGGGCTTGCGTGTAAATCTTTTTTTTTGTAACTCATCCACATTTTTGTAACTCATTCATATTCTTTGTAGAAGAATAAAAAAAAAAGATGATCCATGCATCTCATGCATTAATTAATTTTTTGAGTCAATATGAAGAAATAAAAACAAAATCATTTTTCATGCATTGCATGTATCAATTACTTTCTATGCCAACCACACGAAGAAAAAATTAAAGGAAAAAATCATGTCATGCATATGGTGAAAAAAATAAAAATAAAAAAATAAATAAAAAACTCAATCTTCTTCATGTATCTTATGCATCAATTTCATTCACCTCTTGGATAAAAAAAGAAATAAAAAATAAAAATTCATTCATCTCATTTTTTTCATGCATCTCTCAAGAAAATTTGATAAAGAATAAACCATTACATGCATTTCATACCTCTTTGGGTCAATATAAAAACAAACCATTCATCTCTAATATATATAAAAAAAACGCATGCATTGCCATTGTTATAAAAAAAAAACTCTTTTTTCATACAATTCTCTAGTTAAATAATAATAATAATAACATAAATAATTCATTTCATGCATCTCACGCATTAGTACTTGGCTCAAAAAAAAAAAAATCTTTTTTATGCATCTCATATACTCATTTCTTTTTAAGTTGAACATTTATTAAAAATAATTCATTCCATGCATTTCATGCATTATGCTCCTTTCCTGGAGAAAAGTAAACCACTGCACTTCCAATAAAAAAGAATGTCAACTAAACCTTGGATCATGAGGTGGAACTGGAGACAATATTTGCTCAAGTGGCAGAAAAATGTAGGCACAACCTTTTGCCTAATCATGGATGTTTGGATGTCAATGTGAAGGATTTTATATAGTCCTACTGGAGTCAGGTAGCACATATTCACGCTCTTATGGAGTGATCTTTGGAAAATCATACAAATTCGGGATAATAAGGCCCTGACCGAGGAAGAAAGAAATCATGATAAGGACAGTCCCAATCAACTATGGAGAGTTCAAGATAAAGGCTATGCTAACATCATCAGAGATTTAATCCTAGTGATTGAAAAGAGCCAATACTTTGTGATCCCCATCTTGAGAATTTCTAAGCAACCGAGGCTAGATTTGTTTATCAGGGATTTACCATGACACAATGGTTATGTTGTATTCTATCATGAGATAATTAAACCATGTTCACTTTCTTGAAGCATTAATGTAATGGATTTGCATGCGTACCTTGTCTCATCCTTTCTTTACATCTCCATCCCCACCATAATGTTTCTCTTGTCATACTCATATCTCATCTTCTCTTTTTTTCTTCCCCGAGTACCTTTTTTGGTTTGGTTAATAAGGCCCACTTTCTTGAAAGTTTCTTTGTGGACATCAATGAAGACCACATGTGCCAATACCTTTTCAAAAAAAAAGAGGAAAGAAAGAAAGAAAATAATACAAAGAAAAGAGGAGCAAATAAATAAACACTTGGTGAGCACCATCTCTTTGTCTCTAAAATAAAGTTAAAAAAAAAAATAAACAATCATGATTTGAAATGAAGATTGGCCATTTTTTTCTCTACCCTTAGCAAAATATCATCATTATCCCTTGTTACCCCTTTTGAGCCTGAAAATTTTCTTCAAAGAACCTTGGACAAGGATCACCACTAAACAAGGGGCAAGCAAAAAGGAAATGGTGATCATGAAGCATAACATTGAAAAAAAAAGAATTAAAAAAAAGGAAGAGAAAGAAAGAGGATAAAAAACCCCCTCATGTAAAACAAAAAAAAAGGAAAGTTAGAAGAAAGTAAATGTTCTCAAAAATACGAAAAAGAACATGGATCTTTGATCCTATTCAACCTTAAAACATTTGTTTGAGCCTTATATCCTTTTTTCATGACCCCCAACCATCAGCCACGTTACAAGCCTCAAAAAGTCCACTCATGACCCCCAACCATCAGCCACGTTACAACCTTATGGGTTGTTTTTTTACTGTTCGGGTTTGGGACTTAAGTTATTGCTCAACCATTTAGCTTTGTTTACTTTTGGTTGAATTTATACCTTCTGCTCTGTAATCAGTTTTGTAATTATCAAACTTTGTACCTTTGCCTAGAGTACACCTTATACTCTATTATTGTATTCAACTTACAATTGCTTATATAAATAAAAAATCAATTGTTATAAAGTGAATGTAAAAAAATGGTATAGGGAAATGAGATGATTATTTTTCATATGAAACGAGTAAAGGATGTATTTCTCATTTTCCTTCGTTAATCACAATCCCCACTCAAGAAGAAATCTTCCCTTTCACTTTTTTGTTGGGGGTTGTGTGATATGATATGCTCATTGTTAATGTGCCATTGATCATACATGATTCACATATGTCTCTATCATAGTATCATATATATATAGGTTAATATGTACTTGGGTACTTGGCTAATAGGTCGGTAGAGGGAATCTAATATCTTCTTAGATTTTGCAAATGGAGTGCTGGTTCATTGCACACATACAAAAAGACAAAATTAAAATCCATCTTCTGTGTCTTTGATCAACGCTATCTTGCATTTCCTTATTATTTTTACTGATCATTATTGACTAAGATAATCCTGCCCATAATAAACTAAGTTTAGGATTACAAAACAGGATAGGGTTGATTAGTCATTCCATGAATGACACGCTTCACATTCCAGCTTGCAGTCGATGGAAGCAAGAAGATTGGGAGGCTTCTTTTTTCCAAAATTCTCTTGAAGAGATCGAGATATATTTTTATTGGATATCCCTGTGCTTCCGGCCACAGCCCCATAGAGAAACCCTCAAATACATAGAAATAAGAAATGGGAGTACTTATGCCTCTTAACATTTATTTTTTTGAACTAAGGAAACGACTCAAAAAGAAATGTGGGGACGTCCCAAAAAAAATAAAAAATTAACTACTTAATTCATCAATTTTATAAACATGTTTGTTCCTCCATTGTTGTACATTTGAATTTTGACCAGTCTCCTACATCACACTCTAACTTTCCTAGGTGATGGGAGTCATAAGATGGTTAAGGAGGTTTGGGATGTGAGACAAATGTCTTGGGATGTGTTTTGTTCAAGCCCAAAAAGGATCCAAACCAGAACGTAGAAAAACGTAGTGTGTGCAAAAAAAAGCTTTTGGTGATGTAGAACTTTATCTTAACGGTTAAAGTTGCTTGGTTCGTGACTTTGGTTGGGAGGCTCGTGGTCTACCATGACACACGGACGGAGATCTCTGGCAGGCTCGACGGAGGGGAAACTTCGGTCCTACATATTCCCAAAAAGGGAAATCAGAGCCACACATAATTTTCTTTGAGGAGGTAGTCGGAGAAGTAAAAAAAGGGGAGTCCCCTTATGGAAAATGGGGGGAGAGAGAGTAGGTCTTGATGTTCCAGGTCCTTCTTATAGGAAAGATCAGTGGGGCTTTGAGCCAATAGGAAGTGAAACAAGTGGGTCGTCTGCTTGATAGTAAATATACATAACAAAGGTATAAGGTGTAAGGTTCAAATCTCACCCCCCTATACTAACACAACAAACTAACATATGTTTATCAAAGAAAAAAAAACTCTCCTACATAATAAAGACAACATTTCTATCATGAAAAATGAAATAAAAAAAATGCAAACAATAAACAAAAACACGTCATTGTGCATTTTAGATATTGTTTTGTATATTTTCTATCTTTTTTCAATTATTTTTAATGGTGAAAACGTTGCCCTTACCAAGTAGAAGAGTTAATGGGTCACGTAGAAAACCTTAAGGAACGTATAAGGACAAAATTGAATAGAGGAACTAACATATCCCTCTTTTATAAAAATGAGTTAATAAGCGGTTAATTTTTTGGGACTAAAGGTGTTTGTGTAATTTCTTTTATTGACCGAAATGGACCTTTAATTTTTGTTTTTTAAAGTTGTTGCCTCTAACCGAAACATATCAAGAGAAAAAAGTGGTTCTTAGGGAGATTAACACAAAAATTAACCACTAATTAAGTCAATATACTAAAAGCTAGTTAAAGATCACATATATAATCATTTTAAAAAGATACATAATTTTTACTTCTATACTTAATTATATATAAATTATTTAATAGACAAAATTTATTTCTCTCTGGTCATGAATCACTACTCTAATAATTTGATATGCTCTTGTCTCAAACTATCTCTTTTCCTTAGTTTCAAGTAAATGTAGGACAAGTTGGATCCATATTAAATTGAGGGAAAATTCAAGATAACAATGTGAGAAAACAAATTTAAGGAACCGATTGTCTACAAACAAAAACTTTTAACTGGTATCCAAAAAATGAAAGGCTCCTCTATTATTTTCTTTTACCATTCTGTACGAATTTTTATCCCATGTGCAGAAAAGTGAGTGAATAGATATAATAATAGAACTAGCAGTCTGTCTTTCTTGGACTAGAAGAGAAAAAAAATTATTTACCAAGTCAAAACATAGAGGGAGGGCATGCATGACCTTTCTTTCTCTAAAAGGCACAAATATCAATGTAGGATGGGATCATGGATGCCTATTCATTTTCCGACAACTCAACATAGAATTATAGAAATCCTTCACTGCCCCTTCCATTGGTTGGCTAAAGGCAAGGCAAAGGTTAAAAAGAAAAAACCCTTTGGAGACCATTTGATTTGAGAATTCAGAATAACCCTCCTCCTTCACCCCACCTTCCTTCAGTTCCTTCCCTCTAATTTAATTTTACATGATAGGTTAAATGTTCTTCAACCGTTTCTATAAGGTGGCTAGAGTTTTTTATTGTGATGCAATGATTAGACCAATTTTGAATAAAATGCTTATTTATAGGAAAAAATATGTATTGTGCGATTTAATGATGAGATCTCCAGATAATCTTTTCATATTGAATTACAACTAGACAATATCCAAATTTATTGTCACCTTGTGCAACTTGACTTTCTCTCTCAACTTAATTACCAAGATGGCAAGATCTCCAAAACTGAATTTAAAAAAAAAAAAAATGCAATATACATAGGAAACTGTTTCTATCAACCTGGCCATTACCTTCCCACTAACCATGAGACGTGAATGAGTGAGTTAGTGGAGGTGTTTTCTTTGTATCTCCACCACCAAAAATCTGCACTATGTCTATGCTATATTCTTTTAGGCATACGCCACTATCAAAATGTTTTTATTGCCTTCCTGCATGCACCTTATAACTATTCCAAGTCAAACATGATCAATTATCCACACTAAGCACAGCTTTCTGACAATTGACATTACTTATTCGCCACATATAATTATTTGATCTATACAAATAGTATTTCAAACCAACACGTTCCCACTTAAACTTTAGTAGCACTACAACAGATTAGATTTTAGATAGCGTTTTCGTATGCCTTTTAATAGCGTTTGTAACCGCTATCTATGCTACCGCTATTAAAACTCGTTAGCAAATATAGCATTGAGGAAGTGCTATTAATAGGTGACTTTAGATAGCGTTTGTACACGAAAATGCTATCTAAAGTCAGACTTTAGATAACGTTTTAGATAACGACTTTAGATAGTGTTTCCTTGTACAAACGCTATCTAAAGTCAGACTTTAGATAACGTTTGTACACGGAAACGCTATCTAAAGTCTGACTTTAGATAGCGTTTCCTTGTACAAACGCTATCTAAAGCCCTTTTTTTTTTTAATTTTATTTCTTAACTTTTACATCCATTATTCCTGCATATTGAACTACACAAAAAAACCACAATTGTTGCAGTCAACACAATTGTTCAAAATGTGTTCAAAATATATATAAGTGTTCAAATATAAGTGTTCAATGCAGCACTGCATGTGTTTGTGCAAAGAAACCAAGAACTATACAATCAAAGTGCAACACTCTATACAAAGCAACTATATATATAACCGGATATAAGTACACCACTCTGTTTCTAAAGTATTCAAATTCACACGAGTAAGACAAAATCAAAGTGCAAGCAACTATACCGGATCTCAATCCTTAAGAAACCAAAATCGGAAAACCAACATACATCTACAATTAATCTACATTTGACATTCTGTTTGTTTTTCATGAGACCAAGACAACACCAAAGTAATGTGTCGAAATGTGATCCAAAGCCTCTGTAGCATACATACTGCATTTCCACCACAAAGACTAACCTGTTACATTGGGATACAACAGACTAATTAGGTAAATACTACTGTAGCAAGAAACAGAATTCAAATCAAGCATTAACAAAGTCTAACAAAAATAATAGCAAGAAACAAATCATGTATGTATAAATAATTAAATATGATCATACCAAATCAAGAGAATCGGCTCCAAGTAATTCCATGTTGCGGTGGTTGATAATCGATTATTTTCCAGATTATGTGTTCGATGTCGATACATAGAAGAAAAATGATATTAATGTACCACTTAAATAAAAGATAACTAAATTACTGATACAAAGGAATTCAAATAAACAGATTACGAAATCAAGCTTAAATTACCAAATCATGCTTAAATTTCAATAGATCCTAAACATATTAAATAAGAACCTAAACAACACATTTAGTTTGGGAGAGAAAAAGAAATCGAAAGCAGCAGAGCACTCCATTGGAGAAGAAAATAGTAATCGGTTGAGCGAAATTCATAGATTTTGATTGAATTTTTGTGAACCAAAAAGTGAAAGTTTGAACTTATTTTCTCCTTTCCATGCACATCAACTTGAAGGCTTGTACCATTGAACAACAAATACATAGATAGTTTGGGGTTGATAAATATATAGCATTCTTCACATACCAATGATTATTGATGCAACTCATCGTGATCAATTTGACATAATCAAACGTAATTTACAACAATATAGCTACACCACTCTTCCTTGACTTCAGATAGTTGAGCAGTGTAGTATGTGGAGCATTTGAATTCAGGGAAGTACTGCTACATAAAAATTAAATAAATCAAGTTACAATTGCTAAAACATTTGAACAGTCACAGTTAAAAGCTAAGTAAACAACATACCGCCATTGGTATTTTAACTTGGTTCTGCAAGATAGTCTCCTTCATGAAACGCATGACATAGTACCCACAATCTGTACTGTTGGGTTGTCTTGGGCACTATAAAAAATAAAATAGTAAATCAATATAGTTTTTTTTTATCTAATTGCGCATTAAGTTTTTGCAAATATACCTGTATCTGAATCCATTTAATGTTGGTTGCCTTTAAACGCGGCACCTTAGCTCCGATATTTGCGCGATAAACTTGCAAAGCACTAATCACAAAATCAAACAGACTTCATTAAGAAACATATTTTCAATCATCACAAACACACACATGCTTACTTATCGAACATAATCATAGAAAATCAGAAATATAAAAACATGCTTACGTATCGAATGATTCTTTAATTCAGGCGATCCCTAGGATCAACATACAAGGGATCCAGATAGTAAATAATCTCTTCAACAATATTTATCGCAAGACAAGACCCAATGATTCCTACAAAAATGTTGAGATAACAAATCCTAAGCACCTCAACTTTTATGTAATTCATTATTGTGAATTAAGTCCTATAGGATAAGCGACTCACCCAACATTGCACGGCGCTAAAAACAAGGGCTGATATTCTCTTTCTTTAGTTGCAAACCCGGTCAGCTAGATACGTTGTCTGTGAATCCCTCCCGAAGTAGCCGTATGTATTTGTTTGGTGTGGGGACAAGAACAGAAACCTCCTCGTTATTTCCTTTGGAAGCAACAATTCTTCATACAAATACCTTCAATTAAAATATAAAAATGGATTACACCAATGACATCAATATTTAAATGGAAAGACTAAAAAATATTGTACACTTTAAGCCTGATTTATTACGATATATGCGGAAATAACGGAGGCGGATACCCATTCATGATTTACAACTTCTCTCGATATTTTCAGTATTGAGCATCTCAATGAAATGGTGACCAAAAATATTTTGTTCCATCTCTACGTACAATTGGTCAGCATTTTTCATATTCTTTCGTTCATGTATTTTAAGGAAATTCAAATATTCCAGAGAAATTGTAGTTGAACCAGCTGTAGGAGGGTTGGCCTCAGAGTTGCCTCCTTTATTTTCTGGGGTTGTAATTGACTCCTTTGTATATCCAGACACTCTGCCCTTGCCTTTAGCTTTTGCAGGTGCCTGAAAATTTTACATTTCAATATGCCAGTTAGTGATCAACTAATGTAATGCATATATGTCGTATATGAAAAGGTGGAAAAATGCAATTACATACCATATTAATTACAACCACGAGATCAATTGGCCATGCCACATAAGTACCTATTGCATCTCCTACTGTCATCACATCTGCACGATCGATAGGTACCGGCAATGGCGCATCCCCCTCAGTTGCAACATCAACTCCAACTTTCACATGGTTAAGGGGTACTGGTCCAGTGTGCAGTGTAACACCCGGCTCATTGTATACTTTACCCATAGCAACCATACGATAGTTTGGGGTCGATAAATATAGTGACATGAGTTGACGCCCTAATCCAATGATCGATGAACAAGCTGTGAATTAAGGAATCCAATTGAATGTATTTAACAGAGAATGAATTACTAGTATAAAAAAAGTCATGCATTACATCTGGAAGCCTGCTGGAAGATGGTAGAGTGCAACTATCTTTGACGCTTGCTTGGGCTGTGAAATTAGCCCCGCCTCTCCTCATCATCCTTTTGTTTGACTTTTCTTCCAAAATGTTCAATCTTTCAGAGAGTTGAGACACCAATGTCTCCCACTTTTTCGTTTGAGTTATTTCTTGCACGACCTTCGGGTGGGAAGTAGTCTTTTTGTGAGACGCCGAAACCCACACCCCTAACACGACCAGGGTTCTCTGGCACACCTAGGGCTTTGGCAAGAATATCCTGGCGACCAAAGTCTTGTATCTCTCCCTCTACCGTAGACTGTGACAGTTCCTCCTGACACATAGTTATTGGTGAAATGCAAATGTTAAAATTATTATATATTATCATAAGAAAATAACAAATGATAATGTAAACGTTAGTCTACTAACACATTTATTCCACACGGTCTGTGTATTTTTGTTGTCAATTACACCCGCCTTGTTCTCGCGGGCTTTCCTCCACACAATATGGCGTTTAATTTTCTTAACTTCTGGCCCCGCCTCCTGCATCTGTATATTGAGATAATATATATTAACCAAACAATTTAAAAGTCATATTTACCACACATGCAGTTAAATATATATATATATACATACCAATTCATCCTCAATGTCAGCATACCCCTTACGTGATGCTTTGTAAGGGCATGCAGGATCTAACGCCCTGTTGCGATTTTCATTGCTTAATTTCTATTCAGACACATATAAGTAATATTAATACATGGTTAATGTCATATGTACGTATTGCTATAAAATTATAAGGACTAACGTGATATTAAACATACCAGGAATTGAGCATCTCCTGTGCGTATTGCTATAAAATCTGTCCACTCATCCCTTGATATGTGTGGATATTTTGATGGAGGTTCCTCATTGATATTCCCGTTGGCATCTCTTAGAAATTTTTTGGTCAATCTAGTTCTGAATGCCCTATGTAGGTTACCAGCTTCCTGAAGTACAAATTTTTTCCGAGATTCATCAACATTAAAAGACATCTGCAAAACAATATAAACAACGTGTCAAAGTAAGTATGTTTACATAGTTTACAATATAATTTATAAATTTTAACAATTACCTGTACATCAGCCCATATGCTCTCTTTGAAACCATCCAAAGCTTCATCCTTCCAATTAGAACAAATAATTGGGACCGTTTTTTCGAACAACGGCCCCAATGTAACTCTTCAATATTTTACCATTAGCACGAATAGGTTGGTCCAAAGAATTCCATTCAACCTAATAAAAATAATAAAGTAATTAAATCTAGATATCAAACAACATTATGAAATCCTTAGATTAGTAAGTAAATTACATCAAATTTTTGTCCTTTACTCCTAGCGCGGATGACCGCCTTCATAACTGTTGGCCCACGTCTCGCCGCTTTGGCATCACTAGAATTACTTGAAGATGCCATTTACCTACAAAAATATTAGATACAAGTAAAACATCAATGGACATTAATATAACATTAATTGATGCAAAATATAAAACAACTATGAATAACAAAATCAACACTAGCATTACCGGAAGATGCTAACTATAATATAAAAGGATCAGAAAGTTCATTTAAACACAAACACTACATACATGTTTAAGTCAACCTTTTTCTTTTCTTCATTGGATTGAGATTTGTTTGTCCTTTATTAGTACGAAATGGTGGATTGACCAAAAGCCCCTCATCATGATCATCTCTCATATACATACCATCATCCCTAGTTGGATCAATCTCAAGTGATTGTAATGTCCCGACGAAAGGATCATCTTCAATATCAACATCTCGATGGTCTTGATCATCAACATTAGTAATTATTTTGTTAGTCAAAAGAACAATGGACCTTTTCATATCAGCTGGATCTGTGACATAGAACACTTGTTGAGCTTGAGATGCTAATATAAAAGGCTCATCTTTATACCCCACCCTATTAAGATCCACCTGCATGAACCCTGACTCATCAATCTGAACACCGTTATTATTGTCAACTCACTTGCAACCAAACACACCAACCTTAAACTTTGTGTAATCCAACTCCCATATGCGTTCAATGATGCCGAAGTATGACATATTTGCATATATCGGGTTTCTGTCTTTGGCACTTGAGATATGCATCGACTGAGCTACTAGAGTCACACCACTGTTTTGCATTGTACTCCGACCATCTTGTTCTTTTGTATAGAATGTGTACCCATTAATTTGATAACCGTGGTAAGAGAATACATGCAAACTTGGACCTTTGGCTAACCATCTCAATCTATTTGAAACTGAAGTAGCATTTTCAATCAACTCGCATAAATGTGATCTCTTAGCCACGTTATAAAACAACGATTGTGTTCTCTAGTTAGCCAATTTTGATTCTTATTTGGATACAAACTCTTAAGCATGTCCTTGTGTTTTTCAACATATGGCTCAACCTCATCGGCATTGTGCAGAACATATAAGTGTGCTTGCTCCCATTCTCGTCCTTGTTATAGTCACTATTTCATTTCCAGTAATTCCTTGCCCCATCATTCTCCATGTGTGACGAGACTTTGGCAGCCCTATAGAATCAGCATTGGATAGGTATTCGGCACAGAATTCAACAGCTTCTTCGACAATATACCGTTCAACAATACAACCTTCTCGGGTCGTGATCGGTTTTTCACATACCCTTTTAATATCTTCATATAACGCTCAATCGGGTACATCCATCTCATATAAGCTGGCCCACACAGTTGTGTCTCTCTAACAAGGTGAATGGTTAGATGAACCATTATGTCAAAGAATGAAGGTGGAAAGTACATCTCAAGCTCGCATAAAGTCACAACAATGTCTCTTTGCAATGATGGCAACTTCCCAGGGTCAATCACTTTGCTGCAAATTGCCTTGAAGAAGAAACAGAGTTTAGTTAAGGCCCCCCGCACTTTGTTAGGTAAAATAGACCGTATACCAATGGGTATCAACTGCTCCATGAGAACATGACAATCGTGGGACTTTAGACCTTTTAACTTGAGATCTTTCATCGATACGAGGTTCCTAATGTTTGAAGAGTACCCTTCCGGAACCTTAACTCCTTCAAGAAACTTACAAAAAACAATTTTTTTCTTTTCTAGATAGAGTGTAAGCAGCCGGAGGAAGATATGTACTTTTACCCTTCTTCGTCGGTCCCAATTCTCTTCTTATTCCCATACTAACCAAGTCCAACCTTGCATTGATGCCATCTTTAGTCTTCCCTGGCACATTGAGTAACGTACCAATGACACTATATCACAGATATTTTTTTCAACGTGCATCACATCGAGGAAATGTCTTACATATAATGATTTCCAATATGGCAACTCAAAGAAAATCGACCTTTTCTTCCACCCTCTTGTGACAATATCTCTCGCAAAAGGTTTACCGAATTGGATATTCAAATCCTTTACCTTTTCAAAAAGTTGATCACCCGTCAAAGGTGAAGGAGCTCTACCTTCTTCCGAGTTCCCATTGAACGCCTTTCTCCACCACCCGTAATGATGACTTGGATGCAAAAATCTACGATGCCCAAGAAAGACATTCTTCTTACAATGTTCTAACCGCATCCAATCCGTACCCTCTTCACATATAGGGCATGCACACTGACCCTTGATGCTATATCCTGACAGATTACCGTAGGCTGGAAAAACATTAGTTGTCCCAAACAACATAGCTCTCAAATTGAAACTTTCTTCCTTATACCCATCATACACCTCCACACCTGTCTCCCACAGTTGTTTCAAGTCTTCAATCAAAGGAGTCAAATAGACGTCTATATCATTTCCTGGTTGTTTGGGCCCAGAAATTAACATAGATAACATCATAAATTTGCGCTTCATGCATAGCCATGGGGATAGGTTATAAATCACCAAAATCAAAGGCCATGTACTGTGAGAGCAACTTTGAACACCATGCGGGTTAAATCCGTCAGTAGCCAATGCAAGTCGTAGGTTTCTTGAATCTTGCCCAAAATCAGGATAATCATGATCAAATTTCTTCCATTGCGGAGAATCTGCCGGGTGCCGCAGCTTGCCATCTTTGATCCTTTTATCCTCATGCCATGTCAAGTGCTTTGAATCTTCAGAACTACGGTACATGTGCCTAAATCTGGGTATTATGGGAAAATACCACACAACCTTCTCTGGATCTGATTCTTTCTTCTTATATCGTGAGGCATTACATTTAGGACACATCTGTAACGATGCATATTCATTCCGAAATAAAATGCAATCGTTAGGACAAGCATGTATCCTCTCGTAGCTCATGCCAATAGAGCGTAACATTTGTTTAGCCTCGTATGTCCGACTAGGAAGCACATTATCATCTGGCAACATGTCTTTCAATAGTGTGAGTAAGTCCGTAAAACTCTTATCAGTCCATCCGTTGCCCGATTTTAAGTTATACAACTTTAACATCGCCGACAATCTTGTGAATTTAGTACATCCATCATACAATGGTTGCTCTGCATCAATTACCAACCTCCCAAACATTTGAGGACAATCCCGAAGATCCTCTTCAACAACATTTGCAATGTCTTCAAAACGATCGCCCTCATAAGTATTTGTGTCGGTATCGTATGATGAATATCTCACACGATTCCTCATTTCACTAGACTCAGCTCTTGTCTCACCATGTTTTGTCCAACATGTATAACTTTGATCGATTCCATTACACACTAAATGTTCTTCCAAATCGGCTGCACTAACTCACCTTGCATAACAACAATCTAAACAAGGACATATGATTGTATTAGGGTTTTCCGCATGCCGAACTGCAAAACTAATGAACTCTTTCACCCCATCCTCATACTCCTTCGTTAAACGATTGGCAGACATCCATTTCCGATCTACAAAAATATTTATTAAACATATTTACTTTGAGTTTAGAGTGGTTGAGGTCTACATGCAATGTATACAGATTAAAGGAATGAAAGGCTGCAAACAAAACACATTGTCGCTGACTTAGTTTCTTTCCCTTTTAATGGGGCACATAATCTTGAGAGAGAATCCGATGATTAAATTCCTTCCTATCAGGATACTAGAGCAATAATAGTAATGACAAGAGCACCATGATTCAAGGAGGACAAACCAAAATTAAACTCCAATACTAGGTTAAGATTCCACGTTCATTATTAACCTGAGTTTGCTGAAGGAACCAACCGGTGCTTATAGTCCAGCTATGCACTCGATTTCAATCTTGGCATCCAATGGCAAGGCAGCTACTAGATAGGTTGAACGAGTCAGGGCATATCAAACTGACATATCAAAACATCCCAAAATGGTTCTTGACCATGTTTAGATTTTTCTCCCCAATGTTCTCACTAAATAACAGAGATAAAAACTTCTCAGCTCCAAGTTAATCACTACTGTCACATGTCTAACAAAAAGTGTGGCACAAGTATAAAATGAAACCCAGAAACCCTTAAGTTTCTATAACTAAGCAATTAACATAATTAAGACTCTTATCAGCTATTCATATATCATCCTTTGTGTAACTAATTCAATGCACTCATTCAGACAAACTACATAGATCTCATAACAAATTAACACCAGATAGAATACCTATATGTAGCTTGAACTGTTAGAGGCCTTCTTGTTAAAGATGGTTGCACTCTCCCTTGACGATTTAGGTGCAGTGACAAGCTAGACGGTTTGATCTTCACTGGAGAGTGGTCTGACTTATTTATGGATGATCTTTGGCAAGAGTTTTTGCAACAAAGAGATCGGTTAGAAAATGAGATGTGAAGAGTAAAATGCGATGTAAGAACAGAGATGACAAGATATCAAAGGATTGTAAGAACAGTTTGCAGCAATTAACATGTAAGTTCAATGGCAATAAACATCATTATGATTGCTTGGTGCAATGAAATATGAGAACTCTTGGTTAAACATTATTTGGCATAGTTTAAAACTGTTTTCAAGTTGGCCCTTATATTTAAAAACTCTTTACATCAAGTCTTCCTAATTGTAAACTAAATCAAAAATCAAATTAGTCTCAGCTATTAGATCAAAATTTTAAAAACATTTTACATTAAGTCGTCCTAATTGTAAACTTTTAGTTGACATGCCATTAGCCGTGTAGATAAGCCTTGACAATGTTATAACATTTAGTAGACTAATTTGATATTTGATATTGATAATATATACAATAATGATGACTAGTTTAAAAAATTTGGACCAACTTAAAAGCGGGTATAAACTATAGAGACCAAAATTATATTTTAATCAAATTATTTTTCTTCATTCACTCTCTTTCTCTTTTTGGCACATCACGCCATTCGTTATTTTAATCGAGGGCGCACACACAAACAATGCATGAGAAAATCAATTACTTTAGTTAATTTATTTAACTAAATTATCCGAAATCTCCATAGTTGTACTTTCCATCTTTACTCTCTATTTTCTCAACTAAATTTTTTTCCTATTTTTTTTCTTTAAAAAAAAAAAAAGAAAACTCGATCATTTGGCAAAGTTTTCTATCCGTAATGTTCTCAACAACCCATAAACAGAAAATTGAAAAAGCTAAAATCTTTAGAGTGTTCAATAACTAAAAACATTAAGAAGATTATATCTATAGCCTTAAACACCCCGAATAACGCTTCAAGAAATTCATCCGGAAAAAACAAAAACAAACACAACAAAATGTGCTTGATTGCAGAGTATTCAAATCCACAGGAGAAATGTGCTTGATTTAGTATGTCACCCTTTTTTTTCATATAAAAGAGTTCCAATGAAATAGCACAAAGAAAATCACCTGAACACAGACTGTGAACTTGGAAGTGGGTTCCAATAAAGCTGCAAACTTGGAACTGGGTTCAACCGGGAATGCGCCCCGTGATCGTGTCACTGCACCCGAGCCGAGTGTGAAGCTCTTAGTATGAGACTCGTGTAAAATAGAGGTTGATGTTGATGGCTCTTCTATAACCGATGGGGGTCTGGAGATAACTCGCGGTGGCAGTGGGAGCAGCGGCGGGTATGGAGAGAACTCGTGGTGGCGAGAGGAGAGCGGCACACGGGGTTTGGGTTCGAGTGGGTTCTTTCTCTTTCGGAGTAGCAGCGGCGGCGAGCAATGGCGAAGGTGAGGGAAGAAAAAAGAGATGGCATGCAACAGAGGGAAGGAAACAGTAGAATGAAAATGAGGAAGAAACAGAGGGAAGGCCGCGGCGCGCGTTTAATTTTGCTCTGAAGACCTAAGATAGCGTTTCCTATAGGAAACGCTATCTTAGGTGATACCTAAGATAGCGTTTCCTTCAGGAAACGCTATCTTAGGTATCACCTAAGATAGCGTTTCCGTGTGGAACCGCTATCTTTTCCTAAGTGGCACTTTTAATAGCGGTTCCACACGGAAACACTATCTTAGGTGATACCTAAGATAGCGTTTCCTGAGGGAAACGCTATTAAAAGTCCCCCATCACTTTTAATAGCATTTCCACACGGAAATGCTATTAAAGGTGCGTTATTAAAAGTCTATTCTGTTGTAGTGTAGCTACATTAGCATGCTTGGAACCACTTACGTTTGAATATGAATTGTGTTTAAAACATGAAAACTACTCATAATAATTTTATCCAAAACTCACATTATGAGGAATTTACATAATTCCAAACACTTGCTTAATATTTTCTACACCAAAATAAGTATATATTGGATATGAGAAGTGATGGTTGCATATGCTCAAAACTCCCGGCACGATGGTCAATAAAATAAATGACACATCGTCCATTAAGATACAATGGTCAACAAAATAAATGACATATCGTCCATTAAGGTAATGATCAACTTTAAATGGCACATTGTCCATTAAGGCACGATGGCCAACATGAAACATGAGTATCACCATGATACCATGATTAACAAATACATCAAAACATGAATATCATAAAGATACATGATTAACAAATACATAAAGACATGAATATCGTCAAGATATCATGATTAACAAATACATTGTGAAATAAAACTCGTTTACAGAAAATCCTTTCTGTTATAACTCTTTTATAAAACGTCAAATCATATTGAAATCCATTTTCTTTCGAAAACTCATTTTCCCGAAATAACGTCAAATCTTCGTAAAGTAATTTCTAATATAAATTCCTTTATAAAATCATCATATTACTAAGAAATTTATTTTCTTCTGAAAATCTTTCACCGAAAAACTCTAGTTTTTTTTTTAAATGATCTTTAACTAAATTCACGTGTGAATGATGACTGCTGTTTTTAAGAATGCTTTCCGTAAATATTTTCAGAATTAACCGTCGTTTAGCTTTTAAAAACGTTTAAGTTGAAATTTGACTTTTCCTCTTAAAATAATTTTCTAAGATAGAAATTAAGTTATTTTTCGAAGATTAATTTCATAAAATAACTTTTTCTAATATTTTGGAATTATTCACATAAAAATTAGCAGTACAAAAGTAATTTCACGGTTATATCCTCACTGTGACTCATGGTTCACTCTTACATCGATAAATCATTAAAATAATGATATTTTCCAATATTTCTTGTTTTCCTCAAATAAAATATTCCATCAATATTATACTACAAAAATTCTCCGTTTAAATATTGAATATAATTTATAAAGCTTCTTAAAGCTTTTATCTGGTTAATTGACTGGGCACCGACCACTGTCAGGCTTATCAAACAATAATCAACATCAATATTATAGCAATTAACTCAGGTAGATCATGCATCAAAACACTATAATACATAACTGCAAATAATCAAACACAAATAAAATAACATCTTAGCACATAATTAAACAACCACCACGAATCTCAACCAAATATTACAAATCATACACTAAATCACACATATAATTATCGGGAAAAATCCCTCAGGTGAGCTCCCCTTACCTCTTGAAGATTCCAAATTTCGTTTCACGAATTGTTTTCTGATTCGAATCCGGTTTCCTCCACGAAATTCACAACGACAAACAATACGTGTCCTTCACAACAAATTAAATCCAAATCAACAAATGAAACCACAACATCCATCTAATCCCTATGACTAAGATTCGTCCTTTATAGGTTAATTAGGCTAGGAATGTTGAAAATTTCTCAACTCATGGATTAATGATCCTTAAGCAAGATTAAGGCATAAACAAAGCTCATTTAACAAAAAATGAATCAATACCATCTTAACCACAAAGTTAAGATTTTCGGCCATATATGGAATTTTGGTTTAAAGTATGATTTGATCTTCTAAAATGGATTAGAGATCTCAAGTACTTGGAATACATGATTAAGGATCAAAACACAAAGATTGAAATAAAATAATCCAATCCTTCAAAAACCCTAGTTTCGGCCATGAATAAAATAATGGCTTGGAGGTTTCATTTTGATTCAACATCTTGGATTTAAGACATACATGTACTAAAAGGAATGAATCAAACATGATTTGCCAAAAAATATTGAACAAAGTTCCTTATCCTACATCTAACTAGGTTCGGCCTTAATAGGTTCAATAGGCAAGAAATTTTTGTTTGATGCATACTCTTGGATCTTAAATATATAGGTGATACTAAGATCCTAGAAATTGGAATCACTTTAAAAGGTTTTTTCTATGATTTTCTAGGAATTTTCAAAGTTCTAGATCTAAGAATTGAAAATAATGATCATGGCTTCAAAACACAAAAATAATTGAAGAAGATGATGATTATTGAGTGAGAAGAGTATGATATACCTATTGGAAATAAAAAATGAGCAAGGAATCAAGCACTTCCTTCACAAATTAAGACTGTAACTGAAGTTTTTTAAGAGAAAATGGTGAAACTTGGTGAAGAGATGATGAACATTGCCTTTTATAGAAATGGAGTGGGCTCATGGAGGAGGCTTGGACCGTGGGGTTTAAGGGTTAAAATGGTCCAAGGCTTAATTTTCTAGGGACAAAATTGTAATCTTGTACAATGGCAAACTTGTGATTAAAACCAACATGAAGGACATAATTGTAAAATCCCTAAAAAGACATCATGACTAATGTGAGTCATCTATATGACTCACCCTTATGAGTCATCACTTGCCTTCATCCATCGAATGTTGGATTTTGTCTCTGCACGTCCGTTCTCGACTCCGTCGATTACCCGATTTAGGTTTTTACGTCCGAATCGAGTATAATAACCTACTTATTTTGAAAATTTTCAAAATAACCTATATCATTGGAAATGAGATATAAAATCTATTCATTTCATTCACGAGTCAAAATTAGGTTTTCTGATCAGTAAAATCTTACTGTCAATGAAAACACAGATCGGGTTCCGTCTGAATTTTCAACAAAAAATTTAAACGTATACTTATAAAAATAAGTATAATATGAATATGACTTTGGTTTTCCCAAAATCATTTTCTAAGTTTCATATAAAAATATAAACGTTTATTTATATTTATACCGATCTTAGAAAGCAGAAAAATCGGGGTGTTACATTGTAGGGAGACTAAGTAGGTATACAGGTAATCCAAGCAAAGACCATTGTCATGTTGTCCAAAGAATATTGAAATACTTGATTGAATTATAGTTTAAACTATAATGGTTATCCTTTGGTATTAGAAGGATATACGAATGCCAATTGGGTGAATTATCAGAAAACCTTGCTTCAACAAGCAGTTGGTCTTTAAATTTGGTGGGGGTGTTATTTATTGGGATCCAAGAAACAAACTTACATTGCAAATTCCACCATGATTGCTGGATTCATAGTAATGGCAGTAAGTAACAAAGAGATGGAATGGATTAGAAACTTGTTGTATGAGATACCAATTTTAATGGAGCCAGTATCCATACAATGGGATAGTCAATCAACATTATCAAGGTCATATAGCCAGGTTTATAATGGGAAGTCTAGGAACATTGGGCTAAGACATAGTTATGTCAAGGAACTAATTGCAAATGGAGTAATATCCAAGGTCTTTAGAAGACGGAAAGAAATCTTGCATCCTTTGACGAAAGGACTGACAAGTGATATGATGTGGAAAACATCATCAGGGATGGGACAAGCCCATATCTAAATTATCACCGATGGTAGAAACCCGACTCACACTTGATTAGCATCAAGTCTTGAGTTCTGCAATTACTTGACGATTAGATACATCCCAATGTTTAAAAGTACTTGGATACCATAAGGACATCAAAGGAAAAGGGTGAGCTTTTTGCTCTTAATGGACCTATAGCATAAATGTGCTGAGGTACCCAACATATGGGTGTGCTTTTGGTAAAATCCACCTATATGAGAGTGAAGTGGGGCCGCTTCTTGGAGTTAAGGGCTTGTCTCTGTAAGCTATTATGAAAAGGATACACGACACAAGGGCTTACCAAATGTGTCACACTATCACGTCGTTCAACGATACCGAGATTTCATGTGTAAGTCATGCACGCTTGTACTAATGAATATTTGGTTCAAAGATTGTCTACCAAATTGTTCGGGGATGAGTGAAACCCATGTCTTATGAAGAAAAGGTTCAAATCCCCAAGATACCTTTGTTTGAAAGCATGTGATTTCCGGAATAATGAGATTTTGATTTATTTTGAAAATGGTGGGGGATTGTGAAAGATTTTCAAAATCTGGAAAACGGGTTAAAAGCATATAACGACGCATAATTATCACAATATGGTTAAATGGCCCAGCGGTTGCGACCTTGCATGTTAGCTTCGTGGATGCGAGTTCGATTCCTGCCTCTGTCGGTTTATTTTGAAGTTGGCACAGACAAACACAAAAAGGGGGGGTTGAATTGTGTTTGTTAATTATTTTCGCAAAAACCCTTGTTGAGAAACCTTATCACAAGCAGAAGATAAAAAGTTTAAGCACACAAGAAATCCTTTTAAAAAGATTAACAAAACCAAAATCAAATCCCACAGTTAGTATAAATAAATAAAACTCCAAAAGATAAGGGATTGAAAATTCACTCAGGTATTTTATGAGTAAATAGCCAAAATGGTCCCTGAAACTGTGAGGTCGTGTCAAGTTGGTCCTTCAAATTAACGAATTTTCAAAAAGGTCCATGAAACTGTCAAACGTTGATCAAGTTAGTCCCTCCGTTAGGCAGGGTTCGTTGATGCCGTTAACAGCGCTTATGTGGCACGTTAAGTGCCCATGTGGCCTCCATCTTGCATGAGAGTTGTACCACAGTTTTAGGGACCAATCTGACACTCAATTTTAGGGACAAAAATGATACTTACTTTGTATTTTAACACTTCACCTTCTTCGTTTCATTTCCATCCCTCATTTTTACCTTTTCATCTTCCTGCCCTAACCTCCCCTCTGCCACACCCTTCCTTCTGCAACCGCTCACCGGAGGCCATAACCCGTGGCCGGAGCCGCACCAGAACTCGCTTCCACTCAAAACACAGGTGTGTATTTTGTTTACCCATTTTGTTTTCGGTTATCGGGTCATGGGTTTTGATTGTTCATCTTCTTCTTCATACTGTGCATGTGGTAGGGGTTGGGGAGGGTTTCATCTAAGCCTCTATTAAATTAGTTTTGTACTTAGGCATTTGCCCTAGTTATCGTTTTACCCATTGTTGCATAGTCTTCATCATCAATGTGGGTGGGTTTAGGGTTTGTTGCGATGCTCTGTTTTTTTGTTTTGTAACAGAGTATATGAAACGTTTTTTAATTTATGCATCTTTGTTAATGTGCAGAATGAGTACTATGACCATTGTTATCGTGCACCATGGAGGCATATTGTTGAGGAATGAGAGAGGAATTATGGAATATGTGGGTGGTGAGATGGATGTGTGGGAAGAGTTGGACTCAGACACACTCAATGTTTTTGATTTGTTTAGCATTGTGAAGGTGTGTAAGGGTTATGATAAGGTTGAAAAATTGTTGTGGTTGAAGCCAAACAAGGACCTGGATATTGGGTTGAGGGAACTAACCTCTGACAGTAGCTTCATAAAGATGGTTAAGGCTGCCCTTCTTAATGGGAATGAGATTGAGATTTATCACGAGTATGCCTCTGAGCCCCTTCAGGCATGGGTGCCTAACCAAGAAGCTTTGAATGCTGCTAACATGGATGTTGATGAGGGTCTCATGAGTCCATATGAGGACAGCCATTCTACTGCTGATGAAAGTGCAGAGGACATCCATTACAAGCCTCTTCCGGTTGGAATTAGTTCAGATGATTATGAGGAAATGGTGTTAAGCAAGATTAAAGGGAAGAAGGCTAAGGGAAATAAGGTTGTTGGGACTTCATCCAAGGGTAAGAAGGTTGTTGGGATTTCATCCAAGGATAAGAAGGCTAGTGAGAGTGATGGAAATGGTAAGAAGAAGGTTTCAAGTAAGAGTAGGCAGAGGTCACCTAGTCCTTCAAATGGTGACAGCAGTGATGATAATGATGGTTGGGCTGAGTTTTATACGGGCATGAAGACTTCTGTAATTATGGGGAGTTAGGTGGTGGAAGCAATCAAGTGCAGCAAGAAGTTGTGAGTGATGGAAGCTACAAGTCTGAGGAAATGAAGGAACTTATTAGTACAGATGAGGAGAATAATGGAACAACTGGTTTGCCTAACTTCCGTCAGTTTAATGACAAAGCAAGTTTTGGTAATGTCAGTTTGGTATTAGGAATGGAGTTTACAAATTTATCATCTTTCAAGGCAGCTGTGAAGGATTACACCATAGACATGGACAGGCCAATAAAATGGGTGAAAAATGATAGCTTCAGGGCTAGAGCTAAATGCAAGGATGTTGGTTGTGATTGGGAGATTTATTGTGGTAGGAGTAATGTAAGGAGGACTTTCCAAATTAAGACCTTCAAGGAGACTCACAACTGCTGTAGAGCCTTTAAGGTTAATCAAGTAAACAGAAAATGGGTTGTGAAGAATCAAGAAGAAAAGATTCGTAGCCAACCCAAAATCACATATGTAGAGGATTTTGATTTCCTAAAAAATGAGTTCAATGTCATCATTGATAGGTCAATGATTTTTAGGGCAATTAGGGAGGCAAGAGAGTTGGTTGAAGGTAGTGAAAGAGAGCAGTATGGTAAGCTTTGGGATTATGCTCATGAGTTGTTAAGGAGCAATCCAAGGTCATTGGTTAATATTGATACCATCCCTCTGCCACATTCACAACCACAGTTCCAATGGTTCTTTATTTTTCTAGATGCATGCAAGAGAGGATTTAAGGCAGGTTGCAGACCTTTTATTGGGTTGGATGGTTGCTTTTTGAAAGGTTACTTTGGAGGACAACTCCTTTCAGCTGTGGGGCAGGATGCAAACAACCATATTTTTGTGATAGCATATGTTATAGTGGATGTGGAAAACAAAGACAATTGGGGATGATTTTTGACACTGTTGCATGAAACACTAGGTGATTACAGGCAGCATGGATGGAATTTCATGTCTGACATGCAGAAGGTAAGATTTTGTCATTCAATACGTGGTCTGGTTTGATAATTTGTTGCATATTTCAGGGACCAATTTGATATTAAGTGACTAATTTTAGGGACTGATTTGTATGTTATGCTTGTAGGGGCTAATACCAGCCATGCAGGAAGTGATGCCAGGAGTGCCCCCCAGAGAGTGAGAGAGAGGAACCAGAGACAGACGAAGGAAGAAGAAGATGAACGTTAGGGTTTTTGAAAAAAAATTGAGTGTCAATTTGGTCCCTGTATCAATTTGGTCCCTCAAATATGTGTGTATAGTGCACATCTTACGTGGCAGGATGAGTTGGCAGCCACATAAGCGCCGTTAACGACGTCAACGAACCCTGACTAATGAAGGGACTAACTTGATCAATGTTTGACAGTTTCTGGGACCTTTTTGAAATTTTGTTAATTTGAGGGACCAACTTGACACGACCTCATAGTTTCAGGGACCATTTTGGCTGTTTACTCGGTATTTTATCCTGGTTCACCCTCTTTCAACCAAGAGCTAAGTCCAGTCCCTTCTATTTGAAGGATTTTCTCCATTATTTTCAAATAGTTTCTACAACAAGTATTCTACACCTCTCTAGGTTACAATTATTGCTTTCTTGCCAAGCCTCTTCAGGCTCGAATTCAATCACAAAGATTTTTCTAAGATCTTTCTAACTCACTATATGTGAAGGTGACACGCTGTCACGCGCGGGTCAAAAAGCGAGTGGTTTGAAAACTGTAGTGAGGGTGCGACAACTTGAGTATCGTCTCACGCGGACTCTTGTAGTGTTATTTGCAGAAAAATCATTTTTTTTGGGGGGGGGGAGGTTGTTTTCAGATTGGAATTCAATTGAAGGCAAGCAATGCAAACAAGAAATAAGTGATTATCGATGATTAAAACGATTAATCTACTGTTCTCGGTTTCCCACTATCATCGACTCATACAATTCCCATGCCCTAAGCAGATTCTAATCCCTTTTCGATTGTAGCGATAATTAACAAGCGAAACCGGCATTTACGATATATGTTCCTAATTCCCGAATTAAGCAAACGGGGTGAAGCACTCGTGAATTAAGCAAACACGATTGAACACACGCGAATTAAGCAAACGCGATTAGATATAGGAACATAAAATCATTGAAACAAATTAATACCTAGTCTACACAATTCTGAATTAAGCAAACAGAAAATATAGCATGGTATTGAAAGGGAGAAGCAAATTAATCCGGGAATTGTATAAACCTCAAGTGTCGGCGAAGACCGATTACAACAGATTAATCAAGGGGAATTAGTTCTCCATCAACAATAGAATGAAAATATAAAAATATAGTGTGGACAGTGAAAATCTAGATCCCTCTTTCTGTCTGGTGCGCCTCTATTTATAAGGTGGCCATGCATCACGGCCGTGATGGCCGTCACGGCCTGGCCGTGATGCATTCTGGAGTGGGCGCGCTTTCAAATTCTGCCTTGTCACGGCCGTGATGTGTATCACGGCCAGGTCGTGATCCTCTCTGCCCAGTGGTACTGATCTGTCACGGCCGTGACCTCTATCACGGCCAGGCCGTGATCAATTTTGTTCTTCATTGTCTTCTCATCACGCCCGTGATAGGCATCACGGCTAGGCCGTGATGGCTTCTGGTCTTCAGGGTCTTCACATCACGCCCGTGATGGACATCACGGCCAGGCCGTGATGCTTTCTGACTTTCATGATCTCTTCATCATGCCCGTGACGTGTGTCATGGCTGGGCCGTGACCCTTTCTGTCTTCCATGGGTAGCTCATCACGGCTGTGACCAGTGTCACGGCCTGGGCGTGATGGCCTCTGCTTCAGGTGCCTTTTTCTTTTTGCTCTTCTTATTATCCTGAAAACATGAAATAGCAGTAAATGCTTTATTTGACTCAAAATCAACTAAAATACCCAAAAACTACTTTACAGACTCAAAATGTTGCTTGAGGACAATTACGTCCAAATTTGGGCGAAAACGAGATTAAACCCGTATAAAACCCTGGTCTTACTAGTCATAAAACTAGCCGAGCCAAAGGCTGATAAGAATACCCCAAACTTAAACTTTGATTGTCCCCAAGCAAACTAAAACTCAAAAAAGACTCAAACTTGGCAAGCTTAAAGGTTTCAATCAAATTCACACAAATTTCATGTAAATTCAACAAAACAATTTCTCTTCAATGTCCCCACCCCCCCTGTAACAATGTAACCCCCACCTTCATTTACTTTAAACAATTGAGAATTCCATCATTCATGCAATCATTAATCTAAGTTGAGGATCCAAGTTACACACAAAAGGGAGATCACCAAATTCAAACAATCGCCTTCCTCACAAGGGCATTTAATGTTTCACTCATTCGCTCAGTTTGTCTAGGCTATGAATTTTTCACTCAATCTCACATTTCAAGAGCACTTCCCATGAATTTGATTTTCATCTCAATCAAGGTTCGCACGAAAACATGCATGCAACATCAGAAGGTCTTTTAAAGGTTGTAATGGGGCCTGGCTAAGGGTAGGATATTCAAAGGTACTAGGCTTATGTCCCTAGGAACTAAGAGAGCATGAGCATTTTGATACATTGAATTTTCACTCAAGTTCCTTTTTCCGTTTTTCTTTTTGCCTTGGGTGACTACAACCTTTTCCTTTCAATACCCTTTTTTTTTGACATTTTTTTTCTTTTCTTCCTTTCTTTTTTTTTTCTTAGGCTCCAACCTTTATTTTTTTTTCTTTTTCTCAATCCCAGACAACACATCATATCCTTGTAGCCACCCCAAACTTAGTTTCTTGCTAAGCTTCCATGCTCTCCTAATCCTAAGATCGGGTTAACATGGTTTTTCAGATTTTTGGCTTGCAACATAGGGTCATCAAGAAGCAATAGGCTAATTAGGCTCAATGTGGCTAACTAGGGAACATGCATTAGGGACTGGTTCAATTTAGGCCAAGTAGCTAATTCAAAGAAAATTGCCTAAATCATTTGATGCAAACACATAGACATGCAAACCATGAAGAGATTCAAGCAAATTCGGGAAAGTGCAACTTGAAAGTAATTCACACAATTAAAAACATGTTGGAGGCTCAAATTCCTCACCTGGACATTTTCGCAAATTGTTTGACCGAGATTCTATCCCTAGTGTGTGCACCCTTTCACCCCAAACTTATCATAAATCATGCAGTCATAATGGAATATCTCAATGTTCAATTTTCAATTTTCAATTTTTCACATGGGGGTCAATTTTCAATTTTCAAGACCTACGGGGGAAATCATCAAGCCAACATATATCATGCAATCTATCTATGCAAATTCAACAGAATCCAACGAGCCTGCCGACACAACACTCACACACAAACTCTTGATCTTCTCAAATTATTTAAGAGCTAAAGGAAAACAAAACAAATACAAACAATTGGTTCCCTCCCCCACACTTAAAACATACATTGTCCTCAATGAAAGAACATAAATATAAAATCAGAGTGAGGTAAAGGAGAAGGTGCTCCCTGATCAAGGTGTAGTGTAGGTGGGCTCTCCCAAGGAGAGCTCCTCAACAATAGCATCTTCAGGCACCGAGCTCTCATGGAATGGCTTCAAGCGCTTCCCGTTAACCTTGAAAACTTTGTTGCTACCTGCACTTTTAATTTCAACTGCACCATGAGGGAAAACATTAGTGACAATAAGTGGGCCAACCCACTTGGATCGAAGTTTCCCAGCCATCACTTTCAGGTGGGAGTTAAACAGTAAAACTTGTTGGCCCACAGAGAATTCTTTCGTAGATATCATCTTGTCATGGAAGCTCTTAGTTTTTTCTTTATAAATCCGAGAGCTTTCATAGGTTTCCAACCTAAGCTCTTCAAGCTGCTGCAATTGGAGTTTCCTTTCAATGCCTGCCTTTTGCATTTCCAAGTTACAGCTCTTGACCGCCCAATAAGCACGGTGCTCAACTTCCACAGGTAAATGACACGCCTTACCGAACACAAGTCTATAGGGGGACATCCCTATTGGTGTCTTAAAAGCTGTTCTCTAAGCCCAAAGTGCGTCTTCTAGACGGCGGCTCCAGTCCCTCTTATTTGGCTGCACCACTTTCTCTAAGATCTGTTTGATCTCTCTGTTTGAGATCTCAGCCAGCCCATTAGTTTGGGGATGGTATGCAGTGGAGACCCTGTGCACAACTCCATACTTCCGGAGTAAAGCTTCCATGGCGCGGTTGCAGAAATGGGTGCCTTGGTCACTTATGATAGCACGAGGTATGTCGAACCTGCAAAAAATATTGGACCTGACAAAATTTGCAACAACTCTAGAATCATTAGTCCTAGTGGGGATAGCTTCCACCCACTTTGAAATATAGTCAACAGCCAGTAAAATATAGAGAAAACCAAAAGATGCAGGGAAAGGACCCATAAAGTCGATTCCCCACACATCGAATACCTCACAGAAAAGCATGGGCTGCTGAGGCATTTCACTCTTACGAGTGATGACTGTACCTGCTGTCTGACATTCTTTACAAGTTCGGTAAACCTCATAAGCATCTCTAAAAATGGTGGGCCAATAAAAACCTGAGTCTAGGACTTTCCTTGCAGTCCTTTGTGGCCCAAAGTGTCCCCCTACTTGAGAAGCATGAGAAAATTGCAAAATAGACTTAATCTCATAGTCGGGGACAAATCTCCTAATTACCTGATCACTGCAAAATTTCCAAAGAAATGGATCATCCCAAACATAGTACTTGGCGTCACTCTTGAGTTTGTGGATTTGTGACCTAGTTGCACCAGCAGGAAAAACACCAGCAACAAGATAGTTAACAATATCAGCAAACCAAGGAGTTACCCCATGCAACTGTAAAAGCTGCTCATCAGGAAAGTCATCCTGGATGGGAGAAGGATTTTCATCCCTTTATATTCTGCTCAGGTGATCAGCCACCAAGTTCTCAGCTCCACTCTTGTCCTTAATCTCCACATTAAATTCTTGGAGCAACAACATCCACCGAATCAATCTCGGTTTTGCTTCTGGTTTCTTCAACAAGTACTTCAAAGTTGCATGGTCAGTGAAAACAACAACCTTGGAACCAAGCAAATATGATCTAAATTTATCAAGAGCAAAAACAATGGATAGAAGTTCCTTTTCAGTAGTGGTGTAGTTAGCCTATGCAGCATCTAAAGTCCTAGAAGCATAGTAAATCACATGGGAAACCTTACCCACCCTTTGTGCATGGACCGCCCCCACAGCATAGTTAGAAGCATCACACATAAGCTCAAAAGGGAGGGTCCAGTCAGGAGGCTGGATGATGGGAGTGGAGGTCAATGCCTTCTTCAAGAAATCAAATGCCTTCTTGCAGTTGTCATCAAAGTTGAAAGTGGCATCATTCTTCAGCAGGTTGGACAGAGGAAGGGCTATCTTGCTGAAATCCTTTATGAAGCGCCTGTAGAAACCTGCATGACCAAGAAAAGAACGAATCTCGCGAACGCAAGATGGGTAAGGAAGTGTAGAAATCACATCAATCTTAGAAGGATATACTGAAATACCCTTTTCAGAAATAATATGCCCCAAAACAATCCCCTGTTCAACCATAAAATGACATTTCTCATAGTTCAAAACAAGGTCAGTTTCAATGCATCTCTCTAAAACAAATTCAAACTATGCAAGCATGCATCAAATGAGGAACCATAAACAGTGAAGTCATCCATGAACACTTCCATGCAATTCTCAATATATTCAGTAAAAATGCTGATCATGCATCTCTGGAATGTGCCCGGAGCATTGCAAAGACCAAATGGCATCCTCCTGTAAGCAAACGTGCCAAAGGGGCACATGAAGGTTGTCTTTTCTTGATCCTCTGGTGCAATGTGGATCTGGAAGTAACCTGAAAAACCATCAAGAAAATAGTAATGTGATTTACCTGCTAGTCGTTCAAGCATCTGATCAATGAACGGCAAAGGAAAGTGATCCTTTCTAGTTGCCTGGTTCAATCTCCTGTAGTCAATGCAGACTCTCCAGTTATTCTGGACTCTAGTGGGAATAAGTTCATCATTTTCATTTTTCACCACAATGAGTCCAGACTTCTTAGGCACAACTTGCACTGGGCTCACCCAATTGCTGTCAGAGATAGGGTATATGATACCCGCATGCAAGAGTTTTGTCACCTCCTTCTTCACAACATCAAGAATCAAGGGATTGAGTCGCCTTTGGGGCTGCCTAACTGTTTTAGCCCCATCCTCCAACAGAATCCTATGCATACACCTGGAGGGGCTAATACCTGGTATGTCGGCCAAGGTCCACCCAATCGCCTTCTTGTGCTTCTTCAAGACCTCCAAGAGCTTAGCTTCCTGATCAGAATCAAGGTTAGAGGAAATTATAACTGGAAGTTTTTCATTCCTCTCCAAGTAAGCATATTTCAGATTGTCAAGAAGTGGCTTAAGCTCCAAGGAGGGTGGCTGCTCAATAGATGGTATGTTTGGGGAAGCCGGACTGTCAAGAACTTCAGCTGAACAAATAGCTTCATCCACACTGTCACCTTCCCAAGCAGCGTCAATCCCAGAACAACCAGCACAAGGGTCAGTGTGGGTGCAATCAGCACATGAGTAGACATCATCCAAACCAGAAATGGATGGGAAATCAGCAGCTGCAACCAATTCATCACAAGTTTCATCAATAATTTCATAGAGCAACTCTAATTGAAAAACAGAGTGCTCTTCCAAGGGGTGCTTCATAACATCGAAAATATTGAATTTTGCCACAATGTCACCAATCTCCATGGACATGGTCCCATCGTGAACATCAATCTTTGTCTTCGCTGTCTTCATAAACGGCCTGCCCAGAATGATTGGCGATCTGCTAGAATATGTTTCCCCTACCATGTCCAGGATGTAAAAATGGGCAGGGAAGATCAAATCATTAACCTGTACCAACACATCTTCTACCACTCCAATGGGGCGAGCATTGGTCCTGTTTGCCAACTGAATAGTAAGACCTGTATGTGGCAAAGGACCGAGATCAAGATTGCTGAAAACAGAAGTGGGCATGACATTAATAGAGGCTCCCAAATCCAACATGCAATTGTCGAATTTACTATCCCCAATGGTACATGGAATAGCAAAAGTGCCCGTATCCTTGCACTTCTGTGGCAGTGCCAGAGTGAGGGCTAAAACAGTAACTTTCTCAGGTGCAGGTTTAGGTTGAATGAGGGCTGAAACATTTCGCCCCAAATTAACTCTCTCATTACCCTTCAACCTCCTCTTATGCGTGCACAAATCCTTCAAAAGCTTTGCATACCTTGGAACCTGTTTAATCACATCAAGGAGTGGAATGTTTACCGCCACTTTTTTGAACACATCCAGAATCTCCCTCTCCTTGTCTTCCCCATCAATCTTCTTATTTTTCAGCACTCTTTGCGGGAAGGGGATCGGTGGCACATATTCTTTCTCAGCTTCAACAACAACAGACGGTTCAGGTGTTACCTCAACAGTTTCTTTATCTTTCTCAGGGGCTGCCTCTACAACTTTCCCAGATCTCAAAGAAATCGCACTCACATTAGGATTTGGAGCATTAGGATTCACCACTGTTTGTGCAGGTAGTTGGTTCGATCCTTGAGCTTGCTGCATGGCATTCATCGAAGTGGAAAGCTGTCCAATCTGTGTCTGCAAATTGTGAATGCTAGCATCCGTTCGCTGCTGAAACTGTCCAAATTGCTGCTGAAACTGGAGATTTTGTGAATTCATTTGTGCAGTCATTTGTGCATTCATTTGCTTGAACAGGTCCTCTAGTGAAGGTCCAGAAGGTGCAAAGGTGGTCACTTGGGGAGAATTTTGTGGTGGTGCCAGTGGTAACATTGGTTGTTGCTGTTGTGCAGATGAGGTCCCATACCGAAGGTTTGGATGATTCCTCTAGTTGGGATGGTACTTATTTGTGGAAAGGTCAGGAATGTTGTACCGGTTCTGATTGTTGCCTTGATTGTAAAGATTGGCTGCATAAGCTTGAGGCAAATCAGTGACTGACTCATCTTTCAGAATGGGGCATGCATCAGTCAGGTGCTCAGGAGAGGTGCATATGCCACACAACCTTGCTGGTTGAACCTTATCCATTGCCAACTGCTTCACCAAAGAAGTGAGCTCAGCAATTCTGGTTTCAAGGGCCTTGTTGGAAGAGGAACCATGGATCTCGTTCACACCCCTTGCTTCGACAAAATTGCTTCTAGTTGTGAACTGCTGGGAGTTGAGTGACATGTTCTCAATCAGTTGCTTGACAGCGGCTGGAGTCTTATCAACAAGTGCTCCCCCACTAGCAGCATCTAAAATATTTCTATCCATTGGAAGCAACCCCTCATAAAAGTACTGAATCAGCAGCTGCTCAGAAATCTGGTGCTGAGGACAACTGGACACCAACTTCTTGAATCTTTCCCAGTACTCGGCCAATGACTCATTGCCTTGTCTAATGCCACATATTTCCTTCCTGATTGATGCGGCTCTGGAGGCAGGGAAGTACCTCTCTAGGAAGACTTTCTTCAGATCATTCCAGGTTGTAACAGAGTTCGGCTCAAGATAGTACAACCAATCCTTCGCAGCACCTTCAAGTGAGAATGGGAAGGCTCTCAGCTTGATATGGTCTTCTGTTATTCCTTCCGACCTCAAAGGTGTAGAGCAAACAACCTGGAATTCTTTCAGATGTTTATGTGGATCCTCACCTGCAAGACCACTAATCCTTGGCAACAAGTGTATCAAACCAGATTTTAATTCAAAGGGAGCAACAACATTAGTATATTCAATACACAAACCATTATAATTAACATCAGGAGCAGCAAGCTGTCTTAATGTTCTTTGATCAGCCATGTTATAAAAAACAAGTGCAGAATCAGAATTACTACTAGTGCTAGCCCGAATTGCTCTACGGCGTGTGTGCAGTGTTCTTTCAATTTCAGGATCAAAATCTCACAAGTCAGAACAAGCAGACCTAGTAGCCAGAACTAACTCAGCAGAAAAACAGAAGAACGAAAAATGCGAAAATAACAAACAAGAGTCCCCGGCAACGGCGCCAATTTTTGACACACTGTCGCGCTCGGGTCAAAAAATGAGTGGTTTGAAAACTGTAGTGAGGGTGCGACAACTCGAGTATCGTCTCACGCGGACTCTTGTAGTGTTATTTGCAGAAAAATCATTTTTTTTTGTGGGGGGGGGGGGGGGGGGGGTTTTTTTAAGATTGGAATTCAGTTGAAGGCAAGCAATGCAAACAAGAAATAAGTGATTATCGATGATTAAAACGATTAATCTACTGTTCTCGGTTTTCCACTATCATCGACTCATACAATTCCCATGCCCTAAGCAGATTCTAATCCCTTAAACCTCAAGTGTCGGCGAAGACCGATTACAGCAGATTAATCAAGGGGAATTAGTTCTCCATCAACAATAGAATGAAAATCTAAAAATATAGTGTGAAGAGTGAAAATATGGATCCCTCTTTCTGCCTAGTGCACCTCTATTTATAAGGTGGCCACGCATCACGGTCGTGATGCATTCTGGAGTGGGCGCACTTTCAAATTCTGGCATGTCACGACCGTGATGTGTATCACGGCCAGGCCGTGATCCTTTCTGCCCAGTGGTGCTGATCTGCCACGGCCGTGACCTCTATCACGGCCAGGCCGTGATCAATTCTGTTCTTCATTGTCTTCTCATCACGCCCGTGATAGGCATCACGGCTTGGCCGTGATGGCTTCTGGTCTTCAGGGTCTTCACATCACGCCAGTGATGGACATCACGGCCAGGCCGTGATGCTTTCTGACTTTCATGATCTCCTCATCACGCCCGTGACGTGTGTCACGATTGGGCCGTGACCCTTTCTGTCTTCCATGGGTAGCTCATCACGGTCGTGACCAGTGTCACGGCCTGGGCGTGATGGCCTCTGCTTCAGGTGCCTTTCCCTTTTTTCTCTTCTTATTATCCTGAAAACATGAAATAGCAGTAAATGCTTTATTTGACTCAAAATCAACTAAAATATCCTAAAACTACTTTACAAACTCAAAATGTTGCTTGAGGACAATTACGTCCAAATTTGGGCGAAAACAAGATTAAACCCGTATAAAACCCTGGTCTTACTAGTCATAAAACTATCCGAGCCAGAGGCTGATCAGAGGGTATGAAGGTTTAAGATCTACTGAATATTTTTACAAATATTCAACCTTAAGAAATTCAGACTTTTGCTTTACAAAGGGAATATGAGCTTTGAATATCTTACAAATGTTCAAATTGGCAAAAATTATTCTTCAGTGCTTGAGACCTTCTATATATAGTGGTCTTCAACTTCTCTTGCAAATTTTCAACAATTATATTTGATCATCCCATTTAGAGATAACATTAAATACACGATGTCCGTTGAGACTGATAGCTTGATTTTGACCGTGTTGAAAAGCATCCTTGGTTATGAGAAAAGCACAAAATGGAGGCTCACTGTCCTGAGCAATTGTACCTTAAAACTTTCTTTCCTCCTTTGTGTATAACCCAGCTTTTGTCCAGCAATAAAGTTGTCATCGTACAGATCATTTTGTAATTCCAATTGTACCATTTACTTTTTGTATTTCCTTGATAGTACTATGAATTTTCTCACAAAGGAATAAGGCATTAACCAAAAAAAAACAATTTTAAAGAACATTTATTCCTTTGAAATAAATATCAATAATTTGAAATAAATTCAATGTGGTCCAAATTGCATTAAATCACATTCAAGGTAGTTAAGTTATAGAAGATGTAGAACCGTCTACAGGCACTCAGTTTTAGAACGCGCCTACACAAGGTTTTATTCTGATCGTCCACTGATGTGGCAGAAGCGCTCGTCCACACAAGTCTTTGGACTAGCTAAGTCCTTAGAGAAACTCCGTCCAATGACGTGGCACTATGGACGTCTACTGAATTTTAGTTAGGCACTATGGATGTCTACTTGAGTTTCAAGGAGAGCACTCATCTGCTGACGTGGCTACTATGGACATCTACTAAATTTTAGTTAGCCATCTATTTAACGACTAAACTATAAACAATTTAAATAACCTTTGGACGGGTAATTCTTTGCAAGAGTCCAAGCATTGTATACCTTATATTATTTTGGATATTCATGCATAAATTAAAATCACTTGTTAGATCACAACTAACACTTTGCCAAGCAAATTTAATCCTTTTGTTAACATCTAAACCTAGAGATTAAATAAACCAGAACGACTTTGGTTCCAACAATCTCCCCCTTTTTGATGATGCCACAAACTGATTAAATTTAAATAGCAAAGTCTAAGAGAGCTTGCAAGGCTCCCCCTAAGACATAGCATTCAACAGATCAAAGCAGTTAAGGCATATAAAGACAAGTCTTATTTGCAATATAATATAAGTTATCAGACCAAGATAGATGCCTATCAAACATTTGTGAATAAACAGATCAAACCAGTATCAGAGCACAATTTACTTTAGACAAAATTTAGGCATAAGAAGCCAGGGCAATGTATCATTAAGATGAATAGATTAAACTTATGCATATGCAGACAAAATATGTTACTTTTCAAACAAAAACTCTATATAAAATTTAGTCTCTTTCCTTTCTCCCCCTTTTTTGTCATTTGACAAAAAGTTAAAAAGAGTGGACCATCATAGTCAGCAAAACAGATAAGATAAGAAAGAAAAGATTTACGTAGAAGGAGGTGGTGGAGGGCGTTGGTTTTGATTCGGATTTTGGCTTTTCTGAAAATCCATCAATAAAGCCAGCATCTGAGTCACCATTGCATTCGTAAAGGCCAATGTATCTTGAACTTGCTTCTGTACCTTTTCTTCAATCTGTTGTGCCATCTGTTCTGTCTTCTTTTCAACTATCTTACCAACCTTATCATCAACAATTCTTCCAATGATGTCCTCAAGATTTGGTGGCAAGGATAACTGTCTTGAGCTCTCAGCAGTGTCTGAGACAGTGTCTTGAGCTTGGGCTGGTGGATGAACCATAGCGAGAGCTAATGGTTGAGATGATGTCTTAGCAGACTCAGCATCTTGCTTAGAAGCACATACCTCATCAGACTGCGCTATCAGAGTTGGCTCATTAGTAGCAACAACATTAGCATCAGCTAAAATAGTTGAAGGTTCAGAAGCAGGTTTGGAAAATATTTCAACATTTAGCTCAGGGCCTTCTACAATTAATTCTTCTGTTGTATGTTCAGAGGATGAGGTTGAAGCTGAGGTAAAGGCATATTGTAGAATTGGCTCAGGGACATCATTTGCCCAATGAATAGGATTAGAAATTTCTACATCACGGATTGTTATTGGAAGACCCCAAAGACCCTTAAAGATCAAATATCTGACACGAGAGAGTCCACACTTGCCTTTGAATTTTGGAGTTTTCTTCATCTCTTCAGTAGTCAGGCCAGAAGTGGAGGCTTCTCTGGTGCAGTGAATTAAGTGGGATTGCCAGAACGCTCCTGCATGTTTAGCCTCAGTGACCATCTCAATTGGCAAAGACTGAATGTAATCCATCTGAGAGTGGTCAAAAGGTTCAGAACTGAGATCTAGCATAATGTCTTCAACTACTGGCATCTTTCCTTTTGTGCCTTGGATGCTTCCGGTCCTTGTCCTTGTTCAGATCTATCATTGACAACCTAGGACAAATCTTGGTAGGCTTGACTCCAACATTTGTGGAAGTAGAGTGTCTTAACCAGGTTGGAGGGACAAACTAGGAAGCTCTGTCTGTTATGAAGTGGATGAATTCCCATTTCAGAATCTCATGCACGAGAGTGTCCACAAACCGATCAATAGCAACTCCATATACTCTTGGATTTGAAAGTCATCCATTTGGTGGTCTTGTCCATCACAAAAGGAATTTGCCTGAAGGATCTGGCTCTTTTCTCGAGAATACTCCCAAGATCCTTCTTGCTGGGATCAGTGTGCCAGTCAGATATTATAATTCTTTTTACTCCATCAGTGAATGGTTTAAGGGGTGGAAGTTTCACAAGATTGGGGTAGATTTTTCTGGAAGGGAATCTCTATTGGAGAAGGTGGGTGAGGAGAGGTCCATGTTCATTAAACATTTGGGAAGGGAATGGGCCAGTTGGAGTGTGGGGTTCAGGGTTGACCTAGTATTGATAACTGTTGAGGGGTTCATACTCATACACAGCCAAAGGATACCACCTTGTTAGAATATGTTCTGGTTCTTATGGAATAGTATTCTCCATTCTCTCTGTACTTTGGCCCAGTTTTCAGATTTGCCATTATAGAGAGTGGAAGAAGGAATTATGGGTGGAAACAAGGTTTTCAAAGGTTTAGGAAAGGGAGCTCCAATGGTAATGCTATTGTCTATTTGTGTTAGTGGTGAGTGTGGTGATTGTGGCAAGGTAGGGACATAAACATCATCCACATCATGTGGAGCAGAGATATTATCAGCCTGAGTTTCCAAATTGGACACTAATTCATCTACTGCTAACCTAACAGGGTCATCAGCAGAGATTATAACCACAGAAGCCATAGTTGTTTTAGCCCTCTTTGTTGGCTGCCTCTTTTTCTTGGCAATAGGACCAGCAACAGCAACAGCAATTTGTTTTTCTAAAATGGCAGCTATAGGCATTTCATCATCATCATCTTCTTCAGACATGATTACTTTCCTTGTCCTTTTGGGTGCAGGTGGAAGAGTAGCACCAGAAGATATAGAGAGGACAGATCCTCTAGTAGTCCTCTTAGGGATAGGTTGCCTCAGCCACAGTCTTCCTCTTGGTTCCTTTCTTTAGACCAACGATTGCAGCATAGTTGGCCTCAAGTGATTCTTCTTTAATCTTAATTTTCTCCTCAAGCTTGGCCAACTCTACTTGCTTGTAAGTGCTAAGTTGCATGCCACTTAGATTAACTCTGCCAAAATCAACAGCTTGCAATCCTTTCTCACGAAGGAGTCTTTCTTTTTCATCCTTAGGCTTTGCACTCAGAACATCGTACACGCCTTGCTGCTTGAAAATCTTTGACAGAAGATGAATGAAGGTGATGTGAGAAGCAGATTCTTTGTTGGTAATGGCATCTTTGAAGCGATGAAACAGGATCCAGGGTAACTTAATCGTTGTTTCAAAAACCAGATGGCAAAGACAGAACCTGTGAAGAGCTAATAAGTTGTCCTTAGAGCCAATCTTATGCAGCACCACCTTGTTCAGGATTTGGTGAAGAATCCTGATGTGATCCTTCATCTCAGAGGATTTCCGAGAATGATTTCTTACACTATCTTGCCTCATTAGAGTGACAAATTGTCTCTGAACCACCTAGGTATTCTTCCCAGTTCTCCGTGAAGACCAAACCTTCTTGAGCACATGCAAACGCATCAGAGATGGTTTTTTCAGACACTATTACTTTTATTCCAAGCACAAACCCAACTACTTCTGTTTCAGAAATCTTTGGTCTTCTCCAAAATTCCCTTATCAAATCTGGATACACTGAGACATTTTCCAAAAAGATTCCATCCCATCCAGCAGCGTTAATGAACTTACTCACATCCAGATTGTACTCTTGTAGAATTCCAAAATTGAAGTGATGTTCCACAGATATGGACATAGTGTCAGTTGCAAAAGCAGGCGTGGGAGCAGAGGTTGAAGACATTGTTGAGTAAGATGAGTTTTGGTATGGAAGAACAAGGGAGACAGAGAGTTCGAGAGTTTCAGAGAGGTTGACAGGGATGAAGAGACGCGAAAAGTTTTTCAGTGGGAAAGAGGTTACTTTTAAAGGTTTCTGAAAAACAACAGTTTCCAAAAACAATGACAAGACATGTCATTAAGTGTAAAACGGCGTTGGTAAATTGGGACCGTAAAAAGTTACGATGGGATTGATGAAAGTAGCTGACTCAGCAAGGAAAAAGAAGCGTTTTGTATAAATGTGTTCAAGGACAAAATAATATAAACAATAAATGTGTGCATAGACGAGTCTACACAAGACTAAGAGTGGATGCGTAAAGACATATGTAGTGGATGCGACACATCAACAGAAGTGGACACGTAGATTTCACGTGCTCTTGACGTCATGACTAGTGGACGTGCAGAGAAAACATGCAATAGACGACCAAATTAACAACAAATATACTAACTTAATCCACATACAACATATTTAAATGCTTTCTTATAAAAATAAATCTATCCTCGGCAAGAGATTTAGTGAAGATATATGCCCATTGGTGGTCAGTATCTACAAATTGAACATCAAACACACCTTTTTGCACATAATCTCTAATAAAATGATGTTTGATTTCTATATGCTTAGCTCTATAATGCAATATTGGATTCTTAGATAAATTGATTGCAGCGTTATTATCACACATAAGTGGAATACTACTTACAAATACATTGTAGTCCTCTAATTGATGTTTGATCCATAGAATTTGTGAGCAGCAACTTGCAGCTGATATGTATTCTGCTTCAGCAGTTGATAGAGCAATGGTACTTTGATTTTTGCTTGATCATGATACTAGGTTACCTCCAATGAAGTGACATCCTTCACTGGTGCCTTTTCTTTCAATTCTATCTCCAGCATAGTCAACATCACAAAAACCAACTAATCTGTAATCATCATTTTTCTTAAAGCACAAACCCAGATCAGTAGTACCTTTTAAATATCTAAATATTCTCTTAATTGCTGAGAGATGAGACTCTCTAGGATCATATTGAAAACGAGCACATAAGCAAACACTGAACATTATATCAGGCCTAGACGTAGTTAGATATAAGAGAGATCCTATCATACCTCTATATACCTTTTGGTCTACCTTTTTCTCTTTATCATCTTTGTTCAGTATTGAAGTGGGTTGCATAGGAGTATTCATTGGTTTGCAATCATCCATATTAAATCTCTTTAGAAGTTCCTTTGTATACTTAGTCTGATGGATGTACACCTCGTCCATAGACTATTTAACTTGAAGTCCAAGGAAGAATTTGAGTTCTCCCATCATGCTCATTTCAAATTCTTTCTGCATTAACTTAGAAAATTCCTTGCACAGAGATTCATTAGTAGCACCGAAAATGATATCATCAACATAAATCTGTACTATAATGAAATCTGACTTAATAGATTTTCTAAATAAAGTTGTGTCTACTTTTCCTTTATTAAAACCACTTTCCATTAGAAACGAACTTAACCTATCGTACCAAGCTCTAGGAGTTTGTTTAAGTCCATATAGTGCTTTCTTAAGCTTATAAACATGTTCAGGGTGATTTGTATTTTCAAACCCATGAGGTTGCATGACATGTACTTCTTCATTAATAAAGCCTTTTTAAAAAGGCAATTTTAACATCCATTTGAAAAAGCATAAAGCTCTGATGTGCAGCAAATGATATTAAAATTCTAATAGCTTCTAGCCTAGCAACCGGTGCAAAAGTTTCAGTATAGTCTATACCTTCTTCTTGAGAGTAGCCTTGAGCAACAAGTCTTGCCTTGTTTGTCACAACCTTACCATCTTCATCAAGCTTGTTTCTGTAGACCCACTTTGTTCCAATGACTAACTTGTCTTCAGGAAGGGGTATAAGATTCCAGACTTCACTTCTCTCAAACTGATTAAGCTCTTCTTGCATAGCTAGAATCCATCCTTCGTCCAGAAGACATTCGTCCACTGTCTTCGGTTCACATTCAGAGACTATAGCAGAATCACTTTGTTCTCTGAAGGTTGACCTAGCTAGTTCTTAGCTTGTTATTGAGGTCACCAATGATTTGATCTTGAGGATGATAATTTTTGAAATACCAAGATTTCTGAGTATTTTCATGTTGAGAGGTAGATGTTTCTGGTTTTTGTTGAGAAATGCCATCTACTTGAATATCAGTCTTGATTTTTGGTTTCTCTCTTGAGATATTTAGATCAAGATCTGCAAAAGCTTCATCTAGCTCTGATAGTCTCTTATCAGGCTGTTTGTCATCAAATTTTATATGAATACATTCTTCTACAACTAAAGTTCTAGAATTATAAACTCTAAAACCTTTTGAAGTTTCAGAAAATCCTAAAAGGATTCCAATATCTACTTTAGCATCAAATTTACCAAGTTGATCTTTTGTATTCAAAATGTAACATTTACATCCAAAAGGGTGAAAGTATGAAATGTTGGATTTTCTACTTTTCCACAATTCATAAGGAGTCTTATTCAGAATAGGTCTAATGTATATTCTGTTCTGAATATAGCAGGAAGTGTTCACAGCTTCATCCCAGAAGAGCTTAGGGACAGAATTGTCATTGAGCATAGTCCTAATCATTTCTTGAAGAGATCTGTTATTTCTCTCTACCACACCATTTTGATGTGGTGTTCTTGGTATTGAGAAGTTGTACTGAATCCCACTTTCTTCACAAAACTCATGGAATAACTCATTGACAAATTCTCCCCCATGATCACTTCTAATTGAAGCTATACACATGCCTTTTTCATTCTGTACACGTTTGCAGAATACAGAAAAGACCTTGAATGACTCATCCTTGTGAGCAAGGAACATAACCCATGTCCATCTAGTGTAGTCGTCTACTATGACAAGACCATATTTCTTACCACTGACAGAGGCAGTCCTTGTTGGACCAAAGAGATCAAGGTGTAGCAATTCTAGTGATCTGTTGATACTAACAACATTCTTAGATTCAAATGAACCTTTGACTTGTTTTCCCTTCTAACATGCATCACAGAGAGCATCGGATTTGAAACTAAGGTTTGGTAGACCTCTTAAAAGGTTATACATTTTCAGTTTTGAGATTAAACTTGCATGACCCAACCTTTTGTGCTAAATCTATCGCTCATCCTCAATGGACACTAGACATGAGACACTTTGATTTGAGAGGTCCACTAAGTCAATCTTATACAGATTATTTTGCCTCTGGGAAGTGAATAGGAGCGATCGATCAGCTTTCTTGACAGTACACATATTCTTACCAAATGAAACAGCAAACCCACTATCACATAATTGACTAATGCTAAGCAGATTGTGTTTAATACCATTTACTAACAGGACATTATCAATGGAGGGAAAATGATGTTTACCAATTTTACCTATACCAATGATCTTTACTTTTTGGTTTCCTCCAAAAGTGTCCCAGCCGCCATCTTTGGGTCTAAGGTCTTAGAACATACACATTTCTCCTGTCATGTGTCTGAGCACCCACTGTCCAAGTACCAAGACTTCCATTTCTTTCCTGTTGTTAAGCAGATCTGCAACAGGGATTATCTTAACTTTAGGTACCCAAATTGACTTGGGTCCTTTCTTGTTAGTGATCATAGGTAGTGAATGTTTTGCATGCTTGTTATGTATGCATCTAGATGACACATGCCCACTTTTCCCACATACTTTGCAGTAAGTATTGGAAGGACTTAGTTTTGACTTAGTATTCTGTGGACGGACTTTAGAAGCCTTATATTGTGTATGAACTTTTGGTTTATTCAGAGATGCATCTTGCTTCTCTTTATTATAACCAATGCCAGATTTGTCACTTGGTGATCTAGAATATATCAAAATAAGGTCTAATTTATCTGAGCTACCAACCAGTTTTGACAGAAAGTCTGTCAAGTATGTCACATCTTGTTTCAATTGTTCAACTTCACAAGAGCTATTAGACTTACACTTCGTCTTGTCAGCCAGACTAACATTGTTTGATTTTAATGTTTCATTTTCATCCTTAAGGTTTTGATTCACTGTGCAGACCTTATCATAATCTCTAGAGAGTTTAATAAACTTCTTTTTGAGACTCTTATACTTTTTAGACAGTATGCATGATTCATGCAGTAATTCATCAAAAACAGTTTGAAGAGTAGATGGATCAGAGTCCATTACCTCAGCATCAGTGAATTCACTTTCTGATGAAGTGTTAGCCATGAAGCAAATGTTTGCTTCTTCTCCTACTTCATCTTCTTCATCCGAAGAAGACAGGTCAAGATCCTCCCATGTAGCCATCAAGCCTTTCTTCTTTTTGAATAATTTCTTTTTCTCCTCCAGCTCTAGGCAGTCAACTTTGAAGTGTCCTGGTTTCTTACATTCAAAGCACAGGGGTGAGCTTTTCTCCTTGGAATCTGACTTCTCCTTGGAGAATTTTTTGTTGAACTGCTTCCTTCTGAATCCACCTTTCTTTCTCCACGTGTGTTGGATTTTTCTGGAGATGAAATATAGTTTATCCTCATCTGAGTCACCTTCATTATTTGACGAATCAGCTTCATCTGAGGACTCAGCAACTTTAAGCACCTTTGAGGAACTAGCTTGCTTGACCTTTAAGGCAATGGGTTTTCCTTTTATGGAGTTTTCCTCTTCATTAAGTTCAAGTTCATGAACTTTTAATGAACCTAGAAGCTCTTCCAGAGAAATAGTATTTAGATTCTTTGCTTCCTGGATAGCAGTTACCTTAGGTCTCCACTGCTTTGAGAGACTTCTCAAAAATTTTCTCACATGATCTCTATTCTCATAGATCTTTCCAAGAGACCTGAGACTGTTGGTGATTGTTTGGAATCTTCCAAACATCTAGTCTATAGTTTCATGATCAGCCATCTTGAATAGCTCATACTGGTGAACCAGCATGCTGATCTTTGATTCCTTAACTTGTGAAGAACCCTCATGAGCTAGGGCAAGAGTATCCCGGATTTCTTTAGCTGTGCTACAACTAAGAACCTTGTCATGCTCAGATCTGGTGATAGCACACATGAGATAGTGCTTAGCTTTCAAGTTTAGTTGGTGTTGGCTTTTCTGCTCTTGAGTCCATTCAGCTCTAGGCACTGCATCTCCAGCTTCACTCCTTGGCTCAGTGTAGCCATTTTCTATCATCTCCCAGATGTCAGCATTCTGTGCATCCAAGAATGCCATCATCCTCTTTTCCCAATAATCATAATCAGTTCCATCAAAGAGAGGGGGACCTGTTGATAGCTTGTCCTTCTTCATCCATGATTGTAGGATCGTATTGCCTTAGCACTTGTTAGATGCTCAACCCTGTCAAGGTTGAGCTCTGATACCAACTGAAGTTGGCACATGCAAACACAAGAAGGGGGGTCGAATTGTGTTTGTTAATTATTTTCGTAAAATCCCTTTTTGAGAAACCTTTTCACAAGCAGAAGATAAAAATTTTAAGCACACAAGAAATCCTTTTTAAAAGATTTACAAAACCAAAATCAAATCCCACAATTAGTATAAATAAATAAAACTGTAAAAGATAAGGGATAGAAAATTCACTCAGGTATTTTATCCTGGTTCACTCTCTTCCAACCAAGAGCTACGTCCAGTCCCTTCTACTTGAAGGATTTTCTCCACTATTTCCAAATAGTTTCTACAACAAGTATTCTACACCTCTCCAGGCTACAAGTATTGCTTTCTTGCCAAGCCTCTTTAGGCTCGAATTCAATCACAGAGATTTTTCTAAGATCTTTCTAACTCAATATATGTGAGGGTATGAAGGTTTAAGATCTACTGAATATTTTTACAAATATTCAACCTTAAGAATTACAGACTTTTGCTTTACAAAGAGAATATGAGCTTTGAATATCTTACAAATGTTCAAATTGGCAAAAGTTATTCTTCAGTGCTTGAGACCTTCTATATATAGTGGTCTTCAACTTCTCTTGCAAATTTTCAACAGTTATATTTGATCATCCCGTTTAGAGATAACATTAAATGCATGATGTCCATTGAGACTGATAGCTTGATTTTGACCGTGTTGAAAAGCATCCTTGGTTATCAGAAAAACACAAAATAGAGGCTCGCTGTCCTGAGCAATTGTACCTTAAAAACTTTGTTTCCTCCTTTGTGTATTACCCAGCTTTTGTCCAGCAATAAAGTTGTCATCATATAGATCGTTTTGTAATTCCAATTGTACTATTTGCTTTTTGTATTTCCTTGATAGTACTATGAATTTTCTCACAAAGGAATAAGGCATTAACCCAAAAAAAACAATTATAAAGAACATTTATTCCTTTGAAATAAATATCAATCATTCGAAATAAATTCAATGTGGTCCAAATTGCATTAAATCACATTCAAGGTAGTTAACATATATAAGATGTAGTCGTCTACAGGCACTCAGTTTTAGAACGTGTCTACACAAGGTTTTATTCTGCTCGTCCACTGATGTGGCAGAAGCGCTTGTCCACACAAGTGTCACTACTAGAAATCCATCTTTTTCGGACAAAATTTCAGACGGATTTCGGACGAAAATTGGACAAATTTCGGACGGATTTCGGACGGATAATTCATTTCGGACGGAATGACACCCGTCTGAAAAAGTCTCGTGGGAAATTATAAAATTCGTCCCAAATTCTGTCCGAAAATATTTACAGACGGATTGCGGACGGAATATGGACAACATGGAAATCCGGATTTTGGTTATTGTTCGGACGGATTTCGGATAGATTTATTTTTGTTTTCCAACGGATTTGGGACGGATGTTGTGATTTTGTTGGTTATTGTTCGGACGGATTTGGGACGGATTTCCCACGGAAGAATGAAAATTCAGAATCTGTCACGGCAAGGCCGTGATGCCCATCACGGCCGTGACATGTCAACTGAGCCAGACCCCTTCTAGGCAGAATCTGTCACGGCCAGGCCGTGATACCTATCACGGCCATGACAGACCATTTAGTGAAGCAACATTCAAGGCAGAAGCTGTCACGGCCAGGCCGTGATGTCCATCACGACCGTGACATATCACTTCACTTACATTACAGTTTCACTATCTATGCGAATTATATGGCACCGATCACTAACATTTGCAGTTTCACATTCAATCACAAAATCATGAATTTGACTATTGTTACAAAATACAGCCTTGGTACCATACAACTTCTAAAAATCAAATACCAATTGCTGCATGCAATCCAAAAGTCATGACTTAAAAACTATCAGAAGATCAAGCCAATGTGAACTGTGAAGGCATGTAATGAACCAAACAAAAAAAATAAATAAAGTTGTTGTGACCCACTTGAGTACTTCCTTGTCATGTTCTCTCGGTTTGAAAGTTCAGCAGATGCTCTTGCAGCCATGCTTGCAACTTCTGCAGATTCTGCAGCAGCCTCTGCAGCAGAGGCAGCATCTTTGAATTCCATGTTCCTCACGAATAGCAGACAATATTTTTATCTTGGTGGGACCATCCGGTGCTTTGGCAGACAATTTCTCAACCAACTAAAATGACAACATTAAATTAGAATAAATCTGAAAAGAAATGAGCTTTAACATGATCCTATCCAACTTCAAGAAGCTAGAGAAACTTGCCAAGCGATTTACACCACAGTCAGGACGTAATTCAACAGCTGCTGAGACAAATTCTTTTCCATACTTAGCTGTAATATGCTTCTGCACATCCATGAGCTCAGGTATGTCTGAACATCTTGGAGAAGCAAATACTACACTTGAAATTGCTTCCTTCAAATCGATGGGGCAGTTTCTAAAACAGGGGGGGCAAGAAAGAAAAGATAACATGGTCAATTCAATGAGAATGCACAATAATAATGAACAAAGTTGCATACTGCAAATCAACAGTTCTAGAAAGAAAAACCCTCATGCAGAAATCGCTTCAGACACAATGACACACAAGTAAAGTCAAAGCATGTGATAAAATATAGAGACAAGCATGTGCATCCAGCATATTTACATAAATGACATACATAGAATACCAATTTAGACATGATGTCAACAATAAAACAGATACAATTCTGAAAGTCAGTACCTAAAATCATTAGGAATGCAAGGTGCCAATAGCAAGCTACATGATCAGTTGAGGTTCTTAATGAGGGTCTTTGCTAGTGTATCAAGTGCACCGTTTAAAATTGCGAAAAATAAAAAACCTTTTGCAATAGCATAAAATATAAAAAATCATTGATCAATGTTATATCCTAGATATAAAGCCTATTGTTTTCATATGAGAACAGAATTACCAAGACTGAGATAGTGACAAGTTATTTTGGCCCAAGGGTCATAATATTACACTGGGATGCCATATCCCCTTGTTTAGTTACTTTCACTTGCTACATCTCTAGTCAAGCCCTAGTGTGACAAGAAATCAATTACGCATGATCAAACACACATTCTAATTTGATCTAAACACTTAATCTTATTACCAAACAAGGTTATTTTCAAAGAAAATCATGTTTTCAGCTTACGCTTCACAATACTCTTTGAGGAAACTTTGTTTTGATTAAAGGATCATGAAAGAGAACTTGGGAATCATCAATTAAGAGTCCTAATTGCACTAAATCATAATTAATTTCACAAAAATAGAATCAAATTCAAATAAAATCAAATTGGGGTTTAGGGCTCCCAAATACAATTTGGGGGAACACCAATTCACAGTCCCAATTTCATAAACCAAGGTTTATTCTTTAAGATTAAAATCTGAAATCAAAGGGTTAGGGTTAGGGTTTCAAAACCAATTTGGGGGTTTTGAATCTGAGACACGAGAGAGGGTTTTGACTCACCCAAGGAAGAAGAAGAAGATGTGGTGGTCTTTGTGGTGCTGCGACGCGGTGGCCAGTGGCGGTTCATGGTGGTTCTGTGACACCCATAAACCAAAAATGAAGGGTAAGCTTTGGGGGAGGAGAAGGAAGTTTAAAGTAACAAAGAAAGGTGTAAAACCACCATAAATGGTGGCAAAACTCACTTACCGTGACGGAGGGCGGTGGTTTGGCACCGAACAGCGGCGGCTCCGCCTCGAGCAAGGGGACGTGAGGCGCGTCGCCTCTTCCTCGTGCAACGAGCTGCGATCGACGGCAAGGGCTGAGCTGGGCGCTTTTGTGCAGTGGAGGGAAGGAGGAGATGAGGTTGGGAGGAGGAAGAAGAAAAGAGAAAGAAGAAGAAAAAGAAAGAAAGAGAAAAGAAGAAAGCAGAGAAGAAAAGAAAGTGAGGGGGAGGGGTTACGGGTTTTGGGTAGATATAGGAGAGAGAAAAATCTGATTTTTTGTATTAGTGGGTATAAAATGAGTGATAAATATTAGGCCTAAAATAAACATGTTTTTACATTTTGGAATCTAAAATAAAGATTGATAAAGATATGATTTCGAAATTCAAATTGGAGTAAAGATTAATAGTTGAACTGATCAACTAAGAAAATACTCAGTCCAAAATTTCGGACGGATTTCAGATGGATGTAAGATACATCAAGGAAAATATAAAAAATAACAAATTCCGTCTGAAATCCGTCCGAAATTTTCGGACAGATTTCAGACGGATGTAAGAAATATAAAAAAATAACACAATCCGTCTGAAATCCGTCCGAAATTTCGGACGGATTTCAGACGGATCAAGGAAAATATAAAAAATGACACAATCCATCTGAAATCCGTCCGAAATTTTCGAAAAATTTCAGACGGAAACATTTCTGTCCGAAAATTCAAGTTTTCTAGTCGTGTCTTTGGACTTGCTAAGTCCTTAGAGAAACTCCGTCCAATGACTTGGCACTATGGACGTCTACTGAATTTTAGTTAGGCACTATGGATGTCTACTTGAGTTTCAAGGAGAGCACTCGTCTGTTTACGTGGCTACTATGAACGTCTAGTGAACTTTAGTTAGCCATCTATTTAATGATTAAAATATAAACAATTTAAATAACCTTTGGACGGGTAATTCTTTGCAAGAGTCCAAGCATTTTATACCTTATATTATTTTGGATATTCCTGCATAAACTGAAATCACTTGTTAGATCTTAACTAACCCAGAACCACTTTGGTTCCAACATATTTTTCTTTTAATGACTGACTGAAAATTTATTTGGAAAAATGATGTTGCATGGATTCGAACCCGGGACTTGGACGCAAGGGACACACCGCCTGACAACTAGGCTAACGAAAAATATGTGATATTTAAGGTCGTTATTGCTACTTAACTACAATTTAATTTTTGTTAAAACCCTTGAAGGGTTGTCTTGCTTCGCCAAGTGACATGAGTTGGTCTATAAATAGAACCATCTACATGAAGTGAAGACACACGAAAAACTCAAAATCTCTCAACCATTCTTCACTCCAAATCACCTTCTTTTCTCCCTTATGTGCAGAGAGATTTAAGGAGACTATTGTTCTGTAAATTGTCATTGACGATACGCTTGGTTTAGGATGTGCAAACCAAACCAAGGTTACTCCATTGTATCCTGAAGGGATTCACCGGTTACACCCTGTTGCATTCAATCTACGAGGAGAGATTGATGGGGGCGAATCGAACCTAAAGCCTAATATTCCTACACACCTTGGAGATTTCGTATTATCTTTATTCTTCTCTTCTTTGTTGTAGGCCAGACCCCATTTTTTAACAAATAACGTTAAAAGGATGTGTGCATATACTATAATTTATCATTATATCTACAGTGTTTTATTTTCAATGAGGATTTACAATTATTGAATAATTTAATTTGCTGTAGCAGTGTGAGTGGACCATGGACCTTGAAGTATAAAGATACAAGAAATGCCGGTCAATGGAATTGATGATGGATCTTTGGACTAATAATGAAGATATAAAGCTTTTTAACCACGTACGTTATATATATATATATATATATATATATATATATATATATATATATATATATATAACTAAGTGGTATGGTTCATTAAAAAAAAAACTGAGTGGTATGCTAGTGTATCGCTGTAGAATCATATGTCCCAATTATATTGATACTCATGATCTAACAATCATTTACAACATACCACAAATTTATTTAAAAAGATAAAAGAAAACAAGATAGAAAAGTATGGGGGACAAAAACCTTAACCTATTTTGTCAAAAAAAAAAAAAAACCTTAACACATGTAAAGAATTACAAATCATCTAAACTTATAACTAGGGAGATTCAATCTATTATGATTGAATTCTTCTCTAATAAAATTGGGAATCATATCCCATCAAATAAATCATGTAGAATATACATCAAAACAATCTAATTTATCTAAACATACATTATATTCTCTAAAAATATATGTAACATTAAAAAACATTTCTTTTGATAATTGAAGGCAATTCTTCCAACGAGTCTTCTCGTTTTTTAAAAGCATTAACCATCAAAATGAAGTCACTTTCAAGCCAAAGTTTGATCCATCCCTTTTATGGTGAGCAAGCTCATTGGCTATAATAGCAGCCATAAGTTCTGCATATAGTGAGTTTGATACTCCAATGTTCAGTGAAAAACAACCAAGAGCACTTGCCATATAATTTTAGAGAGAATCAATAATGATATGGCCCTCTATGCATCTATTCAAATGTAATAGCATCTTAGAAGAAATATTTCAATGGATCCAAACACAACATTGTAAGGTATCTTTTACCAACTAAGAAATCAATCATACAACAGAAACTTTTCTAAATCCAACGAATTAGATAAACAAACCTAAATAAAGCATAAAGTTTCAATCCCCACACCACTAAAAAGCAAAGAGCTTCATCATGACTTCAAGAGTGAAGCTTCAACACGAGCTTTTAGAGCGACTGAAACTTAACCACTGATACCCGACCAACCCTTTTAAGCCGCAATCTGCCTGCCCACAGCAAAGTGCTTCTGGATCTAAACTTCCAACAATTTGGAGTAAATAGCCTATTTCATTAGTGAAATTGTTAACAGGATTAACCTGATTCTTGGAATTATCGAAATTCTAAAACCATTAATGAATATTATAAGTTAGTATCAATTTGATCCTTCATTTTACTCATTAAATATCAATTAAGTCTCTGATACTGTTAACTTAAAATCAACTTAGTTCATACAATTTTCAACGGAGGGACTAAGTTGATTATCGTTTTACAACTTCAGAGACTAATTTGGAATATCGATAATTTTAGGGATCATGTTGATAATACTTTACAATTTCAAGGACCAACCATGATCTTTACTCAACAATTATTTGGCTACTTGGATGGATTGGATCATATTTTTCTAGGCTACTTTTAGATAGAATCAAATCATTAAAATAATTTGTTCATATTAATATTGTTAATTGATTTCTATATCATATAAAATAATTTACTGCTTATTTTTTTCGAAAACTTTAAATAAAGCAGAAGCTAGTTATTATTTGTATTTCATTCATAGCATTACAACACGCTAATTTCCAATTTTCGGCTTATTGGTAGTGATATCCAATGTTTTGAATTGTGGTTGCGGTAGTGAATCATGTTGCGTTTTTTGTTATTGAGAACTATTGCAAAAAAAGTATATGATCTTGTCCCACTAATCAAAATTCCTGGGTCTGTCCCTGATAATGACAATTATGTAAATATAAGTGTACTATTAACACACAATTTTGAATATCCAATGTCTATTTTGGGTGTGTGTTAATGCATGAATAAACATAAACGTTGGACATCACTATCTTTATATTTTGAAATTGTTGTGATTTACTATAAAAAAAATGTCTTTATGCATCTAACCAAATAGTCATTCAATAGTTCATTTGTGGGGACAACATTTATTTTTTAATGGGGGCAAAAAAATAAATAATGTAGCTCTTAATACAAATATTTTTTCGTTAGTGGGGGCAGTGTCTCCATTATACAACACTTGAGTCCTTCCCTAACCATTGTATTTAGGGTGTCTAGAAAATATGGTCCAAATAGGTGTTTAAATATCATTATTAATACTTAAAATAGTTCTTCATTGTAAATTTTTAATCATATTTTAGATATTTTTGTTTCAAATTTTAATTACTTTCAAAAGATAAAAAAAAATTAATCCTTAAAAATGAATCTAAAACAAATGACCCTTAATCATATAATACACACTATTAACAAATATATATATATATATATATATATATATATATATATATATATATATATATATTTGAATAGACTGCTTATACATCGTTAATTACATGAAAAAAGTAATAATATAAAAAAATTGATGCCCAAGATGCATCTTCAAACTTAAATACTTTAACCTCACTTTACCTGATGCCTCTATCTTTCTATCTACTTCCTTCATATTTCATACACGTTCTGCTATCACCCTCTCTTTCTCACCATCAGAAGCAGCAAAATCAGCATCAAGCCAACAAAACCTACAACTCTTCATTTATTCCTCTTTAATTTCACATGCATTTTCACAAACACATGGTGCTCGCTACTTCTACCTCAAACCCCTCGAAACCCACATAATCAATTTACCCACAAGAAAAACACCACGACCCATTTCACCAACGTTAATCTTCTCCTCATCTCTCAAAAGAAAAATCATTTTTTTTTCCATGGCCCTCGAAACTTTACTCATCAAGGTGAAAACCGCGTTCTCTCACAGCTTCGTCTCGGTTCGACCCTCGAACCCAAAGAAGCTTCGCCTGAATAAACCCAAAAACGTCGGCGTTTTAGCCTTCGAGATCGCCGGCGTTATGTATAAGCTCCTCCACCTATGGCAATCCCTCTCCGACACCAACATTATTCGCCCCCAAAACGACGCCGTTTCACTCGAAGGCGTTTTGAAGCTCATCTCAAACGACGAGTCGTTCCTCCTGAACCTCGCACGTGCCCAGTTCGCCGAGTCATTACGACTCGTCGCCGACTCGGTCTCTCGACTCAGCCACAAGTGCCACGACCCCACCCTCCGTTCCTTCCACCGAATCTTCACCGAGTTTGCTGACTCGGGCTTCGACCCGCACACGTGGACCCTTACGAGCCCAAAAGAAATCGAAGTAAAACAGAGAAAATTGGAATGTTACGTGTCTCTCACGGCAACTCTCCATAGAGAAATGGAAGGGCTTTCTGTTTTGGAAAGTGGGTTGAAAAAATCACTACTTTATTATAACAATTGCAATGAAAAAATTGAAGCTTGTTCTTCTTATATTGGTAAGGATCACCAGAAAATCTGTGACCTTCAGCATAAGATTTTCTGGCAGAAACAAGAGATTAAGGACTTAAAGGAACGATCTTTGTGGAACAAAGGTTTTGATGGTGTTGTTTTGTTGCTTGTGAGGTTTTGTTTCACTGTTTTAGCAAGGGTTAAGGTTGTCTTTTTTGGAATTGGACCTTGTTTGTCTCGTAGTTTATCAGCTTCAGCTGCTGTATATCCCTCTGATTATCATCATCAAAACCTTGCTACTACTAACTTTGTTTCTGGGCCATTGAAAAGTTCAAAACTTGAAGAGAAAAAAGAGGATTTGGGAAGTGGGTTTTTTGAGTCTAATGTTAAGGTTTTGAAGCCAGGGCCAAGTACTTTAGGTGCTTCTGCATTGGCTTTGCACTATGCTAACTTGATTATAGTTATGGAGAAAATGATAAAGTCACCCCAGTTAGTTGGTATGGATGCAAGGAATGATCTGTATGGTATGTTGCCAAGTAGCATAAGGTCATCATTGAGGTCAAGGTTGAAAGGAGTTGGGTTTTCTGCTTGTGATCCTGTGCTTGCTGGTGAATGGAAGGATGCATTGGGGAGGCTACTTGGGTGGTTATCACCTTTGGCACATAACATGATCAAGTGGCAGAATGAAAGGAGCTTTGAGAAGCAGAATTTGGTTCCCAAGACCAATGTGTTACTGTTGCAGACTTTGTTCTTTGCAAATAAAGACAAGACAGAAGCTGCCATAACTGAGCTGCTTGTGGGGTTGAACTATATTTGGAGGTTTGAGAGGGAAATGACTGCCAAGGCATTATTTGGATGTGTCAATTTTAATGGATTGTTAAACTTGAAGAAACCCAGCTAAGGGGATGGGTTTCTAATTTTATTTTATTTTCCTTTTTCTTCTGCCTTAATGTGGGGTTCTAATTTTGTCTTCATACATTTTATGGTGGTTGATTTTAGAAAAGAGAGCCAAGTTCAGATCCTTGAGGGTTTGCTTTGTTTCTAAGTTCTAACTCAGGTCTGTATATGGAGTATAGATGTATGTAAATGTTGTATGAGTTGAGTATAAAATCACCAAGAAATACATGGCCTTTCATGATTCGTATGTTCCACTTAATCATGTGAAAATATTCCTACTGTTCCGTTAGATAGTTGGTTTTGGTGGCTGCACCAATAGTCCCAGGTTCAGTTCTCTGCACTCTGCAGTTCATGTGGTGAGTAATAAACTACTATTGTTCAGAGTCAAGTGTTCCTATTATTATTGGAACAAATTTTATAATTTGGATGCATACAATATGACACATGAATATCAAGATATAGTTTGTAATTTGAATGCATAGAATAGAACATGTGAATACCAAGATCTAATTTAAAATATGACATGAATATCAAGATATAATGTATGAGAGCACTGAGTCGCATTTTTGGTATAAGGTATTTATACTGAGAGGATTATATTTTCTACATGAGATTAGACAATTTGCCCCTCTTTTTACCACGCTTAACGCTGCAATATAAATGGAGCAATCATCCCGATTCACAAACCGCAAATGATAGCAACACTTGTTTAGAACATTTTTTACAACACACTTTTTTTTTTTTTGTTTTGGTATGCATTTTTTTACAACACACTTTTATCATTGGATACAGTTCATATGAAATCTATCAAATACCTGTCAAAAAAAAAAAATCTATCAAATAGAAAGGACTCATAATTTAGTAGGTCTTGCATAAATTCATTAAGCAATAAGAATGTGTTAAAAAATTATTGAAAAAATACGTTACTGTCATTTTTCTTTAGATTAATATTGTCAAGGCCCTCTGGTCTAGATTCTGATTGTTTCATTAAATTATGCAAAAGTATATATATCAAACAAGGCAAAACACCAAAAAATATTTTCCCTTTGACTTGTTAGTATCATTTTTTATTTTGTAAGTTTCCTTTGCTCTTTTTTTGGGCTTTTCCTCTGGATTTTCCTTTTACTAACAAACACAAATCTTAGTTTGCAAATAACAAGTGGTCCAATGGGTTCAAGATTTCAGTAAATGTCACTACCTTTTTCTATATTTATAACCCAGGCTTCTTTCTTTAAAAAAAATCATACTCTCACTTTCTATTTGGACAAACTTGATTAGTTAATCAAAATAAACATGGTACATGGCTTTATTTAAAGAAAGTATTTTATGAACAACAAATCCAGACAATCCTCGAACAATTTTGATTTTATAACGTATCGTATTTATATTGTGCACTAAAAAATTAAAATTATTCAAAAAGTCTTAATTTATATCATACAAGAATGCGACCGCAAACGAAAATTGATCCAGTTAATAAGGATTCGACTCATAACCCATAACTTACCACCATGTAACGTACCAATGCTACCGTTTTTTCGCGACCATCACAGCAACAGCTTCATGATAATTTTTTGGCCAGCATGAGCTGTGGTGGCATCTTAATTAATTGTAATATATCTAAACTCTACAGTTTGATAGTAGAAATGAATATTAGCTTCCGAGCATGATATCTGCAAAGTACTGCTATCAAAACGCCCAAAAGAAGGATCTTGTTAGGGTAATCCACACTCCTTGTTTCATTCTTGTCATCCTAAATTCAATCTGTTATAAAACTTGTCAGAAAAAACATATTTGTGTGGGTTCTTTAAATAAAGAACCATTTAAAAGCACACAATACTTGGGCTCCTGTGGTTTTTATGTTTTCCATCCCAATGTCCGTATTCTTATTCAAATTTTTCATAAAATCGAAGACTTCTTTGCCCAAATTCTATTGTTTCACTATTTTAGTGGATATGATATTGACTATTAGGGACTATTAGGATTATTATTTTTTATATCCAATAAGTGAGAGACTAATCTATTGGAGATCTTTAGGTGTCTAGGAGATCCCTCCACATGTGTAAGTGACTGATGAGTGTGATTTCACCTCATTTTCCATGTACATTTCTGCATGCATTTGCATATAGTTAGGCCAATTTAGTGTTGATTTTGTTTAGTTTTTCCTTTGGAACGGATAAGGTGGCATTGTGTGTTGTTTTGCAGATATTCATGATTAAATGCCCAAGAATTAGCCAGTAATGAAGCTTGGAGGACTTAGAGCCTGAAAAGAGAAGAAATTGAGCCAAGCAGAGAGTATCACGGCCTAGCCGTGATGGCCCTCACGGCCGTGAGGGAGCAGTAGCTGAAGAAAGAATTGAGCCAAAAGTCGGGAAGTCGTCACATCACGGCCTAGCCGTGATGGCTATCACTGGCCGTGACTTGCTAGTTGGAAAAGTCGAAACGATCACGGCCTAGCCGTGATGGATATCACTACCGTGATGAATCGGTGAATGAAGAGGCGCCCCAGTCGAAACCATCACGACTGGCCGTGATGGTCATCACGGCCGTGACGTGCGCCCGATCTATAAATAGAGCCGCACCGAATGCATTAGGGATCTTCACCGGGAAGAAGGTCGAGGTGGCGGTGGAGAGGGTTTCTACCCAAAAAGGGGGCGTTTTCTCGGCTCTTGGATGGGGAGAAGATTGGAGGATTCCTCCATGAGTGTTCTTCATCCCTTCTCTTTTTCCCTTTTGTATTTCCTTATCATGAGTAGTTAAATTCCCCTGTTGTTGGGGTTAGATGTAACTTTTCTGAACTTAGTTGTATAGTGATGTGGTTGTTTTAATACAAGTTTCTATTTCGTTATGAGTATGTGATTCTGTGTTTAATGCTTTCCTTGGATTAGCTACCCATAGGAATGATATGTGGCTTTGATAGACAATTGACAGATTGGTATTAAGGCATGCTCATGAATCGTATGCCAAGTAGGTCAAGAATCTAGACATAGGTGTTGGCTGCTTGCAATCTTATAAGTCTTAACTTAATGCAAAATCTCAGGTTGATCCACCTAAGACATTAGGGTTTAATTTGGGGTTTTAGGCTCAATGCACCTAAGACATTAGGCTTGAGTATTTTAGAAAAGGCTTGATTGACATAATTGAATTAGGAATTGTGTTAGAAGCCATTTCATTGCAACTAAGGGAGGATTAGTGTAGTCTAACCCTGACAATTCTAGCCACATCTCTGTTTGCATACCAAGTGTTTGACAAAATTCCAAAAAGACAAAAATATTTTGTTTCTTTATTTTCTGTTTTAATCTCTCATACTTTAGTTTAGTCTAGATAGTTGTTGAGTTTGTGAATTGGTAATTGACATCCGATCCCTGTGGATACGATAACCGGTCTCACCACCGTATTACTTGATTGCGACGAGGTGCACTTGCCTTTATATTCTTAAAATCACGCATCAAGTTTTTGGCGCCGTTGCCGGGGATTGGCTTTGCCAATATCAGTAGTAACAAATGAGACAACTAGTTTAGACATTTTTATTTTATTTTTCTGTATATATTTGATATCTTTCTTTTGTTAGTTTTGTATATATTTGAATTTTTGTTTCTTTGATCTTGGGCTTAATTGTCTTTGAGGTGAAAATTGATTTGACAGGATCATGGACTACAATTATTATCAGCCATCTGATGCAGAAATGGAGATATCTGAGCTGCAGCTGCGGGTAGATATGCTGCAATTAGCCGTAAACATCCAACAAGTGAGTAATGAGTTGTCAAGGGCAACTGTCTCTCCTCCACCAGTGGTAGGCTATTCTGAATGGGGAAATCAATTTGCCAACACTTCCACTCCATGGTGGGGGAATCCTCCAAATAATACTTGGATTGATCAAGTGGAACATTGGGAATCTTCCACACCTTCATATCAACCACAACCATCTCAATGGTATGATGAGCCATCCCCATTGGAAGTTGCTTGGGAGAACTTCAAATCCGCATTCCCAGTCGAGGTTGAGCAACCTATCCCGGATAGTCGACCTCACTTAGAGGCTGTTTTGGAGAACTTCATGGTAACAACAATGGAAGAATTAAAAAATCAAGAAGACACCATTCGAAGTTTCGGCACGTATTGAGAAAATCTCTAACCAACTATCCGGAATGTCAAAAGGGAACTTGATGGATGATGATGAAGGTGATGCAATAAAGTATGATGATGAAGATGATGCCAAAATGGATGATGAGGAAGAAGAAGGAGTGGGAGCAACTGAGTCAAGAAGTGAAGAACCTGTTTGTGAGAACATAGTTGCACCATCCCCCATTGAACCCTTGACTGAAGAGATTGAGAGGAAAATGCATTTGGAGGATATCTATTTCACCATGCTTGGGGATGATGAAAAACTTTTGGTATTAGATGATTCTATTAGTTCCAATGCATGTGTTGAATGTGATGGGAAAAAGACTTGTGTGGTTTGTGCTGAGATTTCTGCATATTTGGAAGGTGATGAATTTGGTAATGCTGAGAGTGAAGATTGCACAGAAGCCAAAACACCACCAGTGATCCTCTCGGCTTGTTTGTCACCTCACATTTTAAAGCAGTCAACAATGGAGTTCAAGCCTCTGCCTGAGAAACCGGATGTTGAATCTTTCAATATAAAGGCACCATGGCTAGTCCAAGAGGTTGAACCCCATTTTTATTGGGAAGATTTTGTTGATGAAGGGGTCATCTTTGACCCAAGAGGGAGTGAGAAGTCCTTCCCACTTGAAGAAGTCACCATGATTTTCAAGCACTCACTCCCATATTTATGCTGCAAACCGTGGGATCCAGGTGAAGGATCTCACATGGTTAGCATCCCTTGGTCCTTATACCACAGGTTATGGGATCCAGGTGGATGCTTCTTAATAAGTCAAGCTAGTGACATTAAAGAAGCGCTTATTGGGAGGCAACCCAAGTTTCTTAACCCTTCTCTTTAGTTAGATTTTGTTTTTGATTTTAACTCTTGAATAATTTGAGAAGATCAAGAGTTTTCTTTTATTAATAAATTTGTTAAGTGTTTTCAGGATAATAAGGAAGGAGAAGCAAAAAGAGCAGGGAGAAACAAAGCCAGAAAAGCAAAGTCAGCACCCGCTACCGCCTCGGTAAGCCGTTCCATTTTATCGTATTTTATTTTTTCTTCCTCGCTCCAACTTGATTGTTTACATTGGGGACAATGTAAATTTTTAAGCTTGGGGTAGGGGTATTTTGCATTTGCATTCTTCATGTTGCATTCATATAGTTTTGCATGATCACACATTAGATTGCCCTTGCTTAGATTTTGTATCCGATTGTGGGAACTAAGTGCCAAATAACTTGTGATAGTGAATTTTTGAACCCAATTTTTTTCATTCTTGTGATATGGCTGCAAATGAGAATGTTTGAGATGATCTTGGATAGTTGATAATTAGCATATGGTTCTGTGGATTTGTGTTTTTCATTGATTCTGAACTATTAAAATGTGAGCTTTTGAGCCATTAGGGGGTACTCACTAAATCTGCCCCCGTTCTCTGTGTTAGAGAGTTGTTCCTCTTGAATTGTTTTTCTCTAGAACTTGACTTGAAACCATTTTGAAGCTTAAAAATTTTTGAAAACATTTTTGAAAATGATTGAGGCAGTAGGTATTTTTCTGGCCTTCTGAGCTTTGAATGATGAAATGCTACCCCTTAGTTGCCCAATTTTGAGCCTGAATGAATAAAATGCTTTTCTTGGTACCCTAAAATGTTTTGATAAATATGTTTGACAAGGGACCTTCTAAAGTATTACAAAAGGGTAAAAAGGTAGTTGAAAAAGTTTGGGAAAAGAATCAGAAAAAAAAAAAATTTCTCTTGAGCTGAAAAATCTCCCCTTCTCCAAATAAAAGAAAAACAAAAGAAAAAGAAAAATAAATAGAGAAGGGGATGACAAAAAGAAAATGAGAAATAAAAGCAAAGAAAAGAAAGGTGGAAAAATAAATTGAAAACCCAAGAAGGTATTTTAGAAGGTTATGCTTTGAAATGTTGATATTTTGTGTAGCCTTTTGAAATGTCCTTTTCTTGTTATCCCCACCTAACGATTAATCCCATGGCCACGTTACAACCGAAGTAAAGACCTCTTGATTCTTAATTGTTTTCATTAATAAAGTAGAGATTTGGTTGATAGTCAAGCCTATGGTAGGATTCATTCCTTGAGGAAAATTGAGTGAAAAGTCTTATCCCCTAAAACACTTGAGTGAGGTAGAAAGAGATCCAAGCAAATAAACAAGCTTGGGGTGAGCTTCGAATGAGAAAGAGTGCCCAAATCAGTGAGAATATGAGTCTAAGGAACCTAAGCCTCTAATTGGACTTGAATTGATTGTCTCTTGCTGAATTGTTTGATTTGCCTATTGCTTGAATCATTTACTCGGGTTTTTAGTTCACTATCCATGTTCTATTTTATTCTTCTGACCTTGGTGTTTACTTGAGGACAAGCAAAGTCTTAAGCTTGGGGTGATTTGATGAGTGTGATTTCACCTCATTTTCCATGTACATTTCTGCATGCATTTGCATATAGTTAGGCCAATTTAGTGTTGATTTTGTTTAGTTTTTCCTTTGGAACGGATAAGGTGGTATTGTGTGTTGTTTTGCAGATATTCATGATTAAATGCCCAAGAATTAGCCAGTAATGAAGCTTGGAGGACTTAGAGCCTGAAAAGAGAAGAAATTGAGCCAAGCAGAGAGTATCACGGCCTAGCCGTGATGGCCCTCACGGCCGTGAGGGAGCAAAGAGTGAAGAAAGAATTGAGCCAAAAGTCGAAGTCACGTCACGGCCTAGCCGTGATGGCAATCACGGCCGTGACCTGCTAGTTGGAAAAGTCGAAGCGATCACGGCCTAGCCGTGATGGATATCACGGCCGTGATGAATCGGTGAATGAAGAGGCGCCCAGTCGAAACCATCACGGCCTGGCGTGATGGTCATCCACGACCGGTGACGCGCGCCTGATCTATAAATAGAGCTGCACTGAACAGAATTAGGGATCTTCACTGGGGAAGCAGGCTGAGGCTGGCGGCTGGAGAGGGTTTCTACCCAAAAAGGGGGCGTTTTCTCTGCTCTTGGATGGGGAGAAGATTGGAGGATTCCTCTATGAGTGTTCTTCATCCCTTCTCTTTTTCCCTTTTGTATTTCCTTATCATGAGTAGTTAAATTCCCCTGTTGTTGGGGTTAGATGTAACTTTTCTGAACTTAGTTGTATAGTGATGTGGTTGTTTTAATACAAGTTTCTATTTCGTTATGAGTATGTGATTCTGTGTTTAATGCTTTCCTTGGATTAGCTACCCATATGAATGATATGTTGCTTTGATAGACAATTGACAGATTGGTATTAAGGCATGCTCATGAATCGTATGCCAAGTAGGTCAAGAATCTAGACATAGGTATTGGCTGCTTGCAATCTTATAAGTCTTAACTTAATGCAAAATCTCAGGTTGATCCACCTAAGACATTAGGGTTTAATTTGGGGTTTTAGGCTCAATGCACCTAAGACATTAGGCTTGAGTATTTTAGAAAATGCTTGATTGACATAATTGAATTAGGACTTGTGTTAGAAGCCATTTCATTGCAACTAAGGGAGGATTAGTGTAGTCTAACCCTGACAATTCTAGCCACATCTCTGTTTGCATACCAAGTGTTTGACAAAATTCCAAAAAGACAAAAATATTTTGTTTCTTTATTTTCTGTTTTAATCTCTCATACTTTAGTTTAGTCTAGATAGTTGTTGAGTTTGTGAATTGGTAATTGACATCCGATCCCTGTGGATATGATAACCGGTCTCACCACCGTATTACTTGATTGCGACGAGGTGCACTTGCCTTTATATTCTTAAAATCACGCATCAGTGACTCAAATCCCTTTCACTTAGACCCAACAAACACATTGATATATCTCATGTACATTAATCACATCAAATCATCATATTAGTTCCACATTATCATTACTATCACATAATCTCATGTCATATATATTTTAAAAAATTAAAAGTGATATCTCTCTTTTCCTTATTCCTTAACCTCAAACCTAATTTCTTCAACGATCTTTTTGATAAAAGATCCTTCTCAACGTAGTATATGATTTTATATGTAATTCTTTCTTCGGGAGAAAGGAAGAAAACAGATACTAAATTAACTAATTCTACAATCATAAAGGAGAAAAGTATTCTTTAATTAATATAGAGAAAAAAATTATGTCGGATAATTAATGATAATAGTAAGAAATTCACGAAGAATAGCAATATTTACAAATCATGATTTGTGATATTAAACCATTGATCTCCAATCTATCCATGTGGCCTAAACCCTATGTTCTAACTTATCATGGATGCAGAGAGGATTTTGTTTAACCAAAGTTTGACGACCAATCTCTTTGAAATCCACTTTGCATGCATGCAATTCTGGGTATCTATGCCTTCCACAAAACACATCACCACAACGGCACTCAAACCCTAACCCTGTTAGTCCAACCTTTTTGTTGCAGCTCTTGCACCCCTATTCTTCATGTTCTTCATGCTCTTAGAGGCAGTGGCCGCAACAGCAACAACATCAGCATTAAAGCTCTCGAAAGCACATGGTTTTTGAGAATTTGATGACGACTCATGAGGAACAATGATTTCACCCTTCAAGTTATTGGTTTCACTCAGCGCCCTTCCATAATCTGATTTAGTGATGATTTCTTTGAGATAATCGTTGTAACACTTTGAACAAAGGTTCTTGTTTGCAGCAGAACCGTAGAAGCCACAACCTTTAACACAAAGTGATGGATCCATGTTGTTTGACTTCGTTTGATTCAAGGAAAAAGCTAGGTTTCTTAATAAGAGAGTCAAGGTTGAAATTGTTAGATGGATGCATAGGATGGGTTAATTTATAAGTAACTTCCTCGAGTACTTATCTTGCAAGTAATGGTAGATTGTGGCTGACTTTGTTAAAAACTAATGATAGGGATAAACTACTTGATAATGTACGGATTGGTTTATCGCTGATGACGGATAAATTAACCAATAATTGACAATAGTTAAATTAACTGATTAGATTTGAAATATTTGATAAAATTAGCAGTTGCCGATAGATTATTTTTTTTGACTAAAAAAGTATTCATTCATTCAAATGGGTAAAATATATCGAAAACAACACAAATCCAACATCGCTAAAAATCGAAAAGGATGAATCTGCGAACAAACTCACAACACCCAGGTTAATAGCATAACACAGCAAAATCAAAATACCTACAAAAGTGACAAAATCAAAGTCATCGAATACCCATGTCTCTGAATCTGTAACACTGATGCCCAATTCTTGATCAAATCTGTGATGAATCAAAGCAGATCTGTCAATCTGAATCAAATGAACACCGCACCAAGACGAGAAATTAACCAAACAACGGCTCACCAAGACGACGAACAACAATACCGCAGCACACAAACGACGAAAAACACGAGGAAAAAAACTAGATCTATGTAGAAAAACCACTTATTTAGATAAAAGGGGAGAAAAACAAAGTAAATGGGTAATTTCAGGCCCAAAATGGCTCAAAACCACCCCATCTAGTGGTGATACGCGGTTGTGTATGTAGAGAGAAGGGAGAGAGTTTGAAGTTAGAGAGAGAATAGGGTTTTTTCTTTCTGTCAAGACTGAATTTTTTAATAAGCCGATAGATATAATATGACATATAACAATATGTTTATATTTTTTTTTTTATAAAATCTATTTATATATATGTTTTTTTTTTTACTAAAAAAGATATTCATTCATTCAAATTGGTAAAATACATGGAAAACAACACAAATTCAACATCGCTAAAAATCGAAAATGATATGAATCTACGAACAAACTCAAAGCACCCAGGTTAATAGCATAACACGGCAAAATGCCTACAAATATGACAAAATCAAAGTGACCGGAATACCCATGCCTCTGGATCTGTAACGTTGACGCCCAAGTCTTGATTGAATCTGATCTGCCAATCTGAACTAAACGAACACCGCAACAAGACGGGAAACCAAACGACACCGCAACAAGACGACGAAGAAAACACTGCCGCACGCAGACGGCGAAAACACGGAAAAACATGAAATAAAAAATCATGTCTATATGGAAAAATCACTTATTTAGATAAAGGAGATAAAAATGATGTAAATGGGTGATTCCAGGCCAAAAAATGGCTCAACACCATCCCCTTCCGGTAAATGAGGAAGAAGGAAGAGAGGAGTAGAGGAAAGGTTGAGAGAGAGAGGCGGCTCTGGGTTTTTTATTTGTAAACTTTTTTTTTTACTATTTACTTATATATATGTTATTCATTTGAAAACAATTATCTTTTTTCATACTTTAATTAATTTTAAATTATTTATCATCTCAAAAATTAAAATATTATTTTAAAGTGTAATTATAATGATTGGTGTAAATTTTTATTGTGTGCACATATAATCACATTTATGATTTCCTAAGATTTATAATTTAAGGTTTTAAATTATTATTTTTTGTTATGTTTAAATAACCAAAAAAAAATTGAAAGTCTTAATAATCTAAAAAAATTGGAGACCTATAGCCATAGCCTTAGTGGTTTTAGGCTAGGGCTGGCCATGCATACTTAGAATTAACGGTAGGAGCAAACCCGATAAGAATTGAGTCCTGAAAATCTATCATTAAAAAGTTAAAAAAAAAGGTTATCGTCTTGGAAGGGAAGACATATTTCTTTGGGTGGGAGAATTATTCTAATAAACTCTGCTCTATCCAGTTTGTTTGTTTACTTTTTGTCCCTTATGAAAGCCCTGGTAAGGATATTAACAAAAACTCAGCATATGTTTTTTTTTGGTGGTTCTGAAGACAAGCACAAAATAGTTTGGGTGAGGTGGGAGGTAGTGAGCCTAGACAAAAAAAACAAAGGGAAGTTTGGGGTTGAGAAATATGGAGGTCTTTAATAAGATTTTATTAGGAAGTGGAGAATGGAGGGTCCTTCAGTCCTTGGCAGTTGTTTCAAGGGATAGATGCGAGTCGAAAAGAATCAATATGATGGAAAGATCTATGCACCACTGAAAATAATTCTCAACAAGGAGCCAGTTGGTTCAAAAATGGGTTGAAAAAACAGGTTGGTAACAGGAGAACAACAAGGTTTTTGTTCGATCTATGGACTGGAAACAATGCTCTTCTTGATAGGTTTGAGCAATGTTTCAAATATGGGCCCGAAACCGAAATCTGGGCCGCAAACGTGTTGGTTTTGGCAGTCGGCGAAACCACATCTCGACCTTAATTGCAACCGCATCGACCGCATTTTCCTGCAATTGTCCTCAATAATGGAATACGCAACGCGACCGCAATTCAAAACCTTGAGTTTGAGAGATTGTTTCAAATCTCTGAGAATAAAATGAAAAAACCTAGTTGATTCGGGCTCTTGGTGTGATAGAAAACTGGGTGTGGAGCTTTAGTTGGAGGAGACAACTGTTTTTCTAGGAGGAGGAGCTTTTGTTTGAACTCATGTCACTTATTAATCTCTTTGAGTTAACATATGATTGAGAAGATCAACGGTCATGGATACACAACATTTCCAGAATCTTCTCAAAATCGGCCTACATCCATATTCAAAAACTATCTCAATTCTTAACCAATCAGTGGGAATCCTGAAGTAACTCCTCCTTCAAAAAAAATTGGTTTAACTTGATTCCAATGAAAGAAATGGCATTCTCTTGGGAAATATTACTTCATCACCTGCTAACTTTTGAATAATCTTGAGAGGAGGAACATAGTTCTTATTCCTCAAAATTTGAGTGTGTTATATACCTTTAGAGTGTGTTATATACACCTGTAGATTTGCTTTTCTGGTTTGGGGAAATTATACACTTGGATTGGATTTCAGGTTGCACTACCTTTTGAACCTAAAGTGCATTTTAAGAACCATTATGGTCTGTATGAAATTGGCCACAAAAGGGTACGGGTTTGGATGCTGTTTGGTTGTCTTTCTCTATGATCGGTGAGGCTACTACAAGGCTAGCCTTAGTTTCTTTTGATCTCTTTGATGGTGTTTGTGTTTGGCAGCGGTTTGTAGTATTTTTCATTCATCGAGGTGTTTGTGTTGTTGGTTTTGTTTTGGATGCTTGTCTTCCTGCAGGGACGGACGCATTCATCACATTGGGAGGGCCCGATAACTCTTAGAAATAAGAGTTAGTATTGCCTTTATAACTAAATCGTTGTTCTTTCTTTGATAATTTAGGAAAAATAATGCATGTTTCTAACAAGAATATGATCAAGTGAAATGAATTGATGTTATATTGAACAAGTTGTTTAATTCTTGAAAATTGTATCTAAAAAGAGGTTTGAAGTTGTGAGCATGAACTAAATATAAAGCTAAAGGAAGCTGGATGGGAATTGCTCTGGAATGCTGCAGCTTCTGAAGAAATGAACACTAGAGGACAAATGACCTTCCAGCTCAGCAAGTACACTTTTCACTAAGGACAAAAGGACTACAGCGCGTCCCTAAAAGTTAGAAAGAGAAATGAAGACCTCGGCCTTGTATACTTGAGAAATGGGCCAAGGAATATTGTAATATTTGATTTTTGTAAAAGCCGAAAAAGTGAGGAAAGAGAGAGGGAGAAAAAAGAAACCCTATTTGGGGAGCAAGTTTTAGTACAAATAGTAATTGTCAGCCTCCTTTGAGGTCAGCTAGTATAGAGGGTACAACAGCCACCTCCATTTTTATCTTTCATCTCTGTAATTTCTTGTTTTTACGCTACATGTTTTTATTTTCTTTTAATATGTTTTGTCTTATCTTTAAGCTCATTATGTGCTAAATCCTTTCATCTAGGAGCTATGATTTTGTAATTAAGACTCATGGGTGATTTATGCAATTGAATGTTACACATTTTCTTCTATTATGCCACTGCATGTTTATTTTAGTTGAGGTTGATCAACTTGACTAGAGTATTAGCTAAGTAATTAAGTTTGGAAAAATTTAATTAGTGGAAATGAATAGAAGAAAAGGTTAAAGTTGATTAATTGGAAAATTAATTGTTGTTGTTGGAGCTAGGAATAGCCTTTCAAGACTTTAAGTAGCTGGACATGTGTAAACCATAGTTGAGTGAAATTAATTTGAGCTTAGGAATAAGGAACATTTAATGAAGCTCAACTTTACTGCTGGAAAGCAAAATTTTAATTCCTGGACTAAATGTTGTAGCATTCGGAAGCATAAATTACCCTGTAGTTGAAATTACAAAGGATTAGTTCCTTAGCTATTTACCCATTTTACTAACAAATCATCTTTATTATAGTTGCTGTTATCTTACAAACAACATTCATTGGAGTTAATTACTTGTCCTCTTTATCAAAATGTTACCAACCTCTTTATTAAACTAAATAGAAAAGTTTACTCTGGAATTTATATTTAATCCATTCAAATCCTCGTGGGAACGATATCTTTTTTCACTCTTTATTACTTGTCACGAATGTGTTCACTTGCACACTCTGCACATATACTTTAAATATGACAACAAGTTTTTGGCATCGTTGTCGGGGATTAGGAATGGTGTTGAATATTAAATTCTCAATTTAAATTTGTGTTTGGTAAAGTTTTTGTGTACTGTGCTCAGCAACAGGTATTGAAATTTGTATGCACAGCAAGGGTGCACCTGAATTCCAAATTGATTTGGAGATAGAGAAAACAGCTAAAAGGCTAAGGAAGATAACTAAGGAACAACGTGCTCAAGTTCAACAATCTAACCTGTTAGACTCAATGAATTGGAGATTTTAATATATGATAAAAACAACTTAATGTGTATGCAAGTGTTTTAGTGTCAAATTGCAAAGATAGGTATCAAGCAGTGATCAACAAGTTCAGTGAGCAATCAAATGAGAATATTCAAGGAAGAACTTGAAGGAATCAAAGAGAAAAGACAAAGATCAAGGACTCATCAAGACGGGAGCTTAAAGGAGAAATTAGGTTTAAGTCTTATATGATTTGTAAAAGATGAAATCTCTTATTCACAAATAAGATCAATTAAAAAGATGCATGAAGAAAATCAATTTTCATAACCTGCATTAAAAAGAATAAGTTTTCGTTAATGAAAATGATTTTTGGAAATAAGAAGTGCTCGTCCAACATTGAAGTAATATAAGTGCTCGTCCAAGACTAAAGTAATATAAGCGCCCGTCCAACACTGAAGTAATAGAAGCGCTCGTCCAATGCAAGTGATCCAAAGCGCTCGTCCAAACACAAGTAACAAAAGCGCTAGTCCAACTGAAGTAATAGAAGCGCTCGTCCAACACTGAAGTAATAGAAGCACTCGTCCAACGCAAGCGATACAAGCGCTCGTCCAACACAAGTGACAGAAGCGCTCGTCCATTGAAGTGACAGAAGTGCTCGTCCACTAAAGTGACAGAAGCACTCGTCCACTAAAGCGATACAAGCGCTCGTCCACTAAAGTGACAAAAGCGCTCGTCCACTAAAGTGATAGAAGTGCTCGTCCACTAAGGTGACAGAAGCGCTCGTCCACACAAGTCTTTGGACTTGCTAAGATCTTAATGTGAAGAATCCGCCCAATGACGTGACATTTGGAGCTCGTCCAATTACTTTGTGTTCTAGTACTCCCGTCTACTGACGTGGCTAGATGGACGCGGTTATTTTCAAGATGGACGCGAATTCTATAAGAACTATCAGAATCTTATTTCAAGAACGAGAATCAAGAAAACAAATTCGGTCAAATCAGATCCAAATCTGTTTTGATTGATCCCAACGACTGTAACTTGTTTTCTATATAAATAGGGATCAAAGGAACACTTTTTACAATATCATATCATAACAATATAACGACACACATATCATTCATCATCTTACTTGAGCTTATTGTGAAAAAGAGTGTTTCAATACTCATAAGTGCTTCAATTTGTTTATCTGACTATTGAGAGTTAGGAATCAATTTTTGTTTTACTTTTCGATTTTAAAGAGAGAGGGAGTCTCTCTGAGTGATTAGTGTGAGGTATCCCTAAGGTTGAACATTGGGGCTCTTCACAAGAGTGTGGTATCTCGAGGTGAAGGAGTGCTATGTGGTGTAAAGGTTTTTCAAGCTACTTGGCAAAGTTTGTGTGTTAGTGTGTGAAATCCCACAGGTGGAGTGGAGACTGGATGTAGGTCACAGTGGAGGAGACTGAACCAGGATAAATCTGGTTGTGTGGTATCTCTAAACTCAAACTCCTTTACTTTTTGTATATGATCAAGAACCTGGGATTTTGATGTTTAAAGTTCAATATAATTTCTTTTCTTGATTTGTATAAACTGTATTGAAACCTGAGTTCGATTGCAATCAAGTCTGTGTTATCTGCGTTCAAAACTGAGTTGATCAAAACCATTCTTGTTTGCTGAAACTGAACTAAGACTGAAACTGAAACCTGCAAGTTTGTTCTTGATTATTAATGCTTGTATCTGAAACTTGCATAACTTATTCTTAATCTTTAAAGGTTTAATCAGTTTCTGTATTTTGTTATTACTGAGTTATTGAACCTGAATCTATTCTCTATTAATTCTGAATTAATTTTGAATCAATCTTTCTTATCCTCATCACCTTCTATTCAAGATTTTATATAAACCCTTCATTGATTTTGTAAAAGATCCCGAGGCCACAAATCCGCAACTCTAATTTGAAAAGTTTTTTAAGAGGGAAATATTTTAAGAAAAATCAATTCACCCGCACTCTTAAGTCGTTGAAGCCAAAACAACAATTGGCATCAGAGCTAAACTCTTAAGTTTGGCTTAACAACTATAAGAGCATGGCTTCCAATGACTGTTTGGATGAAGGGGCTTCCCTTGCACGCCCTTCTGCCTTCAATGGATCTGAGTATATCTATTGGAAGGAAAAAATGGTAATCTTTCTTGAGGCAGCAGGTGTTGACATATGGGATGCAGTAGAGAATGGACCATTTGTCCCCTCTACTGTAGATGCTAATGATGCTCCAAGAAATAAGCCTAAAACTGAATGGAATGAGGATGATAAGAAAAGAGTTCAATATAATTCACGTGCTAAGAATATTATAACATCCGCTTTAAGCCGTGATGAGTTTTTTAGGGTTTCAAATTTCAAATCAGCAAAGGAGATGTGGGATACATTGCAAGTAACACATGATGTAGAATCCACTGAAGAATCTGAATCTGAGGAGGCAAATCTGTGTTTGATGGCCAACAATCATAGTGATTCAGAAAGTGAAGCAAGTTCTAATTATCAACCTTCTTATGATGAATTGCAAAATGCTTTTGAAGTACTTCACAAAGAATCCATTAGACTTGCTAGATTTCTAAATAAGTCTAAGAAAACCATCACATGCCTAGAAGAGAAAACTTATGTTTTAAACAAAGAGGTAGATCAATTAAAATCAGAAAATTGTGCTTTAAAAGAAAAACTAGCTAATGTTTTAGATGCATCTATATGTGATTAATGTCCTAAGTTGGAGAAACATATAAATTATTTCAATGGTGATCTATCTAGAATTAATAGTGATAAAGAAATCTGGAATGCATCTAGCTGTACATTGACTAAAGAGGTTGAAAAACTGAAAAATGACCTAGCAAGATTCACAAATTGTAGAGATAACTTGAATGCTTTATTAGGACAGCAAAAATGTGTTTATGATAAGGCTGGAATAGGCTATAAACCTAAGATACATGAGAAATCTTTCAAGAAATTTTTTGCTGTACCTAAGACATCAAACACACCATTTGTTAAATGCAATTTTTGTGCTATAAAAGGTCACACAGCTTCTACATGTCATTACAGAAAATCTGCTTATAATGAGTCTAAGTATTTGTGGGTTCCTAAAGGAATTATTGCTGCAACTAACTCAAAAGAACCCAAACAGATTTGGGTACCTATAGCAAAAACATGAAATTCTGTTTTGTAGCTGTGGTGGAAGGTCAAGAGCAAAAATCGGAATCATGACATAGAGCCTTCACCAAACACAAAATGGGTAATAATAAAGAAAGAATATTGATTGAATATGTTTTCTAATTATCATTATGATTGTGAATCTTTGTGTTGACTTATATATCAGTGTATAATATGTCTACATTGTTGTATTAAAGTTATTTGATCAATCATGGAATAATCCTATGGCATTTGTGTCTCCAGTAGAACCTAAGAACATAGATGATGCTATAATTGATGAACATTGGATTATGGCTATACAAGATGAGTTAAACCAGTTTGAAAGAAACCAAGTTTGGAAACTAGTGCCTAAACCCAAGAACTATCAAGTAATAGGTACAAAATGGGTTTTTAGGAATAAACTAGATGAAAATGGTATAATTGTAAGAAACAAGGCTAGATTGGTAGCCAAAGGGTATAACCAAGAAGAAGGCATAGATTAGGATGAAACATATGCACCGGTAGCAAGATTAGAAGCTATAAGAATGCTACTTGCTTATGCTTGCATAATGGGATTTAAATTGTATCAAATGGATGTTAAGAGTGCTTTCTTAAATGGATTTGTACAAGAGGAAGTGTATGTTGGTCAACCACCTGGTTTTGAGAATAATGAATTACCTAACCACGTTTATAAACTGTCTAAAGCACTATATGGCTTAAAGCAAGCTCCTAGAGCTTGGTATGAAAGGTTAAGTAATTTTCTCATTGAAAAAGGATTTAAAAGAGGTAAAGTCGACACAACTTTGTTCACTAAGAAAAAGGCACACAACATTTTACTTGTATAAATATATGTGGTTAATATAATTCTTGGTGCCACTAATGAGCAGTTGTGCAATAAGTTTACAAGTCTTATGCAGAGTGAGTTTGAAATGTCAATGATGGGTGAGCTGAACTTTTTCCTTGGATTGCAAATAAAGCAAACTGAAAATGGAATCTTTGTTAGCCAAACCAAGTACTGCAATGAGTTGATCAAGAAGTTTGGCATGGAAAATGCTACGGAGATGGCTACTCCAATGAGTACCTCCTGTTATCTGGACAAGGATGAGAAAGGAAAACCTGTTGATGTTTCTAAATTCAGAGGTATGATAGGCTCGCTACTTTATCTTACTGCTAGTAGGCCCGATATCATGTTTAGTGTATGCATGTGTGCTAGATATCAAGCAAATCCAAAAGAATCACACTTAACAGCAGTTAAAAGGATAATTAAGTATATGTTAGGAACAAAAGATATGGGATTATGGTATCCCAAGGGAGCTACATGTACTTTAATTATCTATTCAGACTCTGATTTTGCTGGTTGTAAACTAGATAGAAAAAGAGTAATAGTGGAACTTGCCATTTACTAGGAAACTCATTAGTATCATTGTTCAGTAAGAAACAATCTAGTGTGACTTTATCCACTGCAGAGGCTGAATATGTAGCAGCTGGTAGCTGTTGTGCACAGGTTTTATGGATGAAACAACAATTAGTTGATTATGGTGTGCAACTAAACCAAGTTCCTATTAGATGTGACAATACAAGTGCAATTAACTTAACTAAGAATCCCATAATTCACTCTAGAACTAAACACATAGAAATCAGACATCATTTCATTAGAGATCATATACAAAGTAGAGAAATTGAGATTGAATATGTTGATACAACTAAACAAGTTATCAATATTTTTACCAAGCCCTTGAACAAGGAAAGCTTCTTTTTCATTAGAAGAGAATTGGGCATAATTGATCAATCCTATATCTAATCTCTATCCCTCTATCATGAACAATTTTATATGCTGTGTTTGAATGCTTAAATGCTTACCTTATCTATCGCTTTAAATGTTTCTTTTCTTTACCTTTTAGATAATACCAAGAGGGGGAGGAAAAAGTATGATATAGAGAAAGGGGATAATAATAAATTATACATGGAGAAAAAAAGTATGATATAGAGAAAAGGGATAATAACGAATTATACGTGCATATGTTGAGGGGGAGCTTAAAAGCTTACATGATTAATGGGGAGTAAATCAAATTCTTCTATGATAATATTTTTTTGCTCTGATATACTTCTGCTCTGACTACTCTGATACCATGATATAAATCTGTTAAAAATACTTAGATTCTGCTACACTTATACTCTGATCTTATAATTTGTTTAAAGGTTTGTCATAATCAAAAAGAGGGAGATTGTTAGACTCAATGACTTAGAGATTTTGATATATGATAAATACAACTTAATGTGTATGCAAGTGTTTTAGTGTCAAATTGCAAAGACAGGTATCAAGCAGTGATCAACAAGTTCAGTGAGCAATCAAAGGAGAATATTCAAGGAAGAACTTGAAGGAATCAAAGAGCAAAGACAAAGATCAAGGAATCATTAAGACAAGAGCTTAAAGGAGGAATTAGATTTAAGTCTTAGATGACTTGTAAGAGATGAAATCTCTTATTCACAAATAAGCTCAATTAAAAAGATGCATGAAGAAAATCAATTTTCATAACCTGCATTAAAAGGAATAAGTTTTCGTTAATGAAAATGATTTTTGGAAATAAGAAGTGCTCAGCCCAAAGCGCTCGTCCAACATCAAGTAATAGAAGCGCTCGTCAACACTAAAGTAATAGAAGTGCCCATCCAAAGATCAAGTAATAGAAGCGCTCGTCCAACGCAAGTGATCCAAAGCGCTCGTCCAAACACGAGTAACAAAAACGCTCGTCCAAAGGAAGTCATAGAAGCGCTCGTCCAACACTGAAGTAATAGAAGTGCTCGTCCAACGCAAGTGATACAAGCGCTCGTCCAACACAAGTGAGTGACAGAAGCGCTCGTCCACTGAAGTGACAGAAGCGCTCGTCCACTCAAGTGACAGAAGCGCTCGTCCACTAAAGTGATACAAGCTCTCGTCCACTAAAGTGATACAAGCTCTCGTCCACTAAAGTGATACAAGCGCTCGTCCACTAAAGTGATAGAAGTGCTCGTCCACTAAGGTGACAGAAGCGCTCGTCCACATAAGTCTTTGGACTTGCTAAGATCTTAATGAGAAGAATCCGTCCAATGATGTGGCATTTGGAGCTCGTCCAATTACTTTGTGTTCTAGTACTCCCGTCTGCTGCCGTGGCTAGATGGACGCGGTTATTTTCAAGATGGACACGAATTCTATAAGAACTATCAGAATCTTATTTCAAGAACGAAAATCAAGAAAACAGATTCTGTTAAATCAGATCCAAATCTGTTTTGATTGATCCCAACGACTATAACTTGTTTTCTATATAAAGAGGGATCAAAGGAACACTTTTTACAATATCATATCATAACAATATAACGATACGCATATTGTAACAGCCTGATTTTAATGATGTTGTTCAACCGGTTAAAATATAATTAAATTATATTTTAAATTTGGGAGTTATAAAGTGTTTTTGATTAAAATAAAATCATATCCATAGTCTACTTTATGGTAGAGGGTTACGGTAAAATTTTCGGTTGAAAATTCAGACGAAAGTCGATCTGCGTTTTCACTGTCGGTACAAGTTTACTGTGCAGAAAACATAATTTTGACCCATGAACAAGATAGTTAGTGTTTTTATTATGTTTCCTTAAACTTTGGTTATTTTGAAAATTTTCGTTCAAAAATAAAATATAATATTTTATTCAAACGAAAACGTCGGAAGAATTACGATCGGAAATGCAACCGGGTACGAAATGGAGCAGAATAGGAGACATAAAAGGTTTGAGGTGACATGAGGGAGTGAGGTGACTCACTAGAGGTATGACCTAAGCTACCTCCTAAAAAGTGGTCATGATGGACTTTTTGAAATATATCATATTATATTCTAAAAACCTATTTTTCTCTTTCCTCTTCAACCAAACAAGGCACAAGGTCAAAACTTGCTCTCCAAGCTCATCCTCTCTCCAAAATTTCGTGCTCCCCTTGATAAGCCTCTGGCTTATCTAGTTTTATGACTAGATGAACTAAGGTTTATGTGCCAATTTATTCGAGTTCACTCTCGTTTTCGCCCAAATTTGCCTTGTTTTGTTCCTAAGTTGGACTTTGACTCGTTTTGCGTCTTTTGTGTAGTTTTTAGCTTCTTTTGGATAGAATTACGCTTGTGGTTGCTTGTGTTGTTTTCAGGTCCATAAGTGAAGCTCTAAGAATTAAGGAAAGTCAAGAAATAGTGGAGATTGCTATTCTGGAGATTCTCGCCCCGCGAGAGGAAGCTCGCCCCGCGAGAGTTTGAAGACCCGGGAAGACAGAGACCATCACGGCCTAGCCGTGATTCACATCACGGGCCGTGAAGGGAATGTTCGCGTCGCGAGACGTCCGTCGCGTCGCGAGTGTGTGAACTCCAGAAAAGCACCAGAGACAGAGACCATCACGGCCTAGCCGTGATGTGTATCACGGCCGTGACCTAAATGCCACACAAGTCAGAGACCATCACGGCCTAGCCGTGATGTGTATCACGGCCGTGACCCAAAATCCACACAAGACAGAGACCATCACGGCCTAGCCGTGATTCATATCACGGGCCGTGACAAGAGGACTCGCGTCGCGAGACATCCTTCGCGTCGCGAATGTTCAAATTCCAGAAGTGCGCCAGAAGCAGAAGCCATCACGGCCTGGCCGTGATGGCCATCACGGCCGTGACGCGTGACCTCCTTATAAATAGAGCAAATCAGAACAGAAAAGAGGACTTTTTGGATCAGAATTTTCAGAGATCTTTTGTAATCCTTATTCTGGGGTTTCTTTTCTTCTTCTCCTCTCTTAATTCTTAGGCTTAGGATGAATTCCGATTGTACGTGCGTTGTTGTTACGGACATGAGGAACTAATCCTCTTGTCTAGGGGATCGATGAAGCCACCCATGGCGGCATAGTGCTCATGTAATGTAACTCTCTCTCCTTTAATTCAATTATGGTTTTCCAATTCTGTTTTCATTGTGTCGATTATATGCTAGCGTGATCGACTAGTTAAGCGTGTTGAGGCCTAGCGGCGATTCGCGTTTTAGAACTTGAATTGGGAACATCGGTCGAGTATTGCACGAGAGTGAGTAGGAGATCGATGCAACCTATAGGGAACAAGAATTAATAGAATTCGAGATTAGGGTTAAGAGACCTAGCAAGTAATTAACTCAAATCATCGAATACGTCCTAATGAGCACGGAAGTGGATTTAGGAGAATTTAGGGGTCCCGGTTGACATTAAAATTGAACTTAGGGAGGAAAACATCATCACTTGGGTACTTTGCATGATTGGGTAGGTGGATTCGAAACCTTAGATGCTTTTATTTCTGAATTTAATCACCGTAGCGTTATTTGATTTGATTCTTGAAATTGCGATCTCAATCTCTTTCTCTCAACCACCTTCTATTGCTTAACCAACGTATCGGATTTCTTGACAATTTAGTCGAATTGGTAACCCAATCCTTGTGTTCGACCTCGGTAGAATCTTACCGTGTTTTTATTACTTGCGACGACCCGGTACACTTGCCGGTGAGTCAACACCCCTCTCCCTCCTCTATATAATCATCATTCATCTTCATTCTCTCATTTTCTTCCTCCATCTTCATACTTCTTCAACTTCTTCCATTTCTTCTTTCTTCAAACACTTAAAGCTTCCATTTTTATTGGTCTTCTCCACTTGAGTTCGTCATTAAAGTTCTTCCTTATACTAAGGGTAATGCTCTCATATGAATCTTTTTGTAAGTTTCATCTTTTATTTCTTAGTTTGCTTTATGTGTTCTTTATATGCTTTAAACTTCTAAAATCTCTCTAAAATGGTAGAAAACTCCTTTTGAGTTGAAACCACTTTCTATAGTCTTGTATATGTTTTCACATACTAAGAGGTTGTTTAAAACAAAAATCTCTACCTATCTCTTCCAATGAAGACAGAATGCTTGCATTTGTGACCTAGGAAGTTTTTGTTTCAACTTTTGGAATATGATAATGTGTTTGAGTTTCTAACTATCCATTGATCTTAAATCTATAAATCTTGGAAGTTTTGATAGCTTGTTCCTATAATGGCTGAAAATATGAATAAGTAAGCCTAGGATACTATGTTTCAACTTTCCAAGTATGATCATGGATTTAGAACTCTTAATACCTTGTTATTCTAAATCTAAGAGTTATTGTTAAACAAATAATATTTTCCTCATAATCCTATGATGGCCGAAACTTAGTGTTTAGGTGCTAGGATGTGTGAGTTTTTATTTTTTCCAAAATGATCATGGACTTAAGCTCCATAAGATATTTGGATGCTAAGTCTAAGAGATTGGAAAGTTTAAGGATTTCTAACTTGTTAGTCTATGTTATTAAAGCTAGGATGTATTACTTTCATTTTTCCAAGATGATCACGGACTTGAGCTCCATAAGATATTTGGATGCTAAGTCTAACAGATTGGAATGTTTAAGTTTCCATTGTTTTCCAAAATGATCATGGACTTGAGCTCCATAAGATATTTGGATGCTAAGTCTAAGAGATTGGAAATTTTAAAGATTTCTAACCTATAAATCCTATGAAGGCTGAACCTAGAAGGTTATGGACCTAGGATACTTTGTTCTTATTTTTCCAACATGATCATGGTTTTGAGCTCCTTAATACATATGGATGCTAAACCTAAGAGATTGGAAAGTTTAGTGAATGCTAGCCTATTTTACTAGCCTTGGCCGAATACCCTAAGTTTATAACTTAGTGAGATTTTAATTCAACTTTGTTAAGTGATCATTGTTTATGAACTCCTAACACTTAAGGATCATAAATCCATGAGTTACATAATTTTTGGGAATCTCTAACCCTAAGAACTAGTCTTGGCCGAGCCTATACCTTGTGGTTTAGTGTTCTTGTTTGATTTTAACTTGTGATTTTATGTTCATAACCTTAGACTTCCATCGTGGAGGAAACGAGGACGTTCGTGGCGTACCTCTTCGAGCATCTAATCTCCTTACCTTCACAGAAGGTGGAATTAGTACTTAGTGGTGTGACAACGAGGAGCTTCGAGTTCGGGAGTCCGGTGATAACCCAGGTGGGGGAAAGAATCAACCTATCGTCGGAATCGATAAGTAGTACATTATATAATAATTGTGTAGGGCGACCTAAACCCTACTAGTAGTCGACTAATCGACAAGACCAAAATCACATTGGAAACCTTTTCTGAAAAACCAATGGCGATTCGGGGATTGTAGGTTTATTGACATTAGGTTGATCTTTATATTCTTGATGGTTGATTTGATTTTATTACCTTTATTGAATTGATTTTGTGCTATGTTGGTAATATGGGAATATTTTGATTGATATTGTGTTATGCATGATCTGCCTGGTTTTTATTATTATGCTTAGTGGATTTTTAAGCAAAGATATATATGTTGTCTAAGCGATGATTGTTTTGGGTGTGAGGATAACGATGATTTAGAAGTGCCTAACTTAGATGAGGAATGTTAAAGAGGTGTTATGGCATAGAATATGTGTCAAGTTCTAATGGAAGGTTAAGGCACTAAGATGTTAAAACGGGTTGATGAGATTCAAGTACAGGTGTTGTTGTCCACAACTGTGTATTGGTAATATAATACACAAGGACAAAAGTGTATTGGTAATATAATACACAAAGACAAAAGTGTATTGGTAATATAATACATAAGGACATCTGTGTATTGGTAATATAATACACCGTGTATTGGTAATATAATACACGTAAAACACTTCTGTGTATTGGTAATATAATACACCGTGTATTGGTAATATAATACACGTAAAACATTTCTGTGTATTGGTAATATAATACACGTGTATTGGTAATATAATACACGTAAAACACTTCTGTGTATTGATAATATAATATACCGTGTATTGGTAATATAATACACGTAAAATCAAGAGTTCTCGCAAGATCACTTCCACCTTAACGGGAATGGGGGTGGAACACCTTAACGGGAATGGAGGTGTGCACTAGGGGGAACATCCTAACGGGAATGAGGGTGTGCCCCGATGCAAATGAGGGATGGTGACAGGAGTGGTAGTGGCCACGATAACGTAAAGACATGGTGACAGGATTAGAGAGGTTACGTTTAAATAACGTGTTAGATTGCCTGTGAGTAAGGGTAGAGGATGATATATATTAACCTGAGGATGATTCGTTAGTTATGTGCGTTGTTTGTCTGTGACAATTACTGTATGATTTACTATGACTCTTTTCCGCTTTTTGATGATAGAACTGTTTCTTATTCCCTATGTTTCTGTATTTTTGTGGGTTACTTTGGTTTACGTTAGAAGACCCGATGGAGGGTTATGTTGCTGAGGAGCTGGATGGAACTCTGTATGAAACGGAGATTGCTGAGGAGTTGGATGGAACTCCTTACGAACCCGACGTTGGGGGTCGAGCTGTGATCCATGGCGATTAGAGTATAGACATTATGGACAGTGTGTCTAAGGAGCATTTTTATATTTCCGCTAAGTATGTCTGCTATTAAGTTTGTGCCTGTGAGGGACCCTACTGAGAGGATACCCTTAACAGTGTTTTGGTATTGTAATGAACAACTAAGTGTGTATTTACATATGTTGAAGTTATTGTGTTTTAAATTTGTAGAAGTTATATGATAATTAAATAAGTTTTAAATTTTTATGTATTTTCACGATAAGCACGCGATTAAGAATTGATTTAAGAAGGTAATTAATCTAATGACACAAAGAGGCATAGCGGGGTGTCTCACATATCATTCATCATCTTCCTTGAGCTTATTGTGAAAAATAGTGTTTCAATACTCATAAGTGCTTCAATTTGTTTATCTGACTATTGAAATTTATGAATCAATTTTTGTTTTACTTTTCGATTGTAAAGAGAGAGGGGTCTCTCTGAGTGATTAGGGTGAGGTGTCCCTAAGGTTGAACATTGAGACTCTTCACAAGAGTGTGGTATCTCGAGGTGAAGGAGTGCTCTATGGTGTAAAGGTTTTTCAAGCTACCTGGCAAAGCTTGTGTGTTAGTGTATGAAATCCCACAGGTGGAGTGGGGACTGGATGTAGGTCATAGTGGAGGTGACTGAACCAGGATAAATCTGGTTGTGTGGTATCTCTAAACTCAAACTCCTTTACTTTCTGTCTATGATCAAGAACCTGCGATTTTGATGTTTAAAGTTCAATATAATTTCTGTTCTTGATCTGTATAAACTGTATTGAAACCTGAGTTCGATTGCAATCAAGTCTGTGTTATCTGCGTTCAAAACCGAGTTGATCAAAACCGTTCTTGATTGCTGAAACTGAAACCTGCAAGTTTGTTCTTGATTATTAATGCTTGTATCTGAAACTTGCATAACTTGTTCTTAATCTTTAAAGGTTTAATCAGTTTCTGTATTTTGTTATTACTGAGTTATTGAACCTGAATCTATTCTCTTTTAATGCTAAATTAATTATGAATCAATCTTTCTTATCCTCATCACCTTCTATTCAATATTTTATATAAACCCTTCATTGATTTTGTAAAAGATCCCGAGGCCACAAATCCGCAACTCTGATTTGAAAAGTTTTGTGAAAAGTTTTTTAAGAGGGAAATATTTTAAGAAAACTCAATTCACCCCCTGTCTTGAGTCGTTGAAGCCAAAACAACATGACCTAGGCTTCATGGTTGATATTTTCTTGGAGGATGAGGAGCAGCCTGGTATGATTGAAATGGCAAATAATAGAGAGAGGTCCATCAAGGACTATGCTGTCTTTGATCCTCAGACTATGAACACTGGGATAGGGAGGCCAGAAATAATTACCCAGCAGTTTGAATTCAAGCCTATGATGTTCCAAATGCTTCAAACTGTTGGGCAGTTCGGTGGTACTCCTACTAAAGGCCATCATCTACATCTGAGGTAATTTCTGGAAGTGGCTAGCAATTTCAAGATCCCTGGAGTAAGTGATGATGCTTCCATTACTTCTTGGAATGGCCTAGCTGAAAAGTTTCTGACTAAATACTTTCCTCCCACTAAAAATGTCAGAATGAGAAGTGACATCACTTCATTCAGGCAGAATAATGATGAATCACTATATGAATCATGTGAGAGGTTTAACGAGCTATTGAGAAAGTGTCCTCATCATGGCATTCCTGTAAGTATCCAAATGGAGACTTTCTACAATGGATTATTGCCTCCATCAAGATTGATGTTATATGCCTCATCTGGAGGCACATTTTTGACAAAATCTGATAATGAATCTTATGAACTAATTGAAAGCATAGCAGCTAATATCTATCAATGGCCAACTGTTAGAGCAAGTTCTTCTAAAAATACTGGCTTGTCTGCCCAGCTTGCTGCCATCACTAATACGTTAAAGAATTTGACTGCTGCCAACACAAGTAAGGAACCTATCATGGCTGAAACTGTTATGGCTCAGTGAGTTATGTGACTTGTGTTTTCTGTAGAGGGGGACACCTATTTGAAAAGTGTCCTAATAATCTTGTCTCGGTTAATTATGTGGGGAATAGAGGGAACAATGCTTTCTCTAATACTTACAATCCTGGTTGGAAGCAACACCCTAATTTCAACTACAACAATTACAACAATACACTGAACCCTGCAGCTAGAAATGCCTCTCGGCAATATCAACAACAAGGGCAGAATAGTCAACAGCAACAAAATCAAGCTGCTGCAAAGGAATCCTCTTTGGAAGCTATGCTGAAAGCTTTAATGACTGAAACTAAAGCTTAAATCCAAAATCAAGGAGCTGCTGTGAGAAACTTGGAGAATCAAGTAGGTCAGTTGACTACTGCATTAACTAATAGTCCTACCGGTACTCTACTTGCATCCACAGAAACTCCATCTTCCTCAAATGATAAAGGGAAGGAGCAAATTAAAGCTATCAACGTGAGGAGTGAGAAAGAGCTGCCAGATGTTGTAGCATTTAAGCAGAAAGGAACAAGGGCAACTGAAACAGCTGAAGTAGAGAAGATAATGCCTCATTCAGTTTCAATATCTAAAAATACAGTGCAAGTTACTCCAAAGTAGACTGAGCCTAAACTGACTCCAGAGAGACCACCTCCTCCTTTTCCACAGAGGTTGAAGAAGGCAGCTCAAGAGAAGCAGTTCAACAAGTTTCTGGAAATTTTGAAGCAGTTGCACATCAACATACCCCTGGTTGAAGCCTTGCAGCAGATGCCCAACTACACCAAGTTCATGAAGGATATTCTCACAAAAAGGAAGAAGTTGGGAGAATTTGAAACAGTTGCTATGACAAAGGAATGTAGCCTAATGTTGCAAAACAAGGTCCCTCCAAAAATGAAGGACCCTGGCAGTTTTACAATCCCTCGCTCAGTAGGAAACACTTACTGTGGTAAAGCCTTATGTGACCTTGGACTTAGTATCAACCTGATGCCAATGTCTATATTCAGGCAGCTTGGCATTGGTGAAGCAAGGCTTACTGCAGTGACCTTGCAGTTGGCTGATAGATCTATTGCCTATCTTGAAGGAAAAATTGATGATGTGTTGACCAAGGTAGACAAGTTTGTTTTTCCTAGTGGACTTCATTATTCTTGATTTTGAAGCTGACAAGGAAGTCCCCATTATCCTTGGAAGACACTTTCTGGCAACAGGCAAGACTCTGATTGATGTACAGAAAGGAGAGCTTATCATGAGAGTTAATGATCATCACTAGTGCAGAAAAGGGATTTAACGTTGGTTAAAATTGACCTCTAAAGTTGATTTTTGAACCGATGTTGAAATGGACGATGTTGAATGTAAGCATTTTAGACATCGGTTCTCACTAATAACCAGTATCTAAATTGCTCCTTCAACATTCTTTTTAAAAAGATATGGCACTTTAGACATCGGTTATTTGTGAGAACCGATGTCTAAAGTGCACTTTAGACATCGGTTGCCTTTAAAACTGATGATAAAAGTCTTTTAAAAAAAAATATGATACTTTAGATATCGGTTATTTGTGAGAACCAATGTCACTTTAGACATCGGCTGCCTTTAGAATCGATGTTAAAAGTCTTTTTTTGAAAAAAAAATTAAAAAAATATGGCACTTTAGACATCGGCTGCCTTTAGAACCGATGTTAAAAGTCTTTTTTTTAATTAAAAAAATGGGTTTGTTATATCAATTTGGCTATATATTCAACAAAATAAACATCAAAACATGTTCCCCAAAACATAAATTCATTATCAAATAAAAACTTCAACTTACAATCTCATTTCTAGATACAAACTTCAAGTTTCACAGCTAATTACAATATTTCTAAAAATCTCATAATGTTTGCTTCACCAAAGAAAATATTAGGCATGTACATTTCCTGAAGCTCCCTTTGCATATGGTACATATTTGACATGCCACGACAGATGAGGAGAGAGATCAAAATATATTTAAGTGCAAGTAAAGGAAAGGAAAATAGCAGGGGATCTTTCATATGGTTATCACATAGCCAATTGGCCAGAAACATGAGAAGCTGGCGGCCCACATGTTCATCTCCATGCACGTTTCCAATATACTGCATCAGCATCAGTATTATTCTGAATTTGACTGTTCCTACCACCCAATCCGTCATCCTATTCTAAATTTGAAAGTTTTAGATGTCTCTAATATTTTCCTATTACAGGTCTGTGTATCTCAAAATCTAAAAAGACTGAAATAAAACGATTATCATAAGCAAGTTGCTTCACTGGTATTGGATGCAAAGCACTCACTATAAATATCTTCTTCTCCCGGCTTGTCAGAAATCTCTGTCACCCACTATACGGAGGAAAAACAAAAGAAAGACAACATTCACTTCAAATGAAGCCATTTAGATTCAGAATTGAGTTATGAATGAATTCTAAAAGAAACGGGAAATTACCAATGGAACTCCATTCACGCTCTTCCCAATACTAATAGCCCATTCCAAGAATCCCTCAGAGAGAAACAAATAGCAAGTCAGTTTAGCAATTGCAAGAAGCACTGGCTTTCTGAGAAGTTATGTAAAGAAATGTTTTTCTCTATGTCGTTTATTCATCAAGCTGAAGGAAAATATATACATGAATGGGCAGCAACTCTCCTAATAACTCCTAATAATGTTACAACAACTATCAAGGAATATAAATCAAATGTGATTGTTGTTATCTGATATTATACAAGACTAATAAAGGCTATTAAAACTAATAATGGCTAATAAGTTCATTTATTCATTAAATATGATGTTAATGAAAAATGGGGGGTTCGAATGTCCTTTGCTTAGGCAGAATTTTGAGATAGATAATCAAGAGAGAAGCACAGCACCTGTATATCCTAGAAATGTTGCTGCAGCTTTGTCCAAATTCCTTGATGGCCCTTTCAAGGTTAAAATTGGTCATATATCCTTGTGCCAAATCGCACCGCAAAAGATAATAAATTAAAAAAAAATTTGATAAAAATGAAAGTGCATTATTTGAAGTTAATTGCTATACATGGGAATAACCATTATGATTACCTTTTCTGAGCATGAGATTCATTGTCCTCAAACAAACGTCTTCCAATACCAACATACACAAAATAGTTAGAAATTTCAAATTTCAAGATTTCAAACTAAACAACAAACATTCTCAAGCTAACTATAACAACCATAATACAAACAAACTCCCGCCCTGAAGTTGTGATCTTCCACTTCAAAACTTCTAAAGCAAACATAATTATAAATTCAGATGCAAGTTAAAGTTTCTGGGCAGTAAAAGGGTAAATGAAATTTGCCTTCAGAACATTAACAAGTTGGAATTATCTAAAAAAAAAACTTAACAAAAAATTGCAAATATAAAATATGGGCATAACTTCAATTCCTTCAAGGAACCAAATTACGAGTTTCAGATTAGGTTGAGCTAAGAGTGTGAAATAAAAGAAAAGGAAGTGAGGGTTAGGTTAACATACCAGAACATAGTGTATATACATATGACATATCATTTATATAATTAGATTGAAAATAATAATGTGTAACTGACATTGATGATAACATAATCAATGACGAGCGATCCACACAACACCTACATATATGCTACAGAACACAGGGTTTTGCCAGCATCTAGGGTTTTATTTGAAAAATACTATGAAGATTAATTCTAAAGAAAGAAGGAGATTAATGTAGCACACTACTACTAATCAAAATATGCACCTCATAAGCTCACACCACTGCAGCTATAAGTTCTATATTGTAGATAAAACTTATACAAGATATGCATAGCCAAAATCTCCATACAGAATCTAGTTGCTCCCTGGTGGTACTGTTCTACGATTATGCTCAGGATCTCTCTCCACTTACAGGGATATCATCAACTGGAATATGTATATGCTTTGATATGTCAATACCTAACTCGTGTAGAAGGTGTTTGCTGTCAACCTTTTTGTGAACGAATTGGTGGTGGTCATAGAGACTATATACGAGCCTGCAAAGTCATGAACAACATTGAAAAGATGATTATTACAAGTAATAGAAACTTCCGCTACAGTTTTATTGGTCATGCGTGATGTAAATCTAAGAAAAGGAGCGCAAGAGAAGCGAAGAAGAACAAAGAGAGAAGAGAAGAGCGCAACACTCTGAGCTTGAATCGGTTTGGTAACACTCTGGCGACGGCGCACACTAAGCGAAGTTAGCAGCGGCCAACTATGATGGCGAGGTGAGATGTTTTGGCAGAAAGAATGGAGGGAATGAATCAAAATGGGTTTTAAGCTGATAGACATCGGCTATATGTAAAACTGATGTTATTTATTGACATTAGACATCGGTTGTTGTAAAGGAACCGATGTCAAAAGTAAAACAAAATTTCAAATTTCCTTTTCTATTTTATTTGTAGACATCGATTGATAAAAATAACTGATGTTAAAAAGTTTTAACATCGGTTATTTTAAGAACTGATGTCAAAAGTTTTGACATTAATTTCAAAAATGTTATCACCTCATTTTTTACATCGGTTAAAATTAAACCGATGTTAAAATCCTGACGTTAAAGGCATATTTTGCACTAGTGTCAATAGGTTACTTTTAATGTTTTCAATGCTCTGCAGTATCTTGATGAGGAGATGAAAAACTATTCTTTTATCAATGGTATTGAGTCTCTGGTACAAGAACAATTTCTAGCATAAGGGCAAGGCTTAGGCACAGAATTTGAGTTGAATAATGAAGTTGAATTCACAAAGGCAGAGCTGAAAGTGCTAGCTGAAGATAGAATGGTGCAAAGATCTTGGATAAAAAGGTATGAATCACTTGAATTGATTGATGGTACTTTCAAGGAGAATGTACCCTCTATTGTCAAACCTCCTGTTTTGGAACTGAAGCAACTTCCTGTCCATCTGAAGTATGCATATCTTGGTGATAAGGACACCCTCCCTATTATCATATCTTCATTTCTTACTTATGATCAGGAAAATAGTCTTCTTGCTGCTCTAAAAAGGCATAAGAAGTCTATTGGTTGCAAATGGCAGACATTACAGGAATTAGTCCTAGTCTCTGTATGCACATAATCCTGTTGGAGGAAACTGCCAAGAATAGTGTTGAAGGTCAGAGGAGATTAAATCCAATCATGAAGGAAGTAGTGAAGAAAGAAATCATTAAATGACTTGATGCAAGAATCATTTATCACATCTCTGATAGTGCATGGGTTAGCCCTGTGCAGTGTGTCCCAAAGAAAGGAGGAGTCACTGTGGTGAAGAATGAGAAGAATGAATATATTCCCACAAGAACAATTTCAAGATGGAGGATATGCATGGATTACAGAAAGCTGAACAGGGCTACAAGGAATGACCATTTTCCACTGCCATTCATTGATCAAATGTTAGATAAATTATCTGGGAGATAGTTCTATTGCTTTCTGGATGGTTACTCAGGCTACAATCATATAGCAGTGGCACCAGAAGATCAGCAAAAGACTACCTTCACTTGTCCTTATGGTACAGTTGCTTTCAGAAGAATGTCCTTTGGGCTTTGCAATGCTCCAACAACTTTTCAGAGGTGTATGATGGCCCATTTTTCAGATTTCATTGAGAAGACTACGGATATTTTTTTGGATGATTTTTCAGTCTTTGGAGACTCATTTATGGGATGTCTAGACAACCTGGAACAAGTGCTTGACATATGTGAAGGGACTAATTTAGTGTTGAATTGGGAAAATGTCACTTCATGGTCAAGGAAGGCATTGTATTAGGTCACAATGTGTCAAAGAAGGGATTGGAAGTGGATAAGGCAAAAAATTGAGGTGATTGAAAAACTTCCTCCTCCTACTTCTGTCAAAAGCATCAGAAGCTTTCTAGGGCATGCTGGATTTTATAGGAGATTCATCAAAGATTTCTCCAAAATATCCAAGCCCCTGTGCAAATTGCTAGAGCATGATAGTGCATTTGAGTTCACAACTGAGTGTCTAGCAGCTTTTGAAACTCTGAAGAAAGCCTTGATTACAACACCAGTAATTGTAGCTCCTGATTGGGAGAATACCTTTGAACTCATGTGTGATGCAAGTGACTTTGCAGTGAGAGTTGTTCTGGGACAAAGACACAACAAGGTCTTCCATACTATATACTATGCTAGTAGAACCCTCATTGATGCTCAAATCAATTACACCACCACTGAGAAAGAGCTCTTGGCAGTAGTATTTGCCTTTGATAAATTCAGACCCTATCTGGTGGGAGCCAAAGTTGTGGTGTACACTGATCATGCAACAATCAAGTATCTCATTGATAAAAAAAGATGCAAAACCAAGGCTTATCAGATGGGTACTCTTGCTTCAAGAATTTGATTTGGAAATCAAGGATAAGAAAGGCATTGAGAATCAGGTAGCTGAATCATTTGTCCAGAATTGTTGAAGGAGAAGGATCAAGGTCTCATAAGGATATCAAGGAGTGTTTTCCTGGTGAGCATTTGCTGATGATGGAAAATGCTGCAGCACCCTGGTACGCTGATATGGTCAATTTCTTGGTAAGTGGAATAATTCTAGTAGAAATGACTCTCAGCAGAAAAGAAGATTCATGCATCAAGCTAAATATTTCTTTTGGGATGAACCTTACTTATACAAGAAATGTCAAAATCAAATTATGAGAAGGTATGCTGCAAAAGAGGAATTTCATGACATTTTGAATGACTGCCATGCTGCCCCTTATGGAGGTCATTTTGGAGGAAAGAGAACTGCTGCAAAGGTATTGCAAACTGGGTACTTCTGGCCCACTTTATTCAGAGATGCCCAAGAGTTTGCCAAGAAGTGTGATAGACGTCAAAGAGTTGGAAATATTTCCAATAAACAGGAAATGCCATTAAATACTATTATGGAGATTGTGTTGTTTGATGTGTGGGGCAGAGACTTCATGGACCCCTTTCCTGTCTCTTTTAGGAATGCATACATTCTAGTTACAGTTGACTATGTTTCTAAATGGGTGGAAGCAGTAGCATTACCCTCTAATGATGCTAAAGTGGTTACCAAGTTCTTACACAAGAACATTTTCACCGGATTTGGCACTCCAAGAGCCATAATCAGTGATGAAGGCTCATATTTTTGCAACAAACTCTTTACTAATTTGCTTTCAAAATATGGAGTAAAGCACAAGGTGGCTACTGCATATCATCCCCAGACAAGTGGCCAAGCTGAAGTTTCCAACAGAGAGATCAAAAGGATTCTTGAAAAAAAATGGTAAACCCTTCAAGGAAGGATTGGTCATTACACTTAGATTATGCTCACTGGGCCTACAGAACTGCCTTTAAAACTCCAATTGGCGTGTCTCCTTATAGATTGGTTTATGGAAGAGCTTGTCATTTACCAATTGAGTTGAAGCATAAGGCATTTTGAGCCATAAAGAAGCTGAACTTTGATGCTCAAGCAGCTTGGGCAGCAAGATTGATGCAGCTGAATGAATTGGAAGAGTTTATGCTCTTTGCTTATGAAAATGCTGAAGTATACAAGAGCAAGACCAAGACTTGGCATGATCATAAAATCCAACCCATAGAACTTGTGGAGGGTATGCAAGTGCTCTTGTTCAATTCCAGACTAAAATTGTTCCCTGGAAAACTGAAGTCAAGATGGTCTGGACCATTCAAATTGGTCAAGGTCTACCCTTATGGAGCTGTGGATTTGCTTGATGAAAGCTCTGGCAGGGAGTTCAAGATAAATGGACAAGGGGTGAAACAATATTTTGGTGAGCCTTGTGCAGGAATGAAGGCCACCATTCATCTTTCAGACCCCTAGTCGACAAGTGTGAAGTCAGGCTAAGGACATTAAACCAAGCGCTCCTGGGAGGCAGCCCATCTTTCTATCCTTTATCTCGTCTGTTAATTTCAGTTAGTTAGTTTTAATCATTTTAATTATTTTTTATTTTATATAAACAAATGCTGCTAACCCCTTGTGTTCAGGCTTAAGTAAGCTTAGGCCCAAGTGTTGAGCTGGAAAGAGTGGGTTAGTGTGGTCAACACGAGCCCAGGTAGCAGGAATTTTTGGGTGGTGGTTTGGACATTATGTGAACCAAGGTTGGACCAGAATTTAATTTGAATTTTAAATTCAAAAAGATGAAAGGTTTTGGGAGGAGACAATTATGGGAAACGTGGTGAAATGCTTTTACTTCAACCACCCATTAATGGCCACCTCCCTCTCCACCGCTCACGTCCACTTCTAACCTCTCACCTCGACCTTCTCTTCTCTATTAAAGCACTTTCTTCTTCTTTCCTAACCACACACTCGTTCCCACTGCCCCAAATTTGTCTGTCTCACGTGTCCCTTTCAACCTTTTCAACCTACTTGTGATTTAACAAATCAAAAGCACCATGGGGAAGACCAAAACCCAAGCCACAAAGAACACTTCCACTGTCCCCACCTCTGAATCCTCTGAAGACCCTGCGAATACTTTTGTTGATGAGGAGGGGATAGTGAAGTTTGAGATGGAGATTGTCAAAAGAAGATTTCACTTGGAGAAGGGCTTCTTCCTCACTGATGATGCCCACTACTGCCTCATTGAGGAAGTGGCTAAGGTCATTGATATGCACAATTGGAAGAAGTTCGTGACTCACCCCAGGGACACCATAGTCATGGTGAGAGGTTCCAAGGTTTTGTTCTCTGTTGCCACTTTGAATAGACGTTGGGGGTTAAAAGAAGTTGAAGATGAATACACTACTGAGCTAGCAGGGGTGTTTGAAACCACCTTGAATGATATGATGAAGGAGGTCACTGTGGAAGGTGCTGATTGGCTTCAACAAGATGACAACTAGAAGATTGCAAAGCCTGATCTCACTCCCTTAGCTAAAGTATGGTACCATGTACTCAGACACAAGATACTCCCAACAGCTCATCTGGAAACTGTGAATAAGGAGAGGCAAATCCTCTTGTATTGCATCCTGAAGGGGAAGAAGATCAATGAAGGCAAGTTGATAGAGAAGGAAATCATTTCATGTGCATTCAAGCCAAATGGGCTCCCTTTCTTTTCCTCCCTGATCAGTGCCCTGTGTCTGAGGAGTGGAGTCAAAACTCATCCAGGAGAAGAGATTCTTGCCAACAAGGGAGTTGTGGATCTTGTTGCAATTAAGCGTTTTGCAGCCTCAAGTTCAAAGGTAGTAGCTCAAGTTCCTTCCTCTGGGCAGCAGGATCGCCTAGAGGACTTGGCCAAGAAACTGGATCGTTATACCGAAATGCTGCAACATCACATGAAGCAGCAGCAACTTTTCTGGAATTTCTCCAAGGAACAATTCATGTGGCAGAAGAAGACTTTTGAGCTCAACAAGTTCCAGCAGGCCGCTCTTTTGCCCCAATTTCCTGAAGCTATATTTGAACCCTTTAAGCCAATCTCTCCTGCACCAGAGAAACCCACTGCAAACTCCAGCTTAAGTGAGCACTCTGTTAATAACATTGAAGTGAGTTATGAATGGTCACCACCACCACCACCAAGAGAGCCTACACCACCACCACCTCAACCAAATAGATCTAAAAGAGGCAAGGAGAAGATGTTTGAGGAAGCAACAGAAGGCCCCCTCCACCAAAGAAAAGCAGAATCAAGCATAGGGCTCCTCCCATGATAAGAAAGAAGAAAAGACTTAATGAGGATGCTCAGAAGACTCCTACTGAAACCAGTGAGGACTCTGAAGATAGCATGTCTGTTCTAGGCAGAGCTGGTCCACTTAAGGCTTTCAAAGACACTAAGGCTCAAGCAAAAGCTGGTGCAGGGGAGGATGATGTAGCTGAAAAAGAAGGAAGTGCTGAGGTGACCTTCACTAAGGAGATTCTAGCAACATGTAACCCAACAATGAAGCAGTTGGCTAGATCTGGCAACAGAAGGAGAAGTTCTCGTTTGGCTCAGCCTTGAGCAAAAGTTCCACTCAAGGTGCTGTAGCAGATGATCATGATTTCCCTTATCTCCCTTTAGTGTATGTGGTGTTCTGTTTGGTAGTTGTAGTTAGGGTTATTTGTTTTCGTTTCTGCTTTAAGTGTGTAGTGTTGTCTGCTCGCACTGTTTCAAAATGATTAATGATTATTGTTAATTGGGGGCCATTTTGAAAGAAAAATTGAATGAATGACTCAGTTGTTTACTTTCCATGTTCATCTGATGAAGATAGACTGTTTATGATTGTATATAATTGCATGCTCAATGGGACTGTCATTCTGTTAGCTCTTTCCCAACAATATCTCCCTAACCTTAAATTGGGCCTAAAAGGATGATTGTAATAATGAAAAACCAATCAATAAGGGAACTGGGCTTTACATACCCCCTATATAAGGATTTGAGGGTGAGGAATGGACTAGGTATCAACCTGAGTTGGGGGGGGGGGGGGGGGGGGTGTGAGGATTAAATGTATGTTGTTGCATCCAACAGCATAAGACCTGTGAGCTTTTGAACCTCAACATTCTTTTCTGTAAAATTTATATTCATGTGTTTACTCTGCAGAACTTGACTTGTTTCTTTGTCACTTGCACATATCAATGATGCACACAACAATGCTTGAGGCACTTTTGTTTGTTTTTACTACTTTAAAACCAAAAAGCCAACACATTCAATCTACCATTGTTTGTACCACTTTTGAGCCTAAGCCCTTCTTTCTGTGTTAAACCACATTACAAGCTCTGCATCTTGGAAAACAATGTTTTACCCTTTTAGGTGGAGTTTGGGACTGTAATTAGTGGTAATGAGCTACAATTTCAATTGAAGGGTGGGTTGAGGACAACCACCAAAATAAGTTTAGGGGGGATACCATGTACCAAAAGAGACATGGGAGAAGCTATAAGAAATGGAAATGAACACTGTAAAGTGTGCGTTCACAATTTATTTAAAAAAGAAAAGAAAAACAGAATAAACACCCCCCTTTTATAGTAAAAGTGTAAAGTGGATTTTTGGGAAATAGTCAAAGTGGGAATTTAAGTGGAGGAAAGATTATAAACCCCGCCTAAAGTTAGCTGCTCTCTATAAAAATATCACACCTGAACCTTAGCCCCATTACAACTCATTTAAGTCCTCTTACTGTTTGAAACTTTGATTGTGTGTTTTTGAATGTTAGAAACCCGTCAAGCTTATGATAGGGTTGCATGTGAATGATGATTGAGTGACCCCAAAGTGCCATCATCGCTTAGAGTGAAAGGAGTGAAATGACATAACTCCAAATTTTCAAAAACTCCCCTTTTCTTAGGAAGTAAACTTGGTGCATCTAAACCCTTGAATCCAAACCAGTAGGAACATCACTCAAGACCCTGTTGAGAGGTTGGAAATGATAAGAATCTATTTGATAAAGCCAAATTGAGTGTTAAGGGATGACACACACACATTCAAGAAAGTGGTTGAAGTGTGGTACTTCTTGTTGAGCATGCTTTTGAAAACTGATCTGAGGGTTGCCATGGAAATTGCATAAATTGTTCTGATTTTGTTCATGTGTTGAAAACTGTGTACCAAGTACCATTACTTGAGGACAAGCAATGATTCAAGTTTGGGGGTGTAATAACTCTTAGAAATAAGAGTTATTATTGCTTTTATAACTAAATTGTTGTTCTTGCTTTGATAATTTAGGAAAAATAATGCATGTTTCTAACAAGAATCTAATCAAGTGAAATTAATTAATGTTATACTGAACAAGTTGTTTAATTCTTAAAAATTGTATCTAAAAAGAGGTTTGAAGTTGTGAGCCGGAACTAAATATAAAGCTGAAGGAAGCTGGATGGGAATTGCTCTGGAATGCTGCAGCTTCTGAAAAAAGGAACACTGGAGGACAAATGACCTGCCAGCTCAGCAAGTACACTTTTCACTAAGAACAAAAGGACTACAGCGCGTCCCTAAAAGTTAGAAATAAAAATGAAGACCTCAGCCTTGTGTACTTGGGAAATGGGCCAAGGAATGTTGTAATATTTGATTTTAATTTGTAAAAGCCTAAAAAGTGAGGAAAGAGAGAGAGAGAGAGGGAAAAAGAAACCCTATTTGGGGAACAAGTTTTAGTACAAATAGTAATTATCAGCCTCCTTTGAGGTCAGCTAGTACATAGGGTACAACAGCCACCTCCATTTTTATATTTCATATCTGTAATTTCTTGTTTTTACGCTACATGTTTTTATTTTCTTTTAATATGTTTTGTATTATCTTTAAGCTCATTATGAGCTAAATCCTTTTAGCTAGGAGCTATGATTTTGTAATTAAGACTCATGGGTGACTTATGTAATTGAATGTTACACATTTTCTTCTATTCTGCGTTGTATGTTTATTTTAGTTGATGTTGATCAACTTGACTAGTGTATTGCTAAGTAAGTTTGGAAAAATTTAATTAGTGGAAATGAATAGAAGATAAGGTTAAAGTTGATTAATTGGAAAATTAATTGTTGCTGTTGGAGCTAGGAATAGCCTTTTAAGACTTTAAGTAGTTGGACATGTGTAAACCATAGTTGAGTGAAATTAATTTGAGCTTAGGAATAAGGAACATTTAATGAAGCTCAACTTTATTGCTGGAAAGCAAACTTTGAATTTCTGGATTCAATGTTGTTGCATTCGGAAGCATAAATTACCAAGTAGTTGAAATTATAAAGGATTAGTTCCTTAGCTATTTACCTATTTCAGTAACAACTCATCTTTATTACAGTTGCTGTTATCTTGCAAACAACATTCATTGCAGTTAATTACTTGTCCTCTTTATCAAATTGTTACCAACCTCTTTATTAAACTAAATAGAAAAGTTTACTCTGAAATTTATATTTAACCCATTCAAATCCTTGTGGGAACGATCTCTTTATTCATTCTTTATTACTTGTCACGAATGTGTTCACTTTCACACTCCGCACATATACTTTAAATATGGCAACAGGGCTTTGCGCCGCCATCCGCCCCGGCGTCAATTTCCGTTTTCTTTTTTCACACACACATATATATTCTAAAACTACCATATTTTAATTCTAAAATCACTAATAAGCTTGAAACTATTTCAAATTTATGTCATTGATTGATAAAAATTAGAAAAACATACGTATATCCTCTTGTGTATAGAGTGATAATTTTTATTCTCACACTTCATGTTTCTACAACTACTATAGAGCGGTCTTTTTTAGCTATGAATATAGCGAAGACTATGCAACAAGATGAAAGATGAACTTTTGATTGACTGTCTGCTAATATACGTTGAAAAGAAAATTGCTTAAAAGTTTAGTATAGACTCAATTATCGATGATTTTTGTGACATGCATAAGAGATTGTATCTTGAAATATTATTAATGTATCTAACGTTTTGGAATACATAATTATGCATATGTATATATTTATTGAATGAACTTATTTTTTATTTTTGGCCCCCTAATCATGGGTCCGTCCCTGGTCTTCTGGATGCCCTTTCATGAGCAGAAATGGTCATCTTATCTGCTATATTTTGTTCTCCTACTTTAGCGGCTTTGTCTTACTTTGATACATTAGATATTGCAACTGTGGGTTTGGGCTAAGGTGCACCACTCACATTTTACACCACCCACATGTCAATAACTCAACCAATCATTTATACAACTAGACCATTTGACTTTTCAATTGGTCAAATGTTGAAACTAAAACAAGTCTTTGCAAAAAAATACACTACATTTTCGTATTTGATTATTAACCCAAAATTTTAAAAACAAAATTAAATGATCCCGTGCATCTCTTCTCATAATGCATCTTTTCTTTTATTTCAGAAACTGGGTGATTGTCTTTCATGGTGAAAAAGATGTCGTGCCCACCCAAGCAAATGGGGCAAGAGAGGGTCAATGTCAAGCTTTTGAGTGTAATAGGGACCTTTTGTGCTTATGTGTTCTTTCTTCTTCTTCCTTTTGCTTTTTGAGATGGTTTACACTATTTCGAAGATGACCAAACGTGGCGATGCGTGTTCATCGCTGCATACCTCATCTTTTCCGTCGCACCTCGTCCTCTCCTTCGCGTACCTCGTCTTCTCCGACGTGTTGCCCAACCATTACCATTCAAGATCTGGGTTACGAATTTATAGATTTGTGATGTTGAGATGACGAATCTGAACCACGACGACGGCTGGGTGGCAGGGAACAACATGCACGTGGTAGATCTGGACGGACACGATAGATCTGAACAGTGGAGGTCAAGGGTTGAGTTCATGAGGGAAAGAACATGGCGGACGTGACGGGGGAAGATGGTGAAGGGACGGTGCTGGTTTGGGTTGTGCGACGTCGCCGACGGCAGACACTAGGGGTGTCGGTGGTGCTGCAGTGGACGAAAATTCAAAGGCAAAGCTCCTGTTCCTTGTAACACCCCGAGTTTTTCGGTTTTATAATATCAGAAATTTATATAACGGTAAAGAGTTACGATTAAAATTTAGGTTGAAAAGTCAGGTGAAACCCGACCTGTGAATTTCACTGACAGTATAATTATACTAATCAGAAGACCTAATTTTGACTAGTGAACGAAAAACTTAAGGTTTTTATTTAATTTTCAAAGTTTTTGGTTATTTTGAAATATTTCAATAAAAAGTGAAATAATATATTTTATCCGGGCGGTATATTAATCGGGTAAGCGACAGAGCTGAATACGGGATTTCTGTGAGCCACTAGCGGATAATGCCAATGAGTCATCCAAGATGACTCACCCATGTGAGTGCATTTATGATGCACATGGCCTCATCATTACCAACTATAAGGAAATTGCACTTGGGTCCTTAGACTTTTTCTATTTTGTAATTTGGTCCTTATGAAACAAAATTCCTTGCCCCTTGGACCCTATAACTCACGGCCCAAGCACCTCCAAGAGCCCATCTTCACTTCTATAAAAGGCAATCTTCATCTTCTTCATCAAACTTTGTCATTTTGCCATTAAAACTCATAAGTTACATAGCTTGATTTTGTGAAGAAAGTGTTGTATTATTTGCCCATTTCTCAATTCCAAGAGGTATATCATGCTCTCCTCACTTGATGATCATGATGTTTTTCAATTATTTTTATGATTCCATGCCTTGTTTATCATTTTCAATTCCTAGATCTTGAATCTTTGAAATTCTCTAGAAAATCATAGAAAAATCTTAAAAATATGAAACTAATTTCTATGAGTTAGTTATCATCTCTACTATCATAATCCAAGAGTATGACTTATACCAAAATTTCCTCCCTATTTAACCCTCCAAGGCCGAACCCTACTTGTGTGGGTGTAGGAGGTTTTGTTTATTTTTCTTAGAAAGTGAACTTGTATATCATCTTTCTAGTATGTAAGTATGTTGAATCCAAGTTGTTGTGTTCAAATAAAATCCCTAGCTCATATTTCTATTAAAGACCGAAATTGAGTTTTTGAGGAATTGGAGTATTTGATTTCAATTCTTTGTGTTAAACCATTAATCCTATGTCTTAAGTATTAAGGATCACTAATCCAAAGACTTAAGAAACCTAGAAATTTTTAGTCACTAAACCCTAACATGGCTGTAATTTACATATAGGGAATAGGTGATTTTATTTACTTGTTTTTGATTGGCTGATTGTGATTTGTTGAAGGATAAAAGTGTTGTGTTGGGTACGTGTGTTGACGACTTCCGGATTCACGATAAAGTTTTAAATTGGAATCTAAATTCTTCAAGAGGTAAGAGGGGGATTGCCTAAGGGATTTTTCCGATGGCTATGTGCTAATTGTTGTTGGTCTGTATATTTATCTGTGGTTGTGGTGTTTGGCTTAGTCTGTTTTGAATTGGTTTAAGTTGTGTTATTTTTATCTGTGATGGTTTATCTGCATTTAAATTGTTTATCTGCAGTTATATATTATGATGTTGTGATGCATGATCTGCCTGGGTTAATTGCTATAATATTGTTGATGAATTATTGATGTTGTTTGTGGATTGAAAAGCCTGACAATGGTCAGTGCTTAGTAATGAGGTTCAAAGTGTTAAAACGTTTTACGAGAAAATGAGTTTTAATTGGTGAGAAATAGTAATATAATATTACTTAGGTTTTTGGTTGGTGGAAAATGAGAAAAAAAAAGTTGAAAATATCGCTATTTTAATGATTTATCGGTGTAAGAGTGACCTATGAGTTACAGTGAGGACGTAACCGTGAAATTATTTTTGTATTGTTAATTTTTATGTGGATAAATCCAATATATTATAAAAGTTATTTTATGAAATTAATCTTCAAAAATAACTTAATGATGATTTTAGAAAATTATTTAATTAAATGGAAAAGATCAAGTTTTTACTTAAAGGACTTTAAAATGCTAGATGACGGCAATTCGGAAAAGTATTTACGGCAAGTAATTTCAAAGTGGTAGTTTTCATTTTAAACCAAGATTTAGTCTATGCGACTCTCTTCTTGAAAAGTAAAGTTTTCAGAAAAAGATTTATTAGAAATTTGATGATTTTATAAAGAGATTTTCAATTAAGTTTGAATGGTTTTCTGTAAACGAGTTTTACTCAATGGAGTTACTTATGACAATTTGGACAAGTTGTGCAGTTTTAGTTTTAAACGAAAAATGGTGTACTAGTATTCTTAAGACGTTATGGACATAGTATCCTTTGGGTTTGGTGTTCTACTTAAGGTGTTAGGAACAAAAGGTTTTACATGCATTTACTTGACAGACATGCCAATGGTGTTAATCTGGATATCTTGGTGGACAAGATATTCAAGATGGTTTAAGTTTTATTCTGGATATCTTAGTAGATAAGGTATTCAAGAAGGTGAATATGGATATCTTAGTAGACAAGGTATTCCAGAAGGCGAACCTGGATATCTTAATGGAAAGGTATTCAAGAAGGCGTGCCCTATTTGGCAATCGAGCCTAATCAGCTCATTTATTTGGTGTTTGTAGCTCCGGAGATTAAGTATGAATGTAGATGATGTATATGAAGTGTTCATGCATAGTGTTCAAATGATGATGTTTGGGGTGTGAACCCATTGATAAATTATTTGCTTTGATATGAATGTTTATGTTGTTATGAACATGTATATGTTTATCTGTTTTATTTTGTGTCGGGTATGTAGTTGTCGTGTTAAATCCATATATTGGTTTCTCACTCTTGCATATTTTCTTGTTGGTCTCTCTACTTGTGGAATATATTCTATCTGAGTATAGGTGGACCTGAAATATATTTCTTGTTGGTCTCTCTACTTTAAAGTGACCGTGGATTTTAAAAATGACCTCTGGAGTCTTCTTAGTAGGTGTCGTATAGAGTGACCATCTCAACTAGGGCATTAGATTGATTTATAACTTATATGTCTAGCTTTAGAGAGTCGTTCTTTTAAAGTAAGACGTTTTCTGTTTCCAGTAATGTATAATGATATCTTATGTTGTTTCTTTCCCTAAAGGACCTATATGGATAAAGGTCTAGATGTGAAAATAATATGATACATTATAGTTGTATGATGCTTTCTATATATATATATATATATATATATATATATATATATATATATATATATATATATATATATATATATATATATATATATACCCGTATACGGTTATATTTGGAACAGGGTTATGTATGTCAAAGAAAAAAAAAATTGCCACTATTTTTGTATTACAAAAAGTGTTAGAAAACATTATTTTTCGAAAGTAACCAACGAATTATAATTTTATTGTCCGTATTTGGATAACTATGTGGTTACCTAAGAAGGGGTGTCACATTCCTCACACCGTCGCGAAAACCGCCACCCACCATTGGCGACTAACTCGCTCAACTCTTGCCTTAAGCATGTTGGGTTTGGGTTCCAATCAGAGAGAGAGAGTGTCTTTGTAAACAAAAAATATTTTTTGCCATATTCATATTCTTTTTAAACAAAAAATATATATTTTAATATAGGTCAGATTTACAAATACAAGAAATACACATACTATACTATAATATATTGTCTTTGTAAACTTTGACTACAGTATAAATACATCAAGCAAGTTTGAAAATTTCACTAACTCATGTGACTATTTGATTGACCCAAAGTTTATTACATGAGTGATGTAATGGATAGTGTAAAATATGAGTGGTCCATCTCACCCCAACCCGCAAGTGTGTGCCCGGATCTTTTTGTATTATTGATGTAGAACAAGATTTGCGGTTTAATTTATTCTGCTGCGGGTAAATGAGTTAATGTATATATGTGGTTGCTTTTTTTTTTTTTTTTTTTTGACTATCCTAAGTATTGCAGGATTTTTTTGTTTGTTTACGCAAGTAAAAGAAAATGACAACTTGTTGCTATGTTTTTCTTCTCTGTTTTTGGGATTAATACGTATAAGGCTTTTGATTGGTGAAATAGTCATACTTTTGTCTAGATTAGTCGGGTTCGGTATGAAAGTTATAACATTTTATCTTCCTTATATTATTATTTTGTAAATGGTTTTGACTACTTTTTGTACTCTCAGATTTATATACTTTGGCTTATAAAAAAAATGATATTTAGGGTAAATCGTTAAATATTTATTAAATATTAATTTTACAATAAATTTTTAAAATTTTATTAATAATAACTAAAAACAAATAAAATATTTGATAAACACCATCCCTTAGAAGAAAATAAATAAATACCATTGAATTGTTGTATTTCGAATATTACGGAATCAAGCGCGGAGACAGTAGTTTCTTGAGTTGTCTTTTGGTAAAAAATCGTTCACAATGTAATATGTGGTTTTATATTTAATTATTTCTTCAAGAAAAAGAAAGAAAAATACTGTTAACCAGCTTCTATAATCATAAAGGAGATAATTCTAGATTACATATCGCCTATGAACATATTATTTGTAACAACTTTAACAATAATATACTCTTAGGGAATTAGGTGCGGAAGTTTCTATGGGAGCCTCCCGGGAAGATGGATGGGAGGTCGTACGAAGAAAACGAAATTACAAAGGAAAGATGATCGATAAAGGCAGGCAGCGTATGTTGGATTTTGCTGTCACGGGTGAAAAGCTCAATGTCAACAAGACCCATTTAGTTTCCTTTTTCTTTTCAGAGTTCCCAGATGCATTCGGGGCAAAGGAGATGCTGAGTGTGTTCCAAAAGTATGGGAGAGCTATTGAAGTCGTCGTGCCATGCAAACGTGACAAGTGGGGGAAACGTTTCGGTTTTGTCAGGTTCATGAACGTAACAGACCCAAAGTTTTTTGCAACTAAACTTGATAATATCATAATCGGCAGTCATAAAATCTACGTGAATATTCCCAGATTTGAACGCAACATGCAACATGGGGATAAGAAAACGGTCCCTGGGAAAAATCAGGTTTTTCAAGCGGAAAGAGCTGCCCAACCTCGTTCATGTAAGGAGAAAGATAGTCATGAGGGATCCTCATATGCCAACGCTGTTAAAAATGGAACAAGTGTCACTAAGGGGTTTGCGATGAAGGAGAGGCGTTATGTGAAGAAATGGCGCCCTGCGAATCTGGAGTTTTCGGTGGATATGGGAAAAATCCAAAAACTGGGAAATGCTTACGTGGGGAAAGTGTGCATCCCGGGTACTACCTATTGTATTCAGGATGAATTCCTTCGGCAAGGATACTTCGCAGTAAAGGCTACTCCAATGGGGGCGAATATGGTTCTACTGGAAACAGAGGACAATGAAGACATGCAAGCGTTGATTGAAGGAGGAAGAGACTGGTTGTCACAGTGGTTTGAGGAAGTCAGACCGTGGAGCCCAAGGGAGGTGGATAATGAACGCTTGACTTGGATCAGGTGTTACGGGATCCCTGCGCATGCATGGTTCGGAGTTTTTTGAATTCCTAGTTTCTCCTTTTGGGTCCTTTGTTGATGTCGATGACAACACCAGAAAGAAAAAATGCATGGATGTTGCCAGAATTTTGTATCATACAAAGACCCATGATTTGGTTATCCGGGTGTCGACTGTAAACATCAATGATGTGTTTTTCTCGATAAAATTGGTTGAAGACTGGTATGGTCCTCTGCAGTGGTTGACGCCCTATCCACGTTCGTCGTTGGAGGATGACAGTGACGCCGGTGCCAATGGTAGTGAGACCGACGATTCCGAGGAGTTGGAGGAAGGAGAGATTCTCAAGGACATTGATGTGGATATTTCAAACTTTAATCGCGCAATGATTAATTATGATAGTCTGGACTTAGGAAATGGGGACGCTCCTGATTTCAAGAGCCCTTCGTTTGAGGCTGGCAAGATGTGGTGTATTCAGAAGGTGCAGTGTATTCAGAACGGTTGTGGTTTGGAGACTTGTAATAACCTTCAAGTTGCTGTGGTAAACGAGGAGCCTGTTCCAATGCAGGTAGTTGGTGACGTCATGGACATAGTGGAGACTTCAAGTGTGGGCTCAAAATTTAAACAGGCCCATGACGTTAGAGTTGGTGGGGAGAAATTGGTTTCTCATGCTGGTGTGGGCTCGGGTGGGGCACAGGAAATCTTTGCAAAAAATCCTAATGAGGTGACAAGTAAAAACTGTGAGGCCCAAAGCTATGCAGGTGTCACAACTAACTTGGTTACAATTCAGGGAAGGGGTCCTTATAAACAACAGAATCAGCACGTCTTGGAGGTCTCCAATTTTTCTGGTGGTTCGGTGCTATGTTGTGAATCAACTCATAACTCGGACGTGGTCTGCGATAATGCTAGATTTTGGAGGAATTACGAAGAGTCTCTGCCGGGAAAAATCTGGGCACGGGCAAAAGCCATTGGCGTGTGTGGAGTGGAGCGGGATGAGACATATATTTCAGAAATCAGAGCCATGGAAGCCAGAGACCATAATGCCCATGGTTTGAAGGAGAGAAAAGTGGTCAGTCATGTTTATTATCACTTGGAATGTGAGGGGGTTACGGGATCCTTCTAAGCGTCGCAGAATTAGATCCCTTTTACAATCAGGTAATTTTGATGTTTGTATGCTTCAAGAGTCCAAATGTGCCTCGATTGATAATAAATTTATTCATAGTCTATGGGGTAGTAAGGAGGTTGAATGGGTTGCTAAAGATGCTGATGGTCTTTCTGGTGGTTTGATTATGATGTGGAAAACTGGTTTGTTTAATGTGATCTTCCCATTTTCAGGTGAAGGTTTTGTTGGAATCTACTCAAAAGATAGTTACTCAGATAGACCTGTATATATTGTCAATATATATGCACCTTGTTTTATGATCAGAAAGCGCAAAATACAGGATGATTTGTGTATGTCTAAGGGCGGTTTTGAGAAGGGGGGGTGGTGTTTGGCGGGAGATTTTAATGTTGTGTTAGATATCAATGAAAGAAAGGGGAGGAATACACAGGTGAACCAGGCTGAATTGCAGGGATTTAAATGCTTTGTTGATTATATGGAGGTGGTGGATGTCCCTCTGTCAGGGGAAAAATTCACTTGGTTTAGCCCCAATGGTAAATCAATGAGTAGACTTGATCGCATTCTCTTATCTGAGGGGGTAATCCAGGATTGGGATATTTCTGCTCAATGGGTGGGGGATAGAGATATCTCAGATCATTGTCCGGTGTGGTTGAAAGGAGGTGTACGAAACTGGGGCCCAAAGCCGTTTCGCTTCAACAATTGTTGGTTGGAACATGATGGATTTGGGGATTTTGTTAAAAACCGTTGGGTAGATTTTAGTGTGGAGGGATGGAAAGGCTTTGTTTTAAAGGAAAAACTCAAGCTTTTGAAAGATAAACTGAAATGGTGGAATAAAGAAGTTTTTGGTGTGGTTGATTTAAGAATTGATGAAGTTGTGCTGGGTTTGAATTCTCTTGATGAAATAGCTGCCAGTGGTGGTGATCCAAAGCCAGAACAGAGACAGATCTTGAATAGTCAGTTTTGGAATTTGCTTCATAAAAAAGAAAGTATTCTTCTACAAAAACCCAGAACAAGGTGGTTTCAAGAGGGTGATGCAAACACTTCTTTTTTTTCATGCCTATATTAAAGGAAGAAGAAGGAGAAATCAGCTGGACGCATTGAAGATTGATGATTCGTGGATTGAGTCGGTTGAGGATATAAAGAATGAAACGCATAGGTTTTTTAAGCAGCAGTTTTCTTCAAATTTGTCTTTCAAGCGTCCGAATTTGGATGGTATATCTTTTAAAGAAATTTTGGCAGAAGATAATAGTCTCCTAATTGATATGGTTTCTTTGGAGGAGCTTCAAGAGGTTGTTTGGTCTTGTGATGGTAATAAATGCCCGGGGCCGGACGGCTTTAATTTTAATTTCATTAAGGCAAATTGGGAGTTATTAAAGTCGGAGCTGCTGGAATATGTTCTGGAATTTCAGAAAAATGCATGTCTCCCTAAAGCTATTACATCCTCATTTTTGGCACTCATCCCGAAAACTAAACATCCACAGTCCTTGAAGGAATTCCATCCTATTTCCTTAATTGGTTGCTTGTATAAGATTATTGCAAAGTTATTGGCTTCCAGGCTTAAAGTAATTTTGGGCAAAGTCATTTCTCCGTGTCAGTCCGCTTTTTTGCCTAAAAGGCAAATTCTGGATGGTGTCCTCATTGCTAATGAGATGATTGATTTGGTTAAGAGGAGGAAAGGGAAGTGCTTACTCCTTAAGAGAGATTTTGAGAAAGCATACGACTCGGTGGATTGGGACTATTTGGATTATATGATGTCTAGGATGTGTTTCCCTTTGGTTTGGAGAAGGTGGATGAGAGCATGTATTAGATCTAGTTCGATGTCAGTGCTTGTGAATGGCAGTCCTACCAGGGAGTTTCAGATGTCCCGTGGTTTACGTCAAGGAGATCCACTTGCCCCTTTTTTATTTCTAATAGCGGCTGAGGGTTTATCTGGCCTGGTATCTAATGTTGTTGAGAGGGGCAGTTTTACTACTTACATGGCTTTTCTCGAGGTGTCATTTCCAGTTTTGCAATACACGGATGATACGATCTTTATGTGTGAACCTACTTGGGATAATTTATGGAGCTTAAAATCTATTTTGAGGGGTTTCTAATTGGTGTCCGGTCTTCGAATTAATTTTTCCAAGAGTAGTTTGTTTGGCATCAATGTTAATGAACGATTTATGGTGGCGGCTACTAATTTCCTATCCTGTGCTTCTAGTTCACTACCGTTCAAGTTCCTTGGCATCCCGGTGGGGGCAAATCCCAGGAGAGGCTCTACATAGGACTCTTTGGTGGAGATGATGCGTAAAAGGTTAGCTTCCTGGAAACATAGGCATCTTTCTATAGGTGGAAGGGTTACGCTAATTAATTGGGTTCTGTCTGCTTTACCTGTCTACTTATTTTCCATGTATAAAGTTCCTAAGAAAGTGCTAAAGGTTCTATATAGTATTCAAAGGAATTTTTTGTGGGGTGGTTTTAATGAGTCCCGAAAAGTTTGTTGGGTGAGTTGGGAGAAGGTGTGTAAACCTAAAGAGATGGGGAGGTTTAGGAATTAAAAATTTGGAGGTCTTCAATATCAGTCTTCTCCCAAAGTGGAAATGGAGGTGTCTACATGAATCCGATGCGGTCTGGTATAGATTTTTATCTCTTAAATATGGTCCTCTAGCCAGAATTTTCCTTGAGGGCGTCCGAGTTCGCAGTCATGATTCATTATGGTGGAGAGATTTAGTATCTTTTCATCCAGGCTGGTTCAATGATGCAGTTTGCATTAAACTTGGGAGAGGGGATGTTGCACGCTTTTGGGAAGACAATTGGTTGGGTCCTTGTTCAATTAAATCTACTTTTCCGGTCTTGTTTAATGCTACAGCAAATAAAAATGCCTCTGTTGCTGAAGTTGGTTCGTGGATCAACGGTACTTGGGTGTGGAATTGGGAATGGAACCGTCAAACACTACAAAAAAAAAGGTTGTTTAGCGATCGAAAATAGTGACCAAATTTTTTGGTTGCTATTGGTGACCGAAATGGAGACCGATTATAGGATCTACATGAAAGCCTGATTAGAGATAATACTGCGACCGAAATAGCGACCGAAATAGAGAGTAGCAAGGTTATCGGTCGCTATTTCAGTCGCTAAATAAAGGAACTTAAAAGCCAGAAATTTTATGCCTTTTAGCGACCGAAATGGCGACCGAATTATGCAGCGGTTAAATTTTATTTACATTTGCGACCAATATTAATTCGGTCGCTAAACGGCGCGTTAACAAAATTAAAAGTGCATGTCTTAGCGACCGATTAAATAATCCGTCGATAAATTCATGGATTTAAATTTTGAAATGGCACCCTTGCGACCGAATTAGCGACCGAAATATTCGGTCTCTAAAAATTAAAATCCCTAAAAACGCAGAAACCCCTTTCTTCTTCCATTTCGCGATTTCTCTCTTCCTCTCTCTCACTCGATCTCTCTTTCTCTCCTCCGGCCACCACAGTTCGCGACTGCCGCCCCTCCTCCGACCACCACCATCACGGTAAGCTCTCCTCTCTCTCTCTCCAGCTCTCTCTCTCTCTCTCTCTGTTTCTAACTTTTTCTCTCTCTCAGTTCCCTCCTTCTCCGCACGGCTGCCACCGTTGTCGGCACCACCAGAGCAGCGCCGCCGTCCTCCTCCTTCTCTAGTATGTTTTCGTCTCTCCTTCACTTTTTTGGTCTCATTCTGCTACATTTAGTGGTTCTGTTCTTCAGTCAAATTATAATGGTGGTTAAATCCTGACCACAAGTTCTCTGTTGTCTATGTTGTCTATTGTTTGTTCTTTGTTCTAAAATTATATTTGATGTTAAGTTGTTTGTGTGAATTAAGTTGATTATGAAAAATGCACGTGAGTTGTTTGAGAATTTTCTCTGTGGGTAATGCCAAGTTTTTCTCTGGGGAATAGTTAGATAATTGAACTTTTCTTCCTAAGTGGATTAAGAAGCCTTTCAGGCTTTCACACTACATTTTTTATTTTTTATTTTTTATTTTTTTATAGGACATTTCTTAAGTTTTATCTCATTCATATAGTTTATCTTGATGTGATTTTATGTTCATAAACTATTTGCAGAGTTTAAATTGAGACCTGTTATCAGATTGCTAATATATGCATATTTTTTTTTGGGTTAATGCTAATATATGCATATTTTTTTTGGGTTAATGCTAATATATGCATCTGTCCTTATTGTTTTTCATTTATGCTAAAGTTTAATTGTAAGATATCATGATATGCTGTTGATATTTTCTTTCCATTATGCAGAATGAGTCATAGTCTCTTAGATATCCAAGTTCTTTAGAGGTTATTATCTGTTGCAATAAGCTGTGTCTTTGGTCTTTGGTCTTTCTGTTGCCAGGTTTGTTGCGTATATTTCCCACCCACCCTTTGCCTGTTTCTCCCTTGTCTTTTTACAAAATTATTATGGTGTCATGAGATTCCTTCTCTTTTCTTGTGTCATAAGTCCGTAAACATATTTTCTCTCTTTGTTTTGTTTTCCGCAAGTCCTCCTCATGTTCTCTAGCCGATTTATTTTATTCCCATATTTTGGCTCCAGTGGTTTTCTATCTTACCTTCCATATTTTAGAAAGCAGCTCTGTACACAATATTATGAAAGCAACTCTGGTTTTCTACTCATTTGTTTCACTAGGAAATGGAGCTTTCCAGAAATAGTTGTTGATGACCATCCTTACTAGGTTATCTAGGCACTTCCGGTAGCATCTGCTTTCCTGAAAATTCTCTGTGACCATCCTTCAAAACGACGTAAAAGCATCTGCTTTCCTGAAAACTAATATGTTTGCTAATCTGTAAAGTTGCATGTGAAGTTGCATTTCTTTGTTCTATTTTAACATGCTAGTATGCGACATGGATCTTTCCATCTTTTCTTATTAGCACTACTAGATATCTTGTTGTTTGTTAGTGGAGAGCTGAGTTCAATAGGAAGGTATCCTGTCTGAAAGGCAAGATGCTGATTGTGTGCTGATAATTTAATATTTATGCATGCATTTGCAATTATGTGTTGTTTGTTAGTGGAGAGCAGAGCTCAATAGGATGTGATCCTGTCAAAATGGCGGGATGCTTGTTGTGTGTTGCTAATTTAGAAGTTATGCATGTGTTTGACAATTATGTGTTGTCTTGTTAGTGGAGAGCGGAGCTCAATAGGATTTTTGATACTATATTTTATTTAAGTTTGTATTGAAATATGCTTCAATATATATTTGTTGAAGTATGCTGCAATCCAAGCTTAGGAGTTGTTGATACATGCTCTAATTAGTTGATTTTCTATTTGCATGTGTATTGTAATTTGGTTTTGATTTTGTGATGGTGTTGATATGCCCATATGTGAGAATAGATATGTTAAAGGATCTTGCTTGACAGGTGTTTGTTATATTGCTTACAAGGAGATATTATAGTTGCTGTCCTGAATACCCGTATGGACATAGGTTCAGTGTTTTCCTTATAACTGTTTATATAGAACTATTTTGTTTATGATTCTTATTTTGTTAGAAACTAGACTCGATTTGCTACAGTTTAGGCACTGAATTTGATGTTTTTAACTGAGTATTGATGAAGAAAAATCTGTTAAAAGTTAGAGGACAATTGCTGTCCTATTTTTCGAATGCGATAGCTTATTGGTTAAAATTGTACTTTTTGGAATTCTTTTTCCCAAAACTAAATTTAAATTTATAAACTAGACTTGTTTAGCTTTCCATATAGGGGTCGTTTGTCTAAATCCGACTTCATTTGGTATTTTAATAAAATCATCTAAGTTGACTAAAAACCGTACGAATTCTGCATATGTTGCTAATGAATGTTGATTGTTGGGTTTTGGGACCTTAGGCTGTAACTTAATTACATGTTGTTTGTAATACTGTGATTTCAATTGGGAATTACTTGTTAATAGTAGTATTGTATTCTAATTTAGAGATTATAGAATGTTCATGTGAATGGTTTATATGTTTTGTTTAAGGTCATTAGTTGTTAAGCGATAGATTGATTTATGAGTTAAGTTATTCAATCTTATGATGAAATGATTATGAAACACCATTTGGCATCCAAAGGTAGTAACCATACTAATCCTCTCTATGACCATCCTTCAAAATGACGTAAAAGCATCTGCTGAAAACTACTATGTTTGCTAATCAATAAAAGTTGCATGTGAAATTGCATTTCTTTGTTCTATTTTAACATGCTAGTATGCTACATGGATCTTTCCATCTTTTCTTATTATCACTTGATGAAGTTTAGACATATGACTTGTTTTCCTTATTGTTTTATCAGAAAATGGATCCGACTAAATGTTTTGAGACAGCCATCCATATAGACCAGGTACAGTATCTCATCAACTTAAGAATAATGATCGGATTCACGTAATGATAGTTAAGGCATAAACTAATCATTACTAAATTGTTCTTGTGTATTGGTAGGATTTGATTTCAATCCCACGATCATTCTACCATCGTTGGGGACAAGAAATACCGCGTGTTGTGACTATTGAAGACAAAAGCGAAAATTTGTTCAATGGGAATATAGTAATCCATGAGGATCGCCCATATTTTGCAACAGATACAAATGGTGTCAGGGAGTTGTATTTGTTGTCCACTGGTGCATTGGCAAAGTTTAAGTACCTTGGGGGTTCTCGTTTCTACATGTTCATCCCTTTGGAAGATTGATGAGTTTTGACATTTTGATTAGTACTTATTGATTGTGGTGTGTTTTTTATAAACAATTATTAAACTTACGTTAATTAATGTATATGTTTTATTGATCATATTGACTGTGGTGTTATGGATCGTTGGCACATCATATTTACGTTTTCTATTTATTCAAAAAAATATTGGTGTATTTTGTTTATATCAGAAATTAAAAATCAATGGGGTAATAGTTGAAAAACAATATTTGGTCGACAGAATTAAGTTATATGAAAATTTTAAAAAAAAAATATTTGCGACCGAAATAGCGACCGAATATCGGTCACCAAATGAGGTGAGCTGCGACCAACTATACGGCGACCGAAATATATAATTTTGCGACCGAAATGAAGTTCGGTCGCTAAACATTTAGCCACCAGGGTTTCTGCTACCCCCTTAATTCGGTCGCTAATTTGATCGCCAAGCTATATAGCAACCGAATTATCATGTTTAGCGACCGAAATCTTCGGTCGCTAAAGTGGTTTTTTTTTTTGTAGTGAAATTTCGGCATTGGAGGAAGTCTTCTTGGTGGAGGCACAAGCCTTGTTACATGGGTACAATCCTAGTGAATCGGAAAATGATATTTGGAGGTGGAAACGTGATCCCTCGGGTACTTTTTCTGTAATTAAATCATCTTATTCAGATATCATCTCAAGAGAAGATGGGTTAGCTTTGAATCAGAATTTATCTAGAGTTATTAAGGCTGTATGGGAGACTTCCATTCCCTCCAAGGTGGCGGTTTTTGTCTGGAGGCTTTTGCTAGATAGGTTGCCAACTAGGGATGCTCTTCTCAAAAGAGGCATTATTGTGGACAATCATAACACTTGTTGCGTTTTTTGTTTTGTCGATGCTGAATCTGTTAGCCATGCTCTTTTCTCTTGCCCCTTTGCTTATAAAGAGTGGAGCTCAGTTTTTGATTGGATTGGTATGTCTGGGGTTTGGCATCATAAGGTAATTGAAAATTTTGTGCAACATTGTCTTCCTTGAGGTAGGCGGGGTAAGAAGGTAAAATATATTATCTGGTGTGCGGTGGTATGGTGTCTATGGCTTTTACGTAACAGGATCATTTTCGGTGATGATGTGGTTGAGCATTCTGTTGCTATATCTAATATAAAATTGGTTTCTTGGGGCTGGTTTTTGGCTAAGGAAGGTAGAAATTCAAAGTGGAATTTTTCTGATTGGTGTATGAATCCGTTGGGCTGTTTTGAACCTTTCCTGTAATCCATTTGGTATTGTATTGGGATAGAGTACCCCTTGTACTCCTTATTCAATAAATCTTTTGCTTATAAAAAAAAAATAAAGGAGATAATTCTTTATATTAAAGAAAAAAATAACTATGTCAGATAACTAATAACAAGAGTAGCTCTCAAAAAAAAAAAAACAATACCAAGAGTAAGAAATTCATGAAAAATACAGTATTTACAAATCTTGGTTAAGAAAAACAAAACATAAAACGTTGACCTAGTACTTATCAAAATCCTAAACCCTATGTTGTAACTTGTCATGGATGCAGAGAGGATTTTGGTTAACCAAAACTCGACGACCAATCTCTTTGAAATCCACTTTGCATGCATGCAATTCTGGGTATCTATGCCTTCCACAGAACACATCACCACAACGGCACTCAAACCCTGTTAGTCCAATCTTTTTGTAGCAGATCTTGCACCTGTTCTTGTTCTTCTTGCTCTTAGAGGCAGTGGCCGCAACAGCATCAATAGCAGCACCAACATCAGCATTAAAGCTCTCAAAAGCACATGGTTTTTGAGAATTAGATGATGAGTGATCCGGAACAGTGATTTCACCCTTCGAGTTATTGGTTTCACTCTTCAGCCTTCCATCATCTGATTTAGTGATGATTTCTTTGAGATGATCATTGTAACACTTTGAACAAAGGTTCTTGTTTGCAGCAGAACCGTAGAAGCCACAACCATTAACACAAAGTGATGGATCCATGTTGTTTGACTCAAGGAAAAGCTAGAAAATCACTCTACAGATTTAGAGAGAAAGCGAAAGGTTTCTTAATAAGAGGCTCAAGGTTGAATTTGTTAGATGGATGCATAGGATGGGTTAATTTATAAGTAACTCCCTCAACCACTTATCTTGCAAGAAATTGTAGATTATATGTGATATTTTATTTATTTATTAAAAGATTCAAATTTTGGATTGCAATCTATCAATATTATTAGTTAGTTACGGGGATCCTTTGGTGTGATCACATCTCTGTTATCGTATCTTAACTCTAATTATATCTCAATATTCATTTAAAGATAAATATAAATCTGTACCAGAAAAGATAACTATAAGATTGAAAAGAAACTAGAAAATATTAATATGCTATATAGGGGCGAGTTTTATCTCCTAAGTTAATTAGTATATAATCTAATTAAATCCTGCTTTGATTTTGACTCTTTCAGAATCTTATGCATATCTGCAAATTAATTGATCAAAAACCCCCCCATTTAATTTCATTGTTTAAATGGAGATTTGGATAAATCGTATGCATATAAAGCCCATTTAAAGATAAATACAAATCTGTACCAAAAAAAGATAAATCATATGCATATATGTACCAAAATATTGTATTTTGTAGTTTCTTTTAACTCTCACAGTTATCTATTTTTGGTATCTATTTTTATTTATTTTTTGATAATGAAGGACCAACAAAAAAACCCTACCCAACACTACGAGGGGAACTATCCCCCATAGCATCACCACTAATATACAAAGATAACAAAGGAGTTGGTTTAATATAAATCTATTTATTTATCTTTAAATGAGTATTAAGATATAAATCTTATAGTTATATTTTTTTTTTGTACCGATTTATATTTATCTTAAATGACTATTTAGATAAAAAAAAACAACAACTTGGGTGGGGTGTAGGACATGAACTAATGACCCGATGAATCGAAAATCCTGTCCACACCAATTAAAGCTCTCGAAAGCACATGGTTTTTGAGAATTTGATGACGACTCATGAGGAACAATGATTTCACCCTTCAAGTTATTGGTTTCACTCAGCGCCCTTCCATAATCTGATTTAGTGATGATTTCTTTGAGATAATCGTTGTAACACTTTGAACAAAGGTTCTTGTTTGCAGCAGAACCGTAGAAGCCACAACCATTAACACAAAGTGATGGATCCATGTTGTTTGACTCAAGGAAAAGCTAGAAAATCACTCTACAGATTTAGAGAGAAAGCGAAAGGTTTCTTAATAAGAGGCTCAAGGTTGAATTTGTTAGATGGATGCATAGGATGGGTTAATTTATAAGTAACTCCCTCAACCACTTATCTTGCAAGAAATTGTAGATTATATGTGATATTTTATTTATTTATTAAAAGATTCAAATTTTGGATTGCAATCTATCAATATTATTAGTTAGTTACGGGATCCTTTGGTGTGATCACATCTCTGTTATCGTATCTTAACTCTAATTATATCTCAATATTCATTTAAAGATAAATATAAATCTGTACCAGAAAAGATAACTATAAGATTGAAAAGAAACTAGAAAATATTAATATGCTATATAGGGGCGAGTTTTATCTCCTAAGTTAATTAGTATATAATCTAATTAAATCCTGCTTTGATTTTGACTCTTTCAGAATCTTATGCATATCTGCAAATTAATTGATCAAAAACCCCCCCATTTAATTTCATTGTTTAAATGGAGATTTGGATAAATCGTATGCATATAAAGCCCATTTAAAGATAAATACAAATCTGTACCAAAAAAAGATAAATCATATGCATATATGTACCAAAATATTGTATTTTGTAGTTTCTTTTAACTCTCACAGTTATCTATTTTTGGTATCTATTTTTATTTATTTTTTGATAATGAAGGACCAACAAAAAAACCCTACCCAACACTACGAGGGGAACTATCCCCCATAGCATCACCACTAATATACAAAGATAACAAAGGAGTTGGTTTAATATAAATCTATTTATTTATCTTTAAATGAGTATTAAGATATAAATCTTATAGTTATATTTTTTTTTTGTACCGATTTATATTTATCTTAAATGACTATTTAGATAAAAAAAAACAACAACTTGGGTGGGGTGTAGGACATGAACTAATGACCCGATGAATCGAAAATCCTGTCCAGACCAATTAAAGCTCTCGAAAGCACATGGTTTTTGAGAATTTGATGACGACTCATGAGGAACAATGATTTCACCCTTCAAGTTATTGGTTTCACTCAGCGCCCTTCCATAATCTGATTTAGTGATGATTTCTTTGAGATAATCGTTGTAACACTTTGAACAAAGGTTCTTGTTTGCAGCAGAACCGTAGAAGCCACAACCATTAACACAAAGTGATGGATCCATGTTGTTTGACTCAAGGAAAAGCTAGAAAATCACTCTACAGATTTAGAGAGAAAGCGAAAGGTTTCTTAATAAGAGGCTCAAGGTTGAATTTGTTAGATGGATGCATAGGATGGGTTAATTTATAAGTAACTCCCTCAACCACTTATCTTGCAAGAAATTGTAGATTATATGTGATATTTTATTTATTTATTAAAAGATTCAAATTTTGGATTGCAATCTATCAATATTATTAGTTAGTTACGGGGATCCTTTGGTGTGATCACATCTCTGTTATCGTATCTTAACTCTAATTATATCTCAATATTCATTTAAAGATAAATATAAATCTGTACCAGAAAAGATAACTATAAGATTGAAAAGAAACTAGAAAATATTAATATGCTATATAGGGGCGAGTTTTATCTCCTAAGTTAATTAGTATATAATCTAATTAAATCCTGCTTTGATTTTGACTCTTTCAGAATCTTATGCATATCTGCAAATTAATTGATCAAAAACCCCCCATTTAATTTCATTGTTTAAATGGAGATTTGGATAAATCGTATGCATATAAAGCCCATTTAAAGATAAATACAAATCGGTACCACAAAAAGATAAATCATATGCATTTATGTACCAAAATATTGTATTTTGTAGTTTCTTTTAACTCTTACAGTTATCTTTTTTTGGTATCTATTTTTATTTTTATTTTTATTTTATAACTAGCGGCAAGGCCGCATTTCTAATGCTTTTAAGTGTATTTGTTGTATAGATTTATTCAACTTTACAATGTATCGTAATAATATAAACAAACATTATATACATCAATGCGTTAATAATATCATGTTACAAATAGTTGTAAAAATTAATAAGATACATATTCTTATAAAAAAACAAATCCAAGGTAACAAATATAATTTAGTTACAACTATTATTTGACCTCGACATCGCAGCATTTAGATCTATAAGGAGATTATGTATGGATCGATTTTCAGAAGCTTTTTTTATTTCCCTGTATTACAAACAAAATAAATTTACTGAACATTGATTTATGTAAGATTAAAAGTAACAAAGCATATAAAAAAATAAATAAATACATAATTTACTTCTAATAGTTGCATACCTTGTCACGATTGTCAAAAAATCTTCATACCTTTTATCATCTGTAATGTTTTTTTGTTTAATAAACTACAAAATAAATAAAAAATGTAAGACAAAAATTTGGAATAGTCATTATCACAATCATTCATAACAAATATAATGTATTATTAAAAGAACACATATTACATCCTCAAGTAAGACCATTTTTTGTTCCAAATGCATTGAGCTATGACGACCTCTTGTGTTTGGTAATGTAGCCTCAAGTTTCCTAATAATTTTTGTGAAAAAAAGATAGTATTTTAATATACTGTTGAAATAATAAAACTTATTATATAATAAATATGTATATTGTCATATCGAATACAATACATAATACATTACCTTTCTAACCTTTGAGCCCACAATTCTCTTTTTACCATATTCCATAGCTGAGTCTTATCTGCTGTTACTGTGGCACCCCACCCACAAGAGTATATCTTTAGATGATGTACCTGATTATCAAAAGAGTAGAATATCGGTTTTTTATACAACGTCATAATATGAAGTATTCTAATAAAATTTTATAATTCACCTTGTTGTCAACTGGGCTTAAAGATGAGATTGACCGCTCAGCCTTGAATATATTCCATAGTTTTCCAAAGTCGCGATCCTATGATTTTTTTAGTCGAATTGGTAAGAGATTGATATGGAAAAATGTTTAAATAAAAGTTGTTCACATGAACCTACCTGCTTGTCACAGCACATGCCGGAAATATTTGTCATCATCTCTTGCAATAAACGGTAGCTCTCCTTGAACTCTAGTTCAACTGTTCAATTTAAATGGATAACATGATTTTTGGTTGTTCTGGGTAATATTAGTGATATGCATTATATGTATAGACGATTTAATAAATGTAAAAATACAATACCGGAGTTCGAGATAACAAAATATCCTTGAAGACAACATTTCTGGTGAAGTGGCCATCTTCCCCTTCAATTTTTCCATCTTTTATAAGGATTTTCGTGTCATTTTGAGATACGCCTCTTGATAATGGCACATATAGTTGACCATGACTGAACACATGTCGTGGAAGATAAATCCCAACATTGGGAATAGTTTGTCCCTGTGCCTTATTTATAGTTATTGCAAAACTCAGTTTAACTGGAAATTGCTTCCTAATAAGAACAAAGGGAAGTCCCGCGCTCTCGCTTGTCTTTAGTTTAATCCCGGGCAAGAAGGCTCTCCTTCCAGCATGGTTGCCTGTTATGATTTCTACATCCAACAGGTTCATAAATACACCACGACATAGTAATCGTGAACCATTATAGAGGTCAGATTTAGGGTCAATGTTTCGTAACAACATAAGCGGTGCACCCTTTTTTACCTTCAGAATATGCGGTGGCAAACCACCTGGAGCAATGGAATTTAAGTATTCTTGTTGATATAAGTGTCTTGTGTCCCCTTCGACCTCATCAAAAGAAAACAAAATTTGGTCTTCACCTGGGAAATGTTCAATAATAATGTCATTTAGTTTCTGAACATCCTCATTTTTTGGTGTTAGTATCGCTCTTTCCACCATATAAGATGCATCCCAACCATGATCTTCTAATTTGGGGAATGTTTGCTGTATAAGAAAACGTATCGAACTTTCTCCTTCCCATGGAATTGCTATTTGTTGGGGTACCCTCACCATATCATTATCCTTTGTAGGTTCAACACCATCTCCTATCCGCATAAGATAGTCGGCAAAATCTCGATCTTGTAATGCACGCATGTTTTGGCGTAGATGCAATACCTTTGTATTAGCCCATAGATGAGATTTAACGATACATGCAGAAATCGTTTGTGCCTTAGTCCCTTTTGGAACAACAGGAAGTACTTGGCGGAAATCCCCTCCCATAATCATCACTTTCCCCCCGAATGGAGCATCACAGTCAAGAATATCCTTCAAGGTGCGGTCTAATGCTTCTATAGCATATCTACTTGTCATGGGTGCCTCGTCCCAAATGATTGCTGATGTTTCTCTTATTAGCTTCGCGAGATCAGATTGTTTATTTATTGAGCAAAAGGACCCTTCCTCTGTATTGATGGGTATCTTAAATTGGGAATGTGCCGTCCTACCACCGGGTAATAATGTAGCTGCTATACCAGATGAGGCTGTCGCCAAGACAATTTGACCTAAATGTCTTAATTTTCCAATTAAGGTGCGATAAAGGAATGTCTTACCCGTTCCTCCTGGCCCATCCACAAAGAAAACCCGACTTTGCTTACGGTGGATAACATCGATAATGGTATTGAAAGCAAACAACTGGTCATCATTTAACTTCGAAACGAAACTCAAATCTTCAATAGGAACTTGGACCGATAGCTCTTCCTGTATAACTCTTGGAACAGGATTACCTTCACTGGTCTCCAATGATAATTCAGGCAAAGCATAATCGGTGATTTGTTTTCCATGTTGAAGTAATAGGTCATTCAAATCCCTTAATAGCATGTTAGTTAATGAGGACCCATTCACAGAGGATGTTGAAGGATAGTCGTCTACCATGTGGGTGTAAAACTCATCCCATAGGCTTCTTACATCTGTTGGTTCACAAAAGACCAATATAGTAGCAAACAATCTCCGTAAAGCATATGGCATTCGTAGACTTGATGCTTCAACTAAACATTCGTGAATACTGTTGTCTTGTTCTAAAAAGCCCCATTGCTCGACTGCTTTTTGGAATGTGGTGTAGCATGTGTTGTTTACTGTGAGCAAGTAATCCCAACTGGTTGGTCCTCTTATATGAGATAATAATACACGCAAATAGAATTTCTCCCTGTCTGAAGGTGACACTGTATATATTCGTCCAATAACTTTCCTTTGTATTCTTCGTCTAACCCATTCTTTATTTCCTTTATTCCACAAATAGTGTTCTGGAATCTCCCGGTACAGATAACACCTTGCTTGTGGATCGTTTCGGTTCAGGGCAAAGAATTGTGTTAGCATTGTTATGGAGTTACGCGCATCATTTAGTACATCGTCGATTCTCTGATTTGTATGGTATCGCACTTGATGTTGATTTGGAAGGTGGATTTGTAATCTTTCAACACTTGGATACATTCGGTACATGGTGAATGAAAATATTCTCCATAACGCCTCTGGAGCACAAATCCATCTTGCATCAATATACTGCTTGACCTCATCCATATGAACCTCCATGGCAACTCGATCAGGACATTTGTAAACATATTTATACAGGTACTTGATACTCTTGATACTACAGCACACTTCTACATTTATATGGCAGTCATACTTTAACAGCAACCATGGGTTATAAGGGACCACCCAGCTATTATCTATAGACATATGTCTATTCAAATGTACTGGACCAACATTCCGTCTTCTATACCGTGGATATGAGTCAATACCTTGTCGTGTCTCTTGGATGAACTCTTTTGGGAACCCCTTCTTACATTGGCCATCCTTCATACATGGTGATCTTGGATTCAGTCTACCGCACGGTCCATGAATCATGTGTTTTAGTACTGCGGCATATAATTGTGGTTCGTCTTCAAATTTTGGTATTTCCGCTCTAACAACGCTATCATATTTTCTGGGTTACGTAATCTGTCATTAGGTTCCATGATCAGTAGCATATGCACGTGAGGCAATCCTCGTTTTTGGAATTCAGTTACATACATATAACTTTTGACCTTTCCTAAGACGCCTTTTTTAATTAGGTCATGCTTCAATTGTTCGAACTTTGAACGGAAGATTCTTGTCAGCAAGTCTGGACGATCTTGTGGAGTTTGATAAGGCCCAAGTTCAGATGATATTTCAATCCATGAAGGATTGCATGTCATGGTAAGAAAAATATCAGGTTTGCCGTCGTGAAGCACAATAGCCATACCATCTTCATACCGTTGTGTCATGTCTCGACGGCTACCAATAAATGATGATGGCAATATGGTTCTCCGTCCGATATTGTCTACAAAGAGTGATTGTACGTGTTGATGGTGTTTGATGTATTCGACATATATTTTTGTATAAATAATTTTGATATATGTTATGAAGAGTACCTGTAGTAGTTTCTCCCACATGCAAAGCATCTTGCAAGCCTTGATACAATTCAGAGCGAATTTTAAGTTGGTGCGTTTGGACCCACCTTAACCTTGCTGCTTCAATCTTGACATAGTTGTCTACAACATATTGTTGTAGTAGCCGTCCCGATCTTAGCAATATGGAATAATCGTTGGAACGAATCTACAATCCATGAAACAAATAATGACTAATATAAATTTATTTTTTGTAAATTATTATAGATATTTTATAAATCAAAATATTTTAGAAATTACATTATGTACCTGAAGCATGTAACTGTAATATTCTAGACATGTTATAGGTTGTCCTTCAACATTTTTGGTTTCGCGGTCCCATCCAAACGTTCCGTTAGGGAATAATAGAGGATATTGTAATGGATCATAATATCCCGTAGTTTCTTTAACATTTATTAGATTCCCAACATGACTCATCACGATGATATCCCTTTCAGTTGAGATTGATACCGCGTCTCCACCAACGACAATTGCTGCGACTTGGGATGCAGTTGGCATAGTATACTGTGGTTGATTAGGAGGGCGCTCCTTGATGAGTAGACTACAATCACGTACATCGGGACGCTGTGCAAGTTGCTTTAATGCGTGCACATATGGATTGCACCCATGGAGAATTTGTTGCAACTTTTGAACAATATTTTGTTGTAGTTGAGGGTTTTCAAGCATCCTGTTTTGTAACTCATGCTCTGTATCGTAGATGTACATTTGCAAGAATCGTGGTCTTGAACCCTCACTTGGATAGAATCCTCCTATCTTATGATAAATTGCACCTTGAGCACGAAAACTATATATGCCACGTCCAGTTGCAGCGACATTCTGATCAATATGTACCCCCATTGAAGTGAATGAGAGCACATGATTGTAACTCCTAATGTGTTGTCTAAAATGTCTTCCTTCTACCGAGCTGTCGAAAATATTTCTAGCAACTCCGGAGGTGCATCTACTTGTTCTAACGATATCTTCCCACCGAGAGCAAAGACATGTCACGTGATTCATGATAAAATAATCGTGCATTGCAACGTGTACATGTGCTTGGGGGTGGCAAACGGGAAGCGGCCATTGGTGAAGTATTAAGAAAATCTCTAGCACTATTATGTTTTGGTCGGAAATAAAACTGCAAAGCTGCGTTTAAAAAAAATACATAACAGTTTTTTAACAGTGCATAGTAAGAAATTAAGATCACTGAATTTACAGAATAATTTATTTCCAATGTATGAAATTCAATAATATCGTACAAATTACCAAAAATTTATTAATTACTATTTCTGAATGTCCATCACTAACCGTGTACATCACTTGTTCCAGCATCATGTTCATGTGTTCCTTGAAACCACAATAAAGGCAATATTAGGTTCTGCATTACTTATTGGTGGAAAAAGAATTATTAAATAACGGAAGGTAATAATTTTTTTTTTTGTATAGAGACTGGCATTATATTAGAAATGAGGACAGACTAACACGATAGTAGTAAATAATTAATATATAAAATTTAAATATAAATATCAGAAGGTGCAAACCGCCAAATATTTAAGTATTAAAATTTCTAAAAGTCCATAACTAACCATGTCCACCACTTGATCCAGCTTCGTTGTCATGTGTTCCTTGTAACGATATTGAGGCAACAGTAGGTTCTACATTATTTATTGTTTACAAAAAAAATAATTAAATAACATAAGGTAATCAAACTGTTATGTATAGAGACATTGAAAATGAGAATCAGAGATATCACATTTATTTATTATTTACATAGAATATGTGTTGATAATGATAAGTTTTAAGCTTCCAAATTTTATAGATACTGCAAATTTACTTATATATTAACTAATATATATGTTGTTGGCAAATTACAATATCAAAGTGTTAATAATTATTTGAAAAGGAAAAATAATCAATGTTTTACTATTTTAATATAAAAGACGTAATTCGAAGATGGCATAAAATTTCAAGTTTATATTTTCTAAATGTCCATCACTAACCATGTCCGCTACTTGTTCCTGCTTCATGGTCATGTATTCCTCGAAACCTCCTTGAAGCAATATTAGGTTCTGCATGATTTAGTTTTTAAAAAAAGAATTATTAAATAAAATAAGGTAAGCAAATGATTATATATACGGACATGTAAAAAAAGAGAATGAGAAATATCACATTAGATGACGTCAAAAAATAGAAACTTTGTTGATAAGAATAAGTTATAGGGAAGAACTTTATAGATAAACTATTAATATAAAGTAATATAGTTGCTAATTAAATTGATGATCAAATGTAAATAAAGGTAATAAATGACTAAATTATTATATACCTTGTCTCATATATATATATATATATAAATATATATATATATATATATATATATATATATATATTTATATATTTTATACCTGTACGATTTTGTTGATCAGCGGTTGATCGTGCAAGACGTCTCATAGTTGTCAATCTCATGGTTCTTGACTCCATAGCAACTATATTCCTTCCACGTCTATAATGTTCTCGCCGTCTAGCTGATTGTTCTTGTCGTTGCTCTGCGGTCATTCTCTGCCTTCTGTTTCTTGTAAATTGCCTCCACATCTCTCGTTGATGCTCTTGAGATCGATGATTGTTAATATTTTCCATGTCGAAATAAAACCTAGTTATTTATAAAATGACATTAATTAACGATTTTAAAACAATTATGTTTTATATATTTTTTTTTTAAATATGAAATTAGTTTTACAGAAACTTCAATTTGGTTACTGAATAAGTAGGAGTTAGCTAGGCACATCACAAAACAATTTAGTAAAATGGAACTAAAGGACCACAGTATTATCTGGTGTATTTTTTGAGGCAAATATTGTATAGAAATGTTAATATATTAATGTATTTGGGGAACTATATATATATATACAAATAATATATATAGTTCTTGGGGTATATTTGTAATATTTTAAATTTGAACAAAAGAAATGTTTTTTAAAATACACTGCCATTATCTTATTGTATAGAAGATTACTATATATTTTGTTGACTGATATAACAATATCATATTTTTTGTGACATTGAAGTACACTCAATGCATGTCACCTTAACTCCTTGAACCCACCATGACCATAACATTCATTGTACACTAAAAAAAATTGAATTATATGGCTTCTTATAGGTTTACTGTGTTATTCCCATCGAAATTTTTATTATATATTTGTTTAACCATGTATATAATGTTATAACTTATTAAACTTTTTCATTATTACACCCACCCATATATACCTTTAAAAACTAACATGCAGAAAGAGAAAAAGGTAATGAAAGAATTAATGTATAGATACAAATATAAAGAAATAAGGTGAGTACGTGTCTTGCCGCTAGTCATGCATAAAGTTAAAAAATATGTACTGTAGAATACGAAGATAAAATAAAAAAATGCAAACAATAAAAAAAATAAAAACATTTTCAAAACACTAATCTAAGCTAACACTCCAAATCAATTATTTATTCGTTGGAAAAATTCAAAATATCAATGGAGTTGAACTCAAGCATAAAACATTACACGTTAATATAACTAATACAATGACGATTGCCATATCACAGCTTGGTCTTCGAAAGTATATTCAACAGAATCATGTATATCCATTAGTATAGATAAAGATAATAGATAAAAGAACATAATAGCAATGTAAAAGTAATGCAAACAATCAAAACATTAATTATTCAAACCCATAACCAAATATAAAGAAGATAAGGATACAATGATAAAATTAGAAGCATGGAACACTTAGGGTGCACTTGGCTATAAAAATTATTTCGTATTTTCATTTTCTCACTAACTTTTTTATTACCGCTTCTTTTTAATCCTTTCAGAAGAAATATTTCAAAATAATTTTACGTTTGTCCTATAACTCAATTGTCAAACCATAAGAATGTTTACAAAGCCTCCAAACCTCATTCCAACATTTCATGGTCTGGTTGGAGGGCTTGTACAATATATGACACACACTTATCTCCTTTTATAACCTCTCAGCCTCTTAGCTCTCTGATTGATGCACTCTAGTCTGGTTGTCCTATCTAAGTCTCTGTTTTACTTTCATCTAGGACCAATGGTAAGTCAAACACAGACAAAGTTATGAGACTTCTATTATGTTATGAGTTAATACAGTTATGTTTTTCTCATATGCTTTTGAATTGGGATACTTTTGATGAATTTTAATTCATAGATTATATTTAGCAGATTTTTTTGTATTTTATATGTAGTATTTTATTTCTGAATTTAGCGCCATGCTTTTGCTATTTTCCACAACGCCAACCGCCATATTTGTATGTCAGATTTTTGGCTTTGGTGATGTACTTTGGTGCCAGTGGTATCGTAAACTGTTGGGGCAAGTCAACCTTTGATTAATGCTTGATAATTTAACACTACCCAACTTCCTATCAACAATGGTTGATCATAGTATTAAATAAGGAAACAGAAAACTCTTAACCAAGTGCAATTGTACAGTCTATTTTTCTAGTTCTCGAGCCAACAATTTGTACATCCATAAAAACAGAACCATAAAGCAATACCGAAGCATATAGGCTATAGCCAATAAATGGTTTACTGACCTTATAGGATTCAGATTAAGCCAAAGCATCCTACAAAGAAATAAAATTGATGACGTAAATTGCATTGCAGAAATAAAAAAATATGTTAGTAACAGCTAACATATTAAAAAAAGGGCACCCAAAATTACCACGTGAACTCAAGTTGGCGGAAATTTGTTTAACATAAGTAGAAGCTGTAAGACACATCATCAAGGAAAGACAAATGATGCCAACATGTATATATTAAGTGAATTGATTAACTTCACATGTGACTGGTTCAAGAAATTTACATTTTGTAGTGCATAAACTAAGCAGTTATGGTGAAAAAGAGCAAGCGGACCAAAGATGAAGCCGGATATCGGTTGAAATTGCCCACTTAACTCAATTGTGTTCAGAGGAAAAAATAGTCACAATATAAGGTTGAAATTAAACAATCATCACTGAATCCCATCACATTTTGAACAAACTTCAACAAATAAAGAATACAACCAGTCAGAAACAATGATGAACTGATGACCCATTTCTTCTCAAACTGTTGAAGAATCAAGAAGTCATAAATGGAAACATCATTCAATGAAAATAAAAAGTTACAGTTAGAAAATGAAATACAACATATGAACATAGAAGCTTTTCTAGTTTATGAAAACAAAATTTTTGAAAATGTTAAATGTTTATACACATCGCAAATCAAAAACATATCTTAAAAACGCTACTTGATCAATCACTTGTATCTTAGGAGAAAGAAAAACAATATCAAGATAGTAAGAAATATACCTCCTTTTCCACAATAGAAGAAACTCTACCAGGAAGTGATAAACCAGATTGGATTTGCTGCACTGTCCGACCAAAAAACTGCAAAATAAATGCAGAATGGGAATCAGGCTTGACTTCAACTTCAAATCCTCAATCCATGGATTCACCCCTTTTTATAGATGGTTTCGCATGTCTCCATTTTGCTTAGTTTGTTAAATTTTAAAATAAGTGGTTATGGTAAAGGTAACTGTGTATCCCTATACGTTGCAGGAACTGCCAAATGCAACCCACAGCCCACGTTCTGTGTCGTTTATCTCCATTTATTTTAGTTTTTTAAATTTTAAAATAAGTGGGTAAGGTATTTTAGGGGTATAGTTGGCATATGCAAAAAATGACACCAAATAACCGAATTTTTTGGATGTCTGCCTTTATATTATTGTATAGATGAAGGAGCAACAAAAAAACCCTACCCAACACTACGAGAGGAACTATACCGGCCCATAGCATCACCACTAATATACAAAGATAACAAAGGAGATGGTTTAATATAAATCTATTTATTTATATTTAAATGAGTATTAAGATATAAATCTTATAGTTATCTTTTTTTTTTTGGTACCGATTTATATTTATCTTAAATGACTATTTAGATAATATAAAAAAAAAAACAACTTGGGGTGTAAGACTTGAACTAATGACCCGATGAATCGAAAATCCTACCCAAACCAACTAATTTGGTTTGGATTTTTTGGTGTTCCGGTCCGAACCGAACCGAATCGAACCCGATGGTGATTGGTTCGATTCTCAGGTTCAATGATTCTGAAATCGAACTAAACCAAATCGAACCAATTACTATATTTTAATATTTACATATATAATTTAATATTTATTATATATTTATATTTATATAAATTTTAATAATTTAATATTTATTATATTTATTTTTTACAACGTATAGTCGATTATCATCTTTCTCAAACACACCTGAATAGAAAAAATAGGTGCAGAAAGAGTTTTACCTTCTTAAATGAATCTTCCCGACTCGACTCGACTCGACTCGACTCGCCTGATAGTGTAAAACTACTTTACACATACATCCAATCAAATCTCCCGTGTCATCATTATGTGAATTTAGTTCAATTTATTAAAGTTAAAAATTTAAAACAAAATTAGAATCTTCTTATCCACCGCCTGCGTTACATTATTACATGATTGATGATCGATTGAAAATGAAAAATCAACCTGAATTGTACGAAGATTCCCACAACTTTTTGTTCAAAATCTCTTCATCCATTCCCAGACTTTGTCACCCATCTATCTTTATAACTCACATCATAATGGCCATAAAAAGTAAAAACTAACGCTGAGCACACAACATCCAGGGACAACACCCAGGACGGATCGAGACCTGAATGATTGGGAGGGCCAATTATAAATATTAAAGTTCATCCAATAAATATATATTCATCAAATTTCATTCAAAATATTCATAATTATATATTTCAAAATATTAATTATTTTGATAATTTATCAAAACACAAAACATATATCCTGCATGTCATGAAAATCATGTATAATTGAATATATACTAAACTTTTATGCAATTTTCTTCTTAATGCATATTTGAATCTATATTAAACTTTTAGTAATTTTTTTAAATCAAAAGAATGATGAGACCCGCAACTTGAAAGACAATTGACGATAAGATGATGATATAAGAATGCCGCTCACCGCTAAATATGTTGAATGATTCTTATAACTTATTACTAATTATTGATTTATTATATATATATATATATATATATATATATATAATATTCTTCATTATTTAAAAAAAAAAATATAAAGTCAGGGAGGGCCATTGCCCTCCCAAGTCCTAACCTACGTCCGTCCCTGACAACACCAAAGCTGTCCGGCGACACTCTCGGAGGCCTATACTTGTACTATACTCTCCAATGGCGACTGGATCGACTCTGTCATCGTGTTCGGCATCGGTCGCATCTTGGGGACCCACAACGATAATGTTCTGAAGAATGATTTCCATAATGAGGACAGATCGAGATTGTGAGAGGTGGGGAAGAAAGATGGTTGAGACACTGATTTTGTTTTAAAATTTTAATTTAATAAATTTAATGAAAAAAGAGAACAAATAATACACCAACTAGGGTTGGCGTGAGTGGTTAAAGGTTCTCTCGTCCCTTAACCAAGGCCTGGAGTTCGAGCCTTGGGTATAAAAAAAACCTCAGCTGGGAGGGAGATTAGTCCATATCTCATGTTAGCGGTGGATACTCCTCGAAGATCGAGAGAAAAAAAGAGAACAAATAATACGTTCCCTATTTGTCGCAGATTTATCATTTCATGGGGGAGATGTATTCAGGCCATGCCAATTCCAGAATACTTTGCAAATGAAACTTTGGGGGGAGGGGGCGTTTCTGCCAACTCAATGGGTGAAAGAAAAGTGGGTATTATTTTGCAGATACTTGCAAACCAAACTGGGGGTTTTGAAAAAATTCAGAAATTATGATAAACAAAGAGTGGGTGGAGGGGAAGGTTTACGAAGAACAGGGAAGCCATCAGATCAGAAATTCGGATTAATATTTTTTAAAATTTATTTTAATTAAATTGTTTAATTGATAAGACAAATGAGGTGGCAAGATGTTATTGAATGTACGTGTAAAATTGTTTTATTATGACGGTGCACAACACTTAATCTTTATAAACATTAGCTAACTTTTTAGCTATTAACTAATTTTTCAACTTTTAACTAACTTATGAGACATCTTTAGCAGAGCCATGCTAGATATGATGTCTTTTTAATATTAAAAGTTTTCATTTGTTGCATATTTATGTAGAAGTCGCTAAGAATTTCTTTCCTTTTGATAAAAAAAAATAAGTCGCTATGAATTTGTTCACCAATGTTTGAAATTCCCGCAACTATAGATGAGAACATTGGACGAGCACCATTGGATGGCAACAGTGGGCAATCATTTTGGACGTGGACGGGAAGCAGGGTGAGTAATGTAGGGCATGTTCATGCATTGATTTGATTCGGGTTTAGAATAATAAAATAATAAAATTCAAACTGATCATTTTAATTTGTTTAGTTTGGTTTGAATTCTTAAAAAAAAAAAATCAGTCAATTCGAGATCAAATTGATTTAGTTTGGGTCATTGGATTAAGATAAAAAAAATAAATTTTTATGCTTTTTCAGGTTTTTATCATCACATTATATCTTTTATATAAAATTTTGAATTTTATATTACCACAAGGTAAAAAGGTTTATTATTCTTCAATAACTTTACATAATAATTGAATTAATTTCAAATGTTGATATTACTTTTAATTAACATTTATTTTATTATGTAGTTATAACTTTATATACGTACGCTAATCTCTTTACTTAAAATATGATAGTGAAGTTGGATAGTAAACATGATTAAAAACATTTGGTAACATTAAATAATATTATAAGAAACTCTAAATGAATATAAAAAAGAAAAGACAAAACTAGAAGAGAGTTCTAAGTATTGCAATCTAAAATGAATAAAGTTAAAAGTTAAAAAAATAGTTGATCGAGTGATCGGGTCGATTCGGGATAGAAAATAAATCCGAGAACTGAACCAATTATTATTGGTTTGGACATTATTGAAAAAACAAGTCTTGTGAATGCAAAGCTCTAAGACACTTCTATGGATCCAAATGCTAAACTACTACCAAATTAATGAGAGCTACTTTAAAATCTAGGAAGGCATAGAAGGTTAGTTGGGAAATTAAACTAACTCCTAATAACTTGTTAAAACATCTATTTTGCAATTAGTGTGGTAGGTCAGTTTCTCAATTCACCTTTTCAAGGATATCGGGGTGCGGTATTCTAAAATATATTAAGAAGGCTCCTAGAAAAGGTCGGGTTTATGAAAATAAAGGTCACACTCAAATTTGTGCATATTTAGATGTCGATTGGGCAGACTCTCTTATTGATAGAAGGTCAACTTCTAGGTATTATGTATTCATACGAGGTAATTTGATATCGTGGAAAAGCAAAAAATAAAATGTGATTGCAAGAACAAGTGTAGAAGCAAAATATCGAGCCATGGCCTCCGCTACTTGCAAACTCGTTGGGTTAAAACGGCTAATCCAAGAACTCTGATTTGCAGAGCTGGGGAAAGGTTAAGCCTAATACCTTTGACTTGCCTTTTCTGACTCTCTAAGCTTTCTCTCTATCTTCCTTTTATTACATAGGCTAATTCTATGGTGCACAAGTGAGTTGGGTACACCCACTGCGCACAACCTTGAATAACTGTTATCTACCATTTGATTAATCTAATCCACACAATAATATCATACACCCACCACACCTTATCTCTTCCCCAACTCCATCCACGCCTTTCATGTGTCTCATCTTCAACTGTATCCTCCTCCGGCTGAGTCAACTCGCCACAATCGTCCTGCTCCATCGAGTTCGTCCCCTCGCCGTCGTGGCTGGAACTAAGTTTTCTCCTCTCCGGTGGGGAGCTTCGACGAGCTTGGAGGAGTAGATTCACTGCTCCGTGTCGGATCTCCATGAAATGGTGGTGTGTGAATCGTTGTGGTCTCCCTGTCCCATCGAGTTCATCCCCTCGCCTTCGCTGCAACATCCCAGACTGCTTTATGGATTGACGACTATCTCCACAAACCAACATAGGTCTTTTCAGCATACTTTGTCCTTACTCACACGCTTCCTAGGAAAACTTCCCAAGAGGTCACTCATCCCAGAATTGCTCCCAAGTCAAGCACGCTTAACTATGGAGTTCTTAAGTGACGGACTCCCGAAAAGAAGATGCATCTTGCTGGTAGAGGTAGTACCAATCAATTATTATAAGTCATCATCTACTGTATAATCTCATACATACACAGTCTCAGGATCCCTCTCATTCCGGTGTGTAATCGGTTTATTCATGTGTCCCTCCGCCTAGAAGCCTGCTAGGAGCCGCTCCTTGTCCGTGCCTTCTTGCACAGGCGATCACTCCCCGCCCTCATCAACCCTGGGTGTTACATGCTCACCAGCTTCCATTTGGTTTGTCCCCAAACCACACCGTACTAGGAGAGGTGCTGCTTTGATACCATTTGTAACATCCCGGGCGGCTTTATGAATGGACAACTGTCCCCACAAACCAACACGGGTCTTTTCAGTCACGATCAGAACTCGATCGACAGCATCATGAACTTCGTGGCCGGAACTAGGTTTTCTCGACTCCGGTGAGGAACTCCGACGAAGGATGTGGAGGAGAGCTTCGACGAGCTTGGAGGAGTAGATTCGCTGCTCTGTGTCAGATCTCCATGGAATGATGGTGAGGGAATCATTGTGGTCTCCAATTTTGCGGCGCTTCTCTGCCATAGAAGAACCACACCGCTGCCTTGAATCCCACTCATGTCTTGAATCTTGATGTCATCGAACATGGAGGTTTTTTTATAGCGCCACCATAAGAGAGTTGGACACCAGAGGATCGTCGTCGTTGGCAGCGGCGGTGGCTGACTTGGAGGAAGGGAGGCGGTCGAGGGAGACACTGACAGAGAGCTATAAGGGCGGTGGACACCGTAAACAGGGAGGCAACTTCTGGTGGAAGGAAGAGATTTGATCTGGTGTGGGAGGAGTAAATTAAGATCTATAAACTTCTTTAATACAATGGTTCTAACTACTTGTGCATGGTGGGGGTACCCATCCCACTTGTGCATGTTAGAATTCGCTTTATTACATATGCGGATGAGTTTAATCCAATGTGTCATGAGAGAACCAATCATATTAAAGTAGATTGTCATTTTATTAAAGAGAAGATTTTATTCTAAGACATTATCACGAACTTTGTCAACTCTAACTATCAACTAGCAAATGTTTTCACTAAACCTGTGAGAGGTCCTTGGTTGGATAGGCTATACATGTAACAAGCTTGGTATATATGATTTATAAGGTTGGGCTAAGGTGCACCACCCATATTTTGCACCACCCACTACACCACCCATATGTGCCAAATTTTGGACCAATCAAATTGCCACATGGGTTTGGTCAAAATTTCAAACTTTCTAGTTGTATTTCTACTGTAGTCAAATATATGAATGCAATATATTGTAGTACAGTATATGTACTCTTTGTATTCGCAAATTTAACCCATATTAAAATAATGTTTTTTGATTAAAAAACTGATTATATTGCAAAATAATATTTTAATATGAATTAAAATAATGTTCGTTGTCAATAATATTTTGCAATATAATCAGTTTTTTTTAATCAAAAAACTATTTTATTATGAGTTAAATTTGCAAATACAAAAAACACATATTATACTACAATATATTGTATTCATATAGTTTGACTACAGGATAATACAACTAGAAAGTTTGAAATTTTGACCAACCTATGTGGCAATTTGATTGGCCCAAAATTTGTCACATGGGTGGTGTAGTAGGTGGTGTAAAATGTGAGTGGTGCACCATAGCCCAACCCATGATCTATATGCTTCAACTTGAAGAAAAGTGTTGGAATCCATGTAAATAATATATAGATTCACTATATAAGCATATCATATCGTGTAATTTGGTACAAAACCCTTTGTAATTATTTGTATTTATTACATTAGGCCTATACAAACGAACCTCTGCTGGATACACATATTCTAGTTGCTCTTAACAATACATAATCTAGGTAAAAAGAAAAGTCAATTTTTTTTTTAAAAAAAAATTATTCAATTTAGATCATGCACTAACGTGCTTACCCGATGACTTGTGAATCAGTAACTTGACCCATTTTTTGCATAATTTAAGTGAAATATGCACCATTAGAGGATTAAATCCACATGGATAGATGTCATTTTGGCAAGCTGAGAATCCAATTTTATCAATGCAATATTGAAGTTATAGGTCCATAAAGTTATGAAATCCATATCTAAATTGCTGGATACTTTTCAAAAATGGGTAAATTGTCATATTGACATGCTCTTGCTTGTACAATAGTACATTTCAAACCAACTTCTACTCTTTTTTGCCACAATGTATTGTGCAGAGAAAATCACGAGAAAGAAACCTATTGGATGCTGCAACTCTGCGACCTGCAACAATAAGATTGAAGTACTACTGTCTGCTCAAGAGAAAGTAATTTCCAAGACTCAAAACTGGCCTAGACAGGTTCCAAGGAGTACTTTCCAAGGCCAAACAAAACTAGTTTACACCAAAATTCTCATCTGCCTACTGTTTTTAAATCAACCTTTTAGTTTACTCAGTTAAGTCTCTGTTGCAAACTATGGCTTTACTCTGTTGAGTTTGTCCATTGTAAAAGAAAATTCCTTCTGCAATGTAATAAAATCCTGGATTCTGCAAGGGTGGCTGATCTTGACAAGTAAATGATGTATAAGCTGCTTCCCAAAATTTCTAAAAAATGAACTTGTGACATCAACATCGGGCAATAATCATAAATGTCAGTGAAAATAATGCGACTTCAACTGGATTATTTACAACTTTCGACGACTCTCCTAATCCGTTCAATAACTAAAGGAATCTCCTCCAAAGTTATAGTAGTAAAACAAATACGAAACCATCCTGGTTCTATGCAATGGCAGGCTGATCCAGGAGTTATATTGATCTTAGCATCACTCATAAACTTCTCCCATAACTCAAGTTCTCCTTTCTCACTATAAGGTCGGATTAATCCACTCATATCAGCCCAGCAATACATACCAGCATTGCTCTTAGCACACTTGATTCCTAGTTCACTTAAACCTTCTTCAAATTCATCATGTGCTCTTCGTATTCTGTTCAGGTTGGTTTGAAAGTACTCCTGAATAAATCTTTTATCTGAAAGCATCGAAGTAACTAACCTCTGAGTTGGAGCAGATATAGATGAAAATCTATTTAACTTCTTGGCAGCAGCCAAAACACTGTTGTTGTAAGAATAGATAACCCCAACTCTAAACCCAGCAAGCGAAAGGTCTTTCGACAGGCCATATACTATATGAACCCGACTCTTGTCTATATATTCTGAATCAAGAATTTCAGCTATGCTCACAAACTTCTCACTTCCATATGTGGTTCCCGCAAATACTTCATCAGCAATGATATGGATGTTTTTCTCTTCTGCAAAGTCTAGAAGACTGTAAAGCATGTCTTGTGTCATCATATTGCCAACAGGATTTGAAGGGTTGGAAATGAGAATTCCACGAACTTTGACTCCTCGTTTTCTTGCCTGACTAAATGCTTGTTCAAGAGCAGTGATACTTAGACTGAAATTGTCAGCACTACGACAGTGAACAGGTATTAGGTCTACCCCTGAACGCCATTTCACATCCCTGTCAAAGCTGCATAGTTCCTTTCAAATTAGCTTTTAGAATTAGCATAAGAAATAGGGACCATGAGCTGAAAAGAGAGACATTGATTACCCTGGATAGTAAGGTGTTGGGACAAGGACTGCATTTCCTTGATCTGCCAAGCAGAAGGATAGTATCTCAATTGCAGGAGTCGCTCCAGCTGTTAATACCATATTAGATGGGTCAAATTTCACCGATCCTCCCATCACCTGATGCATAAAATCCGAGAATGCCTGCAAATTCAAATCAAACAACAAATATTTAACAAACAATAAAAGTATGGCATTGCCTTAAATGAACTATAATTGGCATATAGCGTATAAACATAAGAATATAGGGCATTAGTCAACTAATGGGCAAAATAACAAACACAGGACAACATTTAAAATTTTAATCCTTAAGAGTAAGACAACAAATAACTCTAATTAAAACCAAAATCCCCCTTTACTGCATTAAGATTAAGTTATTTATTTTCAAAAGCTGATGATTACCTTCTATGTCAAAAAGTTGATTACGAAATGCAATGACTCTACTAATCAATTTCTTCTTTTAGAGTATTGAGAAGCAAGATAGGCAATAAAAACTTTTAAAACTAATAATAATAATAATAATAATGTATAAAAAATAAAAAATAAACTACAAGCCAACAAGCTTGTAGCTCAAATGGTAGCACCTCCGTCCTTAAGACTGGCATGACGATGACACGTCAGAGGTTCAATCCTCCACTGCGGCACCTATGCAACCCAAATGTAACATAATACCTAGAAATTCAATTCAAGACATTCCTCTAGCTCTGTACCATTAAATGTATATCATTCATTCAAACAATATAAAGCCATAATAAGTGGATTCAGACACTCCACTCCACTCCACCATTCCCTCAGGCATAATGCAGAATAAATTAAGCTACCATTCCAGAACTTGATCACAAGAACTACTATCTATCACATAATAATAATAATAATAATAACCATGTACAATGCAGAATAAATTAAACTAACATTCCAGAACTTCATCACAAGAATTACCATCTATCACATAATAACACTAATAATAAGAATAATAATAATAATAATAATAAGTTTTACCATTTTCAATTCCACCAATCCATCAAATGGTTGATACGTTGCAATTCCATTAATACTCAAACCATCATCACTTCCTCCCATCATGGATTCCCCGCAATTCCTAGCCATCCAATCCCCAATCAAATCCAAGCACAGCTACAACAACAACAAAACCAACATCATCAGACACATACCCAGAAAATAAAAAACACAAACTACATCATAAAACCCGAAAATAATAATAATAAAAAAAAACCTTATTATCAGACAAACCAAGCTGAATGATCCCATTGGGGTTATCGAACTTATCATAAGGATCCTGGGACACTCTCTGAAGCCCAACGTAATAAGGGGAATCATCATCGGGTTTGGATATAATGGTAGCGAGCTTGGAGACCCGAACCCGAGAAACGGATCCGCGGGTCGAGATATTGGAGCGGGAAGAGGAGCGAGGCAATTCCGCAAGATTAGGGGAAGAGGAAGAGGGAGTGGGAGGGTTAGAGGAATGGTGATTGGAACGGCGTCGTTTGAGGTAGAGCTGGAGGAAGTAGAAGAGTGCACAAGGGATGAGGGAACCGAAGAGAAGACCACCTCGGCCTTGAACCACGCCTTGGAGGGGCACGATCAGTTTCATGTCTGTGGTGGTTGTGGGATGGTTTCGGGTTTGGTGTTTCTGGTTGGTGGGTTTTCGGGTTTGGGTCATGGAATAGGAGCCTGATTTGGTTTGTGTGGTTGAATTCTAAGAAGGAAGAAGAAGATGGGAGGGAGTGGCAAGTGCCCAACCAATTTGTATCCCGTTTTTTGTTTTTTTCTTATCCTCTCGGCAATCAGCATCCTCGTAATTGTAAACACATAAGACACAAGTGACAAGTGAATGATTGTTTTTTATTTTTCCGTAATTTTTTCTTAATTTTGTTTTTCAAGGGGGAAGAAAGAAACAAAGAATGTGTCTGATTTTACATTTATTCATTCATATTTCTTTCCAAAATAATGAAAGGTGTGTCTTTATATTGGGCTTTTGTTTTTTGTTATAGGAGGGTGCGAGTGGCATTGGGCCGGGATTCTATACCAAGTCCATATATATAAAGATACCATGTTTAGAGACTCAATGGGTCCGGATGTAAAGTTTTTCTATATTATCAATCAATCAGAAATTAACACAATATTATAAATTTTTCATCATCATCTTAACCACCTTAAAAATTATCAATTCTATGATTTCTGATTGGTTGTCAATATAAAAATCTTTACAATTTAAACTCTAAGGCTTTTTTTTTCGATCTATTTCGAGGAGTATCTTACCACCAACCTGAGAAACTCTAAGGCTTAAATGTACATGTATATGAGTTAATTAAAAAAAAAAATCACCTCTAGTCTAGTGTAAAAAATGAATTACAAGGATTTACCACCAAAAAAATGAATTACAAGCAGTGGTGTTAAAATGAGTCGATTAATCTAATAAAATATGTGAGTTAAATTGAAAGAATTCAAATGCAAATATATTTTAACTTGATACGGGCTGGCCCACAATACTGACGTTGGGCTGAGCTAATTTGATGACATGACAGCACCCAAGGTTAAGAATTTGTTATTGCCTATAATTGGTAGGAAATTTTAGTGTTACTGTGTTAGTGCATTGGCACCGTTGAAACTTCAGATTTCGCACTTTATTATGGTAGAGCTGTGTTATCGTGACAACTGACTATGGAAAACATACGTGACAACAATACTGTAGTGTTATTATAGTGTTTTTTTTTTTAAATAATAAAAATTTAGTTTTTTTAATATTAATAATTTTTTTAATTACGTGCAAATATTTGGTTAATTACGTATAAATATTTAGTTAATTCAGTTCATTATATGGTTAATGGGTCATCTGAAAATTACAATCATTTTTCACAACCATATAAATATTTGTTTAATCCTGTGCAAATATCTGGTTAATTCGGTTTATTATCTGGTTAATGGGTCATCCTGAAGCTTATAATCATTTTTCACAACCATGTAAATATTTGGTTAATCATGTGCAAATATCTGGTTAATTCAGTTCATTATATGGTTAATTTGTGTGAAAAATTATTCTAAGCTTCAGAATGACCCATTAACCATATAATGAACTAAAATAACCAAATATTTGTATGGTTGTGAAAAATGATTGTAAGTTTCAGATGACCCATTAATCATATAATGAACTGAATTAACCAAATGTTTGCACATGATTAACTAAATATTTACATGGTTGTGAAAAATGATTGTAAGTTTCAGATGACTCATTAACCATATAATGAACTGAATTAACCAAATATTTGCACGTGATTAACCAAATATTTTCACTCACTTAACAAAAAATGTTAGTACTAAAAAAACTAAATATTTAAAAAAAACGAATTTAAAAAAACACTATTCAACTATACGAGTTGTCCCGTATAGTTATCAAATGTGGTTGTTAGAAAAACATTTCTTATTATGATATGAGTTGTGTTATTCTAACAACTCATATTGGACAACTCATGAGACAACTCCATTATGCAGTGATATTTTTGTAATTTTAACCTACTTGTAAACTTATTTATAAATAGAGTTACTGTTCATATATACGGTTGTCACCGTATAGTTATCCCAAATGGTTGTTAGAATAACATTTTTGTTATGGTATTCGTGAATTGCCGAATTTGGCGTATTGCCCTTGTAGTATTTTTTTGGTATACTATTTTTGCCCTTGTACTCTTGTAGTATAAGCCAAGCTCACTTGGATAGCTAATTCATGTCCTGTGCATATATGCAAATTCTTTTTTGTGTGGATATATATGCAATTATAATAGAGTTTAATTTTAGACAAAACCTATGTGTTATTTATTATGTGTTTGTCGTGTTATTTTCTAATAATAATAGGATATGTATTTTTTTTTGTTGGCTAATAATAGGACATGTATAATAACTATTATACATGTTATATTTATTTTGATGAGCTATTATATAATTTTTTTTTCTCATACACTACAAAATTTAGAAAACTTCACCTAAGTATTGTTTTCTAATTTTCATATACAATTAACGTAAAAAATATATATATCCTGTCAACCGATCATATCACCTCTTATATGATTTTCAAGCTAATTATTGTGAAAGTCAAATATTTATAATGATATGATAATTCATTATGGGCTGGCCCAACAAATATTAAGGCCTAAAGAGAATTTTGTGTGAGACCTTTTTAAAACTAGTAATTTTTTTTATAAAAATAATATTATATTTAAAATTACTTTTTATTGTAATTTTTATATTTTTAAAAGCAGAATTATTATGTATGGTTGATGTAAATATTTGTTGTGTATTTACATTCAACCACACTTGTAGATAACAAAACAAATACAAACAATATATATATTGAGTTTGATACTTTTTTTCGAGGCCTAGAGTACTTGCAAAATTAGAAATTTTTTGGGAGGCCTAAAGTTGTTGTTTTACCAGCTTTACCTTAGGGTCGGCCTTGATTATCCATAATTGGCTAATAGCGTAAAAAACAATTACTTGTTAGAAAAGAAAAGAAGACAGGGAGAAGAAGGCAACCGGGATATGGACTCAAATGCTAGTTCTTCAAGAAACATGTGCATAACAATGGAATGCGTCAACTAAAGAACTTTTCATAATTAATGTATTTTTTATGGGAAGTAAGTTATTATGAACATTGTACTCTTTTTCCTTTGTCAAGTTTTTATCCCACTGAGTTTTTCTTAGCAAGGTTTTAATAAGGCAATATTCATAAATGATAGTCATCCAAGGGGAAGTGTTGTAAATATTCAGATATTATGGATGACTATATTAATTTGTTATCTTATAATATCTTTACAATTACTATGTTTTTACTCATTATTTATGGCTATTGATTTGGTCCAAAATTAATGGTCAATTATCTTTATAATTAAGACCTTAGGTTTGTTCTTGTACTTACTCAATCAGATCATTACAAATATCATAGGTAGTTCCTGAAGAACTAGTCTTTGATTCTATATCTCTGTTATCCTTTTCTCCCTATCTTTTTTTTTTTAATATAACATTACTCAAATTTAATTCAGTATATTATCTCCTCTTAAGTAACTCGCAATTGGCACCTGAGCTTGTTATTGTTTGGGTACCATGTGCAAAGTGAGTTCCTGAATGCAAACAAGGACGCCCGCAACTATCAAACTTAAACTATAATGTTAAAAACAATACTAGAAGGGACCATTTGATGATTAAAATTTTAAATTTATTAATGTATTATTGAATTCATTAAAGGACGTTTTAATTTGATTTTAATTAGTATATATTGTTAGTGTTAAGATTTTTACGTTTTCAATCAATCACACATCATGATATGAGTAACTTTTAAGACAATCTATATAATCTATAATATGATATATACATACGAAAATGTATTCAGGAATTTGTTCTCCACGCGTCAATCTCTTAGTCTGTCCATGTCAGCATTCTCCTATATATGTGTCATCCATACCATGAAACAAGGGATCAGACTGGATGGCTATTGAAAAGAAAATCAAAAATTTATAATCTATAATCTATATATATACATACAAAAATGTACTAAGGGAAGTTGTTCTCCACGTGTTGATCTATCGGTCTGTACATGTCATCATTCACCTATGTGTCATACATACCATGAAACATGTCATCATTCACCTATGTGTCATACATACCATGAAACAAGGGATCACACTGGATGGCTATTGAGAAGCAAATCGATTACATAAGGAAAGAAATTCAATGCATTAAATACATATATTTCAAATTCAAATCAATCCACCATGAAAGAACAAAATTGAAAGGAAAAAAAAAAAGCAAATAAGATATAGTCAATAGAGTGTCCAAAATTTCAATTGTATGGATTTGATTTTATTTCTCATTTCCTTTTCTCTCTCCCTTTTTTTTTTTATAAAAGACATTTCCTTCTCATCTTTTGCACCGTTATCTCTTCTTCTCTCTATTCTTTTCTCTCATTCAACGTTTTCTTCACGTATCATCTTTCTCCTTTTAAATTTTTATAGATCTATGAATAGGCCGGATGGCAATGGGTAGGATCTGGATAGAGTACTACAGTACCCGTCCCCATACCCGTGTTTGAAAAAAATTACCCGCACCCTAACCCATACCCCTGTGGGTAGAAACTTTAATACCCTTACCCTTACCCGTACCCTCTGGGTACCTAGGTACCCAGACCCGCACCCGCACCCGCACTCTAGCTAAGAAAAACCAATAAATAATATTATAACTAAATTAAAAACAATCCAGAGATCTTTTAAATCTACTCGTGAAACATTATAAACCAAAGTATTGATTAAATAAAAACATATAAAACATTCAAAATGATTAAATATCACAATAAACATCCAAAACAATAAATTCATAAACTTGTAAGTTCGGAAAAGAAAAACTCTAATGAGTCTTACGTTGAGAACTTTTACATTAATTTTATTTAAAAATTGATATATATATATATATATATATATATATATGAGGAATCAATTTATACAATTTTTCATATCTAATGGCTTTAGAGCCGCCTCTTTCTCAACCTTCCATTTACTCCTCTTTTTCTTCTTCCTCATCCATCAGAAGGGGGTGGTTTTGGGCTATTTTTTGGCTTGGAATCACCCTTCTATATTGTTTTTTCTCCTTTTATCTAAACAATTGGTTTTTCCACATATATCTGGTTTTTCTTTCGTGTTTTTTTGTGTTTTCGTCGTCTGTGTGCGGCGGTGTTTTGTTCAATCAAGACTTGGACGTTAACGTTGCAGATCTGAATGCATGTGTATTCTGGTCACTTTGATTTTATCACATTTGTAGGCATTTTGCTGTGTTATGCTATTAAACTGGGTGTTGTGAGTTTGTTTGTAGATTCATCCTTTTTGATTTTTAGTAATATTGAATTTGTATTGTTTTAGATGTATTTTATGAATGAATGAATTTTTTTTTAAAAAAAAAATCTAATGGCTCAAATACATTGATAATTAGTAAGTCACGTGTTCTCTTCCTTTACCCCTCTCGTGCGCATCTTGTCTTTCCCACTGTTCCCCTTTTGTCTAGCGTCCTACTCTATTTCCCACCGCTTGAGTGAGGTTCAAGGAGTCTGCGTTTCAATTCAATTGCTAAAGCATATCAAGTAAAGGAGATACCTTTCTATTTTTTAAGTCCAGAACTAGAGTGTGTGTGTGTATATATATATATATATATATATATATATATATATATATATATATATATATATATATATATATATATATATATATGGGTCCGGACGTGGTAGATATTGAAATCATTTCGTATCCGAATCCATATCCATATAACGAGTAATTATCCTATCTATATGGGTATTTTTTGCGGGTATTCATAGAGTAGGGTCCAAATTATCATCCCTATATATGAAATCATGTAGATGGAGCATACACATGTATTTTTTAGATCACTGTCGCTGTTAGGAGACCACTTCCGCTCAGCCACCTTCTTCTCTCTTTAAAGTACCTCCGTCCTATTTTTTATTTTTTTTTATCTATGTTGAAAATAGAATCAATTAACATTGAGTTTTGTTGGAATGACTTTATTACACGTTCTGACCAGATTCATGTGAACAAAAGAGGAGCGTGTTGCAAATTTAATTGTTTTTGTCTTTGTGTGGTTCACGAATTTAATTGTATGGTCATCTAATGTATGATCATCTAATCTAATTTACTTGAAAGCGAAAAAAGGTAGGGATAATAGATGTAATAATGGCATATAAGCATCAAAACAAATGCAAATCAAATACAAATATCAATACAAATATTACTGATTTGAAATATGGTGAATTATTAATGCAAATAAAATTCAATTTGAAGGAGTGATACATCACATTTAATGCAATTAAACTTATTAAATATATCGTATAGAAGATTAAAAAATCAATGCAAATAAAATTAAAATTAATCGTGACTAATGCAAAATAATATAGTTATGATTAATTCAAATTAATTGTGCTTTTGTTGGTTCCAAGACTCTGATGGAAGCCACAAAATCCATGAACACAAAACAAACACACAAAGAAAACAACCGTCGCAAATAAAATACAACAAACACTTGGCAGCCACAAATGTTAAAATCAGAAATTTCAGCAAATAACAAAAAAGGTTAGAAGAATTGCACACATAAGATTTAGCATGGTTTGATCAATGTGATCTACATCCACGGGAGAGAGCAGCACCACTAAGAATCAATGGTTGATAACTCATTTTTTAGTTACCTTTTAGTGGTATACTTGGCCTAATTAATTGTTATATGTGCTTAATATTGATGATTTGGCTGAGTTTTACATTATTGGGCTTAATTGGGCTTAATTGCTAAACATTGTTAATTTTCGGATTTTTCACTCATCCTGACATTGTTCTCTTGCTCGGAGCATAACTAGAGCTATAGATATTGGATTTTGGTGATCTTGCTGTCTCTAGAAAGATAAGGAAGAGACCTACAATGTCAAGTTTCACAAGAATTGTCAAATTAGTCCAAAATCAAGACCAAACTAGGTCCCGAATTCTCTGACACGGATTAGTTCGCAGTCCATGATGTTCCCTCACTTAAATGGGCATAACTTACTCATCTTAAGCCCAATTAAGGCATATGATACCTTGTTGGAAAGCTTATTCAGAGGGCCTTAATTTGGACTAGGGTTAGAGAAGGGTTAATGAGTATAATTAGCAGTTTAGTGCTGTACAATTCAGAGAGACAAAAATTAGATACTTTTGCAATCCTTGTTTTTGTAAGTTTTGGAATTCTCTTCCCCTCTCTTCTCCCCTTTTTTAGTTTTCTGCACTTTGTTGGATGTTTTGTTGTTAAAGCTTCTCCAATGGTGATGACTATGGAAGGTTAAACCTTTTATCAATCCTAGACATTCAAGTAATTTGGTTTGAATTCCGAGTTCCTTACTTTTAATTGTTTTTCAATTGCTTCTTCTCCTTTTCTCTTCTTTCAATTATGATTTCTGTGTTGTGAGTGTGATTACGCTTGATCTATGTCTGATTAGATATAGATTCAGTTTTCATGATTGAATTGGAATTATAAATTAGGATTGATTAATCCAAAAATCTAATAGAGATTAGGGAACCGATTGGTAACCTAGGTTAATTGAATTTGTACATAAATCAACATTATTAGGGATTGCGATTGTGGCTCCAATTTTGTTGTTTACACCTTACATGATCATGTAGTAGATTTCAATTTAACAGAGGAGGAGGGCAAACGAATTTATATCTTTTGGAACAATGACGAATTCTACCAAAGAACTTGACGTCTTGGATTGATGTTTATAATTAATTGAATTTCTTTTTTTTAAATTGCAATTTGTTTTCTCCCAATGAATTTTTAAAATCTCATTTCTCTAACATTCTTGATTGGCTAATAATTTTAAAGATTCTCGTGAGACGACCAAGGTTGTTTTGTCTTGTACTGCAGTTTTTTTTATTTACTATATTATTTTGACCCGTGTACGACCATGGATCAAATTTGGCGTCGTTGCCGGGGACCTTTGATTTTTATTAGCCATATTAGGAATTCATTTTTTTTTTGGACTAGTTTTCATCTTGAAATAGTCACATAATTTTAAACAAAAAAAAATATTTAAAAAATATTTGGTGTGTTTTTTTTGTTTTTTTTTTGCTTATCAAGTAGTGTATAATTGTTTGTTTTGGGTTTTTGATTTTTTTTTTCCTTTTCTATTTTGCTGTTTGGAGCTTATATGTGAGTGTGCTGAGCTTATATGTATATATCATATTGATGACATTGAATATTGTGATTGTCATGGTTGTGAATCTTAGTACTTCCCATGGATAATTATATGCAAAATTATATGCCTAATGTTGAATATGAACCATCATGCATATATTATCCTCAAATTGATTTTGCTCATTTTTCTAGAGGTTATATAGATTCAAGTGTGTCTACGTCAATGAATAATTGTATGCCTCATAGCACTTTGAGAGATTTTGCCACATCTTATGAACCACCATGCATACATTATGTAGAGAAAGATGTTGAGCCATCATGCATATATTATCCCGACTTTATTGGTGATTATGAGTTTAGTTGTGATTTTGGCATGATTGGAGTTAAACAGGTGCAACTTTCCTATTCTGACCAACATGGCGGAGAACATGGAAGCTTGGATGAGTTAGCTTCTTTGGTGCATCAATTGACAATAAGCCAGCATCAATATCAGCCTGATCCCACACTTGTACAACCTAGTCTGGAAGAATTGGTGCAACAAATGGCAGAGCACACTCTTGAATTCCAACACAGGACAGAAGCAAGTCTTCAGAATTTGGCCAGTCAAATTAGTCACATTGCCTCCGCCTTGACTGCACTCAATCACAACATCCCCTTGAAGAGCATTCAGATTCACAAATAGATATTCTTGACAATACTTCTTCTGAGCATAATTTTGATAATGATGTCGAGAATACTATTATTGATGAACTTTGTGTTGAATTTCCAGATATTCAAGATTTTCCTGATTCTATTTTATATACTTCATGTGTTGACTTTAACGGTGTTATTTTGTGTGAAGCATGTGTTGAAATTTCATCCTTTTTAGGGTATAAGGAGCAAACACATGAGGTTGAGGACCCTGTTCAGCCGAGAAATGTAGAAAATGGGGATCATGTGGACATGCTACCCACAGAAAGAATCCCTATAAAAGATGGTGATCATGTCATGATGGATGATGCAAGACTACTTATGTTAGAGACAACCACTAAGGCTTTCATGGTTGATAAAGACTGGCTCAAGCAATTTGGTGAGAAATTCTCAGAGCATGCATTGGAGAAGCGCTTGAGCTACAATGAGACTTGCTGCACTACGTTCTATAAGGCTTTTTCTCCTCCTTTCTATTTTATTTTTCGTGTCCTCTATGTGAATGAATTTGTTCTTGTTCTTGATTTTAATATGTTCTACATTGAGGACAATGTAGATTTCGAGTGTGGGGGAGATATACTATGTTATGATGTTTTTAAATTGTGTGTTGAACTTTGTTGGCATCTGTTTCTTTTGTTGTTTATGTTATTTTTCTCTATTTTTAAAATAGAACGTAAAAAAATGTATTTTTTTATTGGTGTTTTAGTATCTTAGGAAATTTTTATTTATTTTTTGTTTTCTTTGTTGTTTTTAGGGTCTCAAAAAATTAAAAAAAAAAATATTTGTGTTTGAGTCTTGTTACATGCTTTTCAGTGAATTTTTAAGTTTGTGTGAGTTGTGAGTGATTTACTTCATTCTTGGTTAAGAGGTTTCATGACTTGATATGGAGAAATTCTTGAATTTATAGTGTAATAAGTTTGCATTGAAATTAATTTGTGAATCTTTTGTGGTAGACTTAACCCTTGTGAGTTTTTGAGCCTTATACATGGATGAATTGCATTGTTCCATGGTCTTCTTTTCTTGTGTGATTACACTCATGATTGTTAATTACTCTAGAACTTGACTTGACTCTTTGAAGCCTCTTGTTCACATGCATGTATTGAGATGATTTAGGCCTTCATTGTTTTTAAGCTACTATCCAAATAAGCCTACCTTAAAATTATCCCCTTGAGAGCCCTTTGAGCCTATTTATCCTATTCTTTGTTTTATAGCTCATTACAAGCCTAAAAGTGAAAAACAATGATATGACCCAAACCTTAGGGAGTAAAGGAGTTTTGGAATTATTTTGGGAATGGATGCTTAAATAAGTGTGGGGTCTATGCAATAGTTTGTGGCTTACTTGATTGGAGTGGCAAAGTGTAAAAAAAAAAAAAGAAGTAAATTGTAATGCAATGTGAAAGTGCAATTGAGTGAAAGTGCAAAAGGAAGAAAAAGTTCAACAGAGACAAAGTGGTGTTCATTAGCATTGAATTGTGTTTCCCGGGGTAAATTTGCATGCTTATTTAAACTCATTCTCCGTTGCTCCTCTAGTTGGTTTATAGCTAACATCCCTTCTTGTATCCGCCCATACCTTAGCCCCATTACAACCTTGAAAAAGTCCTTTTGATCTTTATGTGCATGTGTTTCAAGTGGTGGATGTTAGAGGCTTGTCAATCTTATTATAGTGTTAGCATTCATGATGTGCCTTGAGCGTAAACACAAACATTAAACACTTGAGAGTTGGAGTGTATGCCTAGTGAGGACTCTACCACTTTGGGTTCATCTTTGATTTGAATTGCCTCCTTGTTTGCTTGAGATGTTAAGGACGTATTCATGATTGTTTTGATTCCTCGATGCTTTGAATGTTTGTATCTTGCTCACTCTTGTCCATTCTTGGGATTCATTGATAAGTGTGTTTGTTGTGTTCGTAAAGTTTTTAGGAATTCAATATTTGAGTTTTGCTCAGGAGTGCAAAAGAGTAAGTGTGGGGGAATTTGATAACTCACTTTTGAGTTACCTTTTAGTGTGTATACTTGGCCTAATTAATTGTTATATGTGTTTAATATTGGTGATTTGGCTGGGTTTTACATTATTAGGCTTAATTGCTAAACATTGTTAATTTTTGGATTTTTCACTCATCCTGACCTTGTTGTCTTGCGCAGAGTATAACTAGAGCTACAGATATCAGATTTTCGTGATCTTACTGTCCCTAGAAATATAAGGAAGAGACCTACAATGTCAAGTTTCACAAGAATTGTCAAATTAGTCCAAAATCAAGGCCAAACTAGGTCCTGAATTCTCTGACGCGGATTAGTTCGCAGTCCATGATGTTCCCTCACTTAAATGGGCATAACTTACTCATCTTAAGTCCAACTAAGGCATATGATACCTTGTTGGAAAGCTTATTCAGAGGGCCTTAATATGGACTAGTATTAGAGATGGGTTAATGAGTATAATTAGCAGTTTAGTACCGCACAAGTCAGAGAGATGAAAATTAGATACTTTTGCAATCCTTGTTTTTGCAAGTTTTGGAAATCTCTTCCCCTCTCTTCTCCTCTTTTTTAGTTTCCTGTACTTTGTTGGATGTTTTGTTGTTAAAGCTTCTCCAATGGTGATGACTATGGAAGGCTAAACCTTTTATCAATCCTAGACATTCAAGTAATTTGGTTTGAATTCCGAGTTCCTTACTTTTAATTGTTTTTCAATTGCTTCTTCTCATTTTCTCTTCTTTCAATTATGATTTGTGTTGTGAGTGTGATTACGCTTGATCTATATCTGATTAGATGTAGATTCAGTTTTCATGATTGAATTAGAATTAGGAATTAGGATTGATTAATCCAAAAATCTAATAGAGATTAGGGAACCGATTGGTAACCTAGGTTAATTGAATTTGTACATAAATCAACATTATTAGGGATTGCGATTATAACTCCAATTTTGTTGTTTAAACCCTACATGATCATGTAGTAGATTTCAAATTAACAGAGGAGGAGGGCAAACGAATTTATATCTTTTGGAACAATGACGAATTCTACCAAAAAACTTGACGTCTTGGATTGATGTTTATAATTAATTGAATTTCTTTTTTTTAAATTGCAATTTGTTTTCTCCCAACGAATTTTGAAAACCTACTTTCTCTAACATTCTTGATTGGCTAATAATTTTAAAGATCCTCATGAGACGACCAAGGTTGTTTTGCCTTGTATTGCAGTTTTTTTTATTTACTATATTATTTTGACCCGTGTACGACCACGGATCAATGGTCAATGTTTACAATAGAGAATCATTTAGATTTGTCACTCCCCTGTTCATAGAGACATGAACAAACCTTAAAACTTATCTCTCTATTTTCACACAAACTCTAGATCAATAATGCTCACTTGATTTTCTCCCAATCTCAATGAATTAAATATAATGAATATCTCTAAAAGATGTAGACAAAATTCGAGCTCCAAAAACCCTTGAATCTTTCTCTCTAAATCCCAAAACTCGTCTTATGCAGAAAATGAATGTAACAACTTTTGTAGTCACGCCATAATCGATTATTTAATTATGCCTTCTTAGCCAGCGTTCCACAATTCTGGAAATCCACGTAATCGATTATGCTAATCGATTACGTCTCCTCTGTCCGCGTTCCATGTTTCTGGAATTCCACTTAATCGATTATGCTAATCGATTACAAGTTAATCGATTACAAGTTCTCTGCTAGTCCCATAATCGATTATGCAAACTCATAATTGATTATCCTGCTGAAAACTCCCTTTTGTTGATTTTGAGCCATCTTTCAACAATTTTCAGTGCAGGGAGATACAAGCAACAAACACAAATTTTCCCACCATTATTTGGAAGATTAACTTATAGTAAATCCAAATTATTAGAAATTTCTTTTATATTTAAAATATAATTTTTTTTTATAGAAATGTTCATATGCAATATATATCTCGTGCATGACATGAGCCAAATATACTAGTTATAATAAGAATCAAATATTTTTAATGACATATCAAGTTATATTTGATTCACAATGCAACACCCCCCCTTGGGTGTCACATGGTTAACTCGTTGCAAAAAATAAAACTTAAATAAATGCTAGTTACTTTCGGAAAATAATGTTTTCTAGTTGTTTATCCTTATTCAAAAATGGTGATAAAATTTTTTCTTTTCTTCTCCATACAAAACAACATCATCAACATATATATATATATATATATATATATATATATATATATATATGCATCATAAATATTTACATCAAGACCTTTATCAGTACAGGTCATTTCCAAGAGTTATAATAACGTAAGAAAATACAAACAACATAATTATAACCTAGTGGTAAGTCTGGAACCACAACTCAAAAATGATGGCTCTCAGCAGCCAGAAGTCAGACTGTCAAAACCACTACCTCAAAAATGGAATCAAAACCTCTAGCTGGTCAGCTCTAACGATAGCCATTGGGGAGACCACCATAGTCATCCCCACCTGCATGAGGAGTATCCGGTGAGGACACTCTTGCTCCCACTCCCACAACTAGGACCACACCATCATCGAGAGGATGATACTCAGGGTCCTCATCTAAGTCCTCTTGAGGGTCCTCCTCTTTCCCATAATCACTCGTGAGAGTCCTGCCTCGTGTAATGGCTGAACGTGTGAGGGATGGTGCTCCAAGTCTGTGTGCCACCAGATACTGCAAGATCATCCAGATCAAAGGCAGTGAGACCTCAACAGTCTCCACACTGTGCGAGCGTCATTGTGGTCCTGCCGCTAAGGTACCCGTAATCGTACCAAACCAGTGTAAGTGGCGCTGCGATCCCCGGGGTTAATTACCCACGCACCACTATCCTCCGCATTCTCAAATGCCAGGGAGCGAATCCCTGAATACGACGGGTTCTCCTCGAGATCCATCTGAACTTATATATATATATATATATATATACACACACACACACATACACACACACACACACACACACACACACAACACACAACACAATAGAAACCTAACAAGAAAAACGCAAGGGTGAGATACCGATATATGAGTTTCAACATGATAACCACATACACGACACACAAAAACAACATATACAAATACTTACAACATGTGAAAGTTCTCTAAAACAAACATAATAGTTTATCAGTGGGATTCATATCCAACAGTCATCGTCATTTTATAAAAATACATGATACTTCAATATTCATTCTCTAACTCTGATATCTAATCTCTGAAGATCCCAACTTCCTTTCGTTTGAGCGGATCGGGCTCGATTACATGCACATTGTCAATGAAAGAAACAATGGTCAATGCAATTCATGGCACATTGTCCAACTCAAGGCACAGTGGTCAACACAATAAATGGTACATTGTCCGTTAAGGCACAATGGTCAACAACACATAGTACATTGTCCATTAAGGCACAATGGTCAACGCGATAAATGGCACATTGTCCATTAAGGCACAATGGTCAACGCGATAAATGACACATTGTCCATCAAGGCACAATGGTCAACATCTCATGGCACAATGTCCAACTCTAGGCACATTGGTCAACGCAGGCACGTCTGCCAAATAATGCATGTAAAACTTTTGTTCATGTCACTTTTCTTTTTCTTTCATTCTTTCCTTGACGAGGCTCAAAGGCTCACGACCATGCTTAGTTAAACAATAAGTCTTTTCATTCTCAACTCAACACATGACACACAGTCCGAGTGCTCAATCACGAAGTCCTAAACCGATGCATCAGTCTTAGGTTTTTGCGGATTTGGAACATAAAGTTCACCACACCAATTACAGGACACAAAGTCCACAACATCTTTTACAGGGCACAAAGTCCACAACAACTAACACAGATCCATGATCCACGTGTTAACAGAACACTGGAATCCCGACGTCTCGGCTACTAGGTTCACCTTTCTTCTTTAACAACATTTTCGTTCTGTGAAACAACAAATACAAAACAAAGCCTCTGAAACTTATCCAAGTTTGTCGGAATTATTTCATTGAGAAAAACCTCCTTTGCGTAAAATCTTTTCCGTTGAAAATCGTTTATAAAACATTAAATCTCATAGAAATTCATTTTCCTCTAATTTTCTTCCCTCTTGAAATCTCTTTTCCGAAAAACATCAATTTTTGGAAAATCATTCTCAGCTCATTTTTGTTTCTAAGAAATAAGGCCATTTTTCATAGTCTCATTTGTAAAATTCTTTTTATGAATTATTCTTTGTTTAGCAAATAAAATCTTTTATAACACAAATTATTTTTTCTGTTGCAAAAGTTTTTACCAACGTCAATATTTCATTACTTTTGAAACTTAACTACTTGAAATAACTTTTTATTTTATTTTTGAATTTATTTTGGAAAAACTAACGTTAGTGAATTGTTTTTCACGGTTTCGTCCTCACTGTCACTCATTGACTCCTCATTCACTGAAAACATCATTAAAATATTATTTTCCACTTTTTCTTCTAGTTTCTCAAACTAAATCATTTTGATTTCTCTTCAAGCTCATCAAGGTTTTATCGTTAATTTTAATTGAGCACTGACCACTGTTAGGCTTCTCAGTCAATCACTCAACAGTAGAAAATCCATACAACACAGTTATAACATATTTCACAGTTATAACATGCATCACAGTTATATTATACCAATTCACATAAACCATATAAATTGCACATAACTACATAAAACTACATAAACAAACACGAAATAAATAAATCAGATAATGCGACATCACTAAAATTAATTATACAGGCAACACATAGATAGCATGTAACTATCTGAAACCCCTCAGGTAAACTCCCCTTACCTCTGAAGTTTTCGGTTTTCCTCTGTAAGTTTCTTCTCGGAATTTACGATTCCTTCACGAAACTCAATACGTCAACCACCAATTTATCATTCACAACAAATCATAACCCAATTAACAAAATGAAACAACAAAAACCATCTAGTTCATATGACTAGGGTTCGGCTATGATGAGTTAATTAGGCTAGGGATGTCAAAATTTAACAAGCTTTTGGATCAATGATCATTGAGTATTAGGAAGACTAAAACAATTGTCATGAATCAAAAATTGGAACAAAAACCTGTTAGACTCAATGACTGAGAGATTTTGATATAGTGTATGCGAGTGTTTAGTGTCAAATTATAAAGACAAGTATCAAGCAATATTCAACAAGTTCAGTGAGCAATCAAAGGAGAATATTCAAGAAAGAACCTAGAGGAATCAAAGAGCAAGGACGAAGATCAAGGAATCATCAAGACAAGAGCTTAAACGAAGAAATTAGTGTTAAGTATTAGATGATTTGTAAGAGATGAAATCTCTTATTCACAAATAGCTCAATTAAGAAAGATGCATGAATAAAATCATTTTTCATACCCTGCATTAAAAGGAATAAGTTTTCGTTAATGAAAATGATTTTTGGACATAATAATAGAAGCGCTTGTCCAACACTGGAATAATATAAGCGCTCGTCCAACACTGGGAATAATAGAAGCGCTCGTCCAACAGTGGTAAAAGCTAGCGTCCAAGAAAGTGGCAGAAGCTCACGTCTACTAAAGTAATAGAAGCTCACGTCTACTAAAGTGACAGAAGTTCACGTCTACTAAAGTGACACAAGCGCACGTCTACTATAGTGACAGAAGTGCTCATCAAATAAAGTGATACAAGCACTCGTCCACTAAAGTGATACAAGCGCTCGTCTACTAAAGTAATACAAGTGCTCGTCTACTAGTTGAAGCACGTCCAATTACTTTGTGTTAGTACTCCCGTCTGCTGGCATGGCAAATGGACGCGACTATTTTTTTTAAGATGGACGCGACTATTTTTCCAAATGGACTCGTTATTTTATGGACGCGAATTCTATAAGAACTATTAGAATCTTATCTCAAGAACGAGAATCAAGAAAACAGATTCTATTAAATCATATCCAAATCTATTTTGATTGATCCCAACAACTATAACTCGTTTTCTATGTAAAGAGGGATCAAAGGAACACTTTAAGAAAAATCATATCATAACAACAGAATTATAGCGATACACATATCATTCATCATCTTCATTTGAGCTTACTGTGAAAAGAGTGTTTCAATATTCATAAGTGCTTCAATTTGTTTATCTGACTATTGAGAGTTAGGAATCAACTTTTGTTTTTTTTTTTCGATTGTAAAGAGAGAGGGAGTCTCTCTGAGTGATTAGGGTGAGGTATCCCTAAGGTTGAACATTGAGGCTCTTCACAAGAGTGTGGTATCTCGAGGTGAAGGAGTGCTCTGTGGTGTAAAGGTTTTTCAAGCTACCTGGAAAAGCTTGTGTGTTAGTGTGTGAAATCCCACAGGTGGAGTGGGGACTGGATGTCGGTCACAGTGGTGGTGACTGAACCAGGATAAATTTGGTTGTGTAGTATCTGTAAACTCAAACTCCTTTACTTTCTGTTTATGATTCAAGAACCTGCAACTAGGGAGTCTCTCTGAGTGATTAGGGTGAGGTATCCCTAAGGTTGAACATTGAGGCTCTTCACAAGAGTGTGGTATCTCGAGGTGAAGGAGTGCTCTGTGGTGTAAAGGTTTTTCAAGCTACCTTGCAAAGCTTTTGTGTTAGTGTGTGAAATCCCACAGGTGGAGTGGGGACTGGATGTAGGTCACAGTGGTGGTGACTGAACCAGGATAAATTTGGTTGTGTAGTATCTCTAAACTCAAACTCCTTTACTTTCTGTTTATGATTCAAGAACCTGCAACTTTGATGTCTAAAGTTTAAGTATAATTTATGTTCTTGATCTGTATAAATTATATTTTGTTATTACCGAGTTATTGAACCTGAACCTATTCGTTATTAATCTTTCTTATCCTCATCACCTTCTATTCAAGATTTTGTAAAAACCCTTCATCGATTTTATAAAATATCCTGAGAACACAAATCCACAACTCTGATTTATAAAGCTTTGTGAAAAAGTTTTAAGAGGGAAATATTTTCTTTGAAAACTCAATTCACCCCCCCTCTTGAGTCGTTGAAGCCAAAACAACAATTGGCATCAGAGCTAAACTCTTAAGTTTGGCTTAACAGCTATAAGAGCATGGCTTACAACGACTGTTTAAATGAAGGGGCTTCCCTTGCACGCCCGCCTACCTTCAATGGATCTGAGTATATCTATTGGAAGGAAAGAATGGTAATCTTTCTTGAGGCAGCAGGTGTTGACATATGAGATGCAGTAGAAAATGGACCATTTGTCCCCTCTACTGTAGATGCTAATGGTGCTCCAAGAAATAAGCCTAAAACTGAATGCAATGAAGATGATAAGAAAAGAATTCAATATAATGCACGTGCTAAGAATATTATAACATCTGCTCTAAGCCGTGATGAGTTTTTCAGGGTTTCAAATTGCAAATCAGCAAAGGAGATCTGGGATACATTGCAAGTAACACATGATGTAGAATCCACTGAAGAATCTGAATCTGAGGAGGCAAACCTGTGCTTTTTTGGCGCCGTTGCCGGGGATTGGCACACCAATTTTTCTAATTTTTAGGAAATTTGATTATTTGGTTAAGCGGTTTTTATTTTTATTTTTCTGTTATTTGTTTATTATTTCTCTCTACTTCTTTGATTCCACTTGGTCTTGCCGTGTTTTTGTATGCGAGGTACCCTTTCACAAGAGGACTTGCTATTTGATTCGGAGATCACCAAGACTGAGAAGCGCTTAAGGAAGGAAGTCAGAGAAAGAAAGAGGCTTGAAGCGATTAATCTTGAGGACATGGCCGAAGAAAACCCTCCTCCTCCTCCTCCTCGTTACAAGCCTCTCTTCGAGTACGATCTACCCAGCTTGGGAGATTGTGACTCTTCTATTGTGAGGGGCAACCTGAATACAGACTCCTTCAGAGTGGAAGCATGTGTCACATTCCAGATCCGTGAGAATCAGTTTGATGGGAGTGGCAAACAGGACCCCCATAGACACATCACTCGCTTCCTTGAAGCTTGTGACTTACAGAAGGCAAGAGGAGTCTCACAAGATGAGTTTCGCTTGCGGCTTTTCCCTCTCTCTCTTAGGGATGTCGCTCGCGATTGGGTTGACAGCTTGGACAGGAACAGCATCAGAACTTGGGAGTAAATGGCACAGAAGTTCCTAACCAAATATTTTCCTCCTCAGAAGGCGGCACAAGCAAGAATAGCAGTCACATCATTCAGGCAGACGGAGGATGAAAGCTATAATGAAGCTTGGGAGAGGTACAATGGGTTATTGAGAAGATGTCCCTCAGCGTTCTTTGACCCGGTCTCCAAAGTTCAGCATTTCTTTAACGGGTTAAGGGGACGCTATCAGATGAACTGTGATGCCGCAGCTGGCGGCTCTTTTTCCTACTTATCAGCTGAGGATGGATGGGCATTATTGGAGAAGATGTCATATAATGATTACAACCGCGGTAGAGAAACCTCAAGTGGAATCAGTTCAGCGACAATGGAAGCCATTCTCGAGCAAAACAAATTGTTGAAGATGCAGAATGAAGCTTTGTCGGGAAACAAAAGGGTTAATGTGATACATGAGGGGATGCCTCCGGGTTGTGACAATTGTAATGGAGATCATGACACTCGGAGTTGTCCTCTGAATTTCTCCCAAGAACATGTGGACTCATGCCACAACTTCTATGACACTGTGCCCCAGAACAACTATCAGAGGAACAGACAGAATGACTACAGTCAGAATCAGAATAGGGGGTATATGAGGAGAGACCATCCGGGTTTCGCTTGGAGTAATGCTAGTGGTGGTCTATCCGGGCAGCAACATCCTCAACAGAATTGGCAACAATCTCAACAGGGTCTGAGGTCGAACATTGGAATTCAGAATGCAATACCCAATGAGCTTTTAGGGGACTAATCAATTGCAAATAACAGATGGTGGAAGACAACCTTGGGAGTTGGCTTTTGATAAGTTGAGTGCAGCAGTGGAGAAATTGTCAATCGACACAAATACTGCCATTGACAAGTTGGCGACTCATACAGGGTCGGCAATTCAGAATCTTGAGACGCAGATGGCTCATTCCTTGAAGCAACTAAATGAGCATCTCCCAGGTACTTTCCCAGGTGATACCGAGAACAATCCTAAGAACCATTGCAATGCCATAACAATCAGGAGCGGTAAAGTGTTGGGATCTAACAGGGGTGCAACTAGTTCTCAGGAAGACAAGGCCCCGGAACAACCGCATGTTGAGGAAGAGCAACCTGAGAAAGAAGAGTTGGTAAGTGACAAGGCACCGGAGCAAGGGGGAAGGCTGAAACTTGTAGATGAAGAGTTCCGAAAGAAGAAGTGGGTTGAACCCCAAGACCTCCCGCCCTACATGAAGGTACCGTATCCTGAAAGATTGAAGAAGCCTCAACAGGATAAGCAATTCAATAAGTTCCTTGATGTCTTCCGAAAACTTCAGATTAACATTCCATTTGCGGAAGCCTTGGAACAGATGCCATCATATGCCCGGTTTATGAAGGAACTTCTCACCAAGAAGCGGAGAATAGTGGATGAGGAAACGGTTGCTTTGACCGAGGAGTGTAGTGCCATTCTTCAACGAAAACTGCCTCCAAAGTTGAAGGATCCCGGTTCTTTTTCGATACCATGCACCATTGGGGGGGATGACTGTAGGGAAGGCATTATGTGATCTAGGGGCAAGCATCAACTTGATGCCCCTCTCTATGATGAAGAGGTTGGGGATCAAAGAATTCAAGGATACACGGATGTCGCTCCAACTAGCCGATCGCTCTATAAAATATCCTTATGGGGTGGTCGAAGACTTGTTAGTAAAAGTGGACAAGCTCATATTTCCGGCGGACTTTGTAGTGCTTGATATGGATGAAGACGCCGAGGTTCCTCTCATATTGGGTAGGCCCTTCTTGGCCACTGGGGGTGCCTTGATAGATGTGCGACAAGGAAACTCACTCTAAGGGTGCAAGATGATGAGGTAGTCTTCAATCTCTTTGAAACAATGAAGCACCCTGCAGAGAGGTCGGAAGTGTATCGAGTGGATATGGTGGTTCCAACTGTCAAGGCAAAGGCAACTAGAGAAGCCCATGGTTCTTCACTTGCTCAAGTGTTGGTAAAATCCCATGATGATGATAGTGAGAAAAAAGACCCTTTGGGGGATGAGGTCTATCTCGAGTGGTTGAAAGACATGGAAGCCTTACCGAGTCTCCCAAGGGAAGAATGTGCAAGGGAAGAGCTCAGCAACAAAGGCATGAAAAAGAAGGGTAAAGCACCAAGGTTGAAAGGTGGCACAACCGTGATGGTCAATGCAGACAATGAGTTGATCTCAAAAAGGACCATCACAGGGTGGAGAGTTCGTGCTGATTATAGAAGGATGCTGGACTTAAATGAGTTGTCCGAGAACAGCATACGAGCATATGAAAGGGCAAGAGCCTACAGGAAACGGATTGAGGCAGGGCATGGCAAGCAGTTTCTTCCTCCGGAGTAACCCTCTGGGGTGACTTGAGTCAGGCTCGGGACGTTAAACAAGCGCTACTTGGGAGGCAACCCAAGCTAGGTATCCCTCTCTTCTCCTAACTTTTGTTTTGTTTTGTTTTTGTTTTTGTTTTTGTTTGTCACTCTTGAATAATTTGAGAAGATCAAGAGTTTTTGTATGAATGTCGTGTCGGCAAGTTTGTTGGATTTTAATTAAATTGAGCATAGATTGATTGCATGAATTATTTTGACCATTGATGATTTTTCCCCCTAGGTTCTGATAGTAGAAAAGTTGATCCCCACTTGAAAAATTGAAAACTGAACTTTGAGAATTTTATTGTGATTGCTTGATTTATGATAAGTTTAGGGTGAGGGGGTGCACACACACTAGGAATTGTATCTCGGTCAAACAATTTGTAAAATGTCCAGGTGAGGATTTGAGCCTCCAACTCTGTTTTTGATTGTGTGAATCACTGTTAAGTTGCACTTTCCCGAATTTGCTTGAATCTCTTTATGGTTTGCATGTTTATGTGTTGCATCAAATGATTTAGGCAATTTTCTTTGAATAACTACTTGGCCTAAAATGAACCATCCCTAATGCATGTTCCCTAGTTAGCCACATTGAGCCTAATTAGCCTATTGTTTCTTTATGACCCTAAATTATAAGCCAAAATCTAAAAAAAAAACCATGTTAACCAAATCTTAGGATTAGGAGAGCATGGAAGCTTAGTGAAAGAAGAGTTGTAAGAAACTAAGTTTGGGGTGGCTACAAGGTTGATATGTAATTCTGGGTTGAGAAAAGAAAAAAAAAATAAAGGTTGAAACCTAAGACAAAAAAAAAAGAAGAAAAAAAAATTGCCAAAAGGAAAAGGGGCAAAGCAGAAAAAAATGGCAAGGAAAAGGCTGTAGTCACCCGAGGCAAAAATAAAAATGGAAAAAGGAATCTGAGTGGAATATGTGTCAAATTCTCATGCTCTCTTAGTTCCTAGGGACTTAAGCCGAGTATCCTTGAATATCCTACCCTCAGCCAGGCCCCATTTCAACCTTTAAAAGACCTTCTGATGTTGCATACATGTTTTCGTGGGAACCATTTTTGAGATGAAAATCAAATTCATGGGAAGTGCCCTTGATATGTGAAATTGAGGGAAAAGTTGATAGCCTAGATGAATTTGAGCAAATGAGTGAAATTTTACATACCCTTGTGAGGAAGGCAATTGTTTGAAATTGGTGATCTTCCTTTTGTGTGTGACTCTGATCCTCAACTTAGAATTAATGATTGCATGAATGATGAAGTTCTCAATTGTTTAAAGTAAATGAATGTGGGGATTACGTTGATGCAAGGGGGGAAGTCATTGGAGAAAAACTGTTTTGATTGCATGAAATTTGTGCGAAATCGATTGATTCCTTTAGGCTTGCCAAGTCTTGAGTCATTTTTGAGTTTTAGCTTGCTTGGGGACAAGCAAGGTTTAAGTTTGGGGTGTTTTGATAAGCCTCTGGCTTATCTAGTTTTATAACTAGATGGACTGTGGTTTTTGTGCAAATTATTCGAGTTCAATCTCGTTTTCGCCCAAATTTAGCCTTGTTTGTTCCTAAGTTAGACTTTGACTCGTTCTAGGAATTTTTAGTAGTTTTTAGTTTATTTTGAATAGAATTACGCTTTTGTTTTCTTTTGTTGTTTCAGGTCAATAAGTGAAGCTCTGAGAGTCAAGGAAAGTCAAGAAGCAATGGGAAAAGCAATTCTGGAGATACTCGCCTCACGAGCGGATTCTCGCCTCGCGAGCCTGGAGATCAGCAAAACAGCAACAGTCATCCATTCTGGTTCGCCTCGCGAGAGTCTTATCGCCCCGCGAGAGTCTGAAGACCCTGGAAGACAGAGACCATCACGGCCGTGACCTAAAACCCACACAAGTCAGAGACCGTCACGGCGTAGCCGTGATTCAGATCACGGGCTGTAAAAAGAAGGCTCGCGTCACAAGACTCCCTTCGCGTCGCGAGGGTCTGGACTCCACAAACGTGCCAGAAACAGAAGCCGTCACGGCCTAGCCGTGATGACCATCACGGCCGTGACGCGTGGCCTCCTTATAAATAAGGCAGTGCAAAACAGATTGAGAGGACTTTTTGGATCAGAACAGATTGTAGATCTTTTTGATTCCTTATTCTGGGGCTGCGTCTCCCTCTTCTCCTTTCTTTACTTAGAGTTATGATGAATTCCGATTGTACGTTTGTCGTCATTACGGACATGAGGAACTAATCCCCTCGTCCGAGGGATCAATGAAGCAGCTCATGGCGGTATAGTGTTCATGTGATGTATGTTTTTCTCCCCTTCTCTCAATGAATGTTTTCCAATTCTGATTTGAATGCGTTGATCATATGTGTTGCGTGATTGACTAGTTAAACGTGTTTGAGGCTGATCGGCGATTCACGTTTTAGAACTTGGATTGGAATCACTAATTGAATAATGAGCACGACAGTGGATTTAGGAGATTAGTGCAACCTTAAAGGGAACAAGAATTAATAGAATTCGAGATTAGGATTATGAGACCTAGTAAGTAATTAATCCAATCGTCGAATACGTCCTATTGAGCACGACAGTGGATATAGGAGAAATTGGGGGTCCCGGTTGACATTGTAATTGAACTTATGGAGGAATTCATCATCACCTGGGTACTATACATGATTGGGTAGGTGGAATTGAGACCTTGGATATTTTTAATTCCAGATTTCAATACCATATCTTTATTTGAATTGTGATTTGATTGCGATCCTATTTTCTCTCTCTCAACCACTTTCTGTTACTTGACCAAACGCATCGGACTTCTCGCGAAATTAGTCGAATTGGTAGCCCAATCCTTGTGTTCGACCTCGGTAGATTCTTACCGTGTTTTATTACTTGCGACGACCCGGTACACTTGCCGGTGACTCATCAATGGCCAGCAATAACAATGATTCAGAAAGTAAAGTAAGTTCTAATTATCAACCTTCTTATGATGAATTGCAAAATGCTTTTGAAGAACTTCATAGAGAATCCATTAGACTTGCTAGATTGCTAACTAAGTCTAAGAAAACCATCACATGCCTAGAGGAGAAAACTTCTGTTTTAAACAAAGAGGTACATCAATTAAAAATAGAAAATTGTGCTTTAAAAGAAAAACTAGCTACTGTCTAAGATGCACCTATATGTGATAAATGTCTGTGATAAATGTCCTAAGTTGGAAAAACATATAAATCATTTGAATGGTGGTCTATCTAGAGTTACTGGTGATAAAGAAATCTGGAATGCATCTAGCTGTACATTGACTAAAGAAGTTTAAAAACTGAAAAATGACTTAGTCAAGTTCACAAATGGTAGAGATAATTTGGATGCATTGTTAGGACAGGAAAAATGTGTTTATGATAAGGCTGGAATAGGCTATAAACCTAAGATACATGAGAAATCTTTCATGAAATTTTTCTTTGTACCTATGACATCAAGCACACCATTTGTTAAATGCTATTTAAGTGCTAGAAAAGGTCACACAGCTTCTACATGTCATTACAGAAAATCTGCTTATAATGAGTCTAAATATATATGGGTTCCTAAAGGAACTAATGCTTCAACTAACTCAAAAGGACCCAAACAGATTTGGGTACCTAAAGCAAAAACATGATTCTGTTTTGTAGGTGTGTTGGAAAGCCAAGAATGTGAAATGGTATCTTGACAGTGGCACGTTCCAAGCACATGACTGGAGACAAAAGCAAGTTCATTTCCTTTACCCCTAAGTCGAGTGGTAGTGTTACCTATGGAGACAATAATAAAGGGAGAATACTTGGCATTGGCAACATTGGAAGTGACTCAACAACAATCACTGAGGATGTACTATATGTTGAGGGATTGAAACATAACCTATTAAGTATCAGTCAACTATGTGACAAAGGCTTCAAGGTAAAATTCAATTCCAATAGTTGCTTAATAGAAAATCAGCATGATGAAAATTTGAAATTAATTGGATATAGGACAGATAACATCTATATGCTTGATTTAGATAATATCTCTTCAAATACTGCATGCTGTCTTATTTCAAAAGAAGAAGAGAATTGGCTTTGGCATAGAAGAATTGCACACATTCACATGAACTACTTGAAGAAACTGATTCGTAAAGATCTTGTAATTGGCTTGCATAAACTAAAATTTGTGAAAGATGGACTATGTGATGCATGTCAAAAAGGAAAGTAAGTTAAGGTGTCTTTTAAACCAAAGAACATTGTTTCAACAACTAGACCTTTGCAACTTTTACACATGGATTTATTTGGTCCATCTAGAACCAAAAGCTTTGGTGGTAACTCGTATGCATTGGTAATAGTAGATGATCACTCTAGATATACATGGACATATTTTCTATCTCATAAGAGTGATTCATTTGATGCATTTAAGAAAATGGCAAAATTGGTGCAAAATGAAAAGGACGTAAAAATTGTCTTTATTAGAAGTGATCATGGGGGAGAATTTCAAAATGAAGTGTTTGAAGACTTTTGTGATGAGCATGTCATTCAACATAATTTTTATGTTCCTAGAACTCCACAACAAAATGGAGTAGTGGAAAGAAAGAATATATCATTAGAGGAGATAGCAAGAACTATGTTGAACGACTCTAGCTTGCCAAAACATTTTTGGGCAGATGTCATCAATCTGACCTGCTATGTGCTAAATAAAGTCTTGATAAGACCAATCTTAAAGAAAACCCCTTATCAGCTTTACAAAGGAAGAAATCCAAATATAGCACATTTACATGTTTTTAGTTGCAAATGCTTTGTTCTTAACAATGGAAAGAATAATCTTGGAAAATTTGATGCAAAGACTGATGAAGGAATTTTCCTAGGTTACTCCCTATCTAGTAAAGCATTTAGAATATATAATAAGAGAACACAAACTATTGAGGAATCTGTGCATGTGACATTTGATGAGTCTAACCCCAAAAGGTTGGGAAATGATTGTGTTATTGATGATCTTGCAGATTCAATTGAGAAAACTCTCCTAGAAGAAAAACAGGACAATGAAGAAGATGAAAGCTTAAAGAACGAATCGCTGCAGCAGGAGCAAACAGAACAACTGCCTGACCTACCATAGGAATGGAGGACTGTCAGAAATCATCCAATTGATAACATCATTGGTGAAATTACAAAGGGGGTAACTACTAGACAATCTCTTAGGAATGTTTGTAATCATATGGCATTTGTGTCTCACGTAGAACCTAAGAATATAGATGATGCTATAATTGATGAACATTGGATGATGGCTATGCAAGATGAGTTAATCCAGTTTGAAAGAAACCAAGTTTGGAAACTAGTGCCTAAACCCAAGAACTGTCAAGTAATAGGTACAAAATAGGTTTTTAGGAATAAACTAGATGAAAATGGTATAATTGTAAGAAACAAGGCTAGATTGGTAGCCAAAGGGTATAACCAAGAAGAAGGCATAGATTATGATGAAACATATGCACCAGTAGCAAGATTAGAAGCTATAAGAATGCTACTTGCTTATGCTTGCATAATGGGATTTAAATTGTATCAAATGGATGTTAATAGTGCTTTCTTAAATGGATTTATACAAGAGGAAGTGTATGTTGGTCAACCACCTGGTTTTGAGAATAATGAATTGCCTAACCATGTTTATAAACTGTCTAAAGCACTATATGACTTAAAGCAAGCTACTAGAGCTTGGTATGAAAGGTTAAGTAATTTTCTTATTGAAAAAGGATTTAAAAGAGGTAAAGTTGACACAACTTTGTTCACTAAGAAAAAGGCACACAACATTTTACTTGTACAAATATATGTGGATGATATAATTTTTGGTGCCACTAATGAGCATTTGTGCAAAGAGTTTGCAAGTCTTATGCAGTGTGAGTTTGAAATGTCAATGATGGGTGAGCTAAACTTTTTCCTTGGACTGCAAATAAAGCAAACTGAAAATGGAATCTTTGTTAGCCAAACCAAGTACTGCAATGAGTTGATCAAGAAGTTTGGCATGGAAAATGCTACGGAGATGGCTACTCCAATGAGTACCTCCTATTATCTGGACAAAGATGAGCAAGGTAAACTTGTTGATGTTTCTAAATTCAGAGGTATGATAGGCTCACTACTTTATCTTACTGCTAGTAGGCCAGATATCATGTTTAGTGTATGCATGTGTGCTAGGTACCCAGCAAATCCAAAAGAATCACACTTAACAGCAGTTAAAAGGATCATTAAGTATCTGTTAGGAATAAAAGACATGGGATTTCGGTATCCCAAGGGAGCTACATGTACGTTAATTAGCTATTAAGACTCTAATTTTGCTGGTTGTAAACTAGACAGAAAGAGTACTAGTGGAACTTGCCATTTACTAGGAAACTCATTAGTAACATGGTTCAGTAAGAAACAATCTAGTGTGGCTTTATCCACTGCAGAGGCTGAATATGTAGCAGCTGGTAGCTGTTGTGCACAGGTTTTATGGATGAAACAACATTTAGTTGATTATGGTATGCAACTAAACCAAGTTCCTATTAGATGTGATAATACAAGTGCAATTAACCTAACTAAGAATCCCATAATGCACTCTAGAACTAAACACATAGAAATCAGACATCATTTCATTAGAGATCATATACAAAGTAGAGAAATTGAGATTGAATATGTTGATATAACTAAGAAACTTGTTGATATCTTTACCAAGCCCTTGAACAAGGAAAGCTTCTTCTTCATTAGAAGAGAATTGGGCATAATCGATCAATCCTATATCTAATCTCTAAAGAAACAGGAGAAAATCTAAAAAGGGGAGGAAAATTAATGGACACACTTATTCTTTGATTTGTCCCTGAACCTATCCCTCTATCATGAACAATTTTATATGCTATGTTTTAATGTTTAAAATGCTTACCTTCTCTATTGCTTTGAATGTTTCTTTTCTTTACCTTTTTTATGATGCCAAAAGGGGGAGGAAAAAATAAGATATAGAGAAAGGGGATAATAACAAATTATACATGCATATGTTGAGGGGGAGCTAAGGAGTTTATAAGCTTGCATGATTAATAGGGAGTAAATCAAATTCTGCTATGTTAATACTCTGTTAATATTTTTTTTGCTCTGATATACTTCTGCTCTAACTGTTTTGATACCATGATATAAATATGTCAAAATACTAAGCGTCTGCTACACTTATATTCTGAGCTTATAATTTGTTAAAAGGTTTGTCATAATCAAAAAGGGGGATATTGTTAGACTCAATGACTGAGAGATTTTGATATATGACAAATACAACTTAATGTGTATGCAAGTGTTTAGTGTCAAATTGTAAAGACAGGTATCAAGCAATATTCAACAAGTTCAGTGAGCAATCAAAGGAGAATATTCAAGGAAGAACTTGGAGGAATCAAAGAGCAAGGACGAAGATCAAGGAATCATCAAGACAAAAGCTTAAACGAAGAAATTAGTGTTAAGTCTTAGATGATTTGTAAGAGATGAAATCTCTTATTCACAAATAGCTCAATTAAGAAAGATGCATGAAGAAAATCATTTTTCACAACCTGCATTAATAGGAATAAGTTTTCGTTAATGAAAATGAGTTTTGGAAATAATAATAGAAGAGCTCGTCCAACACTAGAATAACATAAGCACTCGTCCAACACTGGGAATAATGGAAGCGCTCGTCCAACAGTGGTAAAAGCTGGCGTCCAAGAAAGTGGTAGAAGCTCACGTCTACTAAAGTGACAGAAGCTCACGTCTACTAAAGTGACACAAGCGCACGTCTATTAAAGTGACAGAAGTGCTCGTCCACTAAAGTAATACAAGCACTCGTCTACTAAAGTAATACAAGCGCTTGTCTACTAGTTGGAGCACGTCCAATTACTTTGTGTTAGTACTCCCGTCTGCTGACGTGGCAAATGGACACGGCTATTTTTTTTTAAGATGGATGCGGCTATTTTTCCAAATGGACTCATTATTTTATGGACACAAATTCTATAAGAACTATTAGAATCTTATCTCAAGAACGAGAATCAAGAAAACAAATTCTGTTAAATCAGATCCAAATCTGTTTTGATTGATCCCAACGACTATAACTTGTTTTCTATATAAAGAGGGATCAAAGGAACACTTTTAGAAGGATCATAACGAATAACAACAGAATTATAACGATACACATATCATTCATCATCTTCATTGAGCTTACTGTGAAAAGAGTGTTTCAATGCTCATAAGTGCTTCAATTTGTTTATCTGACTATTGAGAGTTAGGAATCAACTTTTGTTTTTACTTTTCGATTGTAAAGAGAGAGGGGGTCTCTCTGAGTGATTAGGGTGAGGTATCCCTAAGGTTGAACATTGAGGCTCTTCACAGGAGTGTGGTATCTCGAGGTAAATGAGTGCTCTGTGGTGTAAAGGTTTTTCAAGCTACCTGGCAAAGCTTGTGTGTTAGTGTGTAAAATCCCACAGGTGGAGTGGGGACTGGATATAGGTCACAGTGGTGGTGACTGAACCAGGATAAATCTGGTTGTGTAGTATCTCTAAACTCAAACTCCTTTACTTTCTGTTTATGATTCAAGAACCTGCAACTTTGATGTTTAAAGTTCAAGTATAATTTCTGTTCTTGATCTGTATAAACTGTATTTTGTTATTACTGAGTTATTGAACCTGAACCTATTCGTTATTAATCTTTCTTATCCTCATCACCTTCTATTCAAGATTTTGTAAAAACCCTTCATCGATTTTATAAAAGATCCTGAGAACACAAATCCGCATCTCTGATTTATAAAGCTTTGTGAAAAAGTTTTAAGAGGGAAATATTTTCTTTGAAAACTCAATTCACCCCCCCCCCCCCCCCCCTCTTAAGTCGTTGAAGCCAAAACAACAAAACCTTCTAACACCAAGGGTTAGGGTTTTGACCATGACAAAGAAATTAGGCTAGGAAATTTATTTGATTTCAATCTCTTGGATTTAACAAGTGTAGGTATTAGAGATACTAAATCAAGTGTTCTATTTCAAAAATTGAAACAAAACTCATCTAATCCCTCTAGAGCATAGATTCGGCCATCAATAGAAAAGTAGGAAGGAAATTTTCTTTTCTTCATGCTCTTGGATAATCAATATAGAGATCATAGAGAGTTAATAGAAATTGGTTTCACATCAAAATGATTTTTCTATGATTTTCTAGAAATATTTGAATAAAAACCCTAGAATTTGCAACATGATGATTTTGACATGAATCAAGAGAAATAAATGAAGAAGAAGACAAGAATGATCATGGAGATGAGAGTTCACCTCTTGATTGATGATGAAATGGGGTGAAATGATCGAGTTCTTCAAGAATCATCTATGGAGTTTCTAAGCTTTTTGGAGAGAAAAGTGTTTAAGGTTGAAGATGAAAATGAACAAAATGGCTAAGTGTGGTGGAGTGAAGGGTGGAGCCGTGTGGATGGGGGGTGTTTTGGTCAAAAATTACCTATGGCACACTTGTAATTTCTCTTGAAAACCAAGGGTAAATTAGTCATTTCCTTACCAAAATATCTTAGATATTTAAGTGTCATTATGACTTGGATAGGATTGCCATAAATGCTCGTCATGTCGGTCACCTCTGTTCCGTATCTAGCTCCGTCGTTTACTCGACTAAGGTTTTACGTGCATTTATTTTGAAGTTTTCACCCGTATAAAATATAATATTTTATTTTTACATGAAAATTTTCAAAAAACCAATATCGTTACAAATACGATATAAACCTAAACTGTTTCGTTCACGAGTCAAAATTAGGTTTTCTGATCAGTAAAATATTATTGTCAGTGAAAACGCAGACAGAGTTTCGTCTGAATTTTCAATCCAAAATTTAACTATAACCTTCTACAATTAAGTAGAGTCTAAATATGACTTTGGTTTATCCAAAATCATTTTTCTAAGTCTCGGATAAATATATATATATATATATATATATATATATATATATTACCAATATTAGAAAACAGAAAAATCGGGATATTACACATACCACAAAAAATTCAACATTGACAATACATATTAATTAAATATTTTTAATTTTTGTAATCTATATGTTATTATCTTATTTGTCTATATTAGCATTAGTTTTGGTACCTATTTGCACATGAAGTATAACAATCCCATATCATAAGAAATAAATTAATTTGCTCTTAATTTTTAGCATAAGTCCACTTTTATGTATTAAAATTGGGAATGGGTTCTTTCCCGGTGATTTTTTTTCCCGTGGAATCTGCGTCCTTCATTGAACAAGTAATTAGAGAGTATGTGTTTAAATATTAAAAAAAAGGGAGAGGGGGTTTAATGGTGGAGATAAATCCAGTAAAAACTCCACCGGAGAAGATCCACGCCCATTGAAATTTTAATTTAATTAAATCCTATCTTTCTTAAATGAGGAATTCTAACCCAATGGAAGGGTATTGATAGAAGTAATGTAACATCAAGTATGGGTAATGAATTTCCTAGCTGCCATTTTTGAACAAAATAAAAAAAAACAAGATTTAATGTTACCAATCAAATGTTGGGAATGTATATAAGTATTAATGAGTTATGATTTTATTTTATTAAGTGACAAATTATCATTGGTGGGAACAGGGATATGGGACAGAGGATCCCTATCCTAAAAGAAAAGAGTATGGTTAATGAATTAGATAAATAGTAAATTGAGAATGAGTTAACTAAATAGTCAATAATTACTATAATCAACAATATTTAAGGAAACAATTGATTTTATTTTATTTTTGTTCAAAAAAAAAATATTTAATTTGATAAGTGGTTGATTCAATTTATAATGCTTGATGGCACAAGTGGCCTCTAACATTCACTTGGGCATATCGAAGTGCAGTCCTTCTTAAAATAAGTGAGAAATAGAAACAAATATATACAATATCAAATACGATATCTAAATTGTATGTTCAAATAACACAACTCTTAAATACTTGAGTTGTTATTTTCGCATTGGAAAAAAAGTAGTGGACTCATCGTTCTAGTAAAAAGCAGAAGGGCTGGACGATGATGATACTTATGATTAAGAAAGAATGATGAATAAAAGGGCCGTATGATGAGAGAGAGAAGCATTCAGAAAGCGGATTATTTTTATTTTCCTTCTAAATCGCTACCATGCACTTTTCAAGATTTTTGATTTAATTTTTTTTTTGCAAGTGGAATAAATTAGTTTATATCTTATTTTACTGGCTTATAAGATTATTTGAATAAAATAGATATATCTGATAAACAAGCTTATTTTATTAACTTATTGCTTTTCTTCACTAAGCTATTTTATTTAACTTATTACTTATAACATCGCTTATTAACTTTTCTCTCAATTTTTATCCTTATTAATTTAATGAATTACTTACTTTACTATGTATCTCATAAGTATGACATCTTACATTTATAAGTTAGTTCAACATCTGATTTTACCAAACGCTTCAAATTCATTCAGCTAGTTTTTCAATTATCAGCTATAAGTTTTTTATAGCTTTCAACTAAAAATTAATTTATCACTTTTTTTATTTTTTTTGGTATTGAGTTTATCACTTATTTTATTAGTCACAAACTAACTTATCACTTATTTTTGTCAAACATAGACTTAGTTTTTTGTTTCCACCACGGGGGCTTTCCCCTTTCACACCATATTGTTTCTCCGACTATAATTTATTTACTTTTCTATAAACCTTAATTCCCTTATACTTTTATTTTAGCCACAAAACTCTTTGTGGATGAGATTCCAGCCACATCCAACCATAGTTGTTGCCTTAGTCCATCGCTCCACAATGGTTGTTTTGGCTTGTAGTCCATATGAGATTTGTATATATCATCACAAATTCACGATCATGACAGAATCAAAATATTTATGCGATTAAGCGATGTAACATGTGATTTCGATCACTAGACTTCCTCCACAATATGTGTCAATTGGTCATCGCATGAATCAAATCACGTCTCTCACTACCAAGTCTCAATTTTTGAAGTAGAAGATCTTTAAACCAACATTGTTTAATCTCAATAGTTGATTCAGTACTCAATGTCAAGAAATATCAACTATATTATATTTGTTTTGGTCAACACCAGCTATATTATATTTAATAAGAGAGGAACTGCGCTAGTCGAAGGTTTGGTTGGCCTTTAGTTGTTATCCACAAACGCAAAACTCTCAATTTTGAAATGCTAGGAGCGTATACCTTCTATGATTCAATTTCACTTTGCTAGGTATTATGGAACATGACAAAGCTGTCCTTCAATTGAAGGGCATAAAAAAACATTAGGTTAGGACGAAATTGAAAACTTTATTTCCCCACAAGAAGACAAATAAAACAAACCTCCCATATCGTAAACCTTTCTCCCCCTACTGCATGGCACAATTTTTTTCCATGTGGAGACAAATTGAGGGTTTAGAAGTTTTCCTTAGTTATGAATATAATGAGTTAATGACTATGTCTTATACTCTTTACACCTTTCTTTATATATATGTCAATTTAAATTTCAAAATAATGCACATGTAAAAAGAAGGATTGTGGGGATTCTCATAAATGAATCAAACAAATGCCGCTTTCATTTGCTATATGGTAGCCAAAACTGAAAGTGCTACATATTTCCTCTTTCTCAGGAAAGAAAAAGGAGGTGGGGCAAAAAAATCTAAACTCATTTGACCACATACAAGGTAAAATAAGCACACTTGAGGAAAGGAAGTTTAAAATATCGAGTAAAAAAAATTATAATTTCTTTTTGGTTGAGAAATTTTCAAATTTTACATTTACATTTCTTTCAATTGCTGTTTTCTCTTTATCCAAACAAAGACGAATTTTAAGTTTGGAAGACTTTAATTCTTTCCATTTCTTTTAACTTATTTAGACATAGGCTTCAAGTAAACAAATTAACTAATTTAACTGATTTAAAATAAGGTTAAGCCAATACTTTGATCTCATTTCGATAGGAAAAAAAAACCTAGAGCCGTCTCTCTCTCTCTCTCAACCTTCCCTCTTCCTCATTCACCGGAAGGATGTGGGTTTGTGCCATTTTTTGACCTATCGTCATTCTACATCGTTTTTTCTCTCCTTTTATCTAAATAAGTAGTTTTTCCACATTCTATCATCTGTGTGCGGCGGTGTTTTATTCGTCGTCTTGTTGCGGTATCGTTTGATTTCCCATCTTGTTGCGGTATTCGTTTGATTCAGATTGACAGATCAGCTTTGATCCATTACAGATTCAATCAAGACTTGGGAATCAACGTTACAGATCCGGAGGCATGGATATTATGGGCACTTTGATTTTGTCACATTTGTAAGCATTTTGCCGTGTTATGCTATTAACGTGGGTGTTGTGAGTTTGTTCACCGATTGATCTTTTTTGGTTTTTAGCGATGTTGAATTTATGTTGTTTTCGATATATTTTACCAATTTGAATAAATGAATATCTTTTTTACTAAAAAAAAAAAACTAATTTAACTGATTTAGACATAGGCTTCAAGTAAACAGATTAACTAAAATGAGAATAACCATTTTTACTGTGAATATTTGGGAAACAATTTTCTGTAACTAATTTTATTTTATTTTTGACTGGTATGTAACTTTAATTTTGGTGATTCATGTGTTTTAACTTTTAATATTAATATATATAAGATAAACCAATAACACATAATTTAAAATGATATTTGTAAAGAAAAATAGGAGATGTACAAATTAAGAAAGGAACATGATATTCTTTGTGGATCCTGTAACTGTAATAGCAACCCAAGAGGTGGATTTTATTTTCTTTTTCTTTCGCATTTAGAGTGTGTTTGGGAAAGCTGGAAAAAAAAGATTATGTTGATAATCAATTTTTGTATAATCGATTATTATGATAATCGATTATAATCAGAATCTGTTTTTGTTTGGGTCTGTTTGCTGAAAAGCGGTTTTAAGATAATTTATTTCGTTTGGGTGGTGCAAAAAAATCACTTTTATATAATAAACTATAAAAAATGGTATGAAGTTATTTGTATAATTTAATAATATTTGTTTAGAAGTTTGTTTTGTAGGGGTAAATAGGGAATGGAGTTTTGAGAATGAAAAATAATGGTTAAAGTAATCTTTTGGTCCTTATACGTGACACTGATTTTCAATTTGGTCCCTATACGTAAAAAGTTATCAATTTGGTCCCTATATGTGACACTGGTTTTCAATTTGGTCATCACCGCTAATTGGTCCCTATATAAGAGGACCAAATTACAAATTATTGTCACATGTAGGGATCAATTCTATAAAAAAAAAATTGAAATCGATTCCTACACGTGACAATCATTTTCAATTTGGTCTCAATATGTGATAATAATTTACAATTTGGTTCCTCTTATATAGGGACCAATTAGCAGTGAGGACCAAATTGAAAATCAGTGTCAAATATGGGGACCAACTTGATAACTTTTTATGTATAGGGACCAAATTGAAAATCAGTGTTACGTATAGGGACCAAAAGATTACTTTAACCAAAAATAATCAAATCACAACAATCTTAAGTTAGAAAAAACTAGATGTCATAAAACAACTTTTTTTTCCCTAAAAAAAACTTTTTTTATAAATTTAAGCAAAATGCCAAACATGATAGATTATCTATGAAACAACTTTTAAGCTAAAAACCAGTTGAAACAAGGGAAAATAATCTTTCCCAAACACACTCTTAGAATATGTTTGGTTTGTCAAATCCGCTAGTGTATAGCAGATAACTTACAACGTATGGAAAACTAATCTCGTTTGATAATTATTTCTAAAATAAGCTAATAACAATTTTTAACTAGCTTATAACATCTTTTTTTTTTCCAGACCCTACTTGAAGTAACTTTTGAGCTTATAGCGTATAACTTATTATTTTTTCTTCCATTTTCATCCCTACTATCAAAATTAAATTCCTCACTTATCCTTAACTAATAAAATAAAATACTAATCATTCATTTTTTTAATCCCTAATCCACTAATCGTTGATTTATTTACAGAGTATATATATAAGAATTAATTTATTTATTTAGATTTGTATCTAAGATAAAAAATAGAAAATATTTTTTATCTATAAAAAATAAAAATTGTATAAAAATCATAACAATATATAATTTTTTTACCATTCCATTTTATTTATTTAAAATAATTAAAATAAATTAATATTTAAATTAAAAATTAGTATTTTAATTTTTGAAATGATAAATAATTTAAAAAGTTAATAGTGAAAATTATTTTAAAATAAATGATATAAATAACTTTTTTTTAGGTCCGGGATGGACTAGTTATCCCCACAGCAAGAAGCCGTATGACTAATCCCCGAGGATGTAGGGTATAAAGTAAGGAGCAACTCTTCTATCCATAGATGCATCTCTATTCTTATCATCAGGATTCGAACCCTGGACATATGGTTAAAGGGCTTAAGCTACTAGCCACTTGGACCGCACCTCGTAGGTATAATTAATATATATATATATATATATATATATATATATACACCCACACACATATAATTTATATAAAAACAACATATCCTTTTATATCATTTTATATTTATCAAGTCCAATATGCTAGTTTATCCTCTGTTTGCTAGTTTATCCGTCCTTAACTAACTTATCCTATAGTTTTTACAAGATGGAGGCTTAAACGTTTTACTTTGGAATTTGGATATATCATCCATATAAATTGAATCTTCCAATAGAGTCCCTTTTTATTCTTAAGAGCCGTGCTAAATAGACACGGAAAAATGGACAGCATACATACGTGACACCGCTACTGTAGCAAAAACTTTTTTTTTTTTAAATTTTGACTTTTTTTTAAAAAAATTATTTCTAAAAAAACACATTCACCAAATAATGAATTGAATTCACCAGATATTTATACCTGATTCATCATATATTTGCACATACTTAACCAAAATTTATTTCTCAAAAAAACCCATTCACCAGATAATGAACTGAATTCACCAGATATTTGTACATGATTCACCAGATATTTGCACATACTTCACCAAAAAATTTATTTTTCAAAAAAACCCATTCACCAGATAATGAACTGAATTCACCATATATTTGTACATGATTTACCAGATATTTGCACATAATTAACCAAAAAATTTATTTCTCAAAAAAACTCATTCACCAGATAATGAACCGAATTCACCAGATATTTGTACCCGATTCACCAGATATTTACACATACTTAATCAAAAAATTTATTTATAAAAAAAAAACCCATTCACCAAATAATGAACTGAATTCACCAGATATTTATACCCAAATCACCATATATGTGCACATACTTAACCAAAAAATTTATTTCTCAAAAAAATCTATTCACTAGATAATGAACTGAATTCACCAGATATTTATACCGGATTCACCAGATATTTGCACATACTTAATCAAAAAAATTATTTCTCAAAAAAACCCATTAACCAGATAATGAACTGAATTCACCAGATATTTGTACCCGATTCACCAGATATTGACACATACTTAATCAAAAAAATTATTTAAAAAAAATTTAAATTAAAAAAAAAAAAAAACAACTCCGCATTCTGATCTCAGTCTGAGAAATTTCTGATCTGCATGCGATGACGATACTGTTCATAGGGTGTCACCGTAGGATGTCCGAAAAAATGTGTCCATTTAGCATTTTTGTATTCTTAATGTCCATGGAAGATAAAATTTGGGGTTAATTATACCTGACTTAGGGGTGTATAGCAGGTTCCGTTGAGGTTTGTGATAATCTCCATGAAAAGTTGCGTGGGATCCTCCATGGTCCGCATCTTACTCGGGATTTTCGGAGTTCAGAAGGTTCTTTGCGTCTCCGATTCCATGGAGGCATTGAGCTTGTTGGGTGGAGAGCCTCCTAGATTTCACATGTAACCCTTCTGTGGGAAATTAGGTTGCTTTTATGCAAAGGATAGACTGTAGTCTTTGGAAATGTCCTTCAGAGGTGATCAATGTGCATATTTTTTGGCCAAGTTTGGTGCTTCTGAGAACAGTGCAGAGGGGATTTCGATTTTCACCACCGTTTGGATTGAAGTTTCTTCTTCGTGCGGATGATGCAGGAGTTGTATTCATAAGAACTTAATTTTCCTATTATTTGTTTTTTCTTTTATTTTACTTTTCCGTTTTCTCATTTGTACCAAAAAAAATTATAAAAATTTAACACAATTATTATTTGTGTGTCTTCTAAAGTAGTTATTTTTTTAACAATATATTATAATACATTACAATTCAATCCACATTTAAATGGTATCTCTTAAAAAGTAGTATGACCTGAAAGTGATTGATCGCCTTTAGGTGGTTTGTGTTATCCCAATTTGTCTTCAACATAGTATGAACACAGCAACCAGTCACGAACATACGAACAAATCTCAATAATCTGATGTGTGTGAAATCACACTGTCCTCAAGAGTTTATCCGCGTGGTGCGCAAACCCCCCAGGATACAAGAGAATCATTAAAAGCTTTACAAAATGCCGTTCAAATTGGATAAGATTGATCCAAAAAATTAGGATCAGAAGTGCCTATTATCATACATTTTGGATCAGAATTGCCAACGCGCAACACTTATTTTAAAACGCAAAAAAATAGTCATTTATTAGAATAGGTTGTTCCCCTTTTATATGATCAAATTAAAACAAACAAAATATGTATGACCAAATAAAATATAAAATTATTTTCACAAAAATTAATTTGACTAAATAATAAAATCCAACCAGATTTATTTTACACTTGTTGTGTGATAATTATACAACTAAAATAAAACATTAAACTTTTGAAATATCTCTAATTATCCAACAATCCCCCACATATTTCAAAAGTTAAAGAAAACATTTAAGAGATTAAAAAAAATATCCTGGGTTGACATCTTGGATGTAATGCATCGGGTCTGTATAGCAAGCTATGGAACCAGACCTAGATTGATAAAACTTAACACACATTTAATTGGTGTAGCAAGCTATGGAACCCAAGACACTTAATATGTGTTAGAGGTCTATCAATCACACTACACCGCCACAATTCTTGCTGTTACGCCATTTTGCGCTAATAGGCCATGTGCGCGCCCGGTATTCATGAGTGCTCTAGAGATTTCGCCATGATCTCATACAAGCGGCCCCACTTGACACTCATATAGGTGATTTCAACAAGTGCATGCTGCAAATCATACACCACATATAAGGGATATGAAAATCATTAAAAGCTTTACAAGCTTATCCTCTCAATAATGCAGTATCTAACACTTTCTCAATTACACCATAAGAAAGGGACACAAAACAAAATTAGTTTTGTGTGCTAGCAGAACTGACGAGTGACTTGTTCTTACCCATTGAACCTTCTTTATGGGATCTCCAATCCCAATGGTTGGGTTCCCTTCACTCGTTAATTTCAATTGGCTTAATTCCCATTCCCCTCGATGTATCACATATTGATTTTCTTCCCAGGGGCTTTGTTAGAGAATCTGCCAAGTTCACCTCTGACTTCACATAATCGATCGATATTATTCCATCTTTTAGCAATTGCTTTACCACATTATGTCTCAATTGTATATGTCTATTTTTGCCATCGAAGGTCTTATTTTTTGCAACGACTATTGCCGATTGACAATCACAATGCATCGACACTGATGGGGTTGGTTTAATTCCTAAAGGAATATTTGCCAAGAAGTTTCTCAACCACTCAGCTTCACTACCAGCCAACTCCAGAGCTACAAACTCTGACTCCATAGTAGATTTAGCAATTATTGTTTGTTTGGCTGATCTCCAAGTAACCGCACCACCACCAAGTGTGAATACATAACCACTAGTGGATTTTGTCTCATCTGAATCAGATATCCAGTTAGCATCATTGTACCCTTCTAGTACAGTGGGAAATCCACTATATATAATACCATAGTTCATGGTACCTCTCAAATATCTCATGAGTCTAGCAAGTGCCTCACAGTGATCCTCACTAGGACTTTGAGTATATCTACTCAATCGTCCTACTGCATATGCAATGTCAGGTCGCGAAAAATTCATCAAATGTAGCAAGCTCCCAAGAATTTGGGCATACTGAGACTGATTAACAGGATCACCTCTATTTTTCTTCAAATGAGAGTTAGCATCATAAGGGGTACTCATTGGCTTTGAGTCATAGTGACCAAACTTCCTAAGAAGTTTCTCAACATAGTGTCCTTGGGATAGCATTATGCTATCACCCTTCCTAATGATTCTAACTCCCAATATTACACTTGCTTCACCCGTGTCTTTCATATCAAATTTTGATGCAAGAAAAGATTTTGTTCTAATCACTACATCATCACAAGTACCAAAGATAAGCATGTCATCTACATATAAGCAGATAATAACACATTCCCCATTTAATATTTTGGTGTACACACATTTATCAACCTCAATAGGAGAAAAACCATCGTTAATCAATGTTTGATTAAATTTCTCATGCCATTGCTTTGGTGCTTGTTTTAAACCATATAAGGATTTGAGAAGTTTGCACACTTTATTTTCTTGACCAGGAGTAACACATCCTTCAGGTTGTGTCATATAAATTTCTTCTTCCAAATCACCATTTAAGAAAGCAGTTTTCACGTCCATTTGGTGAATAATAAGTTTGTAAATTGAAGTCAAGGCTATCAAAATTCGAATTGAGGAAATTCTGGTCACAGGAGCAAATGTATCAAAATAATCAATATTTTGTTTTTTCGTAAAACCTTTTGCTACCAATCTAGCTTTATATTTTTCAATTGAACCATCGGGAAAAAATTTCCTTTTAAAGATCCATTTGCAACCAATAGGTTTTGCTCCTGGGGGTAAATCAACTAAAATCCAAGTGTTGCACTTCAAAATTGAATCAATTTCATTTTTAATAGCTTCTTTCCAAAAGTGGGCATCAGAAGTTGAAACAGCTTCAGAAAAACTCAAAGGATCATTTTCAACAAGGTAAGTGTAAAAATCATTTCCAAACGATGTCTCTTTTCTCTGTCTTTTGCTCATTCTCAAATCCTCATATAAGTTTTCACAATTATTCTCGGAAGAAATATTTTCAATAGAATTATTTTCTATAGAAATATTTACAGATCTCAAAGGAAATATATGTTCTAAAAATTCAGCATTTTTAGTCTCAACAATAGTGTTACGATCAAGTACACTACTTCTCAAAATAAGAAATCTATATGCAGCACTACGTTCAGCATATCCAATAAACATACAATCAGAAGTTTTAGAACCTATTTTCCTTTTCTTGGGCTCAGGAACCATAACCTTAGCTAGGCACCCCCACACTTTCAAATATTTCAAATTAGGCATATAACCTTTCCATAACTCATACGGCGTTTTACCGGTTTTCTTATGAGGTATTCTATTTTGCAAAAAAAATGCAGTTAAAATAGCTTCACCCCAAAGGTTATCAGGTGCGGAAGAACTAACAAGCATAGCATTCATCATTTCTTTTAAAGTCCTATTTTTTCTTTCAGCTATACCATTAGATTCGGGTGAATATGGGGGAGTCACCTCATGTATTATGCCTTCCTTTTCACAAAATTCATTAAATAAAATATATTCGCCGCCCCTATCAGATCTAACCCTTTTGATTTTTCTATTTAATTGATTTTCTACTTCAGCTTTATATAAGAGAAACATGTCAAATGCTTCATCTTTATTTCTAATCAAATAGACTTTAGCATATCTAGAAAAATAATCTATAAAGGTGACATAATATTTTTTACCTTCTCTTGTCATTGTTTGTTTTAAATCTCCTAAGTCGGTATAAATTAAATTAAGTAATTCAGTTTCACGATGCACCGGGGGACAAGATTTCTTAGTTAATTTTGATTCAACACATACATCACATTTACCAAGTTGTTTATTACTTAAAGTAATCATACCAAGACGTTGCAATTTATAAACATATGAAGAATTAGTATGTCCTAGTCTAGCATGCCACATATCATACGAGTCAATCAAAAACGCAGAAGAAGATGCATTATTATTAAGAATTTCAGCAACATTGAGTACAAAGAGTCCTTGGTCACAATATCCCTTCCCCACAAAGACATTATTCTTTGTCATTACAATTTTTCCGGATTCAAACGAAACCTTAACCCCAAATTTTCCCAATAGGGCCACAGAAATTAAATTTGCGCTTATGCTAGGCACATGCAACACCTCATTAAGAGCCAAAGTCTTTCCCGATGTAAGCTTTAGCAATACTTTCCCTTTTCCCAAGACCGTAGCGGTTCGAGAATCACCGAGATAGGCCAGTTCATCTCCATCCTCTACAGTAGTGTAAGAGGTGAAGGCATCTTTGCTCGCACAAATGTGTCTGGTAGCCCCAGAGTCTACCACCCATTTGTTCACATTTGTCACCATATTGACTTGGGAAACGACCGCAGCAATAATATCATCTCCTTCACCCTCAACCAAATTGGCCTTAGGCTTAGGAGGATTGTCGCCTCTCATTCTATGTCGGCATTGCGGTGCATGATGACCTGGCTTACCACAAACATAGCACATGCCTTTCTTTTTGAAATTGGGGTTAGTTGCACGAGGGATATTAGAATTTCTATTATTATAATTGTGACCAGATTTATTGTCGTACCTTTTCTTCTGAGATTGATTCTGAATGATGTTTGCACGAGCAGCTAGTGCCTTTGCCCTTGCAGCCTGACACTCTTTCCTGTTGGTATCTTCAATTATTATATGAGTGATCAGTTCTAACAGAGAGAGTTGCTTGTGTCTGTGCTTCAGTTGTTGCTTGTAATCCTTCCATGAAGGAGGTAGCTTTTCGATCAGAAGGCCAGCTACAAACTCATCCTGTAGATTGATGTTTTCTGACTTCAAATCCTCCAAGAGCTTGTGGTATTCATTGATCTGAACTTTGATGTCCTTGTCTTCAGTCATTTCCCAATGGTAGTAATTTCCAATGACAAATTTTTGCTTTCCGGCATCCTCAGTAGTATACTTCAATATCATTGAGTCACATATCTCTTTTGCACCCTTGTAGGGACAATAAACATCGAACAACTCATTAGACAATGTACTAATTATTGTGTAACGACATACCTTATTATAATATGTTCATTCCTCAAGCTGTTTGGAATTGACCGATGATGGCTTGGCATCGGTTAGAGCAGACGCTACTCCATGCATGTCAAGGACAGTAGAGACACGCTCCTGCCACCTTCGAAAGTTTTGGCCACCAAAGACTTCGATTTTGGAGATGTCAGGAAATGGCTTTGCATAATTGATGACCGGCGGCGGCGGTTGGACAACAGAAACGCCATTGTTGCTTAGTGTTTGTTGCTCCTCGACGGTTACGTTGTCAGACATAATAAACCCACAAATTAGCAAGATGCTTCAAGAAATCCTTCCCTCTGTGTTCTTTATAAAGCGCCCACAATAGGTATTAATTGGTTATGTTTTTTCTTGCCAGTGACTCCAATTGCACAGCCACTGCCACGAACTAATAAGCACCGATTGAAGGACGAACACGGGTTCTTCTAGTTGATCCCACACGAACAAATGCAAGGCTTCCTTGTTAAGTAACTTGATTTTAGGCTCCCTGACTTATTACCAAATAGTGGAGGCTTTATGAAGAAATATCTAAAGCCTTTGACTTGCACTGCTGCTACGTTGTTGACTCCCTGCGTCAGACGGTTTGCCAAACAGTGGAGGCTTTATGAAGAGATAAATAAACCCTTGAGATTGTTATCCCAATTTGTCTTCAACATAGTATGAACACAGCAACCAGTCACGAACATACGAACAAATCTCAATAACCTGAGGTGTGTGAAATCACACTGTCCTCAAGGGTTTATCCGCGTGGTGCGCAAACCCCCCAGAATACAACAGGCCCCTCCCGGTTAATTAAACCGAGGTAACAGAACAATCAAGAAAATGATAAAATGAATCAGGCAATGTAACCCAGGAAGAGAAGAATGAATTTTTTTTTAAGGAAAAATATATATTTTTTCTTTCTTTTTCGTCTGATAGTTTCAAAAGAAAGAACCTCTTTTTATTTGAAACAAGTCTATCTCCATCTACTCTGACGTGCAGTACTCCCAATTAAAGGCCCACAAAATGCCGTTCAAATTGGATAAGATTGATCCAAAAAATTAGGATCAGAACTGCCAATTAGCATACATTTTGGATCAGAATTGCCAACGTGCAGCACTTATTTTAAAACGTGAAAAAATAGTCATTTATTAGAATAGGTTGTTCCCCTTTTATAGGATCAAATTAAAACAAACAAAATATGTATGACCAGATAAAATATAAAGTTATTTTCACAAAAATTAATTTGACTAAATAATAAAATCCAACCAGATTGACTTTACACTTGTTGTGTGATAATTACACAACTAAAATAAAACATTAAACTTTTGAAATATCTCTAATTATCCAACAGTTTGTGCCCCCGGATCTTAATATATATAAAAGTAAGGCAGTGACTGAAATATTTTTTCTCCAAGAAAAAGGGTAGATAGGTAATTTTATAAAATTTTCTCTATCCTGAATAAATTGTGTCATTCAATATTTCTCCAAGGAAGGAAATTATTTTGAAATTTTGAATTGAGACAATTAATTAAAATTGATTCAATTCAAATATTCTTCCTCCAAGAAAAATAATAGATATGTAATTTCATAAAATTTTATCTATCTGAATAAATGGTGTCATTGAATATTACTCCAAAGAAGGAAATTATTTCGAAGTTTTGAATTGACTCAATTAATTAAAATTGATTCATATTTGAAATCAATAATCAAATCTTCTATTATCTTTTGAAATCAGATTAATTTATTTATACGATATCTAAAAAAACTTATTGGTATTCAAATGATGTTGCTCTCTTATATGAATAATAATTTTATTGCTTTGCATATTTCTTCAAGGGTTAAATTGATCTTAATTTCAAAAATATTCACAAAATCAAATCATGATTGATTGAAATTATTATAATTATTATTAGTATTATTCTTCTTCTGATGATGGTGATTATTACGATTGTGATTATGATATTATTATTATTATTGTTGTTGTTGTTGTTGTTGTTGTTGTTGTTGTTGCCATTTTTAATTCTCATTATTTAAGTGTTTTAGTCTCTTATGTACTGCATACAATATCTTGCGTGAAGATTGTCCATCATTAGACTATTGGTGTTCTGTACTACTGCTGAATGTTTGTTTTCTTTTCTTTTTTTCCCTTTATTATTTTGTCTCTTTTTTATTCTAAACTTTTGGTATTTTAGATGATTATTTGATTTTGATGAGCTAAAATATGAGGATTGATTTTGAATAATGATATTTCCGCTTCAGACTTTGTAGAATGGCATCAACAATTTCTTTAGTTAATGACAATGTTGCTGGAAGGATCGAATGGAAGATCAAGGTTTGTGTGATTTGTATGTGGAAACTAGCCGATTTCAAGAATCATTTGCAAACCGGTAGTATTGAGATGGTTTTCCTTGATGAAAAAGTAAGTAATTTTTTGTGTGCATTAATGTATAAATGTATTTAATTCATTTGTTTCCTTTTGTCGATGAATGCCTCATTGACATGTTCTTTTCTTTTCTTTTTTAAAATATAAGTCTAACAAGATACATACTACAGTCAAAGGTAGAATCATACCAAAGTTTGAGTCATATATGGAAGAATGTGCTATCTATTTTGTTGAAAATTTTATGATTGCTCAAAATGGTTTGAAGTTCAAGACGTCAAGGCATAAGTTTAAGTTGAATTTTATTCGTAGTATCGAGTGCAAAAAAATAGTAGATGACACAATACCAACTCTTCATTTCGATTTTGTGTCCTTTTCTGAAATCCTTTCTGGTACCTGCCACGGCTTTTCGTTTGGTTAGTATTTGTTTACTTAGAATTTTGATGTGATTGAATGTGTTTAAAAATATTTAAAATCATTGATATATTGTCTTTGTTTACCCTTAATTGTTAGATGTAATCGGACATGTTGTGGAGAAGGATGTCCTTAAGCAAATGGAGAAAAATGGAAAAAATAATAAGCTAATAGAAATAGTACTTGAAGATTTGGAGTAAGTTATAGAATTTATAAAATGTGATACACTTATTATTTTCTATATTTTTATGTTCTCATTATATTCTGATTTTTATAAATGTCTAAGGTATGACTTATTATATTTTAAAAGAATCTTGATTTTTTACGTATAAGTTTTTATATGGATCGATACTAAAGATTTTTTAAAGCTTAAAAATTATATTCTTATCAATGAATATTTTTGTATATTGTCTTTTCTGAAATCATATAATATAAGAATTTTAAAACTATGGTGGTTGGTATGATATTTGTTGCCGTTAAGTTAGGAAAATTTCATTTTTTATTATTTAATATATTAAAAAATAATATCTTTTCATTTTAGAATAAAAAATGAAATATGACATTGCATTTCTTTATTTTGACGAGTGTATTATGTTCAAATGTAATTATGATAGAAACAGTAAAGTTACATGTACTCTATGAGAAGAATTTGCTGAGGAGATACACCTATTTCGACAAAGAAGAGGACATTCATCCTGTTATAGTGATTCTAAAAAATGTGTAGAGAAAATATTTTTAATGGTACATTATCTTTTATATTTTTAATGTCTGACTACATTTACCTGTTCTAGAACTATGATGAAGATGATGATGCTGGTACCAAGAACTCTCCCTCCCCACAAGTAGATGACAATTGCAAGGTCACGTCTTATTATATAAATATAAATAATATATATAATTTCATGTGTAAAGTATTTGACATACTGTGATATGAACTCAAAGGACATTTTAATTGACCGCGGGTTATTGAAGATTCTGTCAATAATGTCGAAACAAATAGGTTGCAGCGGAGACAGCATGATTCAGAGGTAAGTATCAAACACAATATGCGACATTGATCATATGGGCTATGTATTAAATTTTAACTATTTTGTCTATTTCTATACTTTTTAGGAGTGTTATGAAGATGATATGTCCCACATTCCTTCATGCAAGAAAGGTGAAAAAAGACTATGTGATGATATGGATGTATCTTCCAAGTTTGAAGATGGTGAAACACAGACATCTAGTACAAAAATGCCAAGGATTGTTGTTGTCAAGAAGGAACAAAGTGAATGAGTGTTGGAGTTTTATTTGATAATTTGTGGCTTTTTTTATTTAAAGTTTTATTACTTAATTACTTAATTAGATGGGATAGTCTTGGTGTTTTTCGCCATTAACTTTTAAGTTAACTTTCAGAATTTTCAGAAGATACCTGTTTAATATATTTTGCATTATGGTTGGAGTTTGTTATTTTAACTTTCGGATTGATCTCAATTGTCCAATGACATTGATAACCATATATTTGGTTGTGTTATTTTTTCTGCTTTTCCAAATTCCATACTTAAGTTTTTATTATACTGTAATAAATAAGCTTTACTAAGGATCGAAATCAACTACACTTGATGATACTTTGATAAACATGCATATAGTGCTTGCCTCCCTTTGCACTTTCCTATATATAATATGCGAGTGTAAGTAACGTGTGACCTTGATACAAAAAAGAGGGGAAAAAAAACTTAAAGTAGGCTCTATAATGAGTATTAATGAAATAGGTTTTAATTGAGTATTAATGAAATTTGTGACAGATCCTTTCAAAAGTATCTTATGTGTTTATCTTATTTGTTTTTTTTCCAATTTGAAGAATTGATAAAATAAATAGAATTAACTTATTATTATCTATATTATTGGTTGTCACATCATAAAATATGTAAAACTAAAACAATTGATAAATTTATTAAATTCAATTTTATTTTGTTGTACGTGAATCTTCATGTTATGTTTATATATAAGATATTATATTACTTTGTGCTAAAGATTTTTTTTTTGAAGTCAAAAAATTAAATTCTTATGAATGAAATTTATGTTTTGTATCTTTTTTGGAATCAAATTAGATAAGATTTCAAAAAATATAGTGGTTGGAATGATATCTGATGATTTTGATAAAGGAAAATATTTAATTTTTATTTTGTATATTTTTATCACTAATTAGAATATTTTTCTTCAATGTATTAAATGAAAGATATAATTTTGATTCAAATTTCAAATTTCAAATAGAATAGAAAATATCAGATTTGAGAAATAATAAATAGAGTTGATTTAATTTCAAATGGTTGATAGATTCAAAATGCGATTAATTTACTTAAAATTGAATCAATTAAAAAAATATTTCTATTAAAAGATTGATTTACTTTCAAAAGTGTGTGTATATATATATAGTGACAGATCCTTTCAAAAGCATACATATAGATTCTTTATTTTGTTATAATCTTTTCAATAATTATAAATTACTTGCATTTCAAATTTTATATCAGATTTGATTTTATCGGAGGAAGAGTTGAAGAATCTTACACTCGCAGAAATAGAGAAATTATTGCAGAGTAACAATAGAAGTTTGTCTGACTTTTCAACAATGCCTCAGCCTGACATGTCATTAATTTCATAATCACAAAATAGGCTTATTTATGACGAGCTTAACTATGACAGGCATTCTTTGGCTTCAAAACATGCGCAGCTATTGTCCACAATGATTGTTGAACAATGCCAAATATATGACACAATAAAGCGAAGTGTGGATGAAAATCATGGGGGACTGTTTTTTCTTTATGGATATGGTGGAACGGGAAAAACTTTTATATGGAGAGCCATTGCTGCAGCTATAAGATATATAGGAGAAATTGTTTTGACAGTTACATCAAGTGGAATTGCAACCTTGCTTATTCCTGGAGGTAGGACGACACATTCTAGATTTGCCATTCTCATAAATGTCAATGAAGATTTCACCTGTAACATAAAACAAGGCAGTGCTCTAGCAGAGTTGATTATCAAGGCCAAGCTAATCATATGGGATGAAGCACCTATGACTCACAAGCACTGCTTTGAACCCGTTGATAGAACATTTAGGGATATACTTCGATTTTTTTATGCTGATAGTTTGAATCTTCCTTTTGGGGGAAAGGTTGTGGTTTTGGGTGGTGATTTTAGACAAATTCTTCCAGTCATTCCTAAGGGGACAAGACAAGATGTTGTTCATGCGAGTATTAATGCTTCATACCTCTGGCAATTTTGTTGTGTCCTAACTTTAACTAAGAACACGAGACTTCAGTGTGGTTCTTCAGGTATTAATGTTGAAGACATGAAAAAATTCTCATATTGGGTATTGAGAATCGGGGATGGCACTATTGGTCAAATCAATGATAGAGAGGTTGTCATTGATATACCAGATGACATGTTGATTACAAATTTGGGTGACCCCGACCCTTGCCTCTATTATGGATAGTACTTTTTCATCCCTTTTAGAGAATATGAATGATCCATCATTTTTTCAACATAGGGCTATTTTAGCACAAAAAAATGATGTGGTTGATAAATTGAATGATTATATGATGTCATTGATCCTCGGGGAAATGAAAACTTATTTGAGTTTTGACAGTCCATGCTCCCTTAGTGGAAATGTTGATAGGCCAGATGATGTTCATACTCTTGAATTTTTGATACCATTACTTCATCAGGACTTCCTAATCATGAATTGAAGCTAAAAATTGTTGTTCCCATCATGTTGTTAAGAAACATAGATCAGTCTTCTGGATTATGCAATGGCACACAACTCATCATTACCCACATGGGCAACTATGTTTTGGAGGCAAATATCATTTCCGGAAGTAATATTGGACAAATGGTTCTTATTCCTCGATTGTCATTTATGCCATCTGACATCAGGATCCCTTTCAGATTCCAACGTAGACAATTTCCTGTGGTTGTTTCTTTTGCAATGACAATAAATAAGAGTCAAGGACAATCCCTAAAACATGTGGGCATTTATCTCCCACAATCTGTTTTTTTCACATGGGCAGTTGTATGTTGCAATATCAAGGGTTACATCACGTCAATATTTGAAGATACTGGTATGTGACAATGAAAGTCACATTTCAAATTCCACCTCCAATGTAGTATATAAAGAAGTATTTCAGAATTTAACATAGGCAGGTGACATAGCATTTATTAAATTTATTTTGTACATTACAACATCTCTTACTTATTGTTTATTCAGTACTTTTTTTCGAAGATTGTGACTTTTTTTCATTTAGATTTGTTGATGTTGAAAGCTAATTTTGAAAATCTTAGTTATATCCTAAAACATTGATTTCCCGTGCATCGCACGGGTTCTCGGTCTAGTGAACTTTACTTGAAAGGTGAGAGGTTCGAATCCTAGAGGCATCGCTTTGGAAGGATTTTATCTAATCATCACCTCCGACTTGAGGGTCAGTTACTTATAAGTAAAAAAAGTCTAATTTTATTTTCTTGTAAATATAAAATATTTTACTTTCTTAACCAATCATATATTACTATATGTGACTTTTGAAATAATTATTATAAAAATTGTCAAAAAAAAAGAAATAATAATTATTATAAAAGTCAAATATTTAAATAACATATCAGTATATAACTAGATGACAATGCGTAATGAATTGAATCCCTGACCACATGCTTAATGGATCCAGTTATCTATCAACTATGTCACGTAATGTTGGTTGCAAAAAAATTTAGATTGATAATATATTCAAATTCAAATTCCTTGCTAAAAAATATATATATTCAAATTCCTCTCAAAAAATAATATATTCAAATTTTTTTGGTGAAAATAATATATTCAAATTAAATCCATAATAAAAATTATTCAATGCTTTATACTTGGGACTTTGGTAGGTAGAACTGTAGAAGACGTAGAAGGCATGGACAGGACACATGCAAAATCCAAAATTTATCAGTTTAATACCCCACATGATGCAAAATTCAAAATTTGGTAACCTTTTTCTAACTTGAGCGTATATAAAAAAATCCTAAACCTTTTTCTCTCCTCTCTTCTGTTCGGTTCTGCCGTTCCCTTTATGACAAACGAAATCTTCGCCATTGTCTCCGACACCATTTTCTCTTCCATTAGGGTTTCACACCATCATCCCAAAAACCAAAAATAAAAAATAAATTAAATTAAAAAAAGGGGAAATTAATTATCAATCATTAATCAATTATTTAACATTCCGAACTTTCTCTCTCTCGTTTTCCGGGAAAATCGAATAACGACGAATTTTTTAGGAAACGAGAGAGAGAGAGAGACGGGGACGGGATTGGACGTTGATTCTGGAGTTTTGATCTTCTATTGAATCCCAAAATGAACTCAATTTTCTCTCTCTTAAGGTGGTGCTGGTGATCATTGCCCCTTCCTTCCTTCCTCGCATGGTGGTGGTGGTTGTTATCAAGGCTCAATCTTCATCGTTGTTGCTGGTTCACCCTGTTCTTGGCCAGAAACTGAAACCCCACTTGGGAAAACATCGAAAAATCAAAACTTATTTTGGAATTTGAATTGGGTACCAAAATGGTGCCCCTGTTTTGATCATGGTTAGTTAAGGCTCTGAAGAGAGAGAAACTCAAAGAGAGAGAGAGGCATGGAAGAAGAGTTCGAGGAGATTGAGGTTGAAGCCTCCCCGTGCATTGATGAGATCGATTTTGATTACGAGTATGATGCCCCTCGGTTCTGGGATTTCACACGATATGAGACGTTTTGGGATGTTTTTGAAGCAGAGCAGTGGTTTGAATACGCTTCAAGTTATCCACCTTCACGTAAGCATTTCATGAATATGATTGTTTCCTATCGTGAATTATGATGTTTTGTTGTCTTTGAAAATGGGATTGTGTTGTTTTTGGTGAAAATTATGGGAACAGAGTCACCAACTCATAAAGTTGTTGTCTTGTTGCATTGTAATTGAGTATGATTGTTTAATCAAACCTCATTGTAATGAAAATGATGATGTTCAATTGTTTCCAAAATGGGGTTGTGTTGTTTTTGGTGAAAATCATGGAAACAGAGTTACAAACTCTGAAAGTTATTGGCTTGTTGCATTGGAATTGAATATTCCAGAAAAAAGTTCAGGTTTTAATTGAATATTCTTGTGTTTAGCATTTCTCTCGAAGTTTAGATGGGGAAATGTTGGTGCAATGGAAAATGTGAGTGTCATCGATGATGATTCTGGTCCTTGCATGGAGCCTGAAGAAGTTTCAGCAAATGAGGACAATAATAGCACAGGTACAGTTTTCACTTCATAGTGGCTGCATTGTTGTTAAATTCATGGCACAATGTTTTTGCAGCTTTTGCTGCTAATGCTTGTGCTTCAAGAGCTACGGCGATGCATGCCTGAGTTTGTTGAATGTACTAAAAATCAAAATGATTATTATAAGTTTTTGCATTACAAACACTAGGAAGTATTTGCTCAGTCATATTAGTTCATTAATACCTTTCACGTTTCAGATATGAGAATTATTGTTGATTGGTGTTTTGTTATTAACTAACCTTGTTCATGATAGCATGTAATTGCTCAATTCACCAAAGTTCGTTGCAATTATGAAATTTGGGTCTCCATCATGTGCTAGAAATTGCCAGATGTTATCTATACTTTGAATCTGGAAAATGATTGATCTTTAAGCAGAGTTTTATGTGATCAAGCATATTGAATTCTCTTTTATTTTCTATATATTATCATCTAGTTTTATACTGAATATAGATTTATCTTCAGGACTTGAATTTTGTAATCAAACAACACAAGATACTTCAAATGGTAAAACAAAGTCTCCAAGCAAGTTAGCTCGAACAATATCTAAAGTTTCACGTTTTATGAAGCCAACAGCAAGTAATTTGGCCAAGCAGAAGAACCCTCCAGAAGTCCAAACCCCTCGATCTTTCAGGAGGTACCAGTTATATCTCACCTCATGATTTTTGATATTTGGAATTTTTGTGTTACTGTAGGAGTTTTATTTTTTTAATTATATATTGTTCTATTAATCTGTCGTTATTTTAAATCTTATAACTAATGTTGAAGCACTCATTTTTCGGCATTTCATCTTGTCATTAATATAACTGGGCACAATTTTTTCTTGAGTTTTATGTTTTTTCCTTTGTAACAATGTTTTTTCCCGTTTTACTATTTTCCTCTTCGATTTTGAATATGTGCCTTCTCTTACTACCTTCCTCCTTTTCTTTGCTTTATCCTTCATTTTTCTGTCATTCTTAAACTAAGCAGACTTCAGAGTCAGAATTCTTCTTCCATAGATCGCCAATTAACCAAAAGGCAGAAGCTTGAAGCTGGCTACTTGAGCAAGGTATGCTGAAGTTTATACACATGCATACTTCTTCCTACAGTTTTGAAATCTTTACTTTAGCCAAATCTATTTTTGCAGCCGTTGTGTTCATCTCTTTGCCCTCTTTCACTCGTCACATTATCTATAATTGCTGTTAACGTCTGTAGTGTATTTTCTCCCCATAAAATATTATTGTTTATCAAATAAGGAAACCGAACATTTAGCTTCTTTTATTGCTTACATAGGAGTCCATCTTCTCTGGTTCGATTCCATTCTTCCCTAAATTAAGTACAATTGCATGCAATCATTTTAATCTGGTTATTTTGTGCTAAACTGTTAGATTTAGCAAATGTGTTCCAGATTTTTTTTTTTAACAATACGTGTTGTTAATATTTGAATCAGTTGGTTGGATCTTTTGATTTTCACGACAGGTTGCTCGTCTGAAGCATCAAACTCTTTTTACACATAAGAAACCTAAGGAGGTAACAAGTTTTTCAGGAAGTACACAATCCATTATTTGTTTGATACGGTGCTTCAGTTTTTTTGTTTGATAATTATTGTTATCAAGACAATGTATATGTAATTTTGGATTGTGTTTTAGGTTGATCTTGCTGACATCAGTTCAGTGTCTAAACCAAAAGTTACTATTCCTAGAGAACCTAATCTGGAAACAGCCTTCAGGGCACAAAGACACAAGTATATCAACTACTTCTCAGATTATAGTAGTAATAATGGTTTAATACATTTCCTGCAATGAGACATTGTTGGGTGATGTTGTGGATATTTATAGGTCTAGAACTAATGCTGAATCCGGTGGAGATACAAAGTCAAGTTCTCAGGTGCTTAAAGCACGGCCCTTAAATAAAAAAGTAGGTAGTTTCAGTCTGTACTTCTGGAAGAAATAGTAGGTACTTAATCATGCAGTAATATAGTTTTTGATAATAAACTTTTTGGATGTTTTGCAGATTTTTGAGTCTCCAACACAACCTGTCCATAAGAAGAGGACACCACGACTAACCGAATTTAATGTAATTAGTATTTTTTTGTCATATTGTATCTTTTCTGATGCATCATTTTTAAAGGAATGTATTGAAAGTTAGAGTACTCAACATGAGGAATGCAATTTAGAGTTGTTTTTTTTCCCCAGGTATTTCGCTTTAAAACATCCGAGAGGGCAATGCAACACATATCTAGTAATGTTAGTTAAAGCTTTGCTTTAGTTGTATCTTTCGAACTATTTGCTTCTGTTTCTATTTCACTGAAGTAAGGTGATTAGTTTTTGTATCTTAAAGCAATCATATCCCCTTTACTCAGGGTGATATTTACATGATCTCCATTGTCAGCAACTGATTTCTTTTCCATTGCAGGCTGGATGTAGTTCGAACAACAATTCTATCTCAAATAGTGAAACAAGTGTACTCAAAAGGTATTAACATCTATATTATATATCAAGATTGACATGATAAAATGTATGTTTTTCTTCAAAAATTAGTGTTATGTATTCATGCATGTCATCTTTTGAGTACATATTAATAAGCAATTATAATTATTATTATACCTTTGCTCTTATCTGGTTCTGTTATTCGCTCATGACAAACCTAGTGATGGCTCAAGGCAGGAGAAATGTAGGATGATTAATAAACTCCGAGGAAGTTTTGATGAAAAGGTAGGGATCATTAATGTTCCAGCTAGCAGTATAGGTACAATATTTTCTTTCCATTTCATCATTGTTAAAAAAAGCTTCATTGATTATACACGTGTTGTGCTTGAATCAGCGACTCTCAAGTAAAGGGGCAAGAGGCGTCTTCCGAAATATCAAAGTATTTCCATTGGTAAAAAATTGAGTGAATGTTGTATTTGTGAAGTTGTCATGTTTGTGTATGCTTTACATTGTAAATTTTCCTTTTCTTCATAGGAACAAAACGACAAGAGATCTCTAAATGAACCACCTACGGAATTATTTAGCAAGGTATTTAAGTTCATTTTTTGTCATCTGTCCTAGTTACCATCGAGTATCTAGTAATTAGCTCCTAGATTAGCATTGACTACTTAAGTCAAATGTTAATATGCTGCATACATGGACACACAATGAGTTCTTTTTTTTTTTTCCCCTTTTCCTTTTTTAATGTTGGGGCATAATGTGCAGCTTTCCCTTGCTTCTGAAGTCAAGCAAACTACAAAATCACCATCAAAGAAGCAGCCAATTTCTAAGGTTCGTCTCTCAGCATACTTATGACAACCTAGGATTTTTTTAGTATGTACTGCATCCCTACTAATGCATGGTTTAGTTCCTATTATTCTATTGCAGGGCTTGAAGGAGAATAGACCTGGATCCTTGCATCAGGAGCATGAGGTATGTCTGTAGTTGTGAATGTACATTCATTGAATTTTTATAGGTCATGAAACACATTTAATGATGTTTAAGCTAATAATATTTATGACAGTCTTAGATTATACATGGTCAGTGGTCACTTCTCACTTCAAGTCTCCATGTGAGTTTTACTTATATGCAAGTCTCATTTTTGTCTCTCAACACTTAACTTGTAGAAGATGGACTTGGTCAAAGAAGAAATTCAGAGACTGTGCAGGAAGCAGTATCAATGCATGAATGCAATAGGGTCCCTCATATCAAAGCACACCTTTATGATGGCAAGTAGAACCAAATCCAAAAATAATTTGCTTCTGAGTTTGTTTATATTGGCATGGCATCATTTAGAAACATAGAAACTATGTGAGTTACAAAAGACTTGTTTTTGACACAGGAACTTGGGCATTAGCTGAAAATTGACCAATTGTTCTTCTGATTGGTGGTGCTCGCTAGTCTAGATAGATTTGTGACACTCAATAATTGGAAGTTCAACTGTAAGTTATACCTGAAACCATATCAAAGGGGGGCTTATCTGCTAATCAATGGTAATAAAAGGATTCTAAAGTTGCAAGATCATGGAACCTAATACCTGCATTGTACCACAAAGCATTAGACTTTTGGATTTTCTTTCTGTCCTTTCCCTTTCATTTTAAGTCTATGTATAAACAAACTTGCAAAATGTAATCTGGTACAGTTTGAGGCATAAAAATACTATACCTGTAAATTGCTGCTGCCTTCCCTTACTGCTGTTTGTAACTTCACAGCATTTGAGACTTCCAACAGTGGTAGTAGGCCTTTGCTCACCCTCTTTTCACTGTCACTCTATTCATATACTATCACTAATCAACTCTTAATTTTAAATTAAAAGGTGCCATTGTACTGTAATTGGTGAAGTTTTAACACTTTCAAAACTAATGCAATCATACCGAAGATTTAATAAGAATTACTATATAAAGTTTCACACTATCAGTGAATTGGAGTATAATATACTTGAGAAATATAAACTAAATCACACAACTAAATGACAACGTTTTGGTTATAATTGGATCGTACATTTGTTTTAGTAAATTCCTGCAAATAGGATGCCATGCCATATATAGATGATAGATATGCCATTTCCGTCAGTAGTTTTTAACAGTTGCGGATTAGGACAACTGGTAACATTGTCACCAATGTTTTAAAACCACAAGGACAAACATTTTAATTGTACTAGACAAATTTAAACCTTTAAAAAAGGTAACAAAGCATACACAATCTTATGCTTCTCGGATTCCCAAATTCAGCAAGGGATCCTGAAGACTATTATGGCTGAAGTTCCTGCATGTGTGTGTGTGGGTGGGAGGTGGGGGGATATTACACAATTGTAGCAACGAGCAAAAGCACAAAAAGATAAGGCAGATCAAATACATGCTATGGTGTTGATAACTACATAATGCTAAAATACATTCCACTGTTTCCAGATAATCTCAGACTAGCTAAGAAATCTTACAATTGATTCAAGGCAGTGCAGGAGCTTATGTTGAGTGCAATAGCTCCTTCAAGATGATTATTTGAAAGATTCCTGAACAACAAAAAGTGAATCAAGTTACCACTTACCTTGATAAATGCAATGGCCATGAGATAGAATGACTAGAACTAACAATTCAAACAAATGTTCCTGCCAACTAGTTGATTGTCATGCAATTGCCTAGAAAAACAAATTCGTGTCAGTAAGTTCATGCAGGAAAAAGGAGATAATGCTGATATAAAATTTGGATACCAGTAATCATGTTTCCATGAAGGTACCTGAAATAATCAAAAGTTAATACAAGAAACAATGGTTAAAAACCTTTATTTGAAATTGTACTCACAACTAGCTCATTCTCACCCAAATCCATGTCACAATGTGATTTTAGAATTATCCATGATCCAGCAATCAACCAAAAGCATTTTCCAGAATTGTAATCTCAAACAAAAATGTGATCATGATGAGTAATAGTGCGGCTCAGTTCACGAGACTCCCACCTAGTGAAGATAATTGAATGCAGCCTTCCCTACAAGCAAAGAGACTGTTTTCAAGATTTAAACCCGTGACTTCTGGGCTCAGCTCCAGGTCATGAAAGAGAAACTTTAACATTGCGACCAAGGTTCACCCTCCAGGTCAAAATGCGATCAAGGATCATGATTAGTATAGTTACAAAATGGCAAGGGCTTGCATTTCTGGAATCTTCCAAGTTACTCTATTCCTAGTTACAAAATTAAATTAGACAAGCTCGGGTCATAAGTTGTTCTTGCAAATTCTGGCAATACGTATTCAAGAATCACAAAAACAGTATCGCTTATTCTCTCCAATACTCTTTGTAACACCCCGCTTTTCGTTAAGTGCTTCTATGTACGTTTGTTTGGTTGCTAAGTCATTAGGACTTAGTCTAAAGTTGTTGGTTAAGAGCTAAGTGGGGTTTTAGCCTTAAAATCCCATTCTAGTACATGAGCACGTCCGTGCTCATGACCAGCACGCCCGTGCTTGGGATCAAGCGTGTCTTGTTGACGCCGAGTTGAGCACGCCCGTGCTCAACATAGAGCACGACCATGCTCGAGTGCGGACCGTGTCTCAGAGACGCTAAGCCCAGCAAGTCCGTGCTTGCTGAGGAGCACGGCTGTGCTTCGTGTGCAGCCGATATATATTTACACATAAACCGAGGGTTGCGTTTTTAACCCTAATTTGGTAGCTGCTACTACCCTAGTGCGGCCAGACCTGTCCCATTCTCTATCTTCACCAAACTCAGTACATTCGTGGAGTTTTGGAGACCTTTGGGAGACCTTTGCTTGTCAGTGTCAACAGGTATAGGTAATGGTTCCTCCCTTTTCTGTTTCCTTTTCAGTTTTATGAATTGGAACTGATCCAATTTATGTTTTGTTTAACCAAGGCTTGGTTTTGGACTGAGCCGCTCGTGGGGACGTGGCCAGTTTGCTGTTTGGGACTGTCGTCGTAGGAACCTTCAAACCAGGTATGGGGAGAAGGATAGCGTAACCATTAGGCAGTGGGGGTAGTGTAAGATGAGGGGTTCCTATGACCCCGAGGTTGTTTATATGCTATATGTTTAACCTGTCTGTTTATTATAAATGCCTATTGTATTTGATAACATGTTTCTGGTTAAATTGGTATGCCAATGCATATGTTCATATTACGTTTGTGCCGACTGAGATGTTGTTATACCTATTGGTTGATTTGGTATGTTTATACCTGTTGGTTGATTTGGTATGTTGATACCTGTTGGTTGAATGTTTGTGGCTTAAAGCCAATATGTTTAAAGAATCCTTAATTGGTTAATTACAACTTTAATTGGTTTAATGATTAAATGACCGTTTTCCCAAGAATATTCATAAGACATGGATGACTAGTAAAGGTGAAGTTTTTATACCAATGGTTTAGTCGGAAAACCTTAGGAATGATTCAAGAGTGTTTAGGGAGTTTTGGTTAAAAGAAACTGAGTTCAACTCTGCCTAGAACAGCACTGTCGCGCGATGAGCACGATCGTGCTGAACAGGGAGCTCGCCCGTGCTCCGAATTTGAATTCTGGAAAAAATGGCCGCGCTTTAAGAACGACCGTGCAGCAGAGGAGCACGACCATGCTGGGGATTAAGACGCCCGTGCTCCCCTCCAGAACAGAAAACGATATTAAAGGTTTAAAGAGGGGTTTAAACCCCAATTATCCCCAATAACATTATGATAATACACCAATCAAATCCCGAAGATTAGATAACTTAATTAAATATTAATTAAGACATTGAGAAACGATAAGTTGGTTAAGCCGGTGCCCAATGGGGGCTGCCGCACGTTGATATAACTGGGTGCTTTAGTGGCCCAATGTTGATGATGATATAATTGGGTGCCTTTAGTGGCCCAATGTTGAAGATGATTTACTTGGGTGCCTTTAGTGGCCCAACTGGAGGTGGCGGTTGACCGTTGTTACTGTTGTGTTCATGCATCGCATTGGGGATGTTAGTTGGGGGAAGTTCAACATAGGGGAGGTCACCCGAGAGTTAGGCGATATGGCCATCCACAGTAGGTTCACCCAAGGTTTGGTGGACCATGGCCCCCTGTGATGAGGCATCCATGGTTTGATGCGTTGGCTATCCAAGGGGTTCACCCATGGTTTGGTGAACTGCCGGCGTTGGTGCCTTTAGTGGCCAATGCGGATATGTAACTCTGAAGTTGCTCTTCCTGAGTTAGTTTGGATCCACATGCATGATGGAGTAGTGAAGTAGGGTTGCATTGCACCGCATAGCATACTTGGTTGATTATGATGTTCATATTGTTGTTTATATATGTATATATGTATGTGTATGATGTTGTCGTGCTATGATGTATGATTATCTTATTCCTATCCCTATGCTGTTGTGTTTACATGTTTTCTTACTCCCCGTTCTTTGTCTTCATGTTTGGCATGTATGGTTTCATGCAGAGGATGGCGAGCAGCCCGGAGAGGAGTGACTCTGGGTTTGTTTATATTCTGTTATGGTTTTGGCTTTATGTTCTTACTTCTTTTAAAACTTGGCTTTTATTTCCGCATTTGTTGAATTAGTTCATGTGGGATCTTTCTACCCATGAACCTTTTTAATAAAGGATGTACATTTTATGTTTTATCTTTATCTTTATGCCTTTATAACATGCAGGGTAGTTGGGTGTCTCATTTAGTGGTATCAGAGCAGTTCGGCAAGCCCGGATGTGGTATAAGTCTGTTGTGAGTTTGTTGTGTGCTCTTGTTTGAATTGTCTATACTTGTTATAGACAATGAAGCTGTGAGTTAAGAGCATGTAGCTTTTACCCGCTTAAGTTTATGTTTCTAAGAGTCGTTTTGGACATGTACAGGGACTCATGGCAGGTAGAGGCAGAAATGATCAGACGATCGCTGACGCGTTGGCACTTCTTGCCAATGCGATAGGGCAAGTCAATAACAACAATCATGGTGGACCGGCATAGTTTCAGGGTCTTGATAAGTTCCAGCGGAACAATCCGCCATCTATCTTTGCCACCTTCATGCTTACGGAAGAGGCTGAGCACTGGTGGGAGAACTGCCGCCAGAGGATGCAGGATGAGGGTATTGCGGTCACCTGGACCGTTTTCAGACAGAGGTTCTTAGAAAAGTATTTCCCTGCCGATATTCGTGATAAGAAAGAGATGGAGTTTCTAGGGCCGAGGCAAGGGAATATGTCCATCGGAGAGTATGCGGCGAAGTTTGAGGAGCTGGCTAGGTACTACACTCCATATCAGCATGCAACGGATGAGCGCTCCAAGTGTGTTAGGTTTGAAGATGGACTTCGCCCCGAGATCAAGCAGGCGATCAGCTACCAAGAGATTAGAGTTTTTGCCACCTTGGTGAATAAGTGTAGGATCTATGAGGATGCCTACAAGTCTCGAGTGGCCAGTTTTAGAGGTTCAGATAGCCAAGGTAGCAAGAAGACTGAGCAAAAGGAAAAATGCAAGCAGCATTACGCCCCTAACGGTCAGGACTTCAAGTGGAGTGGCGGAAAGCCACAGTTTTCTCATGATAGGTTCAGGGGCGGGAATTCTTATGCCTCTAAACCCAAGAAGTCTACCAGGTGCGGCGCATCCGATCACTTCACCAGCCAGTGCAAGGAGACACAGGTTATATGTTTCAGGTGTGGCAAGCCAGGAAACATCATTCGGGAGTGTGAAGGAGCCAAGTCAGAGCCTCCTAGTGCTAGCAAGGGTCAGCAGTCTCAGGCCAATCGACAAAAGACCACTGGGAGAGTCTTTCTAACACCCTGCTTTTCGTTAAGTGCTTTTATAAAGCTTGTTTGGTTGTTTGAGTTGGTTTTGTTAAGTTTAAGTTGCTGGCTAAGGGCTTAGTGGGATTTTGGGTTCAAAAGTCCCTCTCTGGTACATGAACACGCCCGTGCTCATTAGCCAGCACGCTCGTGCTTAAAACCAGGCGCACGCTGCCAAGTTTAAGTTGAGCATGCCCGTGCTCAATAGTGAGCACGCCCGTGCTTAAGTGCGGACCGCGTCTCGCTGACACCAAGTCCGGCACGACTGTGCTCAAGGGAGTGCACGACCGTGCTTCGTGTGCAGCCTTTATAAGCTGGCACAAATTCCGAGGGTTTACGTGAAAACCTATTTTTAGTAGCAGCAGCCACCATATTGCGGCTACCTGTGCCTTTTTCCCTATTTCCTCTTTATCCATTACTACAGTGGATTTTTGGAGGCATTTTGCGAAGCTTGGTTGATCTGTGTCAATGTTAGAGGTAATGGTCCCTTCCCCTTTTCGGTTTCTTTTCGTTTATGGTGAGAGAAACTGATCAGTTGTGTTTCTGTTTAACCAAGGCTTAGCATCGGACCGAGCCGCTCGTGGGGGACGTGATCTTTCGCTATTTAAGGAGCTAACGGTTAAAACCTTCAATCCAGGTATGGGGAGAAGGGTAGTGTAAGGTAAAGGGGTTCCCATGACCCCGGTTTGTTATATGTGAATGTATGATTAAATATGCTAAATTGGGTTTGTGATAACATATTCTTGGTTGTTTAGTATGTTATTTCATATGCTTATGTTCATGATATATGTCACTTGATGTTTATGTTGATTATCTTGGTATGAACATGATGCTATGTTGATAGTTGTTGTTGGTATGATGTTGGTTGAATGATTGGTGTTAATGTTGAGTTTTGATGATGAGTTTTAACCCTTAAAATATGTTGCTAACTGACCTAGGATTAATGGATTAATCTTCCCTAAAAATTGGTTAAAATCTATGTTTGAACATTGCTCAGAACAGTACTGTCGTGCATTGAGCACGGCCGTGCTGAACAGGGAACACGCCCGTGCTCCCAGTTTGAACTATGGAAAATGGTCGTGCATTAAGCTCGGTAGTGCAGCAGAGGAGAATGACCGTGCAGCTTAGCAAGGCCGTGCCTAAAACTCCACTTAAATGGTAGCACGCCCGTGTTGGGGTTAAGCATGCCCGTGCTCACCCCTCTGGACAGAAACCAAGATTAAGGACTTAAAGGGGGTTTTAACCCCAATCTTCCCCAATAACGCTATGTTGACATGATTAATTAATGTTAAAGATTAGATAACTCGGTCAATGGTTAATGAAGATAATTAATGATGATAAGATGTTTAAGTGGGTAACCGTTAGGTTATCGCACGTTGATAACTTTGGTGCTTATTGGCCAAGGCGGCCTCGATGCTTTATGGTCGAGGTGTTGATGATGTTAAGTCTTGGGTGCTTATTGACCCAAGCATGATGATGTTGATGATGACGTCTTGGGAGCTTTTTGGACCAAACAAAGGAGGTGGTTGTTGCTGTTTATTGTTGTGCCATGCATAGAGCATTGGAGTTGATGGTTGAGAGAGATGTTCGACATTGGGGAGATCGCCCGAGAGTACGGTGATCTGGCCATCCACGGTAGGTCACCCGAGGTTTGGTGACCGCGGCCCCCCATGATGAGGCATCCACAGTTTCATGCATTGGCTATCCATGGGGTTCTCCCGAGGTTCGGTGAACTGTCGGTGTTGGTGCTTCTATGGCCAATATGGATATGTAACTTCAAAGTCATTCATCCTGAGTTAGTTAGATCCATATGCATAATGGAGTAGCGAAGTTGTGTTGCATTGGACCGTATAGCATACTTGATTTTGATGATGTTGACGTATGATGATATATATATGCTGATGTATGCTATGATGTTACCATGCTTGTTTGCTTACCTTGCTTCCTATCTCCATGCCGTATATGTTTACATGATTCTTACTCCCCGTTTTCTATTTGTTTGTTTGGCATGTTTGGCTTCATGTAGAGGATGGTGAGCAGCCCGGAGAGGAGTGACTCTGAGGAGTCACCACTCATAGTTAGGGCCTTTCTTTTGTTAGTCTAGTTTTCAATTGTATTTCGTTATGTACGGAACGATTATACCAGCTCTGTTGTGACATCGGGTTGGGACGTTTGTTATTGTTTTATTTGTTTTAAACTTGATTTTATTTTCACGTTTTGAGAACTCGTTCATGTGGGACCTTTCTACCCATGGACAAATGTTTTATTTATTTCAGTAAATACATGATTTATTTTTCAGCTTTGTCCTTTTATACCTTTTTAACATGCGTTGTAGCAAGGTATCACATTTAGTGGTATCATAGCAGGTCTGTCCTATCAGGCCGTGGTATGAGTCTGTTGTGAGTCTGTTGTGTGCTCTTGTTTGGATTGTCTATACCTGTTATAGACATTGATGCTTTAAGTTAAGTTGCCTATCACTTTTACCCGCTTAAGTTTTTGTATTAAGAGTTGCTTTGGACATGTACAGGAACTCATGGCAGGTAGAGGACGTAACGATCAAGCAATTGCAGACGCATTGGCACTCCTTGCCGATGCTATCGGTTAGGTTAACAACCTCAACAACAATGGTGGGCCAGCTGACTTTCAGGGCCTGTACAAGGTTCAGAGGAACAACCCTTCGTCGTTCAAGGGAGCTTATGATTCGGAAGGAACTTTGCTATGGTTGAGGGAGACTGAAAAGTCCTTCCGAGCGATGGATTGCAACGATCGACATAAGCTCATCTTTGCTACCTTCATGCTGACTGAGGAGGCGGAGCATTGGTGGGAAAACTGCAGGCAGCGGATGCAGGCTGAGGGCACGACGGTTACATGGGTTGAGTTCAGGCAGAGGTTTCTAGAGGTATACTTTCCAGCGGACATCAAGGATAAGTATGAGATGGGGTTCTTGGCTTTGAGGCAGGGATCTATGTTAGTTAGTGACTATGCTGCCAAGTTTGAGGAGCTGGCGAGGTATTACACGCCGCACCAGCATACTGCGGATGAGCGTTCCAAGTGCGTTAAGTTCGAGGCTGGACTTAACCCCGAGATCAAGCAGGCGATCGACTACCAGGAGATCAGAGTCTTCCCAGTTCTGGTCTATAAGTGTAGGATTAATGAGGATGCTAGTCAGTTCAAGTTTACCAGTTCCAGAGGATCGGATAGTCAGAGCGGCAAGAGGACTAATCAGAGAGACAAAGGTAAACAACATTATACTCCAACCGGCAAGGACTTCAAGCAGAGTGTCAAGAAGCCACAGTTTCAGCAGGATAGGTTTAGGGGCGGGTTCTCTAATGCCTCTAGACCCATGAGGTGTGGCAAGTGTGGCGCACTGGATCTCTATTCCTCTCAGTGCAAGGAACCAGCTGTTATCTGCTTCAAGTGTGGCAAGTCTGGCCATATTAGTCGTGAGTGTCGAGGAGCAAAGTCAGAGCCTCCTTGTGCTAGAAAGAGTCAGCAGTCTTAGGCCAACTGACTGAAGACCACCGGGAGAGTCTTTACTCTTAGTGGAGTTGAAGCCTCCGAGTCTGATGACTTGATCCAAGGTACATGTTTTATTTATGGAACTCAATTGACTGTATTGTATGATTCGGGTGCTACTCACTCGTTTATATCGCATGATAGGGTCAAGAGTCTTAAGTTGCATGTTACCTTTCTTGAGTTTGATTTGATTGTGTCTACACCCACAAATAAACCTGATTTCAGATCTCATGCATGTAAGAACTGTCATATTGTCATTGATGATAAAACCTTTGTTGCTGATCTTGTATGTTTATCTTTGAAAGACCTTGATATCATTCTTGGCATGGACTGGTTATCTTCCAACCACGTCTTTCTGAACTGTTTTGATAAAACCTAGGTTTTTGGAACTCCAATGGCTTCTAAGAATCCGGGCCTTCTCTCTACCAGTCAAATTCAAGCTTCGATGAAAGACGAAGCCCAAGTGTACATGATGATAGTGATAAGCCTCTGGCTTATCTAGTTTTATAACTAGTAAGACTGGTTTATGTGCTAATTATTCGAGTTCAATCTCATTTTCGCCCAAATTTGGCCTTGTTTTGTTCCTAAGTTAGACTTTGACTCGTTCTAGGCATTTTTAGTAGTTTTTAGTATATTTTGAATAGAATTACAATTTTTGTTTCTTTTTATTGTTTCAGGTTAGAAGTGAAGCTCTGAGAGTCAAGGAAAGTCAAGAAACAGTGGAAATTGCCATTCTGGAGATACTCGCCCCGCGAGTGTATGCTCGCCTCGCGAGCCTGAAGATCAGCTAAGCAGCAACAATCATCCTTTCTGTCTCGCCTCGCGAGAGTATGCTCGCCTCGCGAATCATGAAGATCCTGGAGGACAGAGACCATCACGGCCTAGCCGTGATGAAGGTCACGGCTGTGACAAACTAGGATTTGAAGACTCGCCACGCGAAACATACTCTCGCCTCGCGAGAGTCCAATTTGAAAGCGCGCCATTTTTAATATTCGCCTCGCGAGATGCTACTCGCCTCGCGAGCTCGCGCAGATCCTGAATCCTATATATTGCTGTTTTAGGACAGAATTGGGAGCTTTTGATTCCCCACTGATTTTGTAGCGTTTAGGCCGAATCCTTGTTACTCTGGAGCTGCGTCTCCCTCTTTTCTTCTTTTATTTTACAATGGTGGTTAATTCCGATTGTTCGTTTGTCGTTACGGGCATGAGGAGCTAATCCCCTCATCTGAGGGATCAATGAAACCACCCATGGCGGTGTAGAATTCGATGTGATGTATGTTTTTCTCCCTTCTTTCAATTAATGTTTTCCAATTCTGATTTGATTGCGTTGATCATATGCATGCGTGATTGACTAGTTAAACGTGATGAGGCTTAGGAGGCAATTCACGTTTTAGAACTTGAATTGGGATCATCGATCGAATATTGCACGAGAGTGAGTAGGAGATCGGTGCAACCTTATAGGAACCAGGTTTAATAGAGTTTGATGATTAGGGTTATGAGACTTAGTAAGTAATTAATCCAATCGTTGAATACGTCCTATTGAGCACGACAGTGGATATAGGAGAATTTGGGGGTCCTGGTTGACATTGTAATTGAACTTAGGAAAGAATCATCATCACTTGGGTACTAAGCATGATTGGGTAGGTGGATTTGAGACCTTAGATATTTAATTTCTGATTTTAATACCTTAGCTTAATTGATTTGTTAATTTGATTGCGATCCTATTTTCTCTCCAATCTCAACCACTTTCTGTTACTTGACCAACTTATCGAATTTCTCGTGGATTAGTCGAATTGGTAGCCCAATCCTTGTGTTCGACCTCGGTAATTACTTACCGTGTTTATTTTATTACTTGCGACGACCCGGTACACTTGCCGGTGACTCAACAAGTTTTTGGCGCCGTTGCCGGGGATTGACATAACCAATTTTCCTAATTTTTGGGAAGTTGATTCTTTGGTTAAGTTATTTTTATTTCTATTTTTTTTATTCTTATTTTTCTGTTATTTCCTCTCTACTTCTTGATTTCACTTGGTCTTGCCTTGTTTTTGTATGCGAGGTACCCTCTCACAAGAGGACTTGCTATTTGATTCGGAGAACACCAAGACCGAGAAGCGCTTAAGGAAAGAAGCCAGAGAGCGAAAGAGGCTTGAAGCAATTGATCTTGAGAGGATGGCCGAAGAAAACCCTCCTCCGCCTCCTCCTCCTCGTTACAAGCCTCTCTTCGAGTACAGTCTACCCAACTTAGGTGATTGTGATTCTTCTATTGTGAGGGGCAACCTGAATACAGATTCCTTCAGAGTGGAAGGATGTGTCACAGCCCAGATCCGGGAGAATCAGTTTGATGGGAGTGGCAGACAAGACCCTCACAGGCACATCACCCACTTCCTTGAAGCTTGTGACTTACAAAGGACAAGAGGTGTTTCTCAGGATGAGTTTCGCTTGCGGCTATTCCCTCTCTCTCTTAGGGATGTCGCTCGCGATTGGTTTGACAGCTTGGATAGGAACAGTATCAGAACTTGGGAGCAAATGGCACAAAAGTTCCTAACTAAGTATTTTCCTCCTCAGAAAGCGGCACAAGCAAGAGTAGCCGTTACATCTTTCAGGCAGACAGAGGAAGAAACTTTTAATGAAGCTTGGGAGAGGTACAATGTGCTCTTGAGAAGATGTCCTTCAGTGTTCTTTGACCCGGTCTCCAAGGTTCATCATTTCTTTAACGGGTTAAGGGGCGCTATCAGATGAACTGTGATGCCACAGCCGGCGGCTCTTTTTCTTATTTATAAGCTGAGGATGGATGGGCGTTATTGGAAAAGATGTCGTACAATGATTACAACCGTGGTAGGGAAACCTCAAGTGGGGTCAGTTCTGCAACAATTGAAGCCATTCTAGAGCAAAATAGACTGTTGAAGATACAAAATGAGGCTTTGTCTGGGAACAAGAAGGTTAATGCGATACACGAGGGAATGCCTCCGGGTTGTGATAATTGCAATGGAAATCATGACAGTCAGAGCTGCCCGTTCAACCTCTCTCGAGAACATGTGGACTCATGCCATAATTTCTATGACAGCGTGCCCCAGAACAACTATCAGAGGAACAGTCAGAATCAGAATAGGGGTTATATGAGGAGAGACCATCCAGGTTTCGCTTGGAGTAATGCTAGTGGTGGTCTAGCCGGGCAACCACAACCTCAACAGAGTTGGCAACAACAACCTCAACAGGGTCTGAGGCCAAACATTGGAATCCATCAGCACAATACTCAACAGGCTTTTCCAGGAACTAATCAGTTGCAAATAACAGACAGTGGAAGGCAGCCTTGGGAGTTGGCTATAGAGAAGGTGAGTGCAGCAGTTGAGAAGTTGTCAATCAATACAAGCACAGCCATTGACAAGTTAGCAACTCATACAGGGGCGGCAATTCAGAATCTAGAGACACAGATTGCCCAACTCGCAAAGCAACTAAATGAGCGTCTCCCAGGCACCTTCCCAGGTGATACCGAGAACAACCCTAAGAACCAATGCAATGCCATAACAACTAGAAGTGGTAGGGTGTTGGGATCTAACAAGGGTGCAACTAGTTCTCAGGAAGTTGAGGAAGAACAACCACATGTTGAGGAAGAGCAACCTAAGAAAGAGGAGTTGGCAAGTGACAAGGCACCGGAGCAAGGGGGAAGGCTGAAACTTGTAGATGAAGAGTTCCGAAAAAAGAAGTGGGTTGAACCCCAAGACCTCCCGCCCTACATGAAGGTACCATATCCTGAAAGATTGAAGCAGCCCCAACAAGATAAGCAATTCAATAAGTTCCTTGATGTCTTCCGCAAACTTCAAATTAACATTCCATTTGCGGAATCCTTGGAACAAATGCCATCGTATGCCCGGTTTATGAAGGAGCTTCTCTCCAAGAAGCGGATAATAGTGGATGAGGAAATGGTTGCTTTGACCGAGGAGTGTAGTGCCATTCTTCAAAGAAAGCTGCCTCCAAAGTTGAAGGACCCCGGTTCTTTCTCTGTACCATGCACCATTGGGGGGATGAATCTAGGGAAGGCATTGTGTGATTTAGGGGCAAGCATCAACTTGATGCCCCTCTCTATGATGAAGAGGTTGGGGATCAAAGAAGTCAAGGATACACGGATGTCACTCCAACTCGCCGATCGTTCTATAAAGTATCCTTATGGAGTGGTCGAAGACTTGTTAGTGAAGGTGGACAAGCTCATATTTCCGGCGGACTTTGTAGTGCTTGATATGGATGAAGACGCCGAGATCCCTCTCATATTGGGTAGGCCCTTCTTGGCCACTGGGGGTGCCTTGATAGATGTGCGACAAGGGAAACTCACTCTAAGGGTGCAAGATGATGAGGTAGTCTTCAATGTCTTTGAAGCAATGAAGCACCCTACCGAGAGGTCGGATGTGTATCAAGTGGATATGGTGGAATCAATGGTCAAGGCAAAGTCAACTAGAGAAGTCCATGGTTCTTCACTTGCACAAGTGTTGGTAAAATCCCATGATGATGATAGTGAGGAAAAAGACCCTTTGGGGGATGAGGTCTATCTTGAGTGGTTAAGAGACATGGAAGCCTTACCGAGTCTCCCAAGGGATGAATGTTCAAAGGAAGAGCTCAACAACAAAGCCATGGAAAAAGATGATAAAGCACCGGAGTTGAAAGGTGGCACAATCGTGGTGGTAATTGAAAACAATGAGTTGATCCCAAAAAGGACCATCACGGAGTGGAGAGTATGTGTCGATTATAGAGGGCTTTTGGATTTAAATGAGTTGTCCGGGATCCGCAAGCAAGCAATTTACAAAAACCGGATTAAGTAAAGGCATGACAAGCACATCTCGCCTAAGAAGTTTGAGCCCGGACAAGTGGTACTTCTTGACAATTCAAGGTTGAAACTCTTTCCTGGAAAGCTAAGATCAAGGTGGTCGGGACCATTCAAGGTCCTCCAAGTTTGTCCACATGGAACAGTAGAATTGGAAGGGGCCTCTGGTAACTTCAAGGTGAATGGGCAAGGGCTTAAGCATTACCATGGGGAGGGATGGCATGGCAAGCAAGATCTTCTCCCGGATTAACCCTTAAGGGTGACTTGAGTCAGGCTCGGGACGTTAAACAAGCGCTACTTGGGAGGCAACCCAAGCTAGGTATCCTTTATTTTTATTTTTCTGTCATTTTCCTATATATATATGGAAAAAAAAACTTGATTCGCCACGCGAATCCACAGTGGCCACGCGAGATAGAAGCCCTGAATCTCAGAGGCTTGCTCACGCTTCTGTCTCGCGTCGCGAGGACTGCTTTAGCCATGCGATTCTGGGCATCACCATCTGTTGGAATTCCAGATTCACCTCGAGAGATACTACTCGCCTCGCTATTCTGGAAAATGTGAAGAACAATTTTCCAGATTCGCCTCGCGAATATGCAATTAAGTTTTGATTTGCAGGATTTCTTCTAGGAGAGGCCTTTGGCCCAGTAGAGGGGTGCCCGAGAGACCAATTGGATGAGGATGCAACCATAGAAGAGCTTTGCGTGGAAGCAGCCACTACAACTTGATCAGGGAGCACTCTCTCTCTTCCTCACTCTTATTTTATATATGTGTTCTTTCATTGAGGACAATGTATGCTTTAAGTGTGGGGGAGGGAACCAATTGCCTTGTTCTTTGTTTTTGTTTTTGTTTGTGTTTTTGTTTTTGTTTGTCACTCTTGAATAATTTGAGAAGATCAAGAGTATGTGTAAATGTCGTGTCGGCAAGCTTGTTGGATTTTAATAAAATTTAGCATAGATTGATTGCATGAATTATTTTGACCATCGATGATTTCCCCCTAGGTTCTGAAAATAGAAAAGTTGATCCCCGTGTGAAAAATTGAAAACTGGACTTTGAGAATTTTATTGTGATTGCTTGATTTATGACAAGTTTGGGGTGAGGGGGTGCACACACTAGGAATTGTATCTCGGTCAAACAATTTGCAAAATGTCCAGGTGAGGATTTGAGCCTCCAACTTTGTTTTTGATTGTGTGGATCACTTTCAAGTTGTACTTTCCCGAATTTGCTTGAATCTCTTCATGGTTTGCATGTTTATGTGTTACATTAAATGATTTAGACAATTTTCTTTGAAATAGCTACTTGACCTAAAAAGAACCATCCCTAATGCATGTTCCCTAGTTAGCCGCATTGAGCCTAATTAGCCTATTGTTTCTTGATGACCTTATATTAAAAGCCAAAAATCTAAAAAACCATGTTAACCCAATCTTAGGATTAGGAGAGCATGGAAGCTTAGCAAGAGAAGGGTGTAAGAAACTAAGTTTGGGGTGGCTACAAGGTGATATGTCATTTTGGGTTGAGAAAAAGAAAAATAAAGGTTGAAACCCAAGGCAAAAAGAAAAAGAAAAAGAAAAAAAATTTGCCAAAAGGAAAGGGGCAAAACAAAAAGATTAGCAAGGAAAAGGCTGTAGTCACCCGAGGCAAAAAGAAAAAAATGGAAAAAGGAATTTGAGTGGAAGATGTGTCAAATGCTCATCCTCTCTTAGTTCCTAGGGACTTAAGCCTATTATCCTTGAATATCCTATCCTTAGCCAGGCCCCACTACAACCTTTAAAAGACCTTTTGATGTTGCATGCATGTTTTCGTGGGAACTAATTTTGAGATGAAAATCAAATTCATGGGAAGTGCTCTTGGATTGTGAAATTGAGTGAAAAGTTGATAGCCTAGACAAAGTGAGCGAATGAGTGAAACATTTCATGCCCTTGTGAGGAAGGCAATTGTTTGAAATTGGTGATCTTTCTTTGTGTGTGTAACTTTGATCCTCAACTTAGATTAATGATTGCATGAATGATGAAGTTCTCAGTTGTTTAAAGTAAATGAATGTGGGGATTACATTGATGCAAGGGGGGGAGTCATTGAAGAAAAAGTGTTTTGTTAAGATTGCATGAAATTTGTGCGAAATTGATTGAATCTTTTAGGCTTGCCAAGTCTTGAGTTTTTTTTAAGTTTTAGCTTGCTTGGGGACAAGCAAGGTTTAAGTTTGGGGTGTTTGATAAGCCTCTGGCTTATCTAGTTTTATAACTAGTAAGATTGTGGTTTATGTGCTAATTATTCGAGTTCAATCTCGTTTTCGCCCAAATTTGGCCTTGTTTTGTTCCTAAGTTAGACTTTGACTCGTTCTAGACATTTTTAGTAGTTTTTAGTCTACTTTGAATAGAATTACGCTTTTTGTTTCTTTTTATTGTTTCAGGTTAGAAGTGAAGCTCTGAGAGTCAAGGAAAGTCAAGAAACAATGGAAATTGCCATTCTGGAGATACTCGCCCCGCGAGTGTATACTCGCCTCGCGAGCCTGAAGATCAGCTAAGCAGCAACAGTCATCCTTTCTGTCTCGCCTCGCGAATCATGAAGACCCTGGAGGACAGAGACCATCACGGCCTAGCTGTGATGAAGGTCACGGCTGTGACAGACTAGGATTTGAAGACTCGCCACGCGAAACATACTCTCGCCTCGCGAGAGTCCAATTTGAAAGCGCGCCATTTTTAATATTCGCCTCGTGAGCTCGCGCAGATCCTGAATCCTATATATTGCTGTTTTAGGGCAGAATTGGGAGCTTTTGATTCCCTACTGATTTTGTAGCGTTTAGGCCGAATCCTTGTTACTCTGGAGCTGCGTCTCCCTCTTTTCTTCTTTTATTTTACAATGGTGGTTAATTCCGATTGTTCGTTTGTCATTACGGGCATGAGGAGCTAATCCCCTCGTCTGAGGGATCAATGAAACCACCCATGACGGTGTAGAATTCGATATGATTTATGTTTTTCTCCCTTCTTTCAATTAATGTTTTCCAATTCTAATTTGATTGCGTTGATCATATGCATGCGTGATCGACTAGTTAAACGTGATGAGGCTTAGGAGGCAATTCGCGTTTTAGAACTTGAATTGGGATCATCGATCGAATATTGCACGAGAGTGAGTAGGAGATCGGTGCAACCTTATAGGAACCAGGTTTAATAGAGTTTGATGATTAGGGTTATGAGACCTAGTAAGTAATTAATCCAATCGTTGAATACGTCCTATTGAGCACGATAGTGGATATAGGAGAATTTGGGGGTCCTGGTTGACATTGTAATTGAACTTAGGAAAGAATCATCATCACTTGGGTACTATGCATGATTGGGTAGGTGGATTTGAGACCTTAGATATTTAATTTCGATTTTAATACCTTAGCTTAATTGATTTGTTAATTTGATTGCGATCCTATTTTCTCTCCAATCTCAACCACTTTTTGTTACTTGACCAACTTATCGAATTTCTCGCGGATTAGTCTAATTGGTAGCCCAATCCTTGTGTTCGACCTCGGTAATTACTTACCGTGTTTATTTTATTACTTGCGACGACCCGGTACACTTGCCGGTGACTTAACAGATAGCTTCCCTGAAGTAGAGAGCAACCCTCTTGATGTTGCCAACTTGCCTGTTATGCTGGACTTTCGAGAAGTGTTCCCGGGGGATTTTTATAACTTACCCCCAAAGAGAGATGTTGAGTTCACCATAGACTTAGTTCCTGGCACCGGGCCAATCTCCATATCACCCTATAGAATGTCTCCTCTAGAGCTAGCTAAGTTGAAGGACCAGTTGGAGGACCTGATGAAGAAGCAATTTATTAGGCCAAGTGTGTCTCCGTGGGGAGCACCTGTGTTGTTGGTGAAGAAGAAGGATGGTAGCATGAGGTTGTGTGTCGACTATCGGCAAGTTAACAAAGTGACCATAAATAATTGGTATCCCCTCCCTAGGATTGATGATCTCATGGACCAGCTGATGGGTGCTTGCGTTTTTTCTAAGATATATTTGAGGTTGGGGTATCACCAGATTCGGGTTAAGTCTAAGGACATCCCGAAGACAGTGTTCAGGACGTGATATGGTCACTATGAGTACTTGGTTATGCCCTTTGGTGTGACCAATGCTCCTGAGGGTTGTCTTGAAGACCCTTAAGGAAAATTAGTTGTACGCTAAGTTGTCTAAGTGTGAGTTCTAGTTAGAGGAAGTGAGCTTCTTTGGACATGTCATCTCTAAGGGTGGCATAGCAGTGGACCCAGCTAAATAGAGACGGTGCTCTAGTGGGAAGCGGCAAAGTCTATAACCGAGATTAGGAATTTATTGGGGTTAGCCGGGTACTATAGGCGGTTCATAGAAGGTTTCTCTAAGAAAGCTTTACCCTTAACCCATCTCACCAAGAAGGGATAGTTATTTGTGTGGGACTCTAAGTGTGAAGAGAGTTTCCAAACCCTTAAGGATAAGTTAACATCAGCACCAGTGTTAGTTTTGCCAGATCCTAGTAAACCTTTTGTAGTGTACTGTGATGCGACGAAACAAGGTTTAGGTGGAGTGTTGATGCAAGATAGTAAGGTAGTGGCTTATGCTTCTAGGTAGTTGAAATCCCATGAGAAGAACTACCATACCCATGACCTAGAGTTAGGAGCTGTGGTTTTTGCCTTAAAGCTAGTCATTACCTTTATGGAGCAAGGTTTGAGCTTTTTGGTGATCATAAGAGTTTGAGGTATCTCTTTGATTAAAAGGAACTGAATATGAGGTAACGTAGGTGGATGGAGTTCTTAAAGGATTTTGACTTCAAGCTAACCTATCACCCAGGGAAGGCCAATGTGGTGGCCGATGCCCTAAGTAGGAAAACCTTGCACGTCTCCGCTTTGATGGTTAGGGAGATGGATTGATAGAAGAGTTTAGAAACCTTAGCCTAGCTTGTGAGTTTACCCATAAGGGTATTAGGCTTGGTACCTTGAAGGTTACCAATAGCTTGATGGATCAGATTAGAGAGGGTCAGAAGTTCGACTAGTTTATTTTAGACCAGCGAAAGTTGCTTGCTCATGATAGAGACCTTAGTTTTAAGGATGGCTGTGATGGTGTCTTGAGGTTTAAGGATAGAGTGTGCATACCGGATGTTCCTGAGCTTAGGAAGTTGATCATTGAAGAAGGACATAGGAGTGGGTTGGGTGTGCACCCAGGTGCCACCAAGATATATCAGGACCTTAGGAAGATGTTTTGGTGGCCTATGATGAAAAAGGATGTGGCAGGGTTTGTGTATGCTTGCCTAGTTTGTTAGAAGGCTGAGATAGAACACCAAAAGCCTTCAGGTAAGTTGCAACCTTTGAGTGTCCCAGAATGGAAATGGATAGTATCTCCATGGATTTTGTGTCTGGACTCCCTAGGACTCCAACTGGTTTTGAGTCTATATCGGTTGTTGTGGATAAGTTGACCAAGTCTGCCCAATTCATCCTTATGAACATGGAGTATCCTTTAGAGAAGTTGGATAAGCTATACATCAAGGAAATAGTTAGGCTTCATGGTGTACCCTCTAGCATAGTATCAGATAGAGACCCGAGGTTTACCTCCAGGTTCTGGGAGAGTTTGCAGCATGCTTTAGGGACACGGCTTAGGCTTAGTTCAGTTTACCACCCACAGACTGATGGGCAGTCTGAGAGGACCATCCAGTCCTTAGAGGACTTGTTGAGGGCTTGTGTGTTAGAGCAGTCTGGTAGTTGGGACAAGTTTTTGTCGCTGATAGAGTTCACCTACAACAACAGCTTCCAATTAACATTGGTATGGCACCTTATAAGGCTCTTTATGGGAGGAGATGTAGGACACCCTTGTGTTGGAATGAACCTAATGATATTGTGGTTCTAGGGCCTGAGATAGTCCAGGAAACAACAGAAAAGATCAGGATGGTTCAGGAAAAGATGAGAGTGGCACAGAGTAGGAAAAAGAGCTATCATGACAAAAGGAGGAAGGCGCTCTAATTCCAGGAAGGAGATCATGTATTCTTGAGAGTTACAACAACGATTGGGGTTGGTAGAGTGATGAAGGTGAGAAAACTCACTCCGAGGTTCATTGGTCCTTACCAGATCCTTAAAAGAGTTGGCAAAGTCGCCTACCAGATAGCCTTACCACCGTTCTTGTCCAATCTCCATAATGTTTTTCATGTGTCTCAACTCAAAGTATGTCTAGGACCCTAGTCACGTGATAGTACCCGACGCAATACAGTTGAAAGAGAACTTGACTTCTGAGGTGTTACCCCTTCGAGTTGAGGATAGGCGGGTGAAGCAGCTAAGAGGCAAGGAGATTACTTTGGTCAAAGTAGTTTGGAGTAGGGCTGCTGAGGAAAGTGCTACCTGGGAGCTGGAGAGCAAGATGATAGAAGCGTACCCACACTTTTTCGCTCGAGGTACGTAGAAATTTCGGGGAAGAAATTTTTATAAGAGGGGTGGAATTGTAATACCCTGATTTTCGTTAAGTGCTTTTATAAAGCTTGTTTGGTTGTTTGAGTTGGTTTTGTTAAGTTTAAGTTGCTGGCTAAGGGTTTAGTGGGATTTTTGGCTCAAAAGTCCCTCTCTGGAACATGAGCACGCCCGTGCTCATTAGCCAGTACGCCCGTGCTCAAGTGTGGACCGCGTCTTGCTGATGCTAGGTCTGGAACGACCGTGCTCAAGGGAGTGCACGACCGTGCTTCGTGTGCAGCCTTTATAAGTTGGTACAGAAACCAAGGGTTTACGTGAAACCCTATTTTTGGTAGCAGCAACCACCATATTGCGGCTACCTGTGCCTTGTTCCCTATTTCCTCTTTATCCATTGCTACGGTGGAGTTTTGGAGGCCTTTTGGGAAGCTTGGTTGATCGGTGTCAGTGTTAGAGGTAATGGTCCCTTCCCCTTTTTGGTTTCTTTTCGTTTATGGTGTGAGAAACTGATCAATTGTGTTTCTGTTTAACCAAGGCTTAGCATCAGACAAAGCCGCTCGTGGGGGACGTGATCTTTCACTATTTAAGGAGCTAACGGTTGAAACCTTCAATGTATAGGGAGAAAGGTAGTTTATTCATTAGGAAATGGGGGTAGTGTAAGGTAAAGGGGTTCCCATGACCTCGGTTTGTTATATGTGAATGTATGATTAAATATGATAAATTGGGTTTGTGATAACATGTTCTTGGCTGTTTAGTATGTTATTTCATATGCTTATGTTCATCATATATGTCACTTGATGTTTATGTTGATTATCTTTGTATGAACATGATGCTATGTTGATAGTTGTTGTTGGTATGATGTTAGTTGAATGATTGGTGTTAATGTTGAGTTTCGATGATGAGTTTTAACCCTTAAAATATGTTGCTAACTGACCTAGGATTAATGGATTAATCTTCCCTAAAAATTTGTTAAAATCTGTGTTTGAACTCTGCCCAGAACAGTACTGTCGTGCATTGAGCACGGCCGTGCTGAACAGGGAGCACGACTGTGCTCATAGTTTGAATTTTGGAAAGTGGCCTTGCATTAAGAACGACCGTGCAGTAGAGGAGCACGACCGTACAGCTGAGCACGGCCATGCCTAAAAGGAAGTGCGACCGTGCTCCACTTAAGTGGCAGCACGACCGTGCTGGGGTTAAGCACGCCCTTGTTCACCCCTCTGGACAGAAAATGAGATTAAGGACTTAATGGGGGTTTTAACCCCAATCTTTCCCAATAACGCTATGTTTACATGATTCACTAATGTTAAAGATTAGATAACTTGGTAATGGTTATTGAAGATAATTAATGATGATAAGATGTTTAAGTGGGTAATCGTTGGGTTATCGCACGTTGATAACTTTGGTGCTTATTGGCCAAGGTGGCCTCGATGCTTTTTGGTAAAGGTGTTGATGATGTTAAGTCTTGGGTTCTCATTGGCCCAAGCACGATGATGTTGATGAAGAAGTCTTGGGAGCTTTTTGGCAGGTGAAAAGGAGGTGGTTGTTGTTGTTTGTTGTTGTGCCATGCATAGAGCATTGGAGTTGATGGTTGAGGGGGAGGTTCGACATAGGGGAGATTACCCGAGAGTACGGTGATCTGGCCATCCACGGTAGGTCACCCGAGGTTTGGTGACCGCGGCCCCCGTGATGAGGCATCCACGGTTTGATGCGTTGGCTATCCATGGGGCTCACCCGAGGTCCGGTGAACTGCCGGTGTTGGTGCTTCTATGGCCAATATGGATATGTAACTCCGAAGTCGTTCATCCTGAGTTAGTTAGATCCACATGCATAATGGAATATCGGAGTTGTGTTGCATTTCACCGTATAGCATACTTGATTTTGATGATGTTGATGCATGATGATGCTGATATATATATATATATATATATATATATATATATATATATATATATATTTATATATATATGCATGTTGATGTATGCTATGATGTTACCATGCTTGTTTGTTTACCTTGCTTCCTATCTTCAGTCCGGAGATGAGTGACTCTGAGGAGCCACCACTCATAGTTAGGGCCTTTCTTTTGTTAGTCTAGTTTTCAGTTGTATTCCGTTGTGTACGGAACGGTTATACCAGCTCTGTTGTGACATCGGGTTGGGATGTTTGTTATTGTTTTATTTGTTTATTTGTTTTAAACTTGATTTTATTTCCGCATTTTGAGAACTCGTTCATGTGGGACCTTTCTATCCATGGACAAATGTTTTATTTATTTCACTAAATACATGATTTATTTTTCAGCTTTGTCCTTTTATACCTTTTTAACATGCGGGGTAGCAGGGTATCACAATCTTTACTCTTAGTGGAGCTGAAGCCTCCGAGTCTGATGACTTGATTCAAGGTACGTGCTTAATTGATGGGACTCTTTTAACTGTATTGTCTGATTCGGGTGCTACACACTCGTTTATAACGCATGATAGGGTCAAAAGTTTAAAATTA